>OZ022265.1:49095574-49705574 GCA_963978885.1 Nemotelus pantherinus | reverse complement strand
TGAACCACAGCGCAGCATGGCTGATAGTCGAGCGATGGGTCTCGCCAGACGTATGTGCTAACATGTCGTACCTGTTGTGTTTATCTTCCGCATATCCGAGATGAGCTTTGTGTTGGGTTCAAGTATCGTTTTGGTAGGGTTATCATGGTTTCGATGGTTTTTAAATTAATCTGTTTTATTTTATGTCAATTAAAAAATGTGAATTTACATTTATTTTTTCATGTTGGACTGTGAGCTGTGAGAAACAGCTATGTTAAAAGTATAAATACATATTGAACACATTAAAAATTACTGCACCCGCAGGATATTTGAAGATTTTTTCCTAAGGCCTCCAGCGATATCTGCATTAACTTTTTCTATAATCTCGTTTTTTTCCAAGATCTTTCCACATATGCCCGGGCAACACTCTCTTCTATCTTTCTTTAGTTCATCTTCAATCGAATACTACAACGACCAATCTTGATTTATTCGTAGTGTCGGCACAGCACCCATGTCAGTTTCTTACCATCGCACTTCTTAAATCTGCTTGTTGCTTTCGCTCTCTTCAAATCCCAAACTCGAATCAAGTAAGAAAACTCGATATGGATGCTTGATCGCCGGCAGCCAATTTCGTTTTGGAATTATATCTTTAGCTTGATCAACGTTGATTATGACCGATTTTAATGATGGATGCGAATTGGTCAGAGTCATTGAGCTGAAGATTCTGAATGGTGATTAGTCGGATTAAATATCTACTGATGGTGAGTAGTCAGATGCCAGAATCTGTATTGAAATATGAGTATGTACCTACATATGTGTTTATGAGTTGCTTAATCGTAATGTTTTCGATTAATTAAAAAAAAAATCATAGCTTCGTGTAGACTGTTAGGTTTTTATTAGAGTGGTTGGTTATCCGAAAGGCTACCACATTTGAACCTATGATACCTGCTTGCTCGAAAATAATAGCCAGAAGTGATTATAAAACACTGGCAATCCTGTATTCAATTTTTCCAGAATTTCACTTTCAGCTTTAATCTCATCTATGTTTTATTATGAAACGATGTCCCAAGGTTAAACTGAATGTATCAATAAAAATATCCTAGCGCATAAAAACCACTAGAAAGTTTAATTTTTTAAGATAAAAAGATATGTGTATGTAGATTCCGCTTCATATTGAATATAGTTGAAATATTATAGAGTTGAAATCAAACCAGATGTATGGCATAAGAAAATTTAATGATACAAGTAGCCAAATTTTCGGGGATGGTGACTGCATCGAAAGCTATAGGGGCAGAAAATCTTTGAGTTACCGCCCGCAAAAATTTCAATGCGATAGAAATTAAAACATTATAAGGTGTTTATTATATTAACATTTAATGATAGTATCTGTTAGAATAATAAAAACAAAATAACCGTCACTGGCAGCACGTTTCTCTATGGGACATACAGTCATGAACTTAAGTCTACGTACCCCTGCAATTTTCATGAAAAATATTGAACTGAACGCCTGATGTCAACAAAAATGATAAGGAATAATGAAAACAATAAACTTATTTCATATCACGTCCAAAATATATACATTCATTTAGTGCAAATTAACATAAAACAAAAATAATAAAATTTCATACAATAAAAAAGAACAAAAGTCTACGTACAGTCACATTTAACATTAGTTGTCTTAAAAACTAGTGTTTGGTGGGGCCTCCTTCGGAGGAAATTACAGCTTTCAATCGGTTTGGCATTGAATCGACTAGATTTTTTGCAATTTCTGGTGTAACTTTGTCCCATTCTTCATGAAGAACGGAAATTAGGTCGAATCTGTTTGAAACTTTATGGTTTTGAAGTTGGCTCTTCAAATGATCCCATAAATGTTCGATTGGGTTTAAGTCCGGAGATTGGGGTGGGCAATGAAGTTGTTTGGGGATATTAAAAATCAACCACTCTTTCACAATCTGCGCTGTATGTTTGGGGTCATTGTCTTTTTGGAAGACCCAAGACGGCCCTAGTCCCAATTTTTGCGCTGATTGTTTTAAATTAGCTTAAAGTATGTCTAAATATTCAGCACGATCCATAATACCGTCGATAACAACTAAATTCCCCACCCCCGCCGCCGACATGCATCCCCAAACAAGAACACTTCCACCCCCATGCTTTACCGTACCAATTAAATTTTGCTTTTTGAGACCTTCGTTTGGTTTTCTCCACACTCGTTGCCTACCATCATGTCCGAAAATATTAAACTTGCTTTCGTCGCTAAACAAGACGCTATTCCAAAAATTTTCCTGCTTGCCTTCATGGAGTTTTGCATATTCGAGTCGTTTACCTTCATTTGTTTTACAAATGAATGGTTTTTTCCGAGGTGTCCTGCTAAAATAGCCGTTGCGGTAGAGCACTCTGCGCACAGTTAAAGGGTGTAAGTGTTTGCCCTTAACCTCCTTGATGCCTTCAGCTAGTAATTTTGACGACGTACGAGGATTATTTTTTATTTCTGCGAGTACCCTTCTCTCTTCACGGTCGGTCAGCTTTCGCGGTCTTCCACTCCTGGGTTTGTTTTCAAATGGTTTTGTCCTCTGGTAATTTAAAATTACAGTTTGAACACTTAACCGCGGTTTTTTGACTTTTCACTAATTTCACGATAAGATCGCCCTTCTGTTCTAAGGCTCGAAATTAATTTTCTAACGTCATCAGAGATTTCTTTCCTAATCGGAACCATGATCACTTTAAACAAATTGACAATTACTTGTCAACGCACCGTCAGCTCTTGAATCTAATACAAATATCACCATTCAATGAAAACATGCGCAATGAAAATTATTCAAACACACGTTAAGCTGTACGTAGACTTTTGTTTCATTTTGGGTGTGAAGATTTCATTTATATCCCTCTTATTATTGCTTCGATAGAAATAGTTCAAATATTTACTTATATTTAAGCTTAAATTCAGTGAATACATGTTTTCGCTGTGAATGCTTAGGATTAGGATTATACAAACTGAGAGAAATGCTCAGATATTGGGGGGTACGTAGACTTTTGTTCATGACTGTATATCAAATCTATTTTCCCAGAACAAAGTACTCTGTAAATTTGATTTTAGTCCGATAACTTCCTACTACTTTCAATGACTGCCTCGGAAAACAAACATTTCCTTTGTCAGGGGCGTTCTAACGGCACATAACAACTGAGGAATTATTTCGTTGTGGCAAGGTAGTATTTAGCTGGTACTGTATGTATCTCCGTCATTTTTCTCAATGCTACTAACCACGCTTCCTCTAACGAAAGCATTAAATTTACCAATATTTCTGCACTGAGGTGAACGTCAGCCATTTCCTCCATTTTTCTTCTCCATTTTACGAATTGTCTGCAGTGGAATAGGACATGTTAAGGGTCCTCTTCAACATCGCAGCTCAAACAGTTCCAAGAGCCGTTTAGATCAAATCTGTGTATGTACTGTATCCGCAGAGTAACGCACAGGTTGTATGTTACTTCTAAAAAAATACTTGGAAATAAGCCTATCTATTAGTCGGACATTATTCCCGTTTCATTTGGAATGCCTCCTCAGAAATGTGCCGCTCCACTTTTTGATAAGCGATGTCATCTTATAGACAAGGGGAAGAGTGACCTGGGCAATCCATCAGCATACTGTCCATGCTGAACACTGCGGGGAAGCTTTTCGAAGTGTTGCTGTAGCCGCAGCTACTGTCAGCAGTGAGATCTGCTGGCGATCTTCCTTGCAGGTAACACGGCTTCCGGAAAAAGCATTCAACAATCGATGCCATCTCAGAGGTTGTTGGAGCTGTAACAAGAGCGGAAGAGGCATGTCATCAAGCCAGACCGGTCGTCCTGCTGGTAAGGGTCCTTGAGCAGAGGCTCCGTATTTCTGACTACTTGCTAGCCATGATGCGGGACTACTTCAGGGACCGATGGCTCACCGACGAAGGAGTTAAAAAGAGGCCTGTTACCTCAGGTGCGGCACAGTGGTCGATCCTAGAACCTGATTTGTGGAACATAATATATGATAACCTGCTGCGCCTGGAAATTCCCGCGGATGTGTTTCTGGTAGGTTACGCTGTTAAAGTCAGAGCGGTAATCACTTCCAGATCTGCCGAGTTTGCTCAACTCATACTTAACCAAGTCATGAGGAGGGTGGGTCGGTGGATGACCGAGCTCGGCCTCTAGCTGGCAGTCTCCAAAACAGAGATTGTTATGCTGACGAAGCGGAGGATACCAGCTGCCATACCCATGACAGTTGGCTCCGTGGAGGTCCAGACCAGCAAATCGATCAATTATCTGGGAGTGACCATAGTCACCAAGTTCACGTATTGGGATCATGTGACAGGTTCTAATAGTCGTAACTTCGCTGAGTAGGCTAATGGCCAACGTCGGTAGACCCAGTGAGACGAGACGGAGGCTATTGATGGTAAGGGCCGATTCCATCTGGCTATCTGGATATCTTGCTATAAGGAGTCAAAATTTGGGGAGATGCACTCCGAACTAAGTTCCGGAAGCGCATTGCCAGTGTCTAGTGCAGGGGTGTCCTTCGAATCGCTTGTAGCTACCGCACGGTCTCAGAAGAGGTTGTGATGGTGGTATCGGGAGCAATCCCGTTCGACATACTAGCGCGAGAACGCAAGGAAGGGTATCTCTTTGGCTCAGATTTGGGCAGAACTGAGGCTCTGACACCCGCGCGTAGGCTTACCCTCCAGCTTTGGCAACAACGTTGGAGTGAGAGTAATAAAAAAAGCTGGACGGCTAAGCTAATTGGTCTTACTGAGCCTTGGCTTAACCGGAGCCACGGAGAGGTAAACTTTTACCTTTGTCAATTCTTGACAGGTCACGGTTACTTCAGGAAATACCTGAACAGAATGGGTAAGGTGGTCACACCGTACTGCCGGTACTATGCGACTGAGCTCGATGATATTTTGCACACATTTTTTATGTGCAGTCGCTTCGTAAGTTTGAGGCGCACCATTGAGCCCACGATTGGCCTGGCAACGCCTGCGACGATTATGGCTGCAATGATGCGAAACGAGGTGAACTGGCGGCCAGCCTCAACATACGTTGAGAAAGTACTAGGCATAAACTAGGAGTAGAATTGCCTTACCGACTCAGGAGCGGTAGTAGTATCTAAAGTCCGTGATTGCCGATAGGTGAGTCAGCACGACCAGGTTGAAGCAGTGCTTAGGCGGGTCCTGATTTAGAACTTCGTGGGCTTGTAGTAGTCTTTTTTTCGTGAGTCAAGCCTCACTTACCCCGTGGTCATAGGTCACCTAGAGATCTGGTAAGCAGATTTTTTTTTGGTCATGTTGACTAAAGAAAAAACAATATCAATAGAGATCGTACCCACTATTTCGTATGCAACCTCTCCTGTTGTGGTTCTATAAGCCCGCATCGTACCTAGTGCGCAGACTTAATGCGAGATAGCTCCTTTTTGGACTAAAGTTGGATCATACTACGATTATCACGTACTAGATGTAACTAGTGCGAGTACAAAAAAATACCTGCCAAGCGGACAGCGGTCGATATCGTTCATCAGAAGTTCAATTTGTAAAGGGTTTGTTCAAAACGAATGGAATTCCGGATAATATTTGGCTTCGAGTGCGACTGTAACATCATTGCTGAACCAACGAACATCATTCAGTTTTTTAATACGATGAGTTGGTGTGAATTGCGGAATAAGGTTTGAGAGGAAAATATACAGCTTACGCAAAGCATCGTCAATGTCAGTCGCCCTGCCAATGAATTAGCTTTGTAAAAGTTAAAGCGTTCTAAAGAAGCGATTTTATTCAAGATTAAGAGGGGGGGGGGGGGATGATGATGACCAGGAGGTTTAAGGTTTCCAATTAAGGAAAGTGATGATTATGGGAGATTCAACGAAGCAAGGTCCAGAATTCTATTGCTATCATTTGGTATGTTGTTAAGCTGTGAGAGAGAACAAAGTGGGAGAAACAAAGGCGTTATCAAACAGTCGTTTCTAGTCGAGGTGATAACCGAATAGGCGGCATTCCAATCTAGAGTTGGGAGGTTAAATTCACCAAATAGTAAAACATAAGCGGTGGAAAACTGACTGTTGAGGTAAGAAGAGAGTTCCGCAAGGAATCATTCATAAGCTGACAGAGGAAGATTACAGGGGATATATATTTAAGCGACGACTAAAGTTTTGGCTGAAGGTAAAGAGTTACGCACAAAAACACACTCAACAGGAGGACAGAAAAGGAAATCATGGCAGAGATCAATTCTTTATGGATTGGATCCTTGTTATTTCAACCATGTTCCCTTCGGAACTTGAACTGCTATTCCTCGAGCTTTCATTCACGACCTTTTCCTAACTCTATTTGAAATTTCTATTTTTTCTACATTACTTTCCTTATTTTCCAAAAAGAACTGTTAACTACATAAATCTAATACTCAAGAATTAGTGTCTGACACAAAAGGAAATATTGTACACTGACATATTTTTGCAAAACCAATTCAATTATATTTAAACACAGGTCCCATAGCCATTCTCTGTCCCATAGCCATTTACCTAGTTCTCTCAAGTTTCATGCATACATCTTTCAAATTGTCATATTACCTTGGATCAGTACTTCCAGTGCGAACCTCGCTAATCATCCAATCTGTGAAAACAATTATCTTAAAAAAGTCTTCTGAGAAACTCATCGTAAAAAAATTATTTCTTGCTGTTATATAAATTTGTAAAAGAATGTCCTTAATATTGTTCTCCAATCTAACGATCAATGAGACATCATAATGATTTACCGATATGGAGATTGTTGTCATTTTGAATGATCTAAGACCATCTCGACCCGCAAATAGCACTTTTGACACACCAACATCATTAGGGCCATCATTTTCCTAAATACGAAAATTCATCGTGCTAAGGACGATACACAAATACGTAAAACGGCCGTGCTTATGAATATAAGTAGAAAAGCAGGCCTTCTATATTAGGAGCTGGCTCTTGTGCTCTGGTACAGTTTCGCTGTAGTATTGAAATGAAAGCTGTTAGAGTTAATAAATTATGCATTATCAGCATATTATTTCTTCACTATCACCCATTTAACTTTGGTCATTTTTGAGGCATGATCATTTGATGAATTCACTTTTAAAACCAGACCACTTTTTTCGGGTGATTTATGAAGTTTACTTTTATTGTGTTCTATCACTACGTACTCTGTAACAGATAATTTTGAAAGTGTGCCAGCCCTTTCATCGTTAATTCGACTATCGTACTAGTTATATTTTGTATGTCCAGTTCCGGTCGTTCAGAGTGATTGCCAAACTGTTTTTTTTTTCTAACTTCGAAAAATAATCATATTTATTAACTGCATGCACCTTGTGAAGCTAATAGTAAATTTTCTGCTCGTCTTGTGAGCTAAGAAAAATTAAAATAAAAGCAATTGCAGAGCACTCATGCGATTATTATAGTTTGGATTTAATTAATGATTACAATCACGAACCAAACAAAAACCAATCTATTCACTTTCTCCGCGAACTCATGATATTTCGCATCGTTTCGAATCATGCATATGGCAATGACATGATCAGCTCAGCAATATCTAGATGTTCAAGCACGGTAGCTGTCATTATGCACTTAGATGCAGATCACGTTGGATATCATGCCATCGAAATGTGCCTTCAAACCATTTACGTTTGTTGCTCACCAATCGTTAAAACACGCTATGCTCTGATCTTTCGGATAATACACGGCGAATAGTATTATTGGAGTTCAGTTAGGGATTAGTGAAAGTAGTTGTCGTCACGAATACTACTCAATTGGCCATTTATTCCAGTTGTTTCGAAAGATCGTACAAAGAAACGTGCAATGAAAGGAACACGAGAGCATGAAATGAATGCAACTGAAGTGTGAATTGCATTTTGGCAATGTAGGTGGCTATGTCTGGTGAGTTTTGTGGTTGAAATGTGTACGTTTGCTATGTTTTGCTATTAGTAGAACGAAAACACCAAATTTATGCTAGCGAAATTTTGTGACAACAATTTATAGGCATGTGTGGCAATTAGTATTTGAACACCCTCTTTTATCGACAAAAAAACTGAACAGGAACAAAATGTGACTGTTAGAAACCATATCAATCGACTTAGTTCCATATTAAATGTGATGAGCTGTTAAAGAAAGGAAAAAATATTTACATGACAATAAGAAAAATAATCAAAAAAAAAAATCTGCTCAGATTCAAAAAAAAAAATTACCGCTATTTAGCAGTCTTTGGGTAACCAAAATTGTTCGCACGAAACATTAATCCCCATGTTTTTTTATTTAGTACTCCCGAGTGATTCTGGCTTCTATCAACTACACATGCTCTTGCTCCAAAGTAGGTCGCACTTGCACTTTTGCCTGTTGTATGTTGAAAGCTCTGGAGTTTCGCGAAATCAACAAAAAAGCTGTGGAAACTCGAAGAAAGCGAAACTAGGCAATTTTTCGTGATTTATTATAATATTTCCATATTTTTTATCGATTGTTATGATTTTTCTTTATTTTCTGCAGTCAGTGTAAAGTTTTGTTTACCTTTCCACAAGAGATTCAATTCAAAAACGCACAAATATAAACGTTAAGATAAGTACCCACACCTCAACACCATAGTACCCATGTACCCACAACAGATGCACCTAGCAGATGCACTTGATTGAATCATCTGACGACAAATCGTGCCCTGAACTTAGCAATTTTCGAAGTATTCGGGGCTTCTAGCCCCAGTAGCACAGCTTGACTGTCATTGCAAATAACGTTACGTTTTGTCCTTCAGTTTTCCTCAATTGCCCAGCACGCAGCTCTCAAGATAGCAAATATTTTCTTGGAAAACAGATACATGCTCTCCGAGAGAAGAGTCATTCAATGAATGCAGATAGACGCCAGCTCCAGATCTAACATTTATCTTCGAGGTGTACGTGAAGAAGATCTCGGAGTATCCCCTCCTGCAGACATCTGGATCCTCCCAGTCACTTCTGCTCAAGAAGATTGCTTCGTATCATCAGTTGATGAAGAGCAGTCGAGTGTCCGAAGGTATTATAAGAAACGGGGAGATCTCACGCATCGAACCACTAATAGAGCAGAGCTCATCGCCACACTCTGAATTCGAATGTTGAGCAGAGGCAGATTGAGAAGCACATCAAGGGTTGCACCCGAAGTAGTACTCATGGCACCACAGAGACCCAGGCATACCGTTCTTTGCAGCGTTGCGAACTTCTTCCAAGCGAACAATCGCTCTGCAATAGCCCACCACAATATGGATTACGTGGATCCACGTAAGAACTTTAGGCTTTAGACCTCATTTGATAGCAAAAGATCTCTCGCACTGCCCTAGGGCATTAAAGTACGAATAAGCTTCATTGCCACATCGCCTTCAGCAATCTTCACGTTTGAAAGTACTAGTCCTTCCAGTTTTTTTTCCCTGGTAAACAGAGCAAGTTTAGTTTTACCAGGATTCGCTGTTAGGCCGTACCGTAAATCCAATGTGCGTTGTGTATTTTTGCATACCACATTCAGATTCTTACTGACGGTTAGTGTGTCCCGCCATCAGCATAAACCTGCGTGTGCAGCCGTTTTTGTTGCAGTTCATTTTGCAGGGAGTCAACCAGCATACACCACAGATGCGGTGATAGAACACTCCTTTGAGGGCATTCATTTGTCGGCTCCGTTCTCAAATAGAACATGGCTCATGTATCTACTTCAACAAGATGTCTTCCACGCCATGATCCTTTGCAGCTTTACATTGATCCACAATGGGCGCGCAGTCAAAGGTCCCTTCAATGTCCAGATACACCGCCATCACAAATTCATCATTAAAAATCACTGCATCAACTCTGGAAACCAGTGAACGAAGAACCGACTCGCATGATTTTCCTCGCTAGTACGCATGTTGCTCATCATTCGAAGGGTTAGACTTAAGCGCCTTAGTGCATATGTATCGTTCAACGAGTCTCTTCAGGCATTTCATCACAAACGAAGTTAAGTTAATGAGCTTAATGTTCCTTGGATTTGAATAGCCATCTTTCCTTTGGTTTCGGTATAAAAACTATCTTAACCTGTCGCCAAGGTGACGGAAAATACTCTAGGGGTAGATATGCCTAAAATATTTCTCATAAGCCTGCGAAGAGCAGGTAATTTGGTCAAAGGCGTAAATGTGGTCTGTGTTTCAATCACCTGAGCGCCCAAAAAGTGAGTCCCAAGTAGTTTTAGAGAGTCCAGGTTAGCTGATTGATCCTTCTCTCGGACTTTCCAATATTCAATAAATAAATAAAAACCGTCTTGCCACATCAACTCTTACTGATCGAGCAGGCCTCTTCGTAGGTACCTAGTATGTCTCTATTCAGAGTGGTCAACGAGGATTCTATCGTCTTTGGTAATTTTGTCATACCGCTAGGACACGCTTTATCTGCAAGAAGTCGATTGAGCTTAGCCCAAACAGTGTTCCGTGGATTTCTTCTCTCCACCACATGTGTTGAATCGGTGGCTAAAGAGAACACCAAATAGCGGTAATCAGAGAGTGAAACCTCATCCAATACTTGCCATTCTAATTATTTCAGATGGATATATAGATACATAAATAACTGCCCTTCTGTTTGAGGTGATAAAGATGAAAGAAGTCTCTATGTCTAAAGTCCCTAGTCTCGCAGAAGTTATAAAATCAAAGAATCTGAAGCCTCTGGTGTTGCATTTGTTGTTGCTCCAGCTGGTTTGCTGAGAGTCAGCATCGCAGCCCACCAGAAGCTCTAGTCTCTCCGATTCAGCATACTGGACCAGGTCGTTCACCTCTTGTATTGGCGGGGAGTGTAACGCTTCAAAAGGAACGTAAGCTGAGGCGACTTTCGTCTGTTTCAGCCTGCCATTTTCCCCGTACTGCACGACGACGACCGTTGATAGGTCCCGGCTTAAAAACTGTTTGAGCATGGTGGCATCAAGCAGATTGAAAACCAGAATATAAATCTTCGCTCTTGCTGATCTTTCCCGTAGATCCTGCTTCGTCGAACACACGGCTCCTTTTCAAGTGCAATGTAAGCGAAAGCTTGCAGTTTTTAAAAATTTTGCTCAAAGGATAGGACGAAGACATGGCATGCCGCAACTGAATCTGAACAAATTTGACATGTTCGGGCATAGAAATGTCCGGCATTGATGTCTTTGGATCCCTTTGCAGGGACCTTTAGACAATTTCTGCATGACTTCAGTGAAAGAAACTATATAGAAGAGAATTTCCATTGGATCTCTGAGTTTTGCTCTGGAGACTTGTCCATAGAGAGTCACAAGAGTTGATATTCCACTTCTTCTTGATTTCGTTAGATTCAACCACATACAAACAGTAGCTCAGCACCATATGGTGTCTGTCCCTGAGCGTCGAGAAACTTCTTTGGCCAAGTACGATCACTAGGTTGAAGCCATTGTCACTGGTGGTGGAATTGTTCCTGTGATTCATGTAACTGATAATCTAGTGTTTCACATCGATGGCCGAATTCAGTTTATGGAACATGGCAGTGATGTCTCTTACGCTCTTGTGAAGACCATGAATCCAATAAGTGACATGATAGGGTTTGGTTAGGTCGGGGTCCAAAATAGTACCTTTGGGCCGACTGCCAGTAATGTACGCGTGAGCCACTCTTTCGATGCTTGGTTAGAGCAGGTGACTTTGAGGTGACCGTTCACAAATCTCGCTGAAGCTGAAAACTTGTCCTGACTTCGCTATCTCCCGCCACAGTTCGTTGCTAAGAATAGTGCAGTTTGTCATTTTTAATAAACACATCTATTACAACGATGAAACAAGAGAACGCAACTTCTGGGTACGTTTTCTTTTCTGCTTTCACTTATTTATTTATTTATTTATTTATATGCATCCACGGATAATAAAATCCATTATATAAAGAAAGATACGACAGTAGTTGTTAAACTAAGCTAAAGCTTACTAAAGTAAATAAATCGTTAAAAAATGAGCTACGTTATATAATCTAGGCTAGAAATTAATACAATAAGAATAACAAGGTAAAATAATACAAGTTAAATGTATAAAGAAAGAAAAATATATAAAGAAAAAAAGAAGAAAAATGACAAAATAAAGTAGAAATAACCAAGTTGAAAGTTAAAAATTGAAAATTGAAAATTGAAAAGGGGACGCAAATACCACAACGCTAGCTAGAAATGAACATTACCACATTTTTTAATTCGAGCAAATTAGTGTTGAAAAGATCTAAATGCTCCCATAATGCATTGCCCAAACGTTTCAACCTCTCCAATGGAGAAAACTGACCATGATTGGTTTTATAAGTGTGTAGCATAAATAGAACGTTAGACCTCGTCATTCTCTGAGGAACTCTAAATGGTAATTCCTGTAAGATGTTGGGAGCATCCAGCTTGTTATTTAAGATTTTGTATAAGAATATGGCCTCATGGTAGGTTCTACGAACCTCAAGAGAGCTCATATTAAGCACTGACATGACATAACCGTAATGAAAATCGCAACCGTTTATTCTAAGTTTGAAGCCAATGTACCGAAGGAATTTATTTTGGATTCTTTCCAGTGTCCTACAATGAGACTGGTAATAGGGGTTCCATACAATCGAAGAGAATTCCAATTTACTGCGAACTAGAGAAAAGTAAAGTGATTTTAAAGCGAGTATATTATGAAAACGACGGGAGTTACGTATCAAAAAACCTAACATTCTACGTGCTTGAGCAGCTATTTCATTGACATGCTCGCTAAACGATAAATTAGCATCAAATCTCACTCCGAGGTCATTAACAGAAAAATAGGACTGAAGGGGCGTGCTGTTAATGGTATATGTGAACTGGTAATCGATTCTGTTGCGTTTAAAAACAATATAATGGCACTTGTTTATATTCAATTCCAGACTGTTATTCAAACAGTAATAATAAAAACTATTCAGATTGAACTGAAGGGTTAACAAATCAGAACTGGATGAAATGCTTTTGAAAATTTTGCAGTCATCAGCAAACAATAGAAATTCCACATTGTTGAATACTAAACTTATATCATTTATAAATAATAAAAATAAGAGCGGACCTAGATGAGAGCCTTGGGGGACTCCCGAGGATTGGAAAAATCTGTTCGAAAAATTCGAAAACTTATGGTGGGTTTGTGCCTGAAGGACCACATCTGTAAGATCTCGCTCGCTGATGCTGGCACTTTTCGTCACCTCACGAGAAACACAGACATCGGCTTTCACTTCAACCTTGCGTTTCTTCCGCGCTCCATCGCTGATAGATTTGTCATCTGTGCTTGCCAGCAGGGAGATCTCCGGTGTAGCCGGTCCCTCCTTACCTTTCAGCTTGATCGCTGAATTCTGATTTGCATTGGGAAGCATCGACTTCCTGTACAGAGTCATCATTTGTCGACGTATGAGGGCTTTCTGTGTTCGCAATGTCCAGTCATCATGACTTTGTACCCAATCATCATCAATCCAGGGCATTTCTACTCCGAACTGGCAGCCTTAGCATCACTAGCCAACCTTTTTTCGCTGCTCCCTATACACTGTGAGGTTTCACTGCTTGACATCCAGTTTCCAGGGCAACATTTACAGCTATTGCATTGGTATCCCTGTTTACCTTCGCCGGGAGCTTGGTCTTATTGCTTGCGACAGAGAACCTCCACAGGTTTCCAGAGTTCAAACGAACAAGCACTTTTACTTTCTATCATTCTTGCAAGCATATCGTTTACTTTAGCCAGAGTTACCTTCTTCAGTGCATCCTTCCCCTTTTTTGTGAGGATTCAAGAGGAAACATTACGGCCTTAGTCGGACTTTCAACTGACGCTGTATTTGTCTTGCCGGAGCCTGTGACCATAGGGGATACTTTCATTAAGTTCGAAATCTTTCTGACCATGGAATCTTCTTCGATGTTAACCTGTGAGCTTCCACTGCAACCAGGGTTGTAGTCATACATGTACAGGCCCCAGTGATATACATTCCACTGGTTTCATCCTCATGTTAGCCGGGCACTCTTAGTGTGACATCATGCGATGCCCAGGCCACCTCCACCGCGACAAGGTGTTGCCCGATCGATATCTGTACACTCAATATTGTCTACTTGTGTTAAATTTTTGTCTGAATAAGAGTATACGCAAATACTCATTTGACAAACTATGCATATAATATTATGAAAATATATAGTAGCCAAACACCAGGGCTTTATTTCATTAAACGAAGTAGACCTTAGATGTAAAAATAAGCTCACTGTAAATAATATGGCTCTTTAGGAAATCACAACTCATGAGATATATTTTGTATTTCAGATTACTCACCACTGAACACTTTGTTTCGTAGTTTCATTTCAACGATCGAATTCAAAACACCTCTCGAACTAAGTACTACATCAACATTAGTTGCCGTTATGTCGCAATCATATCCAAACATTATTGCAAACATTGTACTTTGGCGCAATCATTCCTCTGAAGCAATTGCGCGACCGCTTGCACACTCACAATATTACCAGTAAGCTAGTGCGCTTCTTCATCGTCATCATCTTCTGCGTCTTTGTGCTCCTCGTCTTGATAAGTGAAATGAAATAAGTCGGCAGACTGATTGTATAACCGGACAAGATTAATTTTCCGTAGCCAAGCTCTCTGACCAATGATCCGTAACAAAAACAATTTTTATTGTTAAGAGTTCATTGACGTGCAGCACTCGTTCATTTAATACAATTCATTTCGTTTCATTTCAACTGATACGACTTGGATGATCTGATCTGGTTTTGCTGATTAAGATTTTCTTCACAATCATCATCATTACAATCTTCTCGAAACTCAACTCGAGGAAATGCTCTCTCTCCTCGTTTCGGATTGGACAGTTCGAAATCGAAAAGAAAACAAATTCTTCGTAGACGCCCTGATTAACAATCGAAATCTAATGACTTTTCGAAATTAATTGAATTATCAGCTAGATCGTCTGAGCCTTCTCAAGATACGGCCTTCAGTGGTAGTAGTACTTACCCACGTTGTATTTCAAGTGTAATTAAAAAGAAATTCTGTTTATGAATTTCTTCGTCGGGAATTCGACGAAGGGGTCTCAGACAGGCAATCAATAGTTGGATGCTTGCTAGCCCCTTTTTCGATTTTAATCTTCTTCAGGTGTAGAGTTCTTGGAGTGTTGTTGGGTGAGCAGAGCAAGGCAGCAATCGCGGCCAGATAATTTTCAAGTAAAATGACTACGAATATTTCGCTTATGTTTGATTTCCCCGAAAGATATCCGGGTTTGAAGATCTGTTAATAGTACGATGTATCCGTTAAAATAACACTTGAATAATAAACCACACGTAATTAGTGGGTTTCGGTTGATTTCATTTAGGAATCGAAACTTGAAATGAATATCTTGGAATAGTGGTTAGTTGAGATAAGATGGTTTCAGGAATCGATTTTTGATTGATCTCGGAACTCTTGAAGAGAAATTAGTATTACTTGGCAATGATGAAAAAATCAGTAATCTTGGAATTGGGAGTCAGATACAGTTTGAGTTTACAAGTAACCAAAATGGCGTTAATAGGCTAAGTGATCGTGAAATTTGTGATGGAGTTAGCAAAAGCCATGTCATAGTTTCTCCAGTAGCTATGGCTCGCTACTTTTTTTTTATTGTAGATACTGATGCCACAAAATTCTGTGTTCTCTAAAAATTCTTTACTCAGCGTGCTCTTTAGAGCTGAGGCTCCATTTCCATTCTCATGTCACGGTATTATATATTTTATTGAAGACTTTGATAGTAGACAGCATTCCATCGTAGTCCAATAAACAACTGTTACTGAAATGCATTTCTTTGTATTGCTGAGCTACCTTATACTGCACAGTCATGATATAATGCACAGTCTTGTCAGAAGGGAGTTAGGGTAGGGGAAGTAAGAAGGATTGAGTATTTTTTGAGAGATTCCACTTTAAAGTTTGACAGTTATAACCTTAGGGGAAGACTGTTCCATATCCGTGATGAGCTTTCAATCCATTTTATAAGATTGCAGCCAAGACCATTGCTTGGATATTTGTCGAAAAGGGCAACATGCCAGGCTCTATCATAAACCTTGAAAGTATCTAGAGAAATAACTTTGGCTTCACTAAAATTATTGAGGTAACGTTTCCAATTCCCTGTGGAAAATGTCATCAAGTCCTCAGTGGAGCGACCAGATCGAAAATCGTGATATTTTTCATTGATTTACTTATGGAAATCTTGAAAGCTCATTCATTGGGAAATAATAAGTGTATAAAAAAACTTCGACAAAGATTACATGCCTCTCTTTTTGTTGGGGCATGGGCTGGCTGAATATGAGCAAGTTTTCATTCTGATAGAAAAATGCCTTTTGAATAAGACAAGTTAAATAATTTACGCCGAGTTTTAGCTACAGAAGATGTGCAGCGCTTCAAAACTATGGGTGATGTACCATCACATTCAGCAGATTGAAAGATGCCAAACTTTCCGAGTCCTTTGGAACCTAACCCTAGTGCGAAGATTTAAAGGCCCTTGATTTCAATTACAGTTAGAGATCGAAGGTAGTTGGGTCAAGGAAGAATTTTCAGGAAATAGATTGGCTTTGTGCAGCAACTCATATATTCTGTCTTAATGTACAAGTGGTGGCACGGAAGAATAAATGATATTATTCTTCGCGGAAAATTTTAGTGTAATTATTGAACATAAATTATAATTTACTAGATATGAGACAGTATAAGAAAAAAATCATTGGCATATCGACACATTTTTCAACTTGGATGCGGTCAGTCTGCATTGATAATTTGAAAAATAAAACATTTATCAATTTACTCTCAATAGTGCGGTTTCTAGGTACCCGTATATTTATGTGAAAGTAAAATGTTTGGTCAAAATAAGTAAATAAAATGAAAATCAGTCACTTTTTAAGCTACCCAGCAAACCAAATGTATCGTAATTAATTCATAAAAGAGTCATATTTTACGAATGTTTTTTCGTTAACGAGCTCGCAAATGAATCGAAAACGATTCATTGGTCCTACTAAAATGGCCATACGAGAAGAATCATTAACGATTCGTAAATGAGTTAGAAAAAATGTGGTTTTAGCGAGTATACGTCGACCAGCAAACTAGGGGAAGAATCTATGTAAAATCTGCTACTGAGCCGCATAGGCCATAGGGCACACACACATGGCTTGCATTATTTGTTGCGTCGGTCATCCTAAGCATTGCTGCGTATCGTTTTACGAACAGATTCGGTTTCGTATGAGGGATATGTCTGTTGACTGTCGAGATATTATCGTTTTTGGTGAACGCTCACTAAATTGTTTGCTGGGTAGTTTGTGATAATGTTTTTATATTATTTGTAAAATTCCGAATTTTGATAGGTAGATAGTCTTAGTGGTAAGTGGCTGTCCTCCGGAAGAATTCAGCCGAATGACATGAAAAGAATGATTAAGCCTCTTCGAAATTGTTCCTACGTACTTTTCTGACACTGCTATGGCTATATCGACGTAGTCCAACTTCCTCAGAAGAATATTTTACATGATGTTCCAAAGGAGTGGTCCGAGCTGACTGCTTGATGCAAGTGAGTATTCTCCAAAGAAAGAAGATACCATTCTGTTCTCAAAAAGCTGTTTGATGAAAGCTATCAGTCGCGTAAGCACTAAAAGTGTATCTACAATCACATCAAACTTTATGTTGTACAAAGTTCCTTCAATGTATAGGGAAGTGGCAAGCTTATATTTCTCAAGAGCAGCAGATGTTTCACTTTGCTCAATAAAGACGTAAAAAAACCTATTTTTCGTTTCGAAGCTAGATATATTGAATTATGTGCCAAATATCGATATTTCGAGGGTAATCTGCCCTCTTCTCCGATAGATACTGAAGAAGAGGGCAGATTACCCTCGAAATATCGATATTTGTCACATAATTCAATATATCTAGCTTCGAAAGGAAAAATCGGTTTTTATTAAAATACTTTTTTACAAGCTAGGAAAAAATTGGTACACATTAAAAATAACTACTATTTTAGCATTAAAAGTCTTATACAAACTACAAAGCCACAATGCTGTTTTTTTAACTATAGAAATTCATATGGAAAATGATAGTTGATGTGTTTCTGCTTTGATATCTTTAAAGACTGCTTCCACAGTTTTCACCTGTGTCGACGATAACCGATCACGGATAGAAAATTTTGCAAAAAAATTAGTACCAAATGTTGGCGCCCAGTGTGGGCTAACATCCAAACTGTTTATTAAACCTCAAAACTGCATAGTTTTATAAATTTATCGTTTCTTCTTTCTTCTTTGCAAATTACATTCTAGTCCCTTAACTCTCTAGGTTTTATAGTTACTATATTATGCCCTTGAAGCCAGGGCATGGACTATGCATCTGTTCAATGGAAAATTCGAAATTAACAAACCTTCTTCTGATGATCGTGATCAGTTCATTTTCATGGCCATATTTTTCTAGTACAAATGTTTTTAGCCTAATATGGAGTTAAGATAATATTTGAAGGAGGTTAAACTGTCATTAGGGATTTTTTATAAAATAAATGCACGTTTTACAAGATAATTCAATGAGTTTTTTGTGAATGGAACACTTATGGAAGCTATTATGCAGAAAATTTTATTTAAGTTTTGTAGAAAAAAAGCTAAATTAATATACTCTTTCACCCTTAAAATCAGTGACAATATTAAAATTTCAGCTCGAAATTCAAAAGATCAAAGTAAACAGCAACTCATATGCAACAATCGTGGGGACGACCTAAACCTGGTTAAGTCAAACATTTGAGAAGAATTTGCGAAGAAAATTTGAGAATCGTATCAAATTCAAAAGCTATTTACCTTGAAATTTTTTCTTCTGAATCTGTATAACATCAGGTATTTTATTTTGTTGGTGAATATAGGGGCATAGTTTTATCAGAAGCTTTAAATAATGTCTTCTGTGATTATGCAATTTAATTCCCTCTATGCAAATCAAAGTATCGCCAGAAATTTAACAAGCTTCATGCTTTAGTACTCCAGTAAATCCCATCTGATTTCAATACCTCTATATACCGCAATTTCATCCTGCCTAATGAGACTCTTGCTTCAATACATGTTTTTTTCTGACACATTGTCGCATAAGCATTATTTTACAGCTAGTGTGCCAGTTCCCAATGCTAGTGCTCTAAAAAATACTCAAATGGAAGTTAATTGCAATTACTCTATTGGCCGGATTAGCCATTAAAATCCATTATCAGCTTATTGTCTTTGTTCTCTCCTTGTCTTCTTCCTATAACTTATCACCCTATATTCCTAAGCACCCAAGTCATACTGTCTCTTGAATACCAGCCAAGCGTAATGGATTTCTGTCCGAAAAACGCTGCTGTTAACGGTTTATGAAATTATTTTCGGAATATCTGCCGTAAAACCTTAGAGGTATCGACCGAAGAAGAAAAACTCAATGCGCTAAACAAACGGCACAATCACAAATGCAAATTATCATTAAGTTTCATCATTAGATAAATATTTGTCGAGAACAAAATCAACGCCACTAGCCTCAAAGACGACAACGACTTTCTTCTTTCACCATTTCTTTCGATTCGTCAAAACAATTAGTTAAATTGCATTTCATCAAGCAAACGACGACGTCGAGGATGAATATGGTGATAATGATGATGAAGCGCACAATCACAGCAACAATGACAATGCGCAAAGACATACACACGCAAAGACAGTCAGCAAATTCTCATGACAATCCACCGAAAAAGTAGATGAAACTGAAGATATTTTGCGCGTAGCAATACTCATTAAGTACTTTGTTCGGGAATTTCTTTCGCTCATTTGGCGATTCGCATTGGCTGCTCATCTTTTGTTTCCGCTTTTCCATCTAATGCACACACCGTATTTGCTATTACATAATGATGGATAGTAAGTGTTCCAATACTTAGTCAAAGCTGAGTTCAGTGAAATATTCCGAACAAACTGAGAAGTGCGAACAGTTGCCAAACTTAAGCCCACTTTACACTATGCAGACTAAGTCAAGCACTGCAACAGTAATGCAACAGTAACTACTTAAATTGAGATGAGTTGTCGTTCGTGCTGACTATTTCGGTCGTACGCTCCGTTTGATCTAAACACAGCGTTACCATAGACATATTCACTTGAGTAATTTTCAAGATTTTTAGGTGAAAGTAAAAATTAAGCACATTGTCTGGATTGATGAATTGTGGGAAAAAAAATATTTGCGTCGGTCTACAATCACGAGGTGTGGTGGTTTCGAGTTACACGAAGAAGGTGAACGAAAGTCCTGAAAGAATATTTTATGAATTGATGTGAAAATTGTTTTGTATTTGAGTTTAGGTTTTTATTCCAGTTTGATTGATGAACCGAACAAAAGAAGTAGAGTAGAATATCGTTAAGTGATCGTGGTTTGTTTCACATTAGAATTGAGCATGAGAAGCCGCAATTCCATAAATTTTGTTTGAACAAAGCAAAGTTTTGAATGATTTATGAATATTTAATTGATTTTTTTTCGGCTGTAACTTCACCATGAAATTTAGATTCTTTGTTATGTTTGCTAATTAAGGTGATGACGCTAACGTTCATGTTCAACTTGGAATCTTCATCGCCGTTCAAAGGTCAATCTCTCCGTGGTTTGTAGGTATCTACTATCAGAACCGACCAACTGCAATGACAAATGTGATTTGGTGGTTGGGTGATCATTAACAGTAAGATCATCGCACAGTAAAGTGTGACTTGTCATTAATCTAGCCTTGTTGAAAATTGCTGCAGGATAATTGTGTTAATAAGTTGCTCATGACTGGTAGCGCTTCTAGTGGCTTCATAGCTGGGTCAATTAATCGAGTGGTGTCATCTCCATGTAACCATAGTCAAGAGCTTTCATCACCATCACTCATCATCCGTACCTGCGTGGTGATTTTGAAGAAAAAATATACGAGTATGATCGAATGCAGAGGATGGTAGCTACAGCCGATTTCAGTCATTAATTAAATGTATAGGTAGATGGTGCTAATGATTACCTAACCTTCATCTGCCTCCAGCTGATTTTGATGACTTTTTAGTTGATGAGCATAAGAATGCTTGAATGAAGATGATGAAAATGATGAAAATGATGTGTTATTGGCAAGTACACGATCCATTAGCTGCAAGGTTTTTCTTTGGTTCAGTACTCATAATTCAGGTGCATGACCAACTTATTTAGGATGTGCTTACTAATTAACTAGTTATGTACATACCTGGTTATTCAAAGTCTTTTGTACGATAAGCGAATTGTACTGACCAGTCAAAATACCAGTAAACGCTGGACAAACTACGCAGCCGGTGCATCGATAGTCGCCGGCCGCCAGCGCCGGATAGTGACAGAGAATATGTTTAATTGTTTGGAGACTCTCGGCTCCTGACACTTCTATTTATTTATTTAATTATTCATTTAATCATAGACAACATACAGATTACAATCCAATTACATGCTGTTAATTAGTTAATTCTAGCTTTTAGCATAGTTGCTCAATTTTTCTCTTCTTCCACCTCCCATCATAGTAACTCTTCGCCATTAACCTTTTTCCCCGCACCTGATTGTACTCTTTCTGCTTTTTTTACAAGTCCCTTAGAAGTCGAGTCGTTAATGTTGTCTCTCGACGCAAGCGCTAGCTTCGGTGCTGACGGCATTCCGACTTTTTTCACCAAATCACTTTCAAACCCCTTGTGTGTTCCTCAGTATCTCAACCGGGACCTTTCCATCCCTTTGGAAATCCGCCTACATATTTCCCATCCGTAAAGCTAGTGATGTTTCTTCCATCTCTAATTACCGTCCCATAACCCTTTTGCCATGTTTTAGTAAACTCCTCGAAAAAGTCGTATACAATAGAGTGTACCCTTTCGCCCAGCCCTTGCTTATTGTCTTTGACAAACTCCGTTGCTTCCGCAATCGACCAGCAAAAGCAAGTAGATGTCCTCTATACCGACTTCGCCAAGGCCTTCGATTCTGTGAACCATGATATTCTTCTGTCAAAGTTAGCAGGGTTTGGTCTCTCCGGGGCCTTTTTTCGTTGGTTCTCTTCCTACGTTTGTGATCGCTCCTGTTTTGTTACCGTTAACTCTTGCTCTTCAACACCTTTTATTCCTACCTCAGGAGTTCCGCAAGGATCCATTCTTGGCCCTTTATTGTTCCTTTTGTTTATTAACGATCTTCCTTCCCTCTTTAACTCACCCTGCCTTTTGTACGCTGATGATCTTTAAATTTTCAGAGTGATTGAATAGTGACTGTACCATATTGCAGAACGATTTGGATGCTTTGGCTAACTGTTGCACTGCCAATACCCTCACACCGACAAAATATCTCCTTTGCTCTTCTCCTACTGTGTCCTTGGCGCTCCTCTCAATGCTGTTTTTAGTATCAAGGACCTTGGCGTGATTTTTGATTCCAAATTGAAGTTCGGCTTGCATATTCTTCACGTCACTGCTAAGGCTTCTGCTTTTCCGGCTTCATCATCAGATCCTCTAAACGTTTTGTTAAAATTCCACTTCTCTACATCTTTTTTTTCCTTCGTTCGTAGTGTTCTTGAATACTGTTGCCAAATTTGGTGTCCACATTACGGATACTTAATCGATGCGGTTGAATCCGTGCAACGCGGATTCAACCGCTCCTTGTTTTATAAGTACATTATTCCGTATTGTGATAACAATATGCGCCTCTCCATCCTTCAAATTCCTTCCCTTGAGTCACGTAGAATGTCCCTCGACGAGTGCCTCCTTTTGAAACTTTTTAACGGCAGTATATTGGTTGACCCAGCATTCAACTTTCTGTTAGAGAATCGGGCCGTTCTAATAGAACATTATTTAACTTTAATTTTACATTTGCCCGTACCGACATCTATTTCTTTTCCCCCTTTTACGTTTGCCTCGTTAGCACAATAGCCTTAACCTTGGTCCTCTGCCTCGTACGTTATATGTGTTTAAAAATGCTTCAAACAATAACGTTCTTTCATATACTCGGAAAATGTCCTAATTTACTCAGTTTGTTTGTTTGTTTTTCGTTCGTTTAGCTTTTTATTCTTTTTTTGCATTATTATTCCTTTCTGAATTTATTAATTTTCTTAGTTTTCATGTTATTTTCTTTTTCTTATATATGTTTATATATATATATATATGTCTTTTTATTTTTTCTTCTTGTCTAATCTATAATTGGATTCGTTCTGTGGATTTGGACAATAAATAAATAAACAAATAAATAGTTTTAAATATTTCCAAGGATTGAGGTAAAGGACCGAGCTGGAGAGAGCTATATGTTCTCGATGTCCTTGGTAAAGGCGAATTAAAGTAGACTGACAATCTCGCGAACCATACTTCAAAAGTTTCTGGGCACCGAGTCTCACGATCTTCATTACGGAATTTGATATCTTCTCAAATAATTGTAGATACGACGCGAAGCATTCCTGTTTGTTGAAGCATGACCGGCAAAATTCCAGTCAGACTTGAGAGCTTGAAGATGTCACTTGCCCAGACTAGATTTCACATGGTGACAACTTCGCATATTCCTTTTATATCATGAAGGCCGGACACCTGCTCACGGGTGGGCGCGGTGTCGTCACTCAGAGAGCCGGGGAAGTGTGTATCTGCGAGGTTCTTTAGCATTTTTGAACCGTTGCTTGTCCACTCCCCATCTAGCTTACATACCAAGCTTGGCGTGACAGGGTGTTTTGCCAGCGGTTTTCTAAGTCGTCGTTTCCGAAGTGGTTTCAATTCCGTCGCACAGCTCCTTCGAGGACCTCCACCGGGTTCTCCTTATTTCCGATCTATAGAGTCTTAAAACTTCCTTGTTTTCGTCCCAGTTTTCCCTGCAGTCAGCCGCTTGGACTAATTTGGGAAATTTTCGTACTTGTGTTTGGCGACAATCCAGATTAGGGATGTGCTAAACTGCTTTTTTTACTGACCAGTGATCGCAGAGAGCAATTAGAGCAAAGAACAGTTTAAAATAGTACAGATTTTGATCACAGTTGCGATAGCAGTTTCATGCGTACGAAACAATCTTCGTTGTACTGCCGCTGACTGCTAATTTACCGTTATTGCTGTTTCCTGCATCGAATGATTACAATGCGATTTTGGTTTGCCGTGACGATGAATATTTATGTTAGGAAAAGATTTCAGGTGGAATCGAAATACATTGTTTGTATGTGCATATGTTAGCATAAGAATGTGCTGTTCAGTTATTGTAACGCTATGATTTGGATGTACGTACGTATGTAGTTTTGAATTTAAATTTAATTTAAATTTAATACTAGCAAATTGGTTATTGAAAGACGGAAATAACATTTCAAACTTGTTTATGTTTCTTAAAGCAATAACTTTTAATTTAGTTTCAGAATTGAAAATAATGTATGCAAAATAAAAACATAAGTTGATTTATTTTGCACAGTTGAAGAAAAAAAAACACAATATATAGGTTTAATTATGTAAGTAGATTAAATGTTCACATTTTTTGGCTCAAACAAACTAACCTGTCGAAATATCAATAAAATACAAAACCAAAAAAATTATTGTAGGATTAAAAATTCGTTCCCTAAAAATTTAAAGGTAAATTCTTTAGTATCATATCATGTTGCGCCCCTTTTTGTACTTTTTATGCAAATATATGCGATCTATGCACATTAAGGCTATAAAAACTTTCGCATCAATGTAAACCCATTAGCACAATAAAATCACAAAAACTCCCAAAAACCCAAAAGTAAGTTCTTTAATATCTTAACCATGTACAGATATACACACGAATGTGCATCTTATCTCGTCTCAGTAAAAAAATTGATTTCCAATAGTATCTACTTGTATGGTATGTATTTTCGATTGAAAAAAGCATCCATTCGGAATTTACGATGTCCACGATCAGCGCTTAGCGAGATCGTAGCAAACTGCATGTATGTCGATGTTAAAACGCTCTGCTCTACAAAAGAGCAGTGCACACCTGAACAGCACAGGCAATGCTCACTGTTATTTCTGGAACTATTTGTTCTGCAAAAGAGCAGTGAGCAATTGAACAGGATGAGCAAAGAACAATCATACTGCTCACTGCTCTTTTCAAAAAGCAGTGCGATTAGTAGCAGCGATCGCAGAGCAGTTACAACTCTAATCTAGATCCCTTGCACCAGGATGGCTTTCGGTTGCGCTTAATACAAAATTTAGAACAGAAGCGTTCAAAAGCTTTCACGATTTTACCCGTGAGTGCTAACTGCTAGCTCCAGATCTGTTACAGTGACAATCCTGGGAAGAGAACTTAGACTGTGGGGCCGTTTGAAGTTATCCCAGTTGGTGTTTTTGGGATTAATTTTAATTTTAAAGTAAACTAATGCATTTATGATCAGAGAATGATGGGTTTTCAAAGACCCTCCAGTTCTCTGTCAACTGCTAGTTGGACACATTGTGTAGAGTGATGTCTAGTATGTTTTCGCTGAGAGGTCCTCTATAAGTAGAATGTGCCAATTGTTTATCGTGTGCCATGTAGGCAGGTGCTAAGAGTACATGCTCCTCCTTGTCTCCCTCACATGCTACGACGGTCAGATCATCTGGAGAGATACAAAGTTCCTGAACCAGCGCCATGTCAAATTTACCTGCTTGTGTCAGCAGTAGTTCGGCTGAGGCCAACTTACTGTGATGCATATTAATCGTTAGTATCCTGACCGTCGGCTGCTACAGCTCGCCTCAAACTAAGACTCGTTTTTCTGAAAACTAGCCTTTGTTCCACGTTGTTCAACTGTGCCTAAATCCCTCCCAATCTCGCCGGTCTCCAAGATGTTTTCATTGTCATCCTTCTAGTGGCGCTTCTTTAGGCGCAGGCAAAAACTACATACGCTGCACGTCATCATGCCGAAATGCGGGTAGAGCAAGTCTTCGGACTCCTTGATAATCTGGAACAGTTCGTTAGAATCCTTGATAATCTGGAACATGAACACCTGCCCGCCGCCCGATACTAGGGGCTTTTTACATTCAAAATCTTCCAGTCCTGCGTTAGAACATCCGTATTCTGTATCTGCAGCAATTACAGGGCCACTTCCGATTCCACTTCACGTTGTATTACCACTGTTGTTCTCTCTTCCTGTCTACTTTTTCTAACCGAGCCTCTTCCAATAGTCCAGGTAGCTTCTGGACTACAGCTTCACACCAGCGCAACGTGAATTCATCGTTGCAGGTTATGATTTTAACATCCTTGAACCAGCCAGCCCCGTCAAATCAGGGCGTAGTTAGTTCACTGTGCTTCTTCATCCGGGCAATTGTCGATTTGATCAAACCTGGCTCTACTATCTTCCATTCTTTTTCAAGCGGCAATTGACCCAAGATATTACTACGGTTAATAAGTGCTTGGATTAAGTGCTTTTTGACCTCTTGTTCTCTGATTTTTCACCCTCAGCGGACTATTTTCTTTTGTTCTGTCAGCTTCATAAGCAAGCTCTCCTACACATTATTATGGAAGCCAGAGTTCTAGTTTTTCCTTGCTGGCAGAATATTTGCGATCTTTTGCCACTGTCGTCTAAGCCGAGCTTAGCTGATTCTTCTCCTTGACAAACTGGGACGGTTTGTCATCAAATTTGTGAGCGATGCGCAACGTCGCCTTAGATTTCGCAGCGCTTTTCTATCCTCTTCTGGGGTCCAGTGCCTTTGCGTTGCTCACAAGATTTGAGGAATTCCTCCTCCGCTTCTGTCAAGCCTGCGAGTCCTCTAGATTCCGTGAGCATTAACTGTGCTCTGCATGAATGGCAACGAGCGGAGGCGTTGTTCCTGTTAGGGGTGGGCACTGTTGCGGCTTGGAGCTCCTCCTGAAAGGGTACGCCACCAGTTCAACCACATATTTACTCTGATTACAACCTCTATTATTATTATTATCTGCTAAGGTGGTCAATCGCTCAATCTCCATAGCATTCCAGTCGCTGGATATCGGCGACCTGGGACCTGCTTGCTCACCCTTGATGGCTGTTGGTACTGTGTATTCGACTCCCGTAACTTCCACCGTATTACCGTAAATTTCTCTACTTTTCTGTTTTTCCATGATTGGTTTTTAGTTCAGGATTTGCTTCCCCTAGTTCCACTCTTAGCAAGGCAGCAACACATCTGACTTGGTGAGTCTTTGCCCTGAGCTCCTCACCGGGATATGGTGAGGAGCTCAAGTGTTGAAGACTAGAAAAAAACTCCGATTGAAATATAGGGGTACCGGAAAAGAAATATAGGGGTACCACCCCCGCTAAAAGGTTAAAAATATCTTATTTTTAATCGCTACTATTTTTTCAAAAAAAAAGAATAAAACAATCAGAAAACGACAGGAGCTAGCAAACCATTGAATTTCAGAATTTAAATAAAGCAACTTAAAAACTCCTTAATTTTTTTACATGGTAGTTATAGATTATTAGAGTTTAACCGAAATTTAAGGAGTTTTAATTGCGTCGATTTTAAATTCAAGCCACTCTAATCTAGCTTTCATCTAAAAGTTTCCAGACAAATTATTTGCGACGTTTTATATGCAACTAATCTAATAGTCTCACGAAGATGTAAGACATCAAAAACTGCACGATAACGATAAAATGCCCATAAATTAGGTACAAAATAACGATTTCAGCAAAATAGGCTCTTCACTTTGTTTAATAGCCTTTTACCTTTCGAATTCACTTGGTCATTTCACCCGACACTAGTATACCGACATTGCAACACCACAGAGATATTTTCACTTTTGTGCTACATTTCCTTTCTCTGTCACTGTGCATAGTAGAATCTAGGCAGATATTTATAAATCTTCAATGCACTTTGTACCCGATGTATGTACTTTACTACACCATTGGACCTTCTTTCCTTGTCAGAGTCATAAATTAGCGAAAAAAGACATGTCACGAAAAATTTCATTCTTGTACCTAGCTGCTGCATTCATACAGCTACATCGGTATACACATGTTTGAACCTATATGCGAAGGTCTAGAGAGTAATTGTGATTTCGAAAATTGTGAAAATTGCGTTTGGAGAAAAGTCATAGCTACAGTTAGATATGGGACCGAAAATTTAATCTTGAGAAAGTATCTTTAATTCCGAAGTCACTTTTCAAAAGACCCGGGCTACATTGTACTAGACCTTAGACTTGAATTGTTAAAAGATGTAATTGTTTTTGCTTTTTGCAATCTGAAAATTGCCCTGCTAAACTAATTAAAGCGGTCCAGTTTTTCTTTCGTAGGCTAGCAAATAAAGGCAACATATTCTTAAAACGATGTTAATTGGATGGATATATGATGAAGGTGTTATCACTGTTTAATTTTAATGGGCATCTTAAAAAATTAATTCTCAACCTGTGTAAGTTTAATTGATGGAACTACAGCCTCGGTATGAAAAAATAAGATTTCTGCTTTTAAAGTTTGCTAATTGAGTTTACATCGAATGGTTATCTGAGTTTGAGTAAAAAAAACTAATTTGAAACGGTCTAAAGCTGTTGGTTGACCAGTTATTGCCCAAAAAATGAATCAAGCATGGGAAAATTAATGTGAAAACCGAATTAGAAGCGGATACCGAGGTGAGTTGTAACAAGTGCGTACTACTTTTGCACATTAGTACCCAAAACGCGATTGAAGAACAGCTCAAAAAAGAATAGTCAATAAAAAACCAAAGTGAAAATTAGAAGTCGTAAAAAACACACACTTCAGAAGCAGCTTGAAATGAAGTTGCGACGAAGATTATTCAATTTGCCTCGAGTCCAATAGTTCGAATCCACTTTATGAACTAACAGAACTATCAACGCGACAACAAATATTAGTAGCTCAATATTTTATAACTAAACAAATAAGCAGAATAATTATTTATTATTTATAATAATATAATTCTAATAAAAATAATTCTGTAAGAATTTCATTGAAAAATGGCGAAAGGGTTGCCAGATATGATGAATTTTGTAATTTATTTACATTTCTTTATCGAGCAATGTTGTACTAAAATTTCCAAATGGGAATGATGCTGCAATGGCAATTAACAACAAATATTTACGTTTCGAAAATTTAAAAAGTTTGGACGGTGGTAACCCTAAAATTATATTCACTCCTATAACTTACAGCGCAGCCATTCAATCGAAACGAAATTCATAGGGTGGGTTTAACACAACGTGAAGCAGTTATGGTGCTAGCACATGATTATGAATGAATATTGCACCAACAGATGCTTCCATTTTGTATTCATAAACAAAGCATTTACAATAAAATAAGCAACCGATATTTAAATTTTCCAAGTTTTGGAAATTTTTTCGTATGGCAACCCCAGACATAGTTTAATCGCTGAAACTTTCGATTTTGTCCTTGGATGAAAACGAAATTCAAAGGATAGGTTGAATAAGCACGAGCATGTTATGGTAGATTTATTGCTGCTGTGTTGGACAAATGTTGCCAACACTGAACATTTTCATCATTTGTGTTATAGGAAATGCTGTCAGAAAATGATATTTGCATGGTTGATATGGTACTACAAAGAAGTGTATAACGTCTTCTCACATTTTTAAATCCCTCCAAGATAACTTCTTTGAAAATTAGTTTTCTAGCGGTTCTGATGCGCTAGACTTTTTTTCCATCTTGAGTCATTCTTATATTAAATCAGGAAATTTCAGTGTGGAAAATCATTTGAAAACTTCAGAATTGCACTTCAGAGATGGATAACGGTCAATAATGAATGTTTTATTTTCCTTTATAAAATAGATGGTCCGCATACACGTGACTGAATCAGTATATACCATCAACAGTAAATAATAGCATTATAAAACAACAATAAACTCATCATCAATCAAACACATCAGAATATTAATAAAATGGATCCGCTTCCAGTTCGTGTCTTTAATCCATCATACAAGTTAGATTCATTGAAGACTCTTTAGTTTTTTCAAATTGAATTTTCTCAAGTTACTAAATATTTTGTACCTGACGCTATATTTCAATAGATCATTCAAAACATCCAAACTAAAATGCTCCCATCGCAAAACGTGACAAAAACAAAACACTAAAAATGAAGAGCTGATTCGAAGTCTTTTGATCTAAACGCCCGCAGTTTATCTGAATCTATCATGACATGTGATACACCTTAAGCAGCAGCTAGCAATTTATTCATACAACATCCAAACATCGCAATAAAACAAAACAAATCGAAACAGTCACAGTGCGAATGGACACATTTGACTGGGGTTTTGTTTAAGGCACATGAGAGCAAATCACTTCATTTGTATTCAAATTGCATGACTAACGAAATATTATAGAATTTAATGGGATATGTGCGCGATAGAGTTAGCCATCTCAAAGGGGAATATATTCTAGCAAGTCGAGATCTCGATTTAAAAGGTTCTCCGTCAATCTTTGTATCTTCTTCTTGATTTGTCCGAGTGTTTTATTGTATTTACGAGCGTAACTCATTCAGCGCTTCTAACACTCCTTGCCGCGACCATCTGCGGGCTACGTGTGTCTATGTCAGAAGTTAATTTAATTTCTTTTAATTTCATGTTGTTTGCCTTCGATGTGCGATAGTTGTTGCTTCAGATACAAATACTAAGCATAGTTTGCCTTAAAGCATTTTTTACTCTTGCCGTTGCCAATACAACGGTGGACTACGAGTTATAATGATGGTAGGTACGTTTTGCTGTGCTTGAATGCATAACTGAAATTATGGCGGGGATTTTTTCTAACAACTTTTATGTCCCCTGCTGAAAAAATAAATCAAATTGATTTATAGGATCGTTTGAATTTCTAGAATGCGAAGACAGTTTAGAGACAGGGTGTCATTGAATTATAAGAAATGTGCACGTGAAGCTTGTTGAACTTTGAATCATAACTTTTTGATGGATCTAATGAATGGTAATTGAACATTTCGTTCGACTGTTAGATTGTTTCTGAAAACAGACGCAATATAAGTTTGCTACCACGCGTGAATTAAAGACCTTAAACAAATTCTTCCGATTTTACTCTGAATAGTGTGCGTTTTCAAGGAATTTCAAATGAGTCTGTAGCTCTGCACGCCATCTTTTTAGGAGTGAAATCAACTATTAAATATTTATATTGACCCTGTTTTTTCTTGAAATATCATCCTGCCTTTGGCATACAGTCTACACAAATATTCATAGTTCAAGCTCAGTCCGGGAACCTGTTCAAGTAATTCTCTTGTTCAGGATCACGCGGCCAAAGTAATGAGATGAAAAATTTACATATCATTCAATGTCAGCGAAGTTCTAATGTTTTCAAACACGCCAGCACGAACCTGCCGGGAATTCGACTATGATGAAATGATCATGTCAAACATCGCTTCCTGTTTTATACAATATCTGTAGATAAACGTTAATATACTCGTAGTTATGGCTATAGGTATACCACCGATCACTAAACTGACTGCGCAAATCACGACTGAATTCTAATCTGTCATAGTTGAATTTATGAGACGATAACAAATTATGATAGAATCAAAAACAACAGCAACAAAATCAACTTTACGACCTAGTTGTTCGAGGGATGCGATGATTGATTCTAGCATGTCTTGACAAGCAGTACAAAATTGGAATATCTACATTTACGATGATACCGTCATGCAGTGGGATCGTGTTCACATGTAATGAAAAACAAGCTGCCTGTAAGGTCTAATCAAATTTTGGTTTGGCAATATGTTCGCTTCCAATTCTTATATCAATCAGGTCTCACGTGTCGTTTACCCCACAATCGCAGCATTGAAGAGATATGCTCATTATTGGTTCCCTGGTGGCCATTGCTGCTCTTTGACACATATAGTCTTCGTAAAAAGAGTTCGTTTAGACGGCTAGTGCAAATAAAGGGCTTGTTTGAAAGATTTGTAAATCGAATCGGTTTTTAATTTAAATATCAGTGAATTGAACTGCTTGTTGAAGTCCCCATCGCGCAAGTGTTGGATGAAAGAATTTTGAAGATACTCTGGATCTGACACAAGATAGGGCAAAAGTACCCTAAAAGGACACTACCTTGTTCAAACGTTTGCAAATCTATGCCTTCTGTTCTCAAAGAATCCCCTAGTTGTGATAGCAAAGCTGGTTTGTTCCTGGTTGAAAATTAATTACGTTTTCGCTCCTCCACTTTGCTAAGTCTAATTCGCTCCCTAGCTATGGCAATTTTTCTTCTTTTTTTCGCTTAAATCCACGTTATTTCACACGATAATCACCATTGCATATTGCCAGATCCTAATTGGTCGGCACGTTTTTTACGAATGCCCAAGTTTTTCACATACTCACAATATGAAAATTCTTCGAAAGTCACTTATTAAAATAATAATTCCTCTTCTGACACCAATTGTTCTATTTTCCCTGAAACACAGATTGTTAGCTCATGATTCTTTGCGTATTTGAAATTGTTCGTATTTGAGCTGTTTTTGTAACGAAATACGCTTTTATTTAGCTAAAACTTGATACACTTTCACAACTCAATAAAAATCATTGATGATCCTTCACTGCTAATTCTTAAATTTACTTGTTCAGGCTGACTGTATCAATTCGTCGAAGAACCGTTTATAGGTACCCCTTGCATACTTAGTATAGTCCAAACAATTATTCGAATCTCGTCCAGTTGATTGCTTCCTAGGATATTCTAATCGATTTTCGCTTAGTTATTCGAATGGATGGCGTATCTATCTTTATTATGCCATTTTTATGTTCCTCACTATCTAAAGAGCTGTAATGCTACCACTTTCCATTTCCAACCGAAACTATTTTTTGCAGTAATTATTCATGCTGTTACTTAAATAAATTTTCTCTTCTATTTTCAGGTAAGCAAATAATGTGATTTGACTATTAACCAGGAAGTAAGTAACCTTTAACCTTCCGTGAATTTTTATCTTTATTCATGCATAATAAATACAATAATTCAATTACTTATCATCACACGGCATAGAACAAATCTTTGCAAATATCAATACATAATTCTTCCGTGAAAGTTTCAATTAAATGTCAGTCAAATAAATTAAAATTTAGAGAAGAAGAAGAAGAAGAAAATTCACGATTTCTACTATTCAATGATATGCAATGCAATCACGGTATTTGATATTTGTGCACGGTTTATTGCTTGTGGCTGGAGTGGCTCACTCCTAGGCAGGCAGTGGTAACCTTTCACGTTTTGCATATAATAACAACAAGAACCACAAAGGAACGAACGGAGAATTAGACGCGAGCGTAACGACCATTCGAAAGCATGAAACTAATTTCTAGCGAAATAGATAAGATAATCTACTAAAGGTACCGATTTTGACAAGTGAAACAATTTATGTTTAAATTGAAGTTTGTGATTACGAAAACCTATCATTAATATCTTCGGTACAAGTGAGGAGACACGATACGATGCCAGGTGAATGGGAACTGAAACGAGAAGTTAAATGGTCGCAATTGGAAATCTCAGTTCTGGCTGGTTTGTGGTGTCTTGTTTGGAGTGTCGATAGCTGAAAGTATAGTGTTTGGATAATATTCAAGTTGGTTTCATCGGAAAATATTAGTGGAAATAATTTTGTTTTATGATGCTGGCATAATCGTTAATTTCTGAATAGTTTTACGCGAAAAAAATCTAAAAAAGTTTTAAACTTCTTTACAACTTTGAATAATATTTGCTGGCTATCTCTTTATCACCTATTTTGATAGGTGTTTTCTTTTCCATTTCGCTTAGAGGTGAAAGCGAAATAAGCGTAAAATATTTTATTTGTGAAAATATTAAGAATTATTTATCCGCACAACTAATTAGTTTATACATACTTACTTTGATCGGTAATCGGTTATTTTAAAACTACATGAATTTCAAATAACAAGATAAATTTTTAAACAGCCTTGAACTTCAAATTTTAAGTCATTTGTTTTATTCAAATCGGACATCCAGGTCCGACGTATTATAAATGATGAATGATGTTCATTAGAAATGCTTCGGCTGATAAATTAGAAGTGTTGTTACCCTCCCGGTCTAGGGGGGGTCGAGTTCCGGCTCGGCTCGTTTGGGTCCCGGGTGTAACTCGTCGGAGACGGGTCGTGGGCGCCACTCACTCACCCAATATTGAGCCGAGAGCCGCTGAGTGAGGTTCGGCTCACCGGATACTCCTTGCGACCAATCACCCCTCCGCTACGGGGCGATACACCTACACGTCTATATATAGGCGAGCGAGCACCTGCCACAAGCTGCCTATTTCGTCGACCACCACTCAAATCTGTTTGTTTTTTTTTTGTGTGTTGCCGGAACTACTTGTCCCAATCAATCTACTTGTATATTTTTATCTTCTCTTATCTTAGCCGACTATGACACAATAAAATGTTTTCGTTCAGATTTTAGTAAATTAATACATTTTAATTTAACCTTTTTTTTCTTTTTGGGTATTTGAACTGTTTCTAATAAACTTTTAATCGAAAATGTTATTATCAAAGAAATAAATCATGAAATGACAGCTTCTACCGCGTTCGATGGATCAAATAATAACTTAGCTTTCCTTAGACTCATGAATATTTTTATCTTGTCCAAAACGACAACAACTGATAGCATTTATACCGACGACGTAGCATTCATTAAGAAGATGTCATTTCGATTGCGCTTCGCGTAAATATACAGTTACACAATTTCAATAAATTTCATATTTCATCATAGTTAAAAAAATAAAAATTAATTTTTTTTTGTCTTCTCACTTACGTAAAAAAATGCCTTCCTCATTGCCAAATGTGTTACACTGTATTATTCGCAATTCCCTTGGCCAAAAAAAGTCCTGCGATACTTCGCTGATATTTCGCCTTTGCACATGCGCCTTCGCTGAGCCAAATGGAGAACGCCCGGTCGCTTCAATTGCACGTAGTAACAGGTGGAAACCACGCAAATCTGCACAGGCGCCTTCGCACATGCGCCTTCGCGGAGCCGATTGGAGAACGCCCGGTCACTTCAATTGCACGTAGTAACAGGTGGAAACCACGCAAATCTTCACAGGCGCCTTCGCACATGCGCCTTCGCTAAGCCAAATGGAGAACGCCCGGCCACTTCAATTGTACGTAGTAACAGGTGGAAACCACGCAAATCTGCACAGGCGCCTTCGCACATGCGCCTTCGCTGAGCCGATTGGAGAACGCCTGGCCACTTCAATTGTACGTAGTAACAGGTGGAAACCACGCAAATCTTCACAGGCGCCTTCGCACATGCGCCTTCGCTGAGCCGATTGGAGAACGCCCGGCCACTTCCACTGCCAGTTGAAAAAGGGAAAACGAAGGCCAAGCAAAATTACCACATGCGCCACATGCGCCTTCACTAAGTCGATTCGATAACGTCTGTCCGCTTCCACTGCCAGTTGTAAAAATGAAAACGAAAGCCAAGCAAAATTACCACATGCGCCACATGCGCCTTCACTAAGTCGATTCGATAACGTCCGTCCGCTTCCACTGCCAGTTGTAAAAAGGGAAAACGAAAGCCAAGCAAAATTACCACATGCGCCACATGCGCCTTCACTAAGTCGATTCGATAACGTCCGTCCGCTTCCACTGCCAGTTGTAAAAATTGAAAACGAAAGCCAAGCAAAATTACCACATGCGCCACATGCGCCTTCACTAAGTCGATTCGATAACGTCCGTCCGCTTCCACTGCCAGTTGTAAAAAGGGAAAACGAAAGCCAAGCAAAATTACCACATGCGCCACATGCGCCTTCACTAAGTCGATTCGATCACGTCCGTCCGCTTCCACTGCCAGTTGTAAAAGGGAAGACGTTCCGAGCTGTTCTTCTCATTCTGTCCACGAATAGCGGTTCTCCGACACGTACCGCTACTCTCGCTGCTCGTGTCGAATATTCGACATATTCGACCTATTCGACGTCTTCCACCTGTTCGAATTTCGAATCCATCGTGAATGTCTGCTGCTTCGACTCACTCCATGGAACCCAGCTGATTTCGGAATTGTGCAGGTGATTGTGATCTAGTGCGCAGTGACAGATCTCGGGATGTTTATATTTTGAATTGACTGAATTGAATTGAATTTGAATTGATTTGAGTCGTACGGTGGATTGGGGTGTTTCGCGTATATGCATCCGTTTCGCGGGTGTTAACATACGGTGGTTCGTCGCGTTGCGTCCTGGGAATCCGGTGGTGGCGGGTTGTAGCGGGGTGTTGGCTGGCGAAACGGTGACAAAGGAGGACGACTTGGCAGCTACCGATCGGTGGTGCCTTCCTTCAGATAAGTATTCCTTTCAGCTTCGTGTTTCCGGACCGATTCTTTGTGGTATTTCTCGTGCATTTCAGGTCGACGTGAAGAGATCCACCGCGAGTCCCTGGCGAACGCCTCGTTGCCCGGCGGTTGGCGAGTCATCGGAAGTTCCGTGGGAGGTTGCCGGTAAGTATGTATGGGTAGGTGATTGAAGAACATGAAAAATTTATATAGTTCTCTTTCAGGTGATGGCTCACCCGCAACACAGCCAACTCCGAGATTACCAGCGAGTGGACGCACCGACCCTGCTTCAGCCACTCCGTCGACAGCGCGTCGCTTAGATTTAATTAGTTTAATTCTTAATCTAGTCTTATCTCTACGGCATGTAAGGTATATCTATATACTAAGTAGCATTATTTTAGCTTAGTGCTAAATCATCGACATCCGACTAGTACACGACACAAGTCGGATGCGACATTCCAAACAACATTTGTTAGCCTATCAATTTGAGTGGTGGTTTCGCGGTTTAAACATGGGCAACCCTTCCCGGGAAGGGCTGCAATTTTTTTTTTTTTTTTAATGGCAAACGGCTCGGCATTGCGAGGTGTACGCCCGTACATGCTTGTCGATTGGTCGTTGTTTAGGCCCCGAGTTCTTGTTACAACGTAACAACTCCCCCTGTTCGAGCCGAAAAGAAAATTAGGCTTAAGAGTCTTAGAATTTCAACCACATGTAAATAATTATTCATATGTATATGTTCTTAATGTTTGAGGACCTAGGGGTCCTTGTATTCAAATACAAGTCAGTCCGTGACTATCGTTTAGACACTTCGGATCGTCCTATTTCTTTCGCTTTCGCTTATCTTTCCTTGAATAACTCAGTCGCTTTGAGTTATAGCCGCGGGTCATCTACGGCCCAACAAATCGCTTCGCACGGGCCACCTAGGGCCCCACCATTTGGTCCTTCGAAGCGGATATTGCGAGTTCGCAATAAACATTTTTAAATCGCGCAATCGCTAACTTAACTTTTATGAACTCGTTGTGTACAACCGTTGAGTGTAGTGTGTGACTTATTTACTGACTGAGTGTAGACTGTGAATCGTTTAATAACTGTGTGCAGTGCATTCGTTTAAGAAACCAAAATGGATTTTTCATCGCTTGATACGGTAGACAAGTGTAAGAGTCGCCGTAGGACTCTGGAAAAGAAAATCGAAAGGCTAATCGCTAAAGTAGCCGAGACGGTTTTCGATCCATCGCGTCTGTCCGAATACGAACGTACGCTAAAGGACATTGAAAGTGGCTGGACTAATCTGGATGCGATTCAAGACATCATAATTGATTTGATCGGTTCGGATGAATTCGGCACCGCAGAGGATCTTCGCGAGGCGGAAGCGCACTTAGAGCCATTGTACGACAAGTACGTGGAGACAGCATCACGTCTGCAAGACATGATCAAAATGGCGATCGAAGAAACGAAGACGCCAGCGCCCGCTGCTTCTCAAAGTGCATCAACCGAGATAATTGAGAAACTTTTGTCTCAAAATGCGGAATTGATAGCTAGCATAAGATTGCAACAAAATTCAACCGCATCGACTGCCACTAACGCAAGTAATGCAACAGGAGCAATACAGGCATTGCAGCTACCACCACTAGAACCGATAAAGTTTAGTGGTAAGCAGGAAGATTGGGCATCGTTTCGAAGCACGTGGGAAGCGATCGTGCATCACAGCAATATGCGGAACGAGCAAAAGATGAAATTGCTTAAGGATGCCGTACAGGGTGGCGCCGCCGAGAATCGCCTGCGACATTTCGGTATTTCCGCCAATAGCTACGAAGACGCCTGGCAGAGGTTATGCGAAACATACGGCAAATTGAAGAACGCAGTAGCCGCTTATATTACCGCATTCCTGAATCAACCTCCGTGCAAAAGAGATGACATCGCTGGATCGCTTCAACGCTTGCATGATTCGTCGGACGGATTGATTCGATCAATTTCCTCTCTAGGCGAGGGTGCTGATGATAGAGATTTTTGGCTCATATATCTACTGAGTCAAAAATTAGACGAGCAGACACAAACCGCGTGGTCCTTACAAACAGCGGACAATGACAGACCTACATTTAAAGCACTTCTGGCATTTTTAGAATCTCGTGCTATAGCGCTTAGACCACATGCTGCTACAGAATATAGAAAAGCAGAGCCAACCGCCAATTACGAATTACGGAAGAGACCACCGCCGCCATTTAAATCGCACGCAGTAACAGCCGACGTTTGCCTGTATTGTGCCGGTGGTCACCGTATATATACATGCGATAGTTTTAAATCGCTAACTGTCGAAGCGAGAAGAATATCGGCACGCACAAAAGGTATGTGCTTTAATTGCCTAAGCAACGGCCACAGGTACAAAGACTGCCGATCGAAAGGACGTTGTGCTGTATGCAAGGAAGGACACCATACGCTCCTGCACACATATAAAACAGCAGAGCAAGATGCTACCAATACGAGGAATATCAACAGTGGCTCTAAAACTTTCGCTGCTTTGCCTAGCGCAACAGAGGCTACACAAACAGCGATCACGCATATAACGACAAACTCGGCAGCGAAACAGGGTACGTTGAACGAACATACCTTATCTAGCCGTGCTCTTCTGCCAACGGCGATCGCAGACGTCGAGGATGTGCTTGGCCGGCGGCTGCGCGTACGAATGCTACTTGACTCCGCTTCCACTGTGTCCTTCATCACTGAAAGGTGCGCACAAGCACTTGGAATAGAGCGGAAACATGCAAAAGTGCCTGTGTGTGGATTGTCGAATACGATGGCTGGCACAACACGTGGTAAATTCAAGTGCAGATTGCTTTCGTTACACAGCGATGAACCAACATGTGTTGAGTTGCTAGTGTTAACTCGGATCACTGGTAAATTACCTGCTGAAGCGCTTGACAAAAAGCAATTCGAGGCGTTCAGATTCCTGGAATTAGCAGACCCGAATTTCGACACACCTGGGCCCGTAGATATATTATTGGGTGCCGACGCGTTTATGCACGTATTGCGAGACGGACGGATGTCAGCTGGAGATGGCATGCCGATCGCTCAAAACAGCCGTTTTGGTTGGCTAATATCTGGAGGTGTGAAGAGCATCGAGTGCCAAGATGACCATTGCGGTATTGTTACGTGCACTAGCGACATAGACTTAAATCGTCTATCGCAACGATCTTTCAACTTAGAAAAGTGGACAGGATCAAAGCTGCTCACCCCGCAAGAGGAACTGGTAGAACGCCATTTCAAAGACACGCATGTTCGCGATGACGTTGGAAAGTATATTGTACGTTTGCCATTCAATGATGAAAAACATCGACTTGGACGAAATCTGAATGCAGCTACGCGCGCTTTGTTCAGACTAGAGCGCAAATTTCGCGATGATCCGGATTTGAAAATTCAATCTGTTGCATTTATGCAGGATTTCATTGACCAAGGTCACATGGAAGAAATACATCCTAATGAAATTGAGCGTGCATGCTGCACATACTTACCATACCTCGCCATACGTAAGGATTCCAGCACGACCACAAAACTACGCATCGTTTTTCACGCTTCCTGTCGAACAGAAGGAGGAATATCTTTGAACGACTCTCTCTACGCGGGACCTGTTCTACAAAGATCGCTGAGAGATATTCTGCGCAGTTTCCGACTAAATCGCATCGCTTTGGTCGCTGATGTTAAGCAGATGTATCGAATGGTACGTGTCTGTGACGAAGACGCTGAGTACCAACGTATTGTATGGCGTAAAGATGATGCGGAACCTATCACGCATTACCGCATCGCTGTCGTGACATATGGCACCGCCCCTGCGTCGTACATTGCAACAAAGGTTCTGAATGAAGCAGCAGAAAATTTCAAACGAACTTATCCGAAAGCATCCGCAGTAGTTCAAAGGGATTTTTACATGGACGACTTACTTTCCGGTTCAGACTCGGTCTCTCAAGCGATGGAATTATATCCGCAAATCAATCAAATTCTCAGCTCTGTTGGATTCCATCTGAGGAAATGGGCTTCAAATTGTTCCGAGCTTATTTCATCAATTTCGCCCGAAGATCGAGCCCTGAACCCGAAACAAATAAGCGCTGAGGAATCAATTGGAACATTAGGCATCGACTGGAACCCTACCAGTGACGAATTTGCTTTCCGCATAAGGCTGAGTGAAGATCATCAAGCAACGCGTCGCATTATAGCTTCCGAAGCAGCAAGAATTTTTGACCCGCTAGGACTGCTATCTCCCTTGACTATTGCTATGAAAATCATAATTCAACAATCTTGGGTCAGTAAATTGGAATGGGATGACCAGCTTGCACCTGAACTTGCACAAAAGTGGCGAGATATACGAGATACCTTGCGTCTGCTTAAAAACCTGCGGGTTCCTCGTTGGGTTAAAACTTCGAACGTTACCTCAATTCAAATACATGGGTTTGCTGATGCTTCGACGCAAGCTTATTGTGCAGCTGTTTATGTCCGCGCATTTGAGGATGAGATAGTCCACACGACACTTCTGGAAGCCCGTACGCGTGTGGCACCTCTGAAACCGATAACTCTCGCTCGATTAGAGCTTTGCGCAGCGGTGATGCTAGCAAAGTTGATGCAGAAAGTAATCGAATCGTTGCATAACTATAATTTCGAAATATTTGCATGGACCGATTCAGCAAATGTGTTATATTGGCTATCGTCACACCCATCCAAATGGACCACATTTGTCGCGAATAGGACTGCTACGATTATCGATATCATCCCAGCTGAGCAGTGGCGTCACATCGATGGAAAACAAAACCCCGCTGACTGTGCGACACGTGGTATGCAGACTGCTGATCTTTTGAAAGCTCGACTTTGGTGGAATGGACCAGACTGGCTTGAAGCAGACCCAAGACAATGGCCTGTTACACGTGTTACCACCGCAAGAGACGAGAAGCTGAATGCTTACGTATCCGATTTCACCGCAGAAAATACCACAACCGTATCATACTCGCTCATTATGCGATATTCTTGTTTAAATCGCTTATTACGTATCACTGCTTTATGTCGAAGATTCACCAGATCGGTACGCAGTAGAATTATGAACAGGGATAGAGGAGATCTATCGTGCAGTAAACACAAGCCTGGAGAACAAGTTCAATCAATACAATTTCTACCTATATGCTATGAAGAAATCAAAGCGTCCCTGCAAGTATACATACGTCAAAGTCAATCGGAAAGCTTCCACTCCGACTTGAAACGCATTCAAAGTGGTCAAAAAACGAAAAACAATTCTACGCTCAAGCATCTAGATCCCGTTATTGACAAAGACGGTATTATTCGTATATCTGGTCGGCTCCAGGAGGCAAACATCAACGATGAAAGGAAACACCCAATAATTCTGCACCACAAATCACGATTCACCTGGATGCTGGTTCAACATGAACATGAAAGACTGCTGCACGCTGGACCAACTCTGATGATGGCGTCATTACGAAGAAATTATTGGATAATTGGCGCACGCAAGCTTATTCGATATGTCTACCAAATATGCGTTATATGTCGCCGCATTGAAGGACGAACCTTACAACAAAAAATGGGCAAACTACCGGCCGTGCGTGTGAATCCATCACCCGCATTTTATAACACTGGCGTCGATTATGCTGGTCCGTTTACATTGCGGAATATCTATGGGCGAGCGACCCGAACTTCAAAACAAGTACCTCGCAAAGCGTATGCAGTACTTTTCATCTGCATGAGCTCTCGAGCTGTGCACCTAGAACTCGCTTCCGATTTATCAACAGAAGCATTTATGGCCGCCTTCAAGATATTTGCATCCCGCCGTGGTAAACCGTCTACGATGTACTCAGATCGTGGAACGAATTTCGTCGGAGCGAAAAACAGACTCGAGGAATTGGACACATTCCTACGGTCGAAAAATTTCAATGATGAATTGTTGCTATTCACTACTGAAAATGCCATAACTTGGAATTTGAACCCACCGCTATCTCCGTATTTTGGAGGGATTTGGGAGGCCAACATTAAGTGCCTCAAGAAGTATCTAGAAGCAGTAGTTCGAAATCGTGAATTGAACTATGAAGAGTTCAATACGTTTTTAACCTTGGTGGAGGCTTGCCTCAATAGCAGGCCACTCGGCGGTAACGCTTTGGAGTCAGACGATATTGATCCGCTTACGCCGGGCCACTTGCCTATTGGACGTCCACTTGTAGCACTCCCTGAAGTGTATGACCCAAACGCCCCTGACAGTCATTTTGATCGTTGGAATCGAATCCAGAAAACTGCTGACGACTTCTGGCGTCGCTGGCGCGACGAGTATTTAGTAATACTTCAGCAACGACCTAAATGGGAAAATGACGAGCGAAATATTAGCAGTGGAGATATCGTTGCGATCCGCGATGAGGATACATCACCGACTAAGTGGCCGCTGGCTCGTGTCGTCGAAGTACATCCGGGCAAGGATGGTCTCGTCCGCGTCGTCACATTAACAAATGGGAGAAGATTGTTTCAACGCAATGTTCGAAAGCTGGTACGAATAGTAGAAGACCGCGACCGGTCTTGGCCGGCGGAATGTTCGAGCCGAAAAGAAAATTAGGCTTAAGAGTCTTAGAATTTCAACCACATGTAAATAATTATTCATATGTATATGTTCTTAATGTTTGAGGACCTAGGGGTCCTTGTATTCAAATACAAGTCAGTCCGTGACTATCGTTTAGACACTTCGGATCGTCCTATTTCTTTCGCTTTCGCTTATCTTTCCTTGAATAACTCAGTCGCTTTGAGTTATAGCCGCGGGTCATCTACGGCCCAACAAATCGCTTCGCACGGGCCACCTAGGGCCCCACCACCCCCCTTACTGGAAGAGGATTTCCTCGAAATCCGCTTATCTGCGATATAACTAAATTTGATAGCTATTAAGCAAAGTAGGTAGCGCCAATCAGTGCCTGAGGTAAAACTGATAATCCTCATATATTTCCCCCATGGAAATTATTTCGCCCCGATTGCCTAACCCTATTTATATAAATACATACGTATAGATATATCCACATACGCATCCGTACTTGTATATCTTATTCCTACCCCCGGCACCTTACTTTCAGCTTGGTTATTGGGATTAGTACTCTCGCTACCTACCTTTGGCTATCTTCTAAGAGAGCCTAACCTGAGGGGCTTGGTACTCCACCCTCCTATGTTGAGTTCGTGAGAACCGAGCTCGTGACCAGCCCCGGTTATCCGAACTGTGACCGAACCTTAGTTTATTAGCCCTCCTGTCCCTACCTAACTCGGCGATTGATCTCCGCTCCTTAACCTGAATCACCACCCTAATTTTACGCTAAGCCTACCCCAATAATTTTTCACTAATTAAATCCTAGTAATTCAGTGTCTTAAGCTAATCCCTTACTGATACGAGTAATTAATTTTAACGATCCAAGTAATCTTGTGATCTTAACCAACGCCTAATGACTACCTGTAGCGAATATTAAGAATCCAAATAGTTCTGTGCCCTAAACTACCACCTTTTAATTACCAGTAGTTAATATTATTAATTCATTCTATTATCTGATTAGTCTACCTAATTCTCCTAACTACCTCCTAGTGCCTTACTAATCTACCCCGAACTCCAGTAATTTCTCTATTCCTGCTATTATTAATCCAACTAGGTCCAGGAAAATTTTCGAAACTAATTCCAAATTCCGTGGGGTGTTTTTAGATAAAACGCCACGAATACAAGAGGGAAGGAATGTGCGATTGAGCGATCGGCTACCAAGCCATTTGAATTAAGGCCAAATTCCGCGTACCAGGATCGCCAGTGCCAGCGAAGCGTCAGGTGGACTCACCTAACTCATCGCCGAGATGATTTAGGTTCTGAGCTTTTATAGCTTAAGGTATTCTGAAAGCGACTTTTCTGTGTTTAGTCCTTAAGGGAAATTGTTAGTGTTATGATTACTAGATAAGATTTAGATTCTAAGGCTAGGATACCGGTCTGCCTGCCGATACCGCGTCGCGCTTGTTACTTTCCCACCGTGTCCTTAGTGCACATACCGCTTCAGGTCTTTCGCGTGCCAGGTCCCTGCGCTTTGACCCTTCTCGTTCACCAACCTATACGTCCAGCCGGACACGCGTTCGCCGATCCCAAAGGGACCCAGATATTCAGGTGCTAGTTTCGCGGAATAATATTTTGTCGCGTCCGAAATGGTGAAATTCCTTCGCCACACGGGATCCCCGTCTTCATACCTCGCATCTCTTTTTCGCAAGTTATAGCGTCTCGTACTCTGCCGGGCTGCCTGTTGCATTTTCTCCCACACTTCCTGACGTACTTTCGTGAGTGCCTCCGCTCTGACTGTGGGCTCTAGACCCTCCTGTCCCCCTTCGGGTCGTTCCTTATTTTCGTGGAAAGTTACCATCTCGCGTCCAAAATTGTAGAAATATGGTGTGATTTGGGTCACTTCGTGTTTGTAAGTTCTTAACGCGCATGCTATCTTGGCCAAACTTCGATCCCACTCTCGGTGATTATCAGCTACATAAGAACGCAACATCCTTTTTATATCCTGGTTCCTTCTCTCGGCCGGATTGGCCTGAGGATGGTATAACGCCGTATATTTGATTTCGGTTCCGTATGTCTCAGCTAATCGTTGAAGTAACGTCCCCCGGAATTGGACCCCATTATCGCAAACAAGCCACTTCGGTGCTCCGAACATTAAGAACACTTGCTCTTCTAGCACACGACACACCGCTACTGCTGTCGCCTGCCGCAAAGGGAAGAGCAGGGTGAACTTGGTAACATAATCCAAGACGGTTAGAATCGTGGTATGCCCCTGGCTGGACCGAGGTAATGGCCCTACCAAGTCCACGCATACCATCTCCCAAGGCTGCCGAGGTTCTCCGCTTCGAGAAACCATGAATCCCGCGGGAGCTTTCCTTTCGACCTTGTTCGCCTGGCAGACCTTGCACTTTCGCACATAGCTGACTACGTCGGCGGACATCTTGGGCCAATAAAACCTTGTCGCCACTCGACTTAGTGTGCGACTGGCCCCCATATGACCTGCCGTTGGTTCGTCATGACACCGGTGGAGTATGGCCTTCCTTTTGCTCTTTGGAACGACTCGTTTCCACGCCTCAGACCCCTCTAGTTCTGGATATCTCCCCGGCACATGTTTCCACAAAGAGTCCTCAGCCACACGCCAGCCCGCGAAGCGTTCTGGGGCGTTTAGCACCCTTTGCTTCATCGTCTCGACCCATGTATCCCTCACAGTCTCCAGCATTGCCACTTCTCCTTGGGGTAACATCCGTGATAGCGCATCTGGTACTAGGTGCTCTTTACCTTTTCGATGTACAATATCGAAAGGATACTGCTGTAAGCGTATTGCCCACCTTGCCAACCGTCCTGTCGGGTCTTTCAGGTTGTTCAACCACACGAGTGAATAGTGGTCCGTGACTACCGTAAACTTGGCCCCTTCCACATAAGGCCTCAGTTTTTCCACTGCCCACAAGACCGCCAGGCACTCCTTCTCGGTGGTTGAATATTTCCGCTCAGACTTCGATAGCGACCGGCTGAGGTAGCAGATTACCTTTTCACCGTCTGCCTGGTGTTGGGACAATACGGCTCCCAGACCCAGATCTGATGCGTCCGTTTGGATTGAGAAGGGGAGGGTGTAGTCCGGACAGGTGAGGATGGGTGCGGTCGATAATTTGATTTTCGCCTGGGTGAAGGCGGTTTCACAGTCCTGGGTCCACTCGAACTTCTGGTTTTTCTTTAGTAGGTTCGTTAGTGGTGCCGTCATCGTGGCAAAGTCGGGTATAAACCTCCGATACCACGACACCATACCCAGGAACTGCCTTACCCCCTTCACATTCGTAGGCGAAGGGATCTGCGACACGCTCTTGACCTTGTCCGGGTCCACATTCAGCCCCTTCTCGTCGACCACATAGCCCAAGTATTTGAGCTGGGAACGGCAGAACTCACACTTGTCACGGGATACTTTCAATCCAGCCTGTCTTAGACGCCTGAACACTTCCCTCAAAATTTCCATGTGTTTGGCAAAGTCTTGGGTTACAACGATAATATCGTCGAGATAAGTGAACACATAAGGTTCCAAATCGGGTCCCAGAACCTGATCGATAAGACGTTGCCAAGTCGCCGGCGCGTTCTGTAGCCCGAAAGGCATCCTTTTAAACTGGAATAACCCTCGGTGTGGCACGGTGAACGCGGTAAACTTCTTGGACTGCTCCGCCATGGGCACCTGCCAGTAGGCTGACTTTACATCCAGTGACGATAGGTACTTTGCGTCACGTAGCTTATCTAGAGTAGCCGACACGTAGGGTAGCGGGTACGCATCATGTTCCGTGACTCGATTCAACTTGCGATAGTCTACGCAGAATCGATACGTTCCGTCTTTCTTCTTCACAAGGATGATCGGTGAGGCCCAGGGACTCGACGATGGTTCCACTATCCCATCTTTGATCATCTCGTTCAATTCGGCATCAATATGTTTCTGTACGGCTGGAGACACCGGATAGTATCGTTGCTTGATTGGAGGTGAGTTGGTCTTGATTACATGTTCTACTCTCCCGGTGCAACCGATGCCATCCCCCATGGACCGAAACTCCCCTTCTAGCAGATGACTGAGCGCTGCTTCTTCTATTCCCGTCAAACGACTCCTCGACTTCAACTGTTCGGCGGCCTCTCCCTCCAAGGCACTCAAGAAGCTCCAACTCTCCTCACTTATTGCCAGTATTAACCCAAACCGCCTGACAAAATCTACACCGAGGATGAGGCTCTGCGGGATAGCCGGTACGACCAGAACTCGTAGCCACTCTACTTTATTCTCCAATATTAGTGGAACTACTACCGTCCCAGCAATCGCACACCCCTGGCTGTTAGCCAGGCGAATAATCTTCTGGTCGGAATCCATGAGTTCTACACCCAACTCCTCTAGGGCCTTCCAACCTTCTCCACCTAGTACGGTGTGTGACGCGCCCGAATCCACCAGGCCAAGGAACTTCCGACCGTGGATATCCACCTCCAGGTGCGGTCGACTGTCCCCTTGCCTTTTTGCCAGCATGTATTCTACTCGTGCCTCTTCCGCGGCCCCACCTCTATCCTCCTTAGTGTCCAGACGGCCGCCTACTGGACACAGCGCCCGTTTCCCGATGTTTGCATTGGGAGTCCCCTCCCCTCCAAGCCTTCCTGAGAAGAACCAGCTGGACGTCGTTCACTCTGCGGATTCCGTGCGTTCCGTGGTCTATTTGAAGAGCCTTGACAATTTGGACAAGTCGCCCTCCGGGCGCCCATTCGCCCACATCCATAACATCGCTGTGGTTCTCTACAGTCTCGAGACATATGCCCACTTCCCCTACAATTCCAACATTGAAGGACATTTCTCTGTAGCACTGCTATGTTCTCGCTCTCGGCTCCGCCCACGTAGGCCAAGTCTGGTTCTAGAAGTCGGTTCGACTTCCTGATGGGTGGTGGAAGATAAGCTTCCACGGAGATTCGCGTCGCCTCTAAGGAGCGTCCCACTCGGATTAGATCAGCGATCGTCTGCACTGAAGTAAGGGCCAATTGTGTTTGATAGAATGGCGACAGGTTTTTGCGAAGAATCTTTAGTTTCTCTTCTTCGGTGCAAGGGGTGGCTCGACGCCGGAACAAACCCTCCATAGCCGACACGTACACCCCGATGGATTCTTCTGGACCTTGCGTTCGTCTACCTATCTCCGTGAGCAGTCGGTCATCATAATCCGGTGGTAAGAATTCCGCACGCATCTCGGCTACCAGTTCCCGCCATGAGTGCACTCGTGTCCGGTTGGCTCGGTACCATACCAGTGCCTTCCCTTCAAACATTTCGACCGCGGATTGGAACAACTGCCTCGTGGTTACTCCCCTGGCCTCTCTCAGCTCCTCCACTCGCTCGAGAAAGGCACTCAAGGACCCCGAATCTCCGGTGTAGCGCAAACCCCATTTGGAAACCTCCTGACCCTTGTACACAGGCATAGAGGACCGAGGCGTGGAGAAGATGGGATTCCCTAAGTCCTCCGCCGCTTGGACTGGTTCCCTGTTTCTGGCCGCTACTGGTTCCACACCGTCACCGACGCCTTGAGACTCCCGCTCACCAGCGCTGCCATCGTCCTGTTCCGCGTCTGTCCCTACATCTTCACCCTCTCCCTCGGCTTTAACTAGGAGCTCTCCCATAGCCATAATCAGTTGTACCCTCAGTTTGCCGGCCTCCTCACACATATCCTCCCCTTCGGGCTGGGTCTTCTGCAAACGGCGCATACCGAACTCGATTTTCGCCTTGATTTTAAGAAACTCTGACGTCTGTGGTGTCCCTGAGAACGCTGCGATCAACGCGAGAATTTCGGCCAGTTTGTCCTTTACGGCACTGATGTCCTCTTCCAAAGAGTACGGATATTCCTTCACAGAAACCAAGGAGGTTTCCATGGACGCCTCCGCCCTCAATGCTACTCGAAGAGTCTTCCGCATGGCTTCAACGGTTCCAGACGGCTGACCCCTAATTTCTAACTCGTACGTCAGCTCGTCCTTGTTAAGCCGGTCTATAGGTATCTTCATTTTTGACGCCATCCTGGCTGTAGATCCCGATCAGTTCTAAAAGGAATACCCTAAGGCTAACTATCAACTAAGAAAGAAAACAACCTAAGTATATGTGATTAACTTTCAAATTTTTTTTTTCTTTTTCAATTACAAATTCCAAATATGTCAAACAAGGTGTTCCTCCGTGCCAGGTTACTCCCGTCTAATCGGATGGCTCTATACTCTCACCGCCTGGTCACCTCAGATTCCGACGGATTTCCTGCTGCTGCGTCTGAGTCCCGTCCTGAGTTCCACACTTCGGTTCACTAACACTTTACACGCATTCGACTTTAATTTTTCACAAGATTTTTTTTTTTTTTTTCTTTCCCGGGTGTCGGCACCTACGTCGAAGGGCCAACGTTCCTGTACCCCCGTAATATGATCGCGATTGGATTAACGACGTTTTTGGGGCCCCACGTTGGGCGCCAATTTGTTACCCTCCCGGTCTAGGGGGGGTCGAGTTCCGGCTCGGCTCGTTTGGGTCCCGGGTGTAACTCGTCGGAGACGGGTCGTGGGCGCCACTCACTCACCCAATATTGAGCCGAGAGCCGCTGAGTGAGGTTCGGCTCACCGGATACTCCTTGCGACCAATCACCCCTCCGCTACGGGGCGATACACCTACACGTCTATATATAGGCGAGCGAGCACCTGCCACAAGCTGCCTATTTCGTCGACCACCACTCAAATCTGTTTGTTTTTTTTTTGTGTGTTGCCGGAACTACTTGTCCCAATCAATCTACTTGTATATTTTTATCTTCTCTTATCTTAGCCGACTATGACACAATAAAATGTTTTCGTTCAGATTTTAGTAAATTAATACATTTTAATTTAACCTTTTTTTTCTTTTTGGGTATTTGAACTGTTTCTAATAAACTTTTAATCGAAAATGTTATTATCAAAGAAATAAATCATGAAATGACAGCTTCTACCGCGTTCGATGGATCAAATAATAACTTAGCTTTCCTTAGACTCATGAATATTTTTATCTTGTCCAAAACGACAACAACTGATAGCATTTATACCGACGACGTAGCATTCATTAAGAAGATGTCATTTCGATTGCGCTTCGCGTAAATATACAGTTACACAATTTCAATAAATTTCATATTTCATCATAGTTAAAAAAATAAAAATTAATTTTTTTTTGTCTTCTCACTTACGTAAAAAAATGCCTTCCTCATTGCCAAATGTGTTACACTGTATTATTCGCAATTCCCTTGGCCAAAAAAAGTCCTGCGATACTTCGCTGATATTTCGCCTTTGCACATGCGCCTTCGCTGAGCCAAATGGAGAACGCCCGGTCGCTTCAATTGCACGTAGTAACAGGTGGAAACCACGCAAATCTGCACAGGCGCCTTCGCACATGCGCCTTCGCGGAGCCGATTGGAGAACGCCCGGTCACTTCAATTGCACGTAGTAACAGGTGGAAACCACGCAAATCTTCATAGGCGCCTTCGCACATGCGCCTTCGCTAAGCCAAATGGAGAACGCCCGGCCACTTCAATTGTACGTAGTAACAGGTGGAAACCACGCAAATCTGCACAGGCGCCTTCGCACATGCGCCTTCGCTGAGCCGATTGGAGAACGCCTGGCCACTTCAATTGTACGTAGTAACAGGTGGAAACCACGCAAATCTTCACAGGCGCCTTCGCACATGCGCCTTCGCTGAGCCGATTGGAGAACGCCCGGCCACTTCCACTGCCAGTTGAAAAAGGGAAAACGAAGGCCAAGCAAAATTACCACATGCGCCACATGCGCCTTCACTAAGTCGATTCGATAACGTCTGTCCGCTTCCACTGCCAGTTGTAAAAATGAAAACGAAAGCCAAGCAAAATTACCACATGCGCCACATGCGCCTTCACTAAGTCGATTCGATAACGTCCGTCCGCTTCCACTGCCAGTTGTAAAAAGGGAAAACGAAAGCCAAGCAAAATTACCACATGCGCCACATGCGCCTTCACTAAGTCGATTCGATAACGTCCGTCCGCTTCCACTGCCAGTTGTAAAAATTGAAAACGAAAGCCAAGCAAAATTACCACATGCGCCACATGCGCCTTCACTAAGTCGATTCGATAACGTCCGTCCGCTTCCACTGCCAGTTGTAAAAAGGGAAAACGAAAGCCAAGCAAAATTACCACATGCGCCACATGCGCCTTCACTAAGTCGATTCGATCACGTCCGTCCGCTTCCACTGCCAATTGTAAAAGGGAAGACGTTCCGAGCTGTTCTTCTCATTCTGTCCACGAATAGCGGTTCTCCGACACGTACCGCTACTCTCGCTGCTCGTGTCGAATATTCGACCTATTCGACGTCTTCCACCTGTTCGAATTTCGAATCCATCGTGAATGTCTGCTGCTTCGACTCACTCCATGGAACCCAGCTGATTTCGGAATTGTGCAGGTGATTGTGATCTAGTGCGCAGTGACAGATCTCGGGATGTTTATATTTTGAATTGACTGAATTGAATTGAATTTGAATTGATTTGAGTCGTACGGTGGATTGGGGTGTTTCGCGTATATGCATCCGTTTCGCGGGTGTTAACATACGGTGGTTCGTCGCGTTGCGTCCTGGGAATCCGGTGGTGGCGGGTTGTAGCGGGGTGTTGGCTGGCGAAACGGTGACAAAGGAGGACGACTTGGCAGCTACCGATCGGTGGTGCCTTCCTTCAGATAAGTATTCCTTTCAGCTTCGTGTTTCCGGACCGATTCTTTGTGGTATTTCTCGTGCATTTCAGGTCGACGTGAAGAGATCCACCGCGAGTCCCTGGCGAACGCCTCGTTGCCCGGCGGTTGGCGAGTCATCGGAAGTTCCGTGGGAGGTTGCCGGTAAGTATGTATGGGTAGGTGATTGAAGAACATGAAAAATTTATATAGTTCTCTTTCAGGTGATGGCTCACCCGCAACACAGCCAACTCCGAGATTACCAGCGAGTGGACGCACCGACCCTGCTTCAGCCACTCCGTCGACAGCGCGTCGCTTAGATTTAATTAGTTTAATTCTTAATCTAGTCTTATCTCTACGGCATGTAAGGTATATCTATATACTAAGTAGCATTATTTTAGCTTAGTGCTAAATCATCGACATCCGACTAGTACACGACACAAGTCGGATGCGACATTCCAAACAACATTTGTTAGCCTATCAATTTGAGTGGTGGTTTCGCGGTTTAAACATGGGCAACCCTTCCCGGGAAGGGCTGCAATTTTTTTTTTTTTTTAATGGCAAACGGCTCGGCATTGCGAGGTGTACGCCCGTACATGCTTGTCGATTGGTCGTTGTTTAGGCCCCGAGTTCTTGTTACAACGTAACAGTGTCACGTTGTTGCATATAAGAGGCTGTGAAACATTAAAAAAACTGTGTATTAATGCATATTAATTGGGGTACTATTTTGCTTTTGATTGTTTGCTGGGATAAAATGCACAGGTAACTTTGGGACCTCCAACCAATGTAAAAGGCGATGTATTACGTAGAACTAATCCATAGATTATTGTTAAGATTATGTAAGAATTTAATATATATCATATATTGAATATATTTATACGACATATAAAAAGCATCGATAGGTAGATCATAAATACCACTAATCTCTCTAGCTATGCTCTTCAGGCCGCGGAATTAATATTGACTTCTCTCAGCAATAGCAACTCTTCAAACATTTGAGGCCTTATAGCCACAAAAATACAGTAATGCTACCATAATAAAATGCATTTTTCTCTCTACTCCGAATGCGGCAAAATTGATGATTTAGATTAACCCTTTCGTCAAAAATGAGCCTGATTATTAAAAAAAATTTGCAGTAAAACAACCGATGTATTCGCAATTGAAGCTCAATATATTCGCTGTAGTTTGGTGCAACTTATGGTTTCCTACCTTCAGTTCCCACATAAGCTACATTTTTACTAACGTTTCAAGAACATTAGTATTAAAATCGATTCGGCCAAAAATTCATATTTCATATATTTATATTAGAAACATTATCTATTAAAAACATTATTCAGGCCAAATTTGGTTGAAAAGTCACGATAGGGCTGCCAGCTATTGTTGGTTTTGTGTTTAATTGCAATATTTTTATTAAGCGGTTTTATCGTAGAATTTTCAAATGGTAATGATATTGTAGTGACAAGAAACAGCAAATATTAAGTTTTCGATTATTTGAAAAAACTCGCTGCAGGTAACCCTAAATTTCTTTATACTCCGATAACTTCGAATGTTATATAACAACGTGAAGCACATGTGATATATTCTTGGCTTTGATACTGGCAAAAGGCTGCCAGCACGAGTTTGTTGTGCTACTTTTGTATCAATAAATGCTTACAGTTAGTATTCATACCGGAAACATTTACAATGAAAACAAATAACCAATGTTTCAATTCCCAAAGTTCTGAAAATTTTTCGGATCGCAACCTCAAACACCATCTTCAGTTACAGTGCTGCAGGCACTGAGCATTTTCTTCATTGATGTTATATGAGATGCTGCTTTCAAAATTATGTGAAATAAGCAACTGATAACGAATATAATTAACCCGTGTTTTGCTCTCATAAACGTTGAAATTCATGCCAGTGGTAATATCTGAAACCTTCTACCATATGAGTTATAATGCATTCTTGAGACCAAAGTAAAACGTGGCATTTGAAACAGTTTGGCCGTAATAAGCAGCTCATATGGTGGACTATGCACTCAAAACCTGCACGATTCTTCTACTATTCTTCGAACATTAGTGTTTCTAGCGGTTCAGGTGCGCTATAGTTTTTTTTCTATGATAATGCCAAAGCTCAGGAAATTGCCCTTTGAAGCGAATGCTTAGCGATGGCGGTAGGGAGACACATATGGGAGAAGCCGATATCAATTATTTCATTATTCTTTTAAGTGCCACATTTATTTCTTATTTCTAAAGCGCTAGTGTTATGCCTAGTCGCTACTAAAGCTTTAATGTGGCACTTAATTCATGGAGGGCTGGTATTATGCCCAGTCGCCGACTGTTAAACCCAATCTAGTAAAGCACCAACCCAAGGTCATCTGCACACCTGAAATTCTGACAAACTTGGACCTTCTTAACACTGGAGTTTTATTTTCTTTATTGCGTTGGGCCTTTAGTTGGTTTGGTTAGGTGGTATTACTCACTAAATATAAGGGGTTGATATTGTTTCTATGTATATTTTTCTCGTGAATATCTGCCACAATAAAATTCAAATGCTCATTCAGATAAATTTTGTCATTATTCCAAAGAATGAGCACATAAATTATGAAATTTCTGGAAAACTTTCGAAAAGTACAAATGTTGGCAAAATATGAAGTTTACTACTACTAGTGGATAAAAAAGCAGAAAATATCCTTGGGATAAATTCCACATTCCTTAACTTAGCAATATCCATCCAAATAGAATAAATGAAAAATAGTGTTAGTTAAATTTGAAATTTGCTTTGAACTCTGGTTTGAAACAAAGAGAACAAAGGGAAATAGTTGCCCACGTCATCTGTCATTGCTTTGACTTCTCTTCGCAGCGGTCAAATTTTGCTCATGAAAATAAAGATATTTATTTTATGATGGACTGGCTCATCTCAAATTATAAGCTAAAAGGGAATGAAGAAATTAAATAAATTGTTTGATATAAAAAATATTATAAAGGAAAATTTAAAATATTTTTGGACAAGGATAAGGTCTTATCTACAGTCCTGCAATATCTTAACATGTGGAAAATTATATTTATTCTTAAACTCATAATGAATGTATTCATTTCTGAACTTAACGTTTCCTAATCCCCAGCCACAATGAAGAGTTGACCATATCGGCTTCGAAACCGTTGTCTGTAGAAAATTAATGCAACAAACCTAAGCCTAAAATAGCGCAATTCATAAGGAAAGGTAAAACTTCATTAACAGTAAATAATTAAAAGAAGAAATTTAACAGAAATCAATTATATTTATTATGTGTTAAAAAAAGAAATAGAATACAAATCAATCATGATATAACGGTTTTTTCAAAGTTTCCAATATTTTTTGCTTAAACCTTGCATAAACAAAAATTTGTTAACCCGTTTAGCTTGTAACCGATTTCTCTGTTGAGTTAAGGCCTGCGTAGCCTTCGGAAATAATATTTCAGAAGGCACAGAACTAGCGACCATAGTCAAGTACTTGTATGCCATATTGTATAACTTCGGAAATTGTACTTTATAATCAACCCATACTGCCAAAGGGCTTTCATTTAATCTGCTAACTCAAGTAAAGAGATAATTCGTCTGAGACACTTTCATCAGTTTTATTACTTTTCCAATTTTGTTGAGCTAAATGCTGATGATCACTCTAAAGACTAAAATCGGACTGAGTTTTGTCTGAGCCATCCGAGTCTGATCCCGCAGCTACACATAATTCATCTTGCTGATCTTTTTTCATTAGTTCTTTGATTTTAAGTATGGCATTCGAACAAGCCAGTTGGTCTTCAAAATGAAGTTCCTTGAATCGCGGATGCAAAGATAAAATCTATAAATAGAACAAATCAAGAGACTTACTAATTCAGATATTCCCTTTGGTTTCTCCGCTACCTAAGTTCTAAGAGCTTTTGGTTGTAGCTCCTAAAATTCGCATACACAAGGCTCACTATCTCGAGTTTTTTTTAAAGTTAATTAATTTAAATTAATTATTTAAAGTACTTTCAATTACCTGAGTAAATTGAAACCGCCCAATCACCAAGAAGCCTTTACAATCTGATAAAAAAAAGATAAACCTATTTTTTGTCAATTTACGAGGATGGGTGGACACGATCCAATTGATTAGACCAATTAATTAGAAAACAATTCAAAAGCAAACATACTGGTTTGAACGGTTTGTTTCTTTTCGTTCTCTTCTCTTGCTCGACCAGCGGTTAGTTAGCGTTTGCAAGCACAATACGATATTCTTGTATCGGATAATATATCGATATTATAATAATCGATATCTGAGGATTTGATTATATCGGGTTGATTCGATATATCGGGAGTAAAATATCGATATTTCTTAAATATCGATATATATCGAACATCCCTACCTCGGGCTGCCTACTATATATACGTTTGTGTAGTGAGGTCGGTTTCAATATATGGGGTGATCGGGTGGTGAAAGCAGCGGAGAGCAAAACCAATACCAAAGAGCTAAGAATACTGCAAACATTAGTTTACGTTAGTATCATGGGTGCATTAAGAACCACCCAACGATAAGGTTGGAAATGATTCGAGGACTAATGCCGCTGGATCAGTTCATCTTGAGAACTGCATGCTTAGCGGCAATACACGGTAAAGGTTCAGGCATGTGAAAGGGTTCAAATCAATCGGGCCACAGCGGCATCATTTCAGAATGCCAGAGACGGTATGGGCTCGTTACTGAGGACACGGACCACCTGAGCAAAATAATTCACCTTGGCTGGATTTACAAGATCAGACAGGAGCATGGAGAGAACTGCTGATGACGATGATGTCTGAATTTACATAGACAAGTCAAGGACGGACACAGGAGTTGGTTCAAGTCTTTATTCAAGGGATCGGAATCTTCACATGTGGTCTAGACTGTCTTTCAGTGTAAAGTATATGCTATACGCATGGCAGTTGAGTCAGTTAGCAGAACAAACGAATGACGATTTACGTCGACAGTAGGGCAGCCATTTTCTCTCTTGCGTCTTACAGATGCTCTTCGACAATTGTTCGCACATGCAGAGTGGCTGCAAACGAAAAAGTTGTGCATACTCCTATTCGGATCACGTGAGTGCCAGGGCATAGTGGTGTCGTAGGCAACAAAAAAGCAGATGTATTGGCGAGGAAAGGTCACCACTCTTCTATAATCTAACCTAAAGGTGCTCTGCTAAGAATTGACAAAGGTAGAAATTCACCTATCTATTGCTACGACTAAAAAAGTTTCAATAAAGCCAATGAATAATTAATACTTTCACTCGAAATATGTCATCAAAGCTGGAAGGACTGCGTACCCGTCCGCTTCCAAGGCTCAGTTTTGTCGGTCTTCTTCGGAGACCGAGCGGTAGCTTCAGGCGTTACACAGGACACCTCTGCTCTGGGACCCAGCAATTGGTTTCCGAAACTTTTTCGTTCGGAGAGTACCTCCCCTAATATTGGCCCCATATAGCAAGACAAAATTGGTCGTCACTATCAGCAGCCTCCGTCACGTCTTACTGGGTCCGCTGGCATTAGCTATTAGCCTACTCAGTGAAGTGACGAGTACTGGAGCACTGGCACATGTCCTGTAACCCAATACGTCAGCTTAATGTCCAGGGTCATCCCCAGATACCAGACCGCCTTGTTAGTCTGAATCTCAAAGGAGTCAACTGTCATTGAATATCCTCCGTTTCGTTAGCACAACAAGCTGGAGGCGTACTTGGTCATCCACCGGTCCAAACTTCTCATGACATGGTTAAGTCTGAGTTGGACGAAATCAGCAGATCAGACTTCGACGTCATCAGCGTAACCTATCAAAAAAACATGGTACATGATGTTCTAGAGGTTAGGTCCTAAGATCGGCCCCAGTGCCTGCGATTGCCGTCTTAGTATCGTGGAGTAACCACCGGTCCCCAAGGTAGTCTCGCATTATGGCCAAATACTTTAAGAGTAGTAAAAATCACATTAATAAGGAAAAACACAACAAATATCGAAATATCGTGTTGACCCCTCGAAGTATTTTATAAAAATCTGCTTAGTACTCAATGCAATAAGAAAATTAAAAATTTCGCACTTCCTATACTTAAATTTGCATATGTAAATTTACATATGAACTGATATCTATTTCAGATTTACATTCCTCTTTAAACTGACGGCACCAAATTAGGAAGTGCGAAACATTCGCATTTCGGAAGACTTTGATTCGAATCACTCACTAAAATTCTCAAATCACTACTTCAAACAATCACGGAAGTCTAAATATTCACACGATACCTCACACCATCGTCTCGGTTACCAAACAAAAGCGAAATTTGCGGGCAATAAAATGCGCATTGTAAACAATACCCAATTCAAATCACCTTCGCCTTGAAAAACATATACCTACTTCTCATTGATATGCCCTCAGCGTTTTTGGAAATCCAAATAAACTCCATGTCCAAAGTGGAATAACGCACAACCCAAATCAAGATCGCGCTACACATATGCAAAAAAAACTCATCTAAAATAAACGTCTAAACGTCTTGTCTGCCAGTGGAGCATTCATCAAATACGGATATTTTCGCGGTGTTTTTATCAAGATAATAGGACCATATATCAACTGCTTTTCAACGACTAATGCGCAATTATCTACTCGACATGAGGGTTCTATTGCTAAATTATTTAAATGATGTCTGGTCGGTCGGTCGCTCGATGACTGTAGTGGCTTGTAGTTGTCTGACAGAGTTGACAACGTATTCTAGCTAAACCTGGAGTCATTGAAAACACATAACATTTTTCGAATTCAATGAAAATTTTCCATTTCTATCTGAACCTCGTCGAATACAACACGACACTTTGTGATTTCATGGTCCACCTGACTTCTCGCTGACCATAGAATGGCCACCGCCCGCCTTCTTCTCGACGTATTCAGTCAATAAAAAAATCGTTGTCGCCCCGGTAATGTTTGCTGCTGTCGTAAACTGAACTATTTAATTGGTCAACGACTTTATTTCTACGTTTTCATTTATAAAATATCCAATCTCGTACAATCTCGTAGCGACGACACAGGCCATTCAGGATCAATCGAAAGATATTCTGGTGCGCATTCATTCTTTGATTGGAAATCTTACATCACCACTTCTATTCTCAGATATCAGTGCTATTTGTTATGATTGCTACTAAAAGCCCAGATAAGGCTGAAATATTTGCACGGCCGGCGTTGGAGATTGGCGTAGAAGCGTAAAGTGGTGTTACACTTAGTGGAATTATTTAAGAGATTTCCTTTTCGAGGTACGCTCGTTTTTATTGTTATTTGTTCATATCGGTGTATACATGAAAGGAAATTTTTTTTTACCGAGTGTATCTTCAGTGCGCAGAGATTTTATTCGGTCATAGCATCATTTTAGATTTAGATATCTTCACGCAGTTACCGAGATCGAAATGCTTTCACGACGTTGACACTGTACTCTTCCGTCACCATCCTGATGCATAGTTAGAGCTTTTATCTTTATTATTGATCTAACATATGTATGCACATATCGTTTATAGATGCCAACGAAAGATACCAACTCGGTTATGTCTAGTAAATGTGGTTATTCATTCATTGCTTATGTCTATGGGTATATCTTGATATAAAATCAAAATAAAGAGGCTCGTACACTGAGTTCAAAGTCTGCTTTATGGTCATTCCTTGAGACAATTCACATGTTATTATCAACTGTAAAATCAAATAGGTATGCTGCATTTGTTGTTTACGGCATTTTTTTCTTTATGGACGATGCGTGGTAATGGTTGATATAATTATCAGTATTTTCATGCTGTGCTAATCAACTTTTCGGTTAATTTTTATTGCAATTAACAATAAAAAAACTATAAGTTGTTAGTCGTTTAGCACTTAACATGTGACACATAGTTTAAAGAGGTTCGTTCGAAGACTGCGGCAGAGAATTTTAGAAGTCTCTTCCTGTTGGGAACTATCCTATTGGCTACTACAATTGTAATTCTTGCGTAACGAATTTAGCCGCCATGTAGCAAGAATTTGAAAAGCAAAGCCTTTTTAAAATAAAACAGCCTTTTAGTAATAAACTAAGGCTCGTCTGTAATCTTGCCGCACAGTGGTCAAAAAGTTGGCCAAAAGTCGATAATGCTTTCTAATTTGTCTAAAACTTGACACTGAGGGGCTTTCGAGGTCGCTGATTACAAATTCGATATTGAATTTGCCGAAAAAAAATGGCGAATTCAAAATGGTGGACGACTTTTGAAAATTTGCAGCAGATTCACTCTTCAAATTGTAGCCAGAGGTTTTCGAGGAATCGTATATGTAGATGTAGAGGTGGTGTACGGTTTAAATCACAAAAACTTGCATTATAAATCTCAAAATCAATTCATTCATCAAAACATTAAATTAATTAAACACACTCTTACTTTCATAGCAAAAATTATAATTCAATCAATTTCAGACTCGGTGTCACTACAATCTAATTCGTCTGTAGATGAAGCTGGAACATCAGCTTTTTTAATTGAAGGTTCTTTCAATAACTCTATCGCTTCAAGTGACAACTATCTCATTTTTTTCGTAGGCAGTTTTCGCAGGATAGAAATGAGAACATCGGATGTAACTAACAAGCTACAGAAAACGTCTTCGATAGTTTTATTCCTGCTACATTTTCGGGTAAAATCTTGTCGGAACCTTTTAATAAATTTATTGCAAGATTCCTGAGCCTCTTCAGACATTTGTCCTATGGGCAACAGGGACGAGTTTATGATTTGTGACCCATGTATTAAAATTTTATGTATACTAGTCGGCATGTAGTACCATGGATACAGTTCAACGAATCTTCGCGCAGTTGACACAGCATACTCTTTCAAATTTTGCTATGTTTATATCAAAGCCCCACGAAATGACCTGAAGTATGACATAGAACCTGTCAATCAAATTTTGGTCTATTCCCGTAATGGATGCTGAAACTCGATAATTGGCAAAGAAACGGCGCGCTGTATTTCCGTCATTAGAACTTTCATATCCCGGTTTTGGGACATCTACTAACAATCCTCATTGCTGCGGAAAACCAGTTTGAATGTTTTTTTTCCTAGCTTCTAATTTTACTTTGTCATCTTTGTGACACTGCCAACTTTTGACATTCAATTTGTACGAAATGTGCAATAGGCACTCAAAGAACCGAATCCATGCATGTAACGACGAAATTCCAAATTCTAAATTTTCGCTCTCTAAGTTTTTTTGCATCATGTGATCAATATTGTTAAATTGTTTGGAAGTACATTTGCATGCAGTACATTTGTGATAATGAATTTTGTAAGAAACGTTAATTTGTTTACCGTCAAAAATCGTTTGCAAAGGATGCAACATTTTTCTTCATCTTTGATATGGTCAACTTCTGCTCTCGTTGATTCAGCAGTTTCGTGTAAAAATTGTAATCTTATTGGCCTGCAAAATCGTGGAGTTGAAGGACGTGAATTTTTCCACAAAACTGGATATGATTATCAACTTCAAATAAAACACATAGCGCCAGACGCCATAATTTATAGAATTCTGGCGCCATGTACATAGTCGATTTCGGGATTGTGATAAAATATAGCGCCACATGCCATAGTACACGGCGAAAAGTACATAGAAGCAGACGCTATGCTCATAGCCCTCGACGCCATGTACTATAGTCCTCAACGCTACGTACTATAGTCCTCCACGCCATGTACTATAGTCTAAATTATAAGAAGAGTGGAACAAAATGGACCAACAAAGTGTCCAGAAACTTATTTACACTCTCGCAACAATAATGAAAGAAGTGTTTAGAAATAATAGTGGACAAACACAGAAGCATGTCTCTATCTTGGATTAAGCTGAGTTTTTTTTAACTGGCCCAAAGTTTTCTTGAACTGAAAATAAGAAAAATTCGCAAAAAGTCCCGTTAGGTTAAACTTTCTCCCTCAAACCAAAAAAATCATTCATATTTTCTCCCTCAAATCCATCACCTGATAGTGTTTGCTGAACACCAATTTCGTAGGAAAATTTTGTTTAGAATTCAAACGCAATATTTCAATTTCCTGCCTATTTCAAAAAAGGTACGACTCATAAAAGTTCGATGTCATTGAAAGTATATTTAGTTGGAGCATAAAACTGACGACAACTATTTCAATTTAACGTACTACCAATTACTAAACTAAGATACTTTACTAACAATCTGATTCTCTTCACATCATCTTTATTACGCCAACCCAAAAAATTTTCCGCTTAACAATTCTCACCATTTTAGAGTCCAAAACACCAACATAACTCAATCCATAAAAGTAATTTATTCAAAACAAAAACCTTTCGAAATGTCGACAAGATCCAGAAGTGTATCCCGTATAGAAATTAACGCATTTACGCGCCTACAGTATTTCAACGATGTCTTTGCCTTTTCACAACGTATAAACCTTAACTACTCGGTATCAAGCTTATAAATCAAGTACATACTCGTAAATAAATAGTCGTGCTTCGTGATCCAACTGCGATCGTATAAAATAATGTGCGTGCACCTTCTTCAGCGTAGCACGCATTTATTATATTATATGTACTATCGTATCGTAGTTATCGCACAGTAGCGGCAGCGAAAGTAGAAAGTCTTTCGATTTCATTAGACGTGTTCTGTTGCGTTGCATTGCATTTGCATACACTACAGATTCGCTTCGAATACACCATGACCACAATCAGATGATATTTGCTTGATATGCAAAGTTGTATTGTAAAGCACTTTGTAGATACGATCGATTCGAAGTGTTATAGCGTCATAAAACCATTGATGAGAAGCCAGAAGTGTAAATTTAGATTTATTGAGTATTGTTTTATACAAATTTAAACAATGTTGAGATGTGAAAATGTTTGTAATTTTATTCTTGTTAATTTTGTTTGGCATTTTCTGTGTTACAGCACAAAGTTTAGTTTCTGTAATGAAATCAGTAGAGGTTACCTCAGTTGCAAATAAAACATCTCGGTAATGCTGCCTGCAAACTGTCATCGAAACATTTGGCGAGTTGAGTCCCTTTAACTTGTGGCCAAAATCCCAAGAAATTTCCTGTGCCCACTGGTTAAAGCGACCAGTGCCCCAAATGGGTGAAAATACGCATTCTTTCTATGGCTATTATTTCATTAATTTATTTATTTTTAACATCTCCAAACACATCATAATTTTATGATCTGAGTCTTTTAACACTTTTCAAAGACCACTGAATTTGTTAAGCATCAAAGCTTGCCATGCCTATAAAATGAAATGAAATCGTAAGTCATTTCGTATTCTTGTCACGTTGGCAAACGAAGAATGTAATATTTATAAGGAGTTTTAATAATTGACATCGAAGACACTGATGACGGCGTTGATAGCTATCATCATCGATATCGGGTTTGGCGTTGATGATGGCATGTTGTTCCGCTTCTTCATTACTTTGGTTCAATTCATAAGTTGTCATCTTGTCCTGAATTCCAACTAGTCTGGATCGGTGACAGCACCAGATAAAGAACTGGTTTTCAGTGTCGTTGATGAAATTGATTTATGCTTGTCCGATGGTTTGGCGAATATGTAAACACCATTATGGGCATTGTGACTAGGAAAGCTTTTCAAATATCAAATTAAACACATCCATTATGATATTAAAGAGTATCGAGACCAACTTCGTTGTAATGTAATCATATTTGCTCTAGAGTCTATAAAGTGACCTTATATCTTCCTGTTACATATTAAACACAAGTTGGCAATAGCGAAAATGCTTGGAAAAGACAGTTGAATGCATTTCGTGCATAAAGCGCATTCTGAAATAATTTTCGACTCAAAGCGAATCGAAAGTCTCATACTGGCTAAAATTAGCCAGCCTTGACGCTTTAACGACTACTCTCACATCCTCAAGTAGAATCAATGCCACCCCCAGTGAACATCATAGTGGTGGTGTAAGCATAAGAAGTAGACTCCTCGATGCTGCCTACAACACCAGTCTAGATCTAAAGAACGCCTTTCGGGAGATTCATATAGTCAAAGTGGCCAAGAAGAAGGTGACTAACAAACAAGCTCATGCCGGTGTAAGTTAAGCACCAATTGTTGTCCTAACTGAAGATTTTAAGAAAAACATCACAGTGTTTTACCACAATCCGCGATAACTGGTTGAGATACCCCTTGGAAAATTAAGTTTCGAGATGATTTTGCTCTGCAGGTACTCGTTTAATTACTCTTAAATAATCCTAATCACTTTTCATAGCGATGCAAACTGTCACCTAACTTAAGTGCTTGGGAATTCCCACATGACCTTTATGAACTGGTTAAGAAGGGTTAGGATTTTTTGTGGAAAAAAAATTATTTTATTTTAAATATTTGTTTTATTTGCTAATAATGAGTACTTCCCTCATTTTTATTCACAGCCTCTAAGAATGTTAGAGGAGAAGAAAGAGAATTGTACAAAATTTTTAAAAGTTTCCTTGGAAATTCATCCCTACCAATCTTTATCGCATTCTTAAGGTCTTTCATGTTATTAAATATTCATCCTCCTTAGTAAATTATCCTGAAAATATCTCCCCAAACATTTTAAATAATGTTTAAACCCGGGGAAACTGCCGGCCACTGAAGAATAGTCTAGATAATCTTCAACCTTCTTTACCAGGTGAAATGGTACGTTGTCTTGTTGTAAAATGAATTCTGATCCGAACAGTTGACAATTTTGTCGTCCAGAACCTTTATGTAATAGTTACTGTTTATTCTTCGACTGATAAAGCGTATATTTATCTATTTCCCACAGCATATTCCTCCTCAAACCATGACCCAACCTTCTCGTTGCTAACATCTTCTCGAAAACAATTCTTCCTTCCTCAGATCATGAAAATAATGACGAAAGCCATGAGGATCATCCAGGCAAAACCAATGTTTACACAATGTTTCTCCAACTCTTTTTCGATTTTAAATGGTCTGTTGCAAACACCAAGCGGGCATCCCTGTGTTTTTATTGGAGGACTGGGTTTCTCCTCAATTTCTTCGGTTGTAAGTACTCTGCTGAGTCAAGTCCACGCTGGCAAGTCCTTAGTTTTTTGGTTAGCTGCTGTTAAAGCGTACTTTTGTCCCGGTTCGTATATTTTGCCGTAGTTTTCAAGATCTTTCAAAGAATTTGAAACCACTGTACGACTACGTCCTAATAGTTTTTCTGATGGAAAAACCATTCTGACGCATCCTTTGAATATTCTGCTTTTCCGTCGTATTAAGCTGCTTTCCCGATCCCAATGGTTATTTAGCGACTCACAATATTCAAAAACGAGTTAAATTGTCTTTTCAGACTGAACTTCAACTAAAAACTGATATCCTTGATCGAAATTCCTTGAGTTTTTATAGCCTGTCTCAACCAGTTGTCGTGCCTACATAAAGGTCAATCGGGAATTCCCAATTACTTGAGGGAGGCGACAGGTAGGCGACAATTTGCATCGTTACGAAGAGTGATTAGGATTATTTAAGTGTTATTAAACGAGTACCTACGGAACAAAATAATGTCGAAACTTAATTTTCCAAGGGGTTTCTCAACCAATCACTATTAATCTAAAAAAAAAAAACCTAAATTTTTCTCCAAGAAGGACAAGTATAGGGTTATCTATTTCGTGCTTGAAAAAGTAAAACCCTGCATACCGATATGTGCCAAGATACACTTCAACCATGCTGTCATTTATTTAGTTGAATGTTTGCCATTTCAGAATACGGATCATTTAACAGCCAAACAACGCGTTAAAATTATTAAATTCTACTATAAAAACGATAATTCTACCGTGTCCACATTTCGCAGATAATACGTGAATTGGCTGTTGGAACAACAGGCTATTGATGCTTATTTGTCAAAAAAAAAAATTCGATAGTGATGAGGCCCATTTCTCGCTTTGTGGATACGTTAATAAGCACAAATGTAGAAAATGGGGCTCAAAAAATTCACAAGTAGAGAGGCCATTATATCCTGAAAAAGTCACTGTGAGTTGTGCATTATGGCGTTATTGGGCCGTCAATTTTGGCGTTATTGGGCCGTCAATTTTGAACGCTTTGGCCGCATGATAACCGATTCCTTCAACAGCGCAGTGTTCTGTATCCATAGCAAATGCTAAACATTGTTCAATCGGGCGACTTATTTCAATCTTGCCCTGCATTCTTCGAAAACCATCCAAGTAGTTAGGGGTCTACTAATCTAGCAACACAGTTTGACTGTCGCAGCAAATCGCGATACGCTTCAAATTCCTCCCATGATTGCAAATATATCTGCTTGAAAAACAGAAACATGCTCCCTGAGAGAAAAAGCCAACCTGTCATTTGACGAATGCAGTTAGGCCAGCTCCAGATCCAATATTTAACTTCGAGCCGCCCGTGGAGCAAATTTCAGAGTACCCCTTGTGCAGAACTCTGGTTGCTCCCAGTTGTCTCGTCTTAAAAAGATTGCTTTATGTCTTCGAGTAAATATGATAGTCCACCACACTATAGAGGTGTACGTTATCATCGGCCGTACGTAATAGATCAACATAGCTTCATGAAGCATTAAACCCCATGTAATAGCGAAACTCTTTCTGCACTGCTCGAGAAGATTACGGGCTCGATAATATTTCATTTCCACATGCTACTTCCAAGGAAGTTTTTTTGCCCAAGATTACTTCTAGAGATTTGGATTCATCTGAAAGTTTGGAAATTCTAACCTTCATTTTTGGAAGCACTAATTCTTCTAGTTTTCTGTTCTGCTTGAGCCAAACAAGTTTCTTTCTACCTGAATTCAATAAAGGCCAACCGTCAATCAAATGCAATGCCAGTTGTCCATAAGCTAAAATATTTCTTTCATTTCTGTACACTAAGTGATCAAATCGCTACCTTAGCGTAGCCAAAAAGATGCTATCCAGGCCTGAAGATTTGAAATTCTCAAAGGGCATGATCGCATCCTTGACTTTTTCGCTGGCGATGACAGATCTAGCTGTGGACGGAAAACAGAGAGTTTAATCACAAGCACAGAAGGCTTCTGCGCTTAAATCACTGGAGCGCCTGTTAAGTGACTCTCAAGTAGAATATTCAAGCACTCCTTCTCGGATTTGGTGTATCCAGCTTAGCCAATCGGACCTTTTCCAAGACAATGTAGTCTCAAGGTATTTATTGGACCTTTTTTGACACTTCTTTCCAGAATGCTCAGCTAGTCTTCTTTTGACCTCGGTGACTTTATCCTATCACTAGAAAACGCCTTAAATTCAAGAAAAGCATTGCACTTGGCTCATTCAGTATTTCCCGGGTTTTTCTCCCCATAACGGATATCGGATCGATAGCTAAGAAAAACATCAAGTAGCGGCGATGAGAGAATGAGATCTCATCTGACACGAGCCATTCAGTTGAACTATTCCAGATGGACATAGTGATATATCAATAACCGCACTTCTGAAAGGAGTGACAAAGGTGTGATAAGTCCCAGTGCTAAAAGTCATTAGTCGCAAAAGAAAGGATTTTGTCTCCTCCGACTTGCGGACAGAATGTGACCTCAATGAAAAAAAATTATGGAGAATATACATCAGATTCTTTTTGATTTGGCTAAATTTAACCGCACTTTAACGCTCAACATCGTGCGGTATCTGCTCTGAGCTCCGAAAAACTTCTTTGGTCAAGTATGATCACAAAGTCAAAACCATGTTCACCAGTGGTGGGGTTCTTCTTGGGGCTCCTGTGCTTGAGAATCGAGTGTTTCGCACCGATCTCCCTTTTTTCCCCCGGACACAGCTTTTGTCGGACTTCCAGCTGGCATTCTGCATACCTTTCTGGACCCTGTAACCATAGGAGATGCTATCAGCAGGTTCGAAAACTTGCTGGCCATGGGATCTACCACGATGGTAACCTGTGAGCTTCAGCAGCAACTAGAGCCCTCCATTGCAGTCATACATGAGTTCGGGAGCCTGCAGAATCTGAACCCGTGCTGTAGTTAGCACGCTCAGCATGGGTGGGTTTCCAGATTTAGTCTGACTGCCACCTGCTGAGATAAAATCCTTAGAATTCATTCTCATGTTATTATTTATTTATTTATTTATTTATTATTATTTATTTATTCAAATCTCATTTAACAGAAAATCCAATTATAAAATGAGATACAAAAAATAACAAAAATCATTAATATAAAGCAAAACAACGGAATAAAAATAATAAAAAATAGAAGAAAAAGTAAAGAGAAAAATGCACAATAAAAATAACTAAGAGGCTACGTTAACATATCGATAACATGCTATTTAAAAGATTGCAAAGACAACAAAGAACGAAACTGATGCTCATTATGGCTTCTAAGTATCCTAGTTATAGGTGAGTTAAAATACACAAGAGTACGCGCAAAAGGAGTAAAGAAAAGCGATTGAGTTCTAACCGGGCGATCAGGCCACACGTAAGAAATGACACACGCGTATGAAGAAGACATTCATCCAGGAATTTTCAGCGGGTACTCAGCAAATGGAGACTTAAGAAAAGCAGACGGTCATCATAAAGACGATAAGCAACATTAAACTTGTACAAAAGGCAGCGAGTAAACTTACGCTGAACGGATTCAACAGCATTAGACAGGTACACGAAACGAGGAGACCACATTTGGGAGCAATATTCAACAATGCTACGAACAAGAGAAATAAAAAGACGAACACATGTGTTGATATTGGTTGCAAAGCGAGAGCAGCGCAGAATGAAACCAGCTACTTTTGAAGACTTAGCAACAACAAAACAAACATGCAGATCAAATTTTAACTTCGGATCAAAGATGATGCCGAGGTCTTTATGTTGATCTACATGCTTCAAAAGACTAGCACTCAAAAAATATTCAAAAGATATGGAATTAGGCCTATTGGAAAAAGATATCACGAAACACTTGGAAACATTAAAAGCAAGGGAGTTCGTAGAGCACCAATCACTTAAAACAAAAAGATCCGATTGTAACTTACAACAATAATTTTGCGAAGCGACAGCACGGAAAATTTTAAGGTCATCAGCATACAACAGAGAGTCAGACTGAAAGTTACAAGGAAAATCATTGATAAACAATGTGAAAAGGAGCGGACCAAGGATGGAACCTTGGGGAAGACAAGAAGTACGAAAGAAAGGGAAGCAAGAACAAGCATTAAACACAACACGGCAGGCGCGATCATGGATGTAGGAAGAAAGCCAGGATGTAAGCGAACTGGAAACACCAAAATTACATTATTGTTTGCCAGGCACTCTTGCTGTGACATTTTGTGGTGTGCAGGCCACCTCCGCCATGACAAGTTAGTGCCCCATCGGAGGAGTATGGCTGGGTTATTATATTTATTGTAAAACATGGAACTGCAAAAAGAAAAATCATAATTTATCGCCAGTACTGAAAAACAATCGAAACAACTATCTTGTTTTCATTTATGAATAGATATTCCTCATCATACGATGATCATAAAAACAATTCAATAAAATTTTATTTTAATTAATCGTTAATTTTGCTGAAAACATAAATCAACACATTCTGACATGATCGAAATCACAGTTTGAAAGAACTAGCACTTGCTAATTAATAAATACTGAATGCTTACTGCGTAATTAAACGGTTATCATTCAGCTTGACCGCTTATCATTTGTCGAATAACAACAACATACTGCTCATTTCATTCGATCGATAATTAATGGTAAATATATGAAGACGAGAGATGTTAATGAATATATTGTACTTGATACTGTAAATAACATGAGTCGATATCGCATGAATCGATCATATGAGTAGATGGGTGTTCGTGACAAGTCGTCAGCTTATAGTTCGCAAATTGAACGAACAGGGACAACCAAATCGAAAGAAGAGCTACATTATTTAGCATGTAGGTGCGATCGCTGTCCATAAAATGAAATTTCGCACGTAAGTCATCGATATTACATGTACCTCATACGAATGAGATATGGAGGAGTCAAGATCAAGGTGAAATTCGCATATAGATGTAGGCATAAATTATAGATACAATTTATGTTAAGATGATAGATAATTGTAGGTGGCTTTGTTACTTTGCCTATTTATTAAGATTCAAGCTTCGTAGCTCAGAGCATGGATCATTTGAGTGCAATTATTTATTTCTTATTGATCAATTGTCTCGCGTTCAACTGAGCAAAATTCAAATTGAAAATTCTATCGCCGCCAACAATTGACTATGATTGACGCTGTCCGCCCCTTCAATTTTCGTTTCGCCATAATGCGAATTTCATTCAAACACCGACACACTCGGCAAAAATGAAAATTATCGGATAATATGTAGTCATACGACTCAACCACGTCAAAATCCACATTGCGAAAAAAAATGAAAGATACACTTAGATATCCATTGAACCATTTTTTTTCCTCCTCTATTTAATATTCTTCCTTCGCTACGCAGCCCTCGACTTCGATGCAGTCATTGGTTTCGGGTATTTGCGAGCGGTATTTTTTTCCTTCGAAAATTTTTCAAGAAAAGCAACCCGTGCTTTGTATTACAATATTTATTTGCATGCAAACATATCTAGTTAGTAGATCTGCGAAATTTAAATAATAATAGAAAGTTGAACGGCCGATGAATAATGATGGGGCTTGGATAAATATCTGCCTCCTACCGTCTTAGTAGCGAAAATAAAGTATTTTGAATAAACATATCCAGACATATTGTTGCTGTTTTGGACAACTGTTGGATAGACAGACATTTAGATGTTTTCAGATACTCTTAAGATAGTTAAGTAGTTATCGCGATAGATGATTTTGATGATGATAATAATGTGCGTATACAATATTTGTTGCGAAATACTTTTTTTCTGTTGACATGTTATATAATGGCGAAAGATGCAAATAGAAAGGAGAATAATAATATGTAATGAATGAATAGGATCGGTGTTAATGCAGGAATATTCCCGGATGAAGCTGTAAAATGCAGAGAGAAGAGTAAAGAAGAAGAGTAAAGCTAAATTTTATATTTTGCGTTGGTTCTTTGCACTTGTATATTTGTATAAAGATTGGAAAGGTTCCCTGAATTTTTCACAGAGCTATATTAAATAAATGATAAACAAAATTCCAGATCTATTATACAAAAAATAAGCTATTGCCGGTTTAAATAACGTATACGTATGAATTTACCTTGTTTTAACAATCATGGAAAAACCCGCTGCCAAAATTGGCTACTCACCGCCCCTGCTTCTCTGTAAGAAGCTAACACCAGGTAACCTGCAGAATCAGGAATTCGCATCGTTCAAAATAACGATAACTGCTGGCGCTGATCTTCTGCTTCACAGAAACTTCTGGCCATCAGCGTACTGTTTAAGGAATTCATCAGGAGATCTCCACAACACAAAAATCCTCATTGAAAGTATACTACTAGAATTCCGCGGTCTGAGAACCAATGCGATCAGTTTCAATTCCATCCTATCCGCAAAAGACATTGTTTGCTTTACAGAAACCTGGCTGATTGAAGATTTCCATAATTATGAACTGCTTCCTTTACATAATATCTTTCGTAAAGACTGCGAGCGCTCTGCTTGCGGCAAATCAGATGATGGCGGCGTCCTAATCGGTGTTAACAAGGCACTCAGTGGAATACTCTGCAATGATTTTCCTTCCTTTCCCTCTCCTATGGAATGTGTTCTTGTTCGCATTTCCTTAGCTCCATCTAAAACTTTAGTGTAATAGCCCTCTTGTAATAGCCCTCTTTTAGTTTACGAACGTTTTTTTGCGGAACTCTCTTCCCACCTTGGCACTAAGTTTCCTACTGCTTTTGATGTGTCAAGATTTTAACCTCCGAACCGTCGACTGGGATGCTGCATTCTCGACTATAACTTCTGCCAACAGCATATCACTACTTACCTCTTCTTTAACTGTGCTTCTTTTCTCAACTCAATACCTTCCCAAATTCTAATAATAAAGTCCGTGGTCTTGTTTTGCCCAATACTCCTAAGTGCTCCGTCTCGGTAAATACTGTCTTTCCTCCTTATGTACCTCCTGATCTCCACCATTCTCCACTTTTTTTTAGCTGCTAGTGTCTCTCGTTTCAATTTTGGTAAAGCTGATCTTTCAGCCATGGCCACTGAAATTAATAAAGTTAACTGGTTCTCCTTTTTTCGTGGTCTTGATATTGATGATGCTTTACAACATTTTAACATATTTCTTTCTAATCTCATTTCGAATTTTACCCCAACCTACCGCTTGTCTAAAACTAAAAATGCTGCTTGGTCTAACGCCAACACTGCTGCCGTTCTTAAAACAAAACACGCCGCTCGTAATAAATACCAAATTACAGGTTCTGTTAATGACCTTAATAATTACAATAGGCTCCGCTCCGAAGCGAAAAAATGTGCGATGCACGCTATACAGTCTTATATCAATCACATTAATGCTTCTGTCCAATCTGATCAGCCTAAATTCTTTTGGTCGTACATTCACTCTCTGAAGAGCTCCTCTGGTATTCTCAACTGTATAAGGTACAATGATGTAACAGCTATCACCTCACAAGATGTTTGCGAACATTTCGCTCAATACTTTTCTTCCTTCTTTTCGCAACAAATTCTCCCTTCTTCTGCGCTACTTCCCTTCCCCAATTCTCTCCAACATTATCCTCGTTTGGTACTAATCCTATTGAAGTAGAATCCTGTTCCCTGGATACTAGCCTTGGCTGTGGTCCTGATGGTATTCCAAATTTTCAAGCTAAGGTTTATCTTCTTCCTTGTGTGCTCTTCTTTCTATTATTTTCAATTTAACCATTACTTCGGGTACAGTCCCGTCCCTATGGAAATCGGCTAACATTTTTCCCGTACATAAAGCTGGTGATCCGGCTTTCATCTGTAATTATCGGCCCATTTCTCTCCTTTTTTTTTAGTAAACTGTTAGAAAGGGTAGTTTACAATAGAGTCAACCCTTTCCGTCCATTCTTCTCTTGCTCCAGAGCAGCTTGGGTTCGTAAAGGGCAAATCTACATTGCTTTCTTTCACCAATGTGGTTGCATCTGCCTTGGATCAGCAAAAGCAGGTAAATATAATCTATATAGATTATGCTAAAGCTTTTGATTCCGTGAATCATAATCTTTTTCTTCTGAAGCTCCAAAGTCATAGTATTTCTGGTCCTTTACTCTTCTGATTCACTTCCTATGTTGCTGATCGTACTTGTGTCGTAACTGTCAAATCCTGTACGTCTGTTCCATTTTTTCCTACCTCGGGAATTCCGTAAGGTTCAATTCTTGGCCCTCTGTTGTTCCTGCTGTTTATTAATGATCTATCATCTTCAATACGTATGCTGATGACTTCAAGATATTGAGAGTAATCGAGACATTTAACCATTGCTATCAGCTACAAAATGATATTTTTGCGTTAAATAACTGGTGCATTGCCAAAGCTTGTGCAATCCGTCCAACGTAGTTTTACCCAATCTTTGTTTTATAAATTCAACATCCCTTACTGTGTTTATAGTCGTCGTCTCTCCATATTGCAGATTCCTTCCCTTCCTTCCAGTTTACGGATTTGGTTACGAATAAATAGGATGCAGACAAAAATTAATAATGTCGACAAAAGGCCATTTATGCAAAGTGCAGGGCTATCTGAAGTTTGGAATAAAGCTGAATAAACAAAAATGGGGAAGGAAGACAAATAAATACACGGCCAACTTTTTTCACACCATGTGTGCTTGTGCTAGATGCCTAAAAAGAGATCGGGAAAATTTGAAAATTTTTAAATTGCGATAACTTTTGACAGAGCTATCAAATGATTATGAAACTTTCAGGACATATTGGTATTATTAAGTTGTAGCTAGAGCTAGCGCAGAAAGTGAAAACCTTCAAATCATCGACTCTCCTGAAAAAATATCGCTTCTTGAAAAAACAGCCACTCATATATACACTTTATACTTTGTCTCCATAACCGAAGTAAAACATTTGAAATTTTACAGCGGACAAGAACGGCAACCCTTCCCTAATTTAACTATATTTTTAGCATCAAAAACTTCTGTTAACGGGAATTCACGACTCGATAATCAGATACAGTTGAAATTTACAGAATGTATTGGTCTTAGGTTGGACCACGTCTGATAGAAGTGATTTTGAAATGCGGGCAATTATATGCCAGTGGTGCCATCTTGCAAAATCACTAAGAAAAATAACTACTTTTAGCCCTATAAATTCTGATTCCGTCATTCGATTTTGACGAAATTCACACAGTAGCTGAGCCTTACTCTAAGCCACGTTGGGTAGCTGAAAAATTTAGCTGAAAAGCTCAGTTGGAGCTGCCAGGTATGGTAATATTGGTGTCTTAAATTTTGAAAATTCGCGAGGGAAAATAAAGCTCTTTGCCCTATAGTTTCCAGTACAGTCGCAGAATCAAATGGCACAATTCAAATGGCACATTAAACGTACTGTAGGCAATATTCAGTAGAAATCTAATTGGAAAAACAATGATAGGGTTACCAGCTATAGTTAATTTTGTATTTTTTGACATGTCTTTAGTAAGCGATTTTATCATAAAATTTTCAAATCGTAGTGATCTTGTAGTGAAAATAAATATTAAGAAAACAAATATTAAGATAGTAGCCCTAAATTTCTTTGAATCCCTATAACTTCCAATGCAGAGATCGGATCAATACGAAATTCGCAGAGCAGATTGACTTCAACGTGAGTCAGATGTGACATCCTCGCCTCGGTGCTCGGTGCTAGCAAAGGGCTGCAGCACGTGGCGTTTTTGTTGTTTTCGTACCAATAAATGATTGCATAAAATATTTACTTCGCGAACATTTACAATGAAAATAAGTAAACAATGTTTAAATTCTCTAAGGTGTGGACATTTTTCGGATGGCAGCCCCAAACACCTTTCTATCATTGTAACTTTCGATGAAGTCATCGAAATTGAAATAAGCTTAGAATCTATTATTACTTAGGGTGTATTAGTCTTAAGTAGGAAAAGTAGCTAGTGGTAGAATACACACTAAAATCTGCACAAATCCTCTACTGTTCTTTGAACATAAGTATTTCTAGCGGTTCTGATGAGCTAGGGGTTTTTTTCACTTCTACGAAGACCACAGATGACAACCGACTTGATTTTTTCATTTACAGCTGTTTCTACGCTACTCTGCTCGAATGATGAATTCGTTTTTTCTGTGTATGTTTAATCCCACCCATAGCAAGAACTTTTTCTGGACTTAGATCCAGTTAGGTGTCCTGCTATTTATCTCTCTTACAAATCACTACACATCTCTTTATGTGTCCTTTCTTTGATGAAACGACTTGTGTTTGGAAAAGAACGTGTCCTAGCCGCCTAAGAACTTTGGGGGCAAAAAAATTGAAGAGTTTTCGATTCCATTATCAAAAAACTCTTGCCTGCACTCCGCTACTTTTGTCTTTCGACGCAGAGATTTACATCTTCAATCACTACTAATTACTTTTCGTTTTTTTGTTGTTATTATTCGTTGACTACCATGTTAATTGGAGCCGCAATCTAAGCCCGGAAAAATAGCGACCTTAATGATCACGTGGTTACCTATGTAAGCAGGGAGGTCACGCAAAAATTGACAAATAGACTTATGAGGAAGTCTGGGCAGAGCTAGACCAGCGTTAATCAAGAGGGAAATGCAATGAAGCTGTCTCTCCAACTTAATGTGTCTGTCTCATCAACGTGAATAAGCAAAAATGTCAGTAATTCTTTGATCACGATTACAAAGGCACGGAGCGGAGAAAAGTGTGACGGGGGATCATGAGCTAGGAAGTAAAAATCATGCAGGAGTATATTTATTGGAAAAAGAGGGGGACTTATTTCTTTCGTACCAAAAATGTCCTTATGTCTCCGATCCTTCAAAATTTGCGCTAAATCCGGCTCTGAGGCACTGGGTTCACCCTGAACTAACACACAATTCTCTTAGTCTAGAATCGTCAGTTTACGCAACAAGTGGTCTATCAAAAACATCCACAATTCTCCAATCATGGATCACTTCGAATGATTCACAAACGTCTGTGTGACCCAGAAAGTGATGGAAAGTTATGTTTTCTTAAAGGAAATGGATTAGGATGGTTCGATTTCCTCGATTTTTGTAGGCGGTTGCTTATTGCATGAACTCTTAGTTTAAGTCAACGTCCACGGTCATAAATGTGTACCAGAGGTGTTATCTTATGTCACAGTTAAACCGCATCTGGCATCTAACAGTGTTCTCCTTTATTCTTTCCCAGACATCTTCGTGAATGTTATGTTAGGATTTAGTGCTTTCACAGAACAAAGACCAACAAAACAATGCCCCAAATTCATTGAATAGACAAATGACATCTGTTTGGTGGCATCAGTAAGGAAATATAGAGTATTATTCCGATATTGAAACCTAGGACGATAGCATATACTCAATGAATATATCTGACTGGACTCTAAAAAAATTTAATTTATTAACCCAAAGTTTAGGATATTAAAAAAATAGCACTCCCGAAAATGACGTTTTATTAGGGGAAAAAATATGAATAAAATAAAGATAAAAAAAATCCAAATCATTTGACAAAAAATGATATGAACCGGAAAATAAAAAAAAAATCTCAGCTTTTATGATAAAATAGCGAGTTATCTGCGAACGAAAAGTCAACTGAACTGCTGAATACTTTTCGAAAAAAATATCCAAACACGGCTGTAAAAATTTTATCGCTGAAATAATAACACCACTTCAAGCAAACGAATCTGAATAAATTTTCCGTATTTAGCGTTAAATCAACATTAAAACTTCGGAAACTAGTTCCATGAAATCTACCTGTGAATTAATGTCCTACTGATTTGTAGGTGCTGAGCGTAATTTTTTTAGAATTCACTTTGCATAGATTCAACCGAAAAATTCTTGATTTCATCAAAGATAACACCAAAAATAATCTAAATACCAAATAAACCTAGGCCTTTTCGCGGACAAGTATGCTGATATATAGCTAAGATACACAATTAACGTTTTTCTTCGTTTTCTGAAACAGATTGAACCGATTCAAGTTTAAATTTTAATACATTTTACATGTGAATTCAACTGTAGTCACTTTTAAGATTAACCTTGAATCGAGCAGAGCAAGCCAACGAACGAGATAAAATGGAGAGTTATCTGGTAGAAAATGACTTGAAGCACAATTCGACAGGTTGATCATAAAAATGATATCACGATTCGTATTTAAACCCAGAACGCAATGCAAAGAGATGTATGTGTATAGTCGAGACAGGTACATAGTTGATTTTTTAATTTATTATACGATATGCTCGACTATAAGATCACTCACAGACACTTGATTTCCTTGAATCGCGACGATCGTGTCTCAGGCAACGTTTTCAAGCGGGTGAATTCAAAATATGATGATATAAATCGATAATGATTTCATGTACCATATTGGTTTGAATCATTTCTGTGAGGGTATAATTTCTGGTACTGTAGTGACTATTATGATTTTGTGTTTATGGATTTGTCAGTTGAATGAGAAAACTTAATGAAGGAATTGAAAATCTATCGCGTCTTTCCTATTGGGGAAACTTTCGATTGAAAAATGAAAATTGACCTTACGTCAATAAATTCAATTCTTGATACATCACATTACACCTACATATTCATGCATGAGCGCAGTTATATTCTGAATTGCATTTACTACAGTATTTTTAGAAGGTGACCACAGAATAGGCGATGTGTTCTGTATTTTCATGCGACTAAAATAATCATTTCCTTTTTATTTCAAGGTATAGAATTAATGAGGAAATTAATATTAGCTCAGTATTTATTCTGCAGTCTATGCATATATTAACATAAATCTTGGAATAAAAATAATTAGAAATTACATTGAATTACTTGATCACCTTTTAAATGAATATATGAATAATATATTGTTTCAGTCTCATATTCATAGTGAGTTTCTATTTCATCCATCTAATATTTTGCACAATTTTTTGTACTGTTTTTCAACAAAAATTAACTATCAAATAGGAAGGTTCCGGTGTTGTCCCTCCAAGCAGACTCTCCAAATATACTGCATTGCTTAACACACAACCATTATTGGGTGAAGAGCCAGCCCGAATGTTTGCCAAACTGGAAGATCCTTTTTTAATCCACAGAAGCTATTGCGCAGAAGTATGAGCCGAGAAACTACTTCCTTCTTCTAGCAAGGGCCGGCCATTCACTCCTCGTATCTACAACTCCGGCAAGAATCGTTTTAAAGGGCATCCATCCGCAGCACATATCTACCAAACAGGCAATGCTAAGATAAGACAGCCACGGTTACGCGGAGAGACCCCTTCCTAGTCAATATCAAAAGTTTTCCACAATTGTTTTGCGATCGCTTAGAAAGATTCTTCATAACGACCTCAAAGTTTTTTTCCTGGTAGTCAGTTTAACTGAAGCCATTGGAGTGCCAATCGAGAAGCTGCAGGACATCTCCGCCAAAAGTTTACGTCCCTTTGCAAGTTTGTCCGCTTCGTAGTTCCTTTTAATGAAAAAGTAAAGTAATCCCACGACAAACTTTCTTGGGTCTAAGAGTTGGAGCTAGTATAAAACTTCAGTCACACATTTACAATCAATGTAAAGGAGTGTGGAATGATTAGTTCTACGGTTGACTTTTTCCCTGATTTAATTTAGGCACCTATTCAGAGCTTGGTGAATTTAAAGCTCGGAACACACACAACCTAGAAACCTGTGATGTATCCACTAGACTATCTATTCTTTGTCCGTGCACTAAAAACAACTGCTCTATCGAGTGTTTCGACATGTCGTTAAGGGTCTTGTACCATTTAAGAACCAGCTTTGACGAGATGTAAAAGCTTGGTTGTCACTGAAATACAAACATTGGATAGTAAAGAGTGGATTACATAGAAGCTCATTTGTCGTTTGGAGAACCGTCAACACTTCTGCGTGAAAAACACTGCAGTGGCCCGGTAAGCGGGAAGAATACTAGTTTGCACCTTGGAACGTTGTAATACCTCGAGAAGCGTAGAAGCTCCGTTTGGTTAAGGTTGGCACTTAAGCTACACTCTTGGCACCATTGCAAGAGAACATCTTAGGAATGATTAATTCTCTGTAATAAGGTTGAGATAAATTTCCCTGATAAGACAACATCAATGTCATCCCGTTCTCTTTGACTTTACATCCACTTTGATAAAGCTTCTTTACTACAATTGAATCTGGTTTCGCGAATCTTTTACCCTAGTGTCAGACAAAGAAAATATAAAAGCTAAAAGCCCATTGAAGATTCGCAAAACCAGATTCGATTGTAGTGTGTCACCAGTATTAGAAACTGCTGACTTCTAAAGCGGAGAAGACAGAACACCATCTTAGAGAGTACCTGTATTTAGAACTCGCTTGATGGCTGAGCTACTCAAAGACGAGTATTATACCCAATTTCTGAGTAGCTTATTTGTAAGTGAGACTAACCCTGGATTTTGGAGAACATTCACAATAGCCTGGAGACGCGCATTATTGAACGCCACGATGTCTAAAAATGCCGCCAGCTTGTACTCCTTGCAAGCAAGTGATTTTTCGGCATACCTTGCTATGTAGCACTGTTTCGACAGAATTGCCCCTTAAAACACTTGGCGTATCCATCAAGTGTGTCCATGAAAGCACTGAGTGTCACACAGCTGCTTTGAGTCCTGCTACTATCGAACTTTTGTATGCAATCTGAAGCGACAAGATTTAACCTTAAAAATTTTCGAAGGTGACTGACTGAATATATGCACTCAAAGATTTCCATGAAGCTTGTTTCGCCTTACTTAAATTAACTTTGTAGTTTGACCAATCGTTGAGCCTTTTGACAAAATTCCATAATCTCACTACCTTACCACTTTTTATTTTCCCCTATGAATCTCGTTGAGTTGCAGGATTGTTAAATATTAATTAGCAGGATTATTAAGTGCGATAGTTAGAGAGCTCGCTGCTTTATCTAGATCTTTTTGATTGGTGTGCACTGGAACGCCATCCTGTTCAGTGTGGAAAGCTAATCAAAATTCCCGTCCCAAGAGAAACTTTACCTAAGAATTACTTTGTTTTATAACAATCCATCAAATGTTAATGCCATGTATACTTAGTCTAACGGTTGAAAATTTGGCATAACTTTCCAACTCGTGATTAGATATCCAGTATTATGACCAAAAGGTCACTTCTGTTAGAGGTTCTGAAGGTAGATTCGTTCGCAATATTTGCAATGACAAGTGACATATAGTGGATTCACTTCTTTCGTTGGTGTCCGAACTGCCCATAACTGATTATGTGCGTTCACATCTGCACCCACAATTAGTAACATGCAGAAATTTTCCATCCAAAATTTCTGCAAGTCATATTTCGACGCGCACTGAAATACAATTATATTTCAGTCGAACTAACTGTGACTTGTTGTTCGATTTGAAAAATAACAAGTTACAGTTAGTCCGATTTGACTTTGCCTAGTGCGATATGCGAGGCGAGGAAATTCACCGTTATCGGTTTTGCGCTCGTCTCAAATCGCAACCCAGAGCTCGAGACAGTCGACGGAAAAACGTGACCGAGGTTGGTCGACGGAGGAGCTGTGCGTGGAGGTGGCGTGGTGTAGACACGGGCGGAAAATCTGTGGCTTATTCGCGAATGTAATATCTGGTGAAGAATCAATCGTTGTAACATTGATATAGTTCCGGGCAAAAGAAGTGATGTATCTATGTGGTGAGGAGTACACTTGCACTTATCGGCTGAGACAATAAAATCACGCTCATGGAGTACAGGCACACTGAAAACTGATGTGAATAAGTAAAATCATGCAATATATTTGTAAATTGTATTTCATCATTAATGGGAATGTTTATTCTTACTAATAAAGCCATAATACATGGAAAAAAATTTAATTTTGTTCATTTTATTGCATTTTTAAAAAGAAACTTGTATTTGGCCCACCCTGTATATTGCTACATTAGGCTAGCAATTATATTGTATATTGCTATGCGAGGGAGTCAATCTATCATGTCATGGCTATGTATTCGTGTGACAGAAATGTTAAGCATACGATAGGTTAGGAGACAATTATTCACACTAAATCAGGACGACTTTCTGGCAGCTAAAGACCGAACATGAAGCTAACACGTTGATCAAGAATTAACTCAGTACGCTGTATCATAGCGTTGCAGATGACTGAGTCTAAAACCAACGTCATAAAATTAAAAGTTTGATGCTTAATTTCTTTTGAACGGAATAGTTAAATTCACTTCTCCCATATGTATCTACCTATTGCTATAACAAGCCAGCCGCTTCAAAAGATAATCTCTTGAGCTGTGGAGTTATCGTAGTCCTTAGCATATTGCCTTAGATTGGGTAAAAATATGATATTTAAATTTTAACTTTTGACTCAAACGTTTCTCTTTGTGCTTTGATTTCCGTGGTTTATGAGCTCATTTTATTTGACAATTCATTCGATTTTCATCAAGCTATCATGCATAGCCCCAAGTCACTCAACTCTTACTTTTGCACCAGTTTTTACGAATTTGATTACATAATCACATCCTACGGCTCCCATTTTTGATCCATTACAATTTATTTTACGACTGTAAATAGCTCCCAATGATTGAAAATTTCCCTGATAATATTCTAACGTCCATCAATAATCGACTCATTTAAAATTTCAGCGATAACAACTTTTTAAGGTACCATTATCTTAGCGAAATAGCTACCGCCACGTAAATCGCTCACCATTAATTGGCTTAATTGCATCCTACTTCGCTTTGCCCAGTTTACTCAAAATTCCAATTTAAAACCATAAAACAAGTATTGTCTATTAAAATGCATTGTATGTTAATTTTATGATATTCGGGAGATACATTGTTAACCTTTAAAAGACTATTTTAGATACGATGATTTACGTGAGTTTTTACTGTGTTGAAAATTGAAGACTTGCTTTAGCACCACTCTATGTCTCATCTCAACTACTCAGCTATCAGTCAGCGTAGGTGTTGATCAATTTACATTCAAAACCGCATCGACAAACAATCACACATAAAGCAACAAAATCGATGAACTGAATCACCTTCTCATATTCATCTGAAAGTAATAATTTGCGCGTCATTTCCTCGTTGTAAAACCATAGAAAACACCTCACAAAGTGCTAATAGAGACATGAAAACAACTACAGAAATATTAAATTGTATCTTCACAAAAAACATGAATATTTCATTGACAAACATTTACGTTGAAAAAAATCGTCAATTTACGTAATTTTCAATTTGAGGAGATTTCCATAAATTTGTCGTTAGATACACAAGCAGAAAAAAGTGAATCACACTTGAACAAAACAATTGTTGTGGGTGAATTTCATCCAACGGAAAAAAACGAAGATGTCAGGCATCAACTTGGTGACGATTTTATTCTCAAAGACAAGAGTCAATATTTACACTTTTAATATTGGGTCTAACCTATACAAACAGTACAAAGTGATTCTGTTTACCAATTATCACCCACATGTAATTCCATAAAGTGTCATTGTGAGAATAATGCGAAGTGCCGGTGGTGTTCCTGTTTCTTCGCCCCGTAGAATATTGGTCAGTACAATAGAATAATGCATGATGATAATGTTTTTCTATCAATGGATCTCGTCAGTGGTGGTTTCAGGCGCTTATTGATTGATTTCAAACAATAGCCGATTTTGGTAAATTGCTTCTGGTTGGCTGTTCGCTGTCTGGTTGATTGTTAGAATGGTTGCTCATTCTATTGGCAGCACAATACCATAGCCAGAAGGAAGGAAAGGGGAAAAAAATTAAATTCACAAATAAACGATTTAAAAGCATAGTAGTAGGTGGTATAGTTATTATGACAGCAGGAGTTTGTCCCAAACAATTAATGTGATACATAATATTTGCAAATCACTCATGTTAATTTAAACCAATTGTTTTGGATGAGGTATATCGTTCCTGAATTGGAGAACATCATTCTGAATATTTTCATACACCAAAGGTATTTCTTCTAATTGTGCCTGTACATCGTACTTGCTGTCGCCTAAAATATTCTGCCAGATATTTATAAACATGTTATTTTATGTAGAATATTGTTGCATGTACACCAAATAATTCATATTTCATCGTATCAGCACCAGAAATAACGAGAAATGTCGAGAAATATATTTTTTTAACTATCTCATACATGTTTTCTTAGAACGGAAACACTCTACAGATAAACGCAGGTCAGAACCTTCTAGAAGCCAAGACACAAACAGATTTCATATAATAACGGAAATCAAGAATACCCTAGAGAGGCATGCAATCACAATCATCCAGAAATACCCACATTAAGTATAAATATTCACGGGTTGAGTCTTTGCGAAGTCAGTTTTATACAAGCGACTGTTCAGATTGAAGCGACACTGTCGGAAAAACGAATCATGTTCCGAGTGCGTTATTTTAAAAAGCGATAATATGCGATAATGCAATGTTAGCGACTGAATTGTAAAGCGAGCGATATTTTGATAATAGTGCGATAAGTAAAGTGTACGCGATTTAGTGGTTGAAGTTATAAAAAGTTATTAAAAGTGTGATTAGTTGCATAAAATAAAACTGTTTTATTTCGTAAATGCGGAGAATATCGAATCCACGAAACGTGTTTTTATAGCAAAACACAACAATATATTTTTTTATGAATTGTTTACAAGTCCACTGGTTTTATATCACCATTGGAGAAAAGATATTTGAAGTGAATACCACCTCAGAAGTCTAAATTTTAAATTTCAGCTGTCTGGCCGTTATCTTCTCTCAGAAACATAGGAGAGTAGAAATTTGAACGATTTTTTTTTTCGACAAATAAGCATTTTATTTCTCAACATAGTCTCCTGTTTGCTCTATACATTTAGTTCAGAGCTTTTATAATTTTTTTATTCCGCCCAAATAATAGGTTTCTTAAATGCCTTCAAAATAGGCGTTTGTTTCAGTGATGAATTCTTCATTCGACCCAAATCTCTTACGGCCCAGTCATTTCTTCAGGTTTGAAATAAGGAAATAGTGGAGAATATACTGGATGGAGTAGCAGTTCGTAGCCCAATTTATACCTTTTTGCCATGGTGACTACACACGTGTGTACCCGTGCATTGTCTAGATGGAACAAAACTTTTTTTCTTTACCAAATGCGGTCGTCTCTGCTTTAAATCGATACCGATTCTGTCCAAAAGTTCTAAATAATATTCGCCGGGATTGTTTCACCCTTTTTAAGGTAATCAATATGAATGATACCACGTGCATCCCAAAAACTGGTGGCCGTGAGCTTATTGTCCGACCGACCCATCTTGGCCTTTTTTGGTGCACGGTCATTCGAAGAAATCCGCTATTTTCATTGTTCTTTGGTTTCTAGTGTGGTGTGATGGATCCATATTTTGTCTACGATAACAAAACGGCACAAGAACTCGTTCTGATTGTGGCTGAACATAGTCAAATATTCCTTTAAAGTGGTCACATGATTCCGCTTATGGTTGAGTGTGAGCAATCGCGGCAGCCATCGCCATCGCCATATTCATGTAAAATATGATGTACCCACTCAGTTGAGATGCCTACAGGCTCAGCCTCCTCACGCAGTTGCATTCTCCGATCATTCAAAACCATTCCATGGATTTTATAAACAATTTCTGGCGTGATTTGGGCAGCCTGGTTCGGCGTCGCTTGTGCTGTTACGACCATTAAGCAGAGTCTACATAGTATTTATCAAGTCTCCTAGGTTTCGGCGATCGCAAAAAGTAATGCTTTATCTGCCCATGAATTTCACTTTTTCCGTTTTCGTTAAAATTCATGAGGTGGTCTGCTTTCAATGGCGGTCAAAGGCAAACTAAATAGCGCAGCTTGCTCGAAGTTTCACAGTAGTCTATTAATACATGGCAGTTGACGGGAGTAATGTTAGATTTAAAGTTACTCAAAAAGTCACTGACTTGTCAAGGTACCCTCGAAGTTTAATCAAATAAAAACTATTACATTTAAATTAATCACTTCAAATTATAGTATTTCGATATCAAGATGTTTTGATTTCTTATTTTCTGTTTTATATTTTGATGTGTTTAAATCCATTAACGTATTTATTTTACTCTAATTTCAGGTAAACAAAAGGATATTTATTACTATATGTGAGTAAATACTAAAAAAAAATTTGAAATTCGAATTATCTGGTAAGATTTTCTTTAAAACGCCACTGGAAGTAGACAAGCTTGCTGATTTCAAACACTGACTTTGTTGAAGCAACAATGCCAAAAACCGTTAATCCACAAAATATTTCCTGTAGTCTGAAATTTTATTAAAACTGGGATTGTTGTTCTGAGATAAATAACACAGTTTTTACCGTAAATGTTTTGTACGATCCCTATTTAAAATTTGAATTTCGTTAGTATGCGTTTATTAGCATAATTAGGTCATAAATAGTTTAATAAAATGGATTTTTAGTAAAAGCAAAAAATCCTGTGTCGATATCTATAAGTGTAATAATATCTCCACAACTAATAATTTTGCAGGAAAGCAATATTCTGCGCCTGTTTGTTTGAATGGGTTAAATACTCTTTTTTTGTCTTCCATGTTCCTAATACTGCGAATTTAACATCAATGTAGTATTTTGAACAACATATTTCATAACCATCTTCAAAAATGTTTATATTTGAAAGAGACTCAGTTATCAAAGAATTGAAATTTGAAAGGGGTTCAAGCTATAAGGAAAACGAAACTTTATTTTATATTTTGACTATTTTAATTTTTTAACCCACTTTTATTAATACAAGGTGCATTATTAGAGGGCTCCGATTTGAAACTTGAATAAAACCAAAAGGGATCAGTCGGATTGCTTAATTTTTTTCATTGCGAAATTTGAATTTTTTCATCTACTTTTTGAAGGTAATCTCGAGCAAATTACTGTCGCGGCTATCTCTCTAGAAGCTAATTCTAGTGATCCAATATTCGATCATTTTTCGGAGCCATATATCGTCAATACCGCGAGTTATGTTGGCTTCTACATCGTCTGTCGCCTCTGATCGATCAGCGTAGACCAACGATTTCACGTATCCCCAAAAGAAATAATTAAAGGGAGTCAAATCGCACAATCTCGGTGACCAAGTGACGGGTCCACTTTTCGTCTTCAATAAATCAATGGTTTCTTGTTGAAACCGCATCTCGCTCACATCCGTGCAACGCGAATTTGATAACAAAAATTGATTTACCGGCTGCCATTGACAATAAGGTGCTCGCCGTTTTCATCTTTAAAAAAGTATGGCCCTGTGATGCAATTCGGTTGGCTATAGTAATTTTGGTGTCTTAAATTTTTAAAATTCGCTCAGAAAAATAAAGCTCTATCACCTATAGCTTCCAGTGCAGTCATGGAATCATAACGAAATTCGTATGACAAGTTAAACTTATTCCAGACAATGCTCAGCAGAAATCTAGTCGGAAAAACAATGATAGGGTTGCCAACTATGGTTTATTATGTTTTTTTTTTTGCATTTATTTAGTTTTTTTTTTAGTTTTTTTTGCATTTATTTATGTTCAAATCATAGTGATCTTATAGTGAAAATAAACAACAAATGTTACGATCTAGAAAATTTGAAAACTTTTACGGGTGGTAACCTTAAATTTCTTTGTATCCCTATAACTTCCAATGTAGTCATCGGATCAATACGAAATCCACAGAGTAGATTGATTTCAACGTAAGGCAGGTGTTGCTTTTTTTTTTACTTCGGTGCTAGCAAAGGGCTGCCAGCAAGAGGCGCTTTTGTTACTTTCGTACAAATAAATGCTTACATTAAGCATTCAAATCGCGAATATTTGCAATAAAATTACGTCAACAGTGTTTAAATTTTCTAAGGTGTGGTAATTTTTCGTATGGCAACCCCAAACACCTATCTATCGCTGTAACTTTTGTTGAAGTCATCGAAATTAAATTGGCTTAGGGTATTTTATTTTATTTTTTTATGATAATGCCAAAGCTCAGGGGAGTGCCCTTTGAAGCGAATGCTTAGTGATGGCGGTAGGGAGACACATATGGGAGAAGCCGATATCAATTATTCCATTATTCTTTTAAGTGCCACATTTATTTCTTATTTTCTAAAGCGCTAGTGTTATGCCTAGTCGCTACTAAAGCTTTAGTGTGGTACTTAATTAATGGAGCGCTGATAGTATGCCCAGTCGCCGGCTGTTAAGACAAGACGAGCAAATACATAGTGTTGTGTTACTCATACAAGATGCATGAAAAATGTCCCATACACAGCTACAAAATGTCAAATCACCTCAAGCTTCAAATTTGTACCACCTCATTTGTTTTGTCATATTGAGATGAAGCGATTGCTTCTAAGCTTCGAAGCGATTGACTTGAGACTCTTCAGGCGCACCGATTGTAGTACACGGGACAAAATTTGTACCACCTCATTTTTTGTCATATTGAGGTGCTGCGGTTGATTTTGAAGCGATTGACTTGAGACTCTTGAGGCGCACCGATTGTAGTTCACGGGACAAAATTTGTACTACCTCATTTTTTGTCATATTGAGGTGCTTTCGTTAATTTCGAAGCGATTGACTTGAGACATTTGAGGCGCAGCGATTGTAATACTCAATGGAAAATGTATGTACGCGAGACTAGTTTGAGTTAGATTTGTACCAACTCATTTTTTGTCATATTGATGTGCTTTGCTCAACTTTGAAGCGATTGACTTGTGATACTTGAGGCAGAGGGATTGCTGTACAAGGCGAAAATGTATGCATGCGAGTTTAGTTTTGAGTTTGATTTGCACGATACTTAAACGAAAAATTTGGTGGTAATTAGCTACCATTTATGGGAAATTGTTTAGTAGATTAGTAACAGTACTGCTCTCCTTTGCATAAACGTTTTACCTACATTTTTTCTCATTTTTGAGTTAACGCCGAATTCAAAAACTACATACTCTATTAAATCATTCTCCAAAATATGAAAATATTATCTTTTGTAGAAGTATGCTAAAACCAATAATGAAAAATTCCCCATCTATAAAAAAAACGTAACCAGTACTTAGCATAAATGTTCTATCCTACCGTAGCGGCGGCGTAATGGTATGGGGCTGTATGGCTGCCAGCGGCGCTGGAAACTTATAGATAATTGAAGGAATGCAACATGACACTTCATTTGAAGTATGACATTGTACCACCTCAAATTTGAAAATGAGTAACTCATACAAATACATATCAATATGACTGACGACCCAAATACTACAAATACAGCCATGGGCACGGCGGGATTCGAACCCGCGGGCAGTAGACTGCTGCTTCGGACTGACGCGTTAGCGAGCTAAGCTGCCGACCTATTACTTAGGGTCGCTTTAAGTAGCCAGAGGTAAAATACACACTCAAAATCTGCACAAATCCTCTACTGTTCTTCGAACATTAGTGTTTGTAGTGGTTCTGATGCGCTAGGGTTTTTTTTAAATAATTTTTACTTTTCTTTATTTTTGTGAAGTTTTTAAGTTTTATAAGAGCTAGCTATTTTATGAATTTTTCATATAATGTAGTACAACATGGGAATATCTGCCTTGTTTATCTATACAAAGTCAACTTGAAAATTTTGATTTAAATTAGATTGCAAATGTAATTTATTCCCAGATGATTCCACAATTAATTGAAATCTAATAATGTCATCACAATAGTAGTATCTAGATATTTTTTTATCAATTGAAATAAGTTAAAGGTGTCGCATACGCTGAATATCCGAAAACTGCTCGTGTGAAATCACACAGCAAATCAAAAAGCAAGCAAAAAAAAAGAAATTAAAAGATAAGCATTTATCTTTTATCCTTTCCTTTATTCAAAAACATCTACCTATATTTAAAATTGAGTTCTTTAGTTGCAAAATGAGACTGAAAGGTTTTTGAAAACTTTTCAGAAACAGCAAAAAACTATATTTTCTTTCCTGGTCAATATATCAAACCAATTTTTTTTTTAATAAATTGAAAATAAAAAACTACACAATATTACAAATTTTCATAAACTATGGATTATGTTAAATATTAATTAATTCGCATTTACAGTTCATCAGGTCGCGTTTTGGAACAAAATCGCCTTCAGGTGTGGTTTTGGAACGAAACTTCATGTTGGAGTCGGGTTTTGGAACAAAACAAAAACAGTTATATTTTTTTTAATTTTTTATTTTTGCCTGTAATTTTTGTTTTACAGAAAGTAGGTGCCTACCTTAGAATATAACTTAAAAAAACAATTATACAAAAATAAGTTTAAAAACATGGAAAAATGAGCAGCAAAAATATTGTGTTAAACATTTTTTTTTTCGTCAATAATTACTTTCGCATCCCAAATATCGTTCTCTGTAAGATTATTATAATCTATACGACGATAAAAACACTTGTTGGATTCATCAGTTTCTTCCTCCGAATCTATATTTTCTAAAAAATAGAAGCAAAATGACACAACTTCAGTCAACGCACACATTTAATGTGTCGGCGCACGATTTCTAAGAACAAACATGTGAAGTCGCAATCAGTATGGCCAACTTTGAAATATTTCTTATCATTCTAGAAAAAGCCCGCTTAATTTAAAACAAGATTAATAATAAAAATAACCATTTAAAAATATGTGACGAACAGAAGTTTAGCCTTTTCTTAAAGTTAGAACATTAGGTCGGTTTTTGGAAAAAATAACAAGAACCGTTTCCGACATTGCTAAGGTTTGAGTCGCTTTTTGGAACCAAACCGTTCAAAATATTAGACGCCATTTTGAAAGAAAAAATCTCTGTTCAGGTCGCGTTTTGGAAATAAGGCTGTTTTTCAAACCACTTTTTAAGGCATTTAGACTGGGTTTGGGATAAAATAAAGTGCACAAATCGATTCCTGAGAAGATTTCCTATAAAAAATTGTGTTTAACTCAGTTTCGTAAAAAATCGCTTGAGTCTCATTTTGCAACTAAAGAACTCAATTGTAAGACATCTTACGGTTTCTCTTCATGCCATCCAACCTCCAGATCATATGTCACCAACACAATCAGCGAAGAATAAATCAAAATAACTGAACAATCAGTCGGTTTATTATTCCGAATTTGCATAAATAATCAGCAGCAGTAAAACTACGAGTTTTCCGTTATGCTCATTAATTTCCTTCGTAAAAAGCCAGCAAATCAATTAAGCCACCGAAAAAAAATTCTCGAAAGACTGGAGAAAATTCAAACAATTCAAGTACCTTCCAATTAGAAAGTGGAGTGCACAATCACATGAACCTACTCAACCGATACTCGATTTCCATTATATGCAGTAAAGTACTAAAGTACTCGAAAATGATTGTGTTTTCTCCATAATTGTCTAATTCTCATCGAATCAGCTCACAAAAAACTCAGTCATTTGTACGATATTATTCGAAAAGTGATTGAAAAGCCAGAAGACATTGGGCCGTAGGATCGTTACGTCGGCGCAATCGACCGTCAATGTTACTGCTACGCTAGGGGAACCGAAAAGAAAAAGTTTAAATTGTTTAGTAAGTAAAAAGGCACAATCAAGCTGCTGTAACAAAGCAGCATGCTTGCGAAAAGGGAACAGTACGTAGGCTTGAATTGTAAGCAAACGAGCCTAGTGTGTAGTCGATGCGTTTTTCCCATTTTCTTCATCTGATCTCGCATGTTTTGTAATGTCGCCGTCATGGCTATGATTTTTTCCGTTCTGAATCTGCTGTAGAGTGTCTTCTACCGCCGACTGCAAATGAGAAACTCAGATGCGAGGCATGCATCTCTAGTTATCACAAATGAGCAAAAACAAACTCAAAGTTGTCCACAGTATAGTTTGTGATTATCGAAAATGCTGTTGCTGCGGCTGATGGAGATGTTTTCTGTGTTCCATATTTGAATTCTTTGGTGCATGAAGTGATCGGTTGCTTCTTTAATATAATCAACTGATAATGACATGGTTCGTTGTCGGAGTGGAAATCAGACAAATGCATTTCGATTGAAAATGCCATACCGCTGCCACGATGCGACCATGCTTGTTAATCTAATTGATATGATCCAGATTGAGAAAAGTGAAGTAAGTGCTTATTCATATGCGACGAAAGTGAAACCGGAGAAACGGAGTAGTACTTTCGGATATACTTTTAACCATGACATTGAAGGCATCGGTTGTGAAGACAATTTACACTAATTTGATTTTTAGACCTTTGGACAGACCTTAGGTTACATTCTTTCGCATTACTTTGAAGCAGAAAATATCACCAACTGTCCCGTCCCAATTGTTTTTCATTACTATTATCCCAACCAGCTCTCTGCTCAAATGCATCGTCAATCAACACAAACTGTACCCCCAGTCTCTTCGCATAGCTTAGAACCAGTGTTCTGTTCTTCTTTAAGGTAGTGAACTCGCTAATGAATTCCCCAAGTAATTATCAGCTCAGTCTGGAACAGCTAAGTGTTTTGTCGCAGCAGACCGAGAATCATCATTTAGTACACAATTAATTGAATACCACTTGGCAATTAGACTACAAACCTCGATACCATCGTGACTTTGTGTCTTCAGCTTGAAATAGGTATGAATAGGAACCGTCGTGTTTATTTTCTACAATCACTGATGTACTATATATTTACACACTTTGAAGCCCGTTTAAAAGCAACACTCCATATATCATCTCAATCTAGAACATTTAATTATTTTGTAAATGGCAATTTAATTTCCAAGCAGATGCCTCCAGAGACGGAATGCGGCATACGACCGCAACTAGACCAAAACAAGGAGAATAGTAAAGTGCCACAGGTACTAATGGCTTATAGATTAGACTTTTTTTTAGTTACAGATTGATGAACGATGTGAAATAATGACTGGTTGATATATTAATTTTTGTTCACAATGATCTGTAATTTTTTAAGCTGCATATGAAGTAAATTAGGAGTAATATTTCTCGTTCGAATTGGACAAAAAATATACAACGAAGAATAGAAAGTAGATACGAAAACAAAAAATAATAAACCCCACTGCAGATCATGCAGAATTTCATTTAAAAAATCAATCGTCAACACACAATCCCAAAATAGCTCATATGCCAAGTTAATAGTCTTATAAATATGGAATATAACACTTTTCTACCCTGAACACAATATTGTGAAACAGGTTTTCATCAATAATGTGAATGCACCACAGAGCGAACAAACTTCAATTTCCTGAATTATTTCCAGAGAAATAATAGAAAATTATTCTGTGCTGACGAAGGTATTTCCTGAATACTAGTTTGACTTTAGCCGCAGGCACGGGACCCAGCACGTCATCTCATATTTGCATGGGTCAATTGGCCACAAGGATCTGTCGCTGAATCGATTCTAGAAATCATATTCAACGATGACATTCCCATTTTACTCGGTCAACCATAAATTTTTTTTCTATGATGATGCCAAGGCTCAGGGGATGCCATATCATGCTATAGCACAGCCTTGGCGGAAAGAAATTTAAGGGAAGGGAGAAAGGAAAGGTTGAGTTTGCAGGAGATAGCGATGCACGATTCACTTGGACAATTGTGGCTCATAGTTAGCGGGGAAAATAGTAGATGGTAGACTGTTCCATAATCGTATTGACCTAGATAAGAAAGAATCGTGAAATTTGACGGTACGACTGGCACTGACCGAAAGGGTATGAGAGTGAGCGCGTTAGGTCGCTCGGGTGTTGCGCGTAGGAGGAGCTCTACAAGCGAGCAGACTTGATATTTCATTAGAGCAAAGACCATAATAGTAGCGATAAAGAAGAGAAAGGCAAACCACATTACGTCGGTGCTCAAGGGATTCAATACGTGAGGTAATAGTTTCATCGCCAATAAGCTTGAAAGCTTTGCGTTGGACTTTGTCTAGTTCCGCTAAAGCAGTGCGGCCTGCCCCAGCCCATATTTGGAAGATATACTCAAGTCTTGGTCTTACGCGAGTCTCCTAGAGGTGCGCTATGTCTGATGGTGTAAAGTATTTCTTGCCTCTCAGAAGGAATCCTTGGCATTCATGGCATTTTCCGCAGTTTGAAAAATATGCCCAGTCCTGCTTAGTTTGCTGGAGATGCTAAGTCGTAATAGGTTCAGCGAAGGTGATTCGGAGATACTAACCCCATCAACGAAAATAATGTGGCTAGTAGGAGGAGAGTAAGGCTTGAGCGAAAGACGACAGCATTGGGTTTTGGACGCATTAAACACAACACGGTTCGCTGAGCCCCAAGCGATAATATTTAATAGGTCCCTGTTTAGCGATGCAAACATGCGATCTCTACTAACAGAAGTGGCATTTTCACGAGAGTCGGTCAATCTGTCAAAAGAGTATGCGAATTCAAGGGTGCTGTCATCGGCAAAACTATTTATTTATAAATAAAAGAAAGAGAGTTGGTGAAAGAACAGTACCTTGCGGAACCCCGGCATTGGTGGTGTGGGCACATGACTTGAGTCCATCCAGAACAACTTGAAAAGAACGATCTACGAGGAAACTTTCAATCCACTTGACGAAAACGGGGTGAAGACCAAATGCTCAAAGCTTGGCTAATAGGGCAGGGTGCCAGACTCTGTCAAAGGCCTTCGAAATATCAAGAGAGACGACCATTGCTTCACCAAAATTATGGAGACAACGGTTCCATCTCTCAGTGCAAAATGTAAGTAAGTCTCCAGTGGAGCGCCCATGACGGAAACCATACTGGCGGTCGTTGATAAGATGGTTCAACTCAAGATATTTCATTAATTTTGAATTCACGAGTGATTCAAATACCTTAGACAGAACCGAAACGATTGCAATAGGTCGATAGTTAGAGGGATCACAGGCCTCCCTCCCCCTTTTTTGGCATGGGCTGAACGTGTGCAAGGAAGGAAATATTCCAGTCGAATATGACATGTAAAATAGTTTGCGCAGAGGTTTAGCTAAGGCGGAGGCGCAGCACTTTAGTACGAGGGGCGAAGTACCATCAGGACCGGCAGATTTGGAAACATCAAGCTAAGCAAGTATTTTCAATACCTCCCTTGTGCGGAAAAATAGAGGCCCTTGCTTGAAAGCGCACGTTGGAGGAGTAGGAGGACTCAGTGATGAAGGTGGCAAGTAAGAGTTTGTAGCAAAAATCTCAGCAAAAAGATTGGCTTTGTCCAGTAAGTAGGTTACCACCGTGAAGAAGAGGTGGCACGGAGCAACTGGAGAAGTTGTTCTTAATATTTTTAACAAGTTACCAGAAGCCTTTGCTTCCTTTCTGGCTTGCAAGGACCTTCTGTTTAATATTTTAGTCAAACTGGAATTTAACTCTTCTGATAGTGGATGCACAGGTATTGCGAGCAGTTTTGTAAAGTTTTTTAGATTCCTCAGACGGAGATAGCTTGTAATTTCGGAACGCCGCCTCCTTAATGGCCTCTTGACATTCATAAAAACCATGAGGTGGTGGTTGGCTTAGTGTTCTTGAAGGCATGCGGGATAACGAGTCCATTCCATACCATATGATGTCGGTTATGGTGGAAGCTATATATTCGACGTTCTTTGTTGCAAAGCAATTGGACCATTCGATTTCTCTGATGTATTTTTTAAACGCAGTCCAGTCAGCCTTGCCATAATGCAAGACCAGTCGATTGGTAGGAAACTGATTAGTGTTAATCAGAGAAGAGATGTTAAATTGGGCCGAGATCAAATTCTGGTCCGAGTTGCCAAGAGGCGCAGAAACAGATCGAATATTTATCTGGGTGTGAAGTTGAAAATAAATCTAAAAGATTTGCATTGTGGCGAGATATGTCAGGAATTCTTGTTGCACAACCTACTAACTGCTCCAAATTGAACGACTCGCTAAACAGCTCAACGTGCCTGCCCGCCGGACTTGTGGTGGAAGAGTGTCTGAGCCACTGGACGTTATGCACATTGAAATCACCGGCGAGGATGACTACTTTCAAGAGGAATTTCACATTTTTTTGTGCATTATTTTTTTTATTAAGTGAACAGACCCCTAATTAGCTGTTAACTTTAAAACCCACTTCTTCTCACACGCCACTGATCTAAACTGGATTAAAATACGCAATAACCAAAGTGGTTCATCATCCCAAATGCTAAGAGCAAAATATTTTCCTAAAAGTAACGGTAAATTAAGTCATTCGAGACCAAAACTGCAATTGTACGCAGACTTTTTTGACTCACTGTACTTGCTGTATAGCAATTTTATATATTTCAATTTTGACACTATTTAATTTTGTCATATAATTACAGCAAAAGCTCAAATTATAGATTTCCAACTATAATTGTAGTAATCCTCATGCACCAGTGTATGATAAATAAAAGTATTATTATCGAAACTACTTAATTCCAATCTCGATTTCCAACGTATGATGATCCAATAAATTTTCACGATGATCGCAAAATTTTCTCGATTCACAGCCAACACTAATTTTCAACGCATACCTACTACGAACGAGTTCTAAAACTCACAACTGCTCCTGCCTTGAGTCGATCATTAGCTTTCTACCCATTAAAATTCAGTGGGTAGTGTAAATGGTTAGAGATGAGCTTGTAATAATCATAAATTCACCTCATACTCATATTTATTGCGGACTGGCCCACTACGCCATTCACGTTAATTCCCATATCGTTGCAATTTTTAATGACTGCACGCTGTACATCTTGAAAGAAAAATGTAAGCAAGAAAGAAGCAAAAAAAACCTGCGTCAGCGATGAGCACTTGAGTTTTACTCATATTTTTTCGCATTGGAATTTGCGTAGACATGTTGTCTAGCCTGGTCATACCACAGGATACTTTTTATTGACCATTACATGCACATCAGGTATTAGGGCGTAGAAAAACAGACAGCATCTCGATAATTACTAGCTTGCTTGCTGCTTTTCTATGATTACTAGTCTGTCAAACTTGTTTTAGGTAAAAGTTAGGCAAGTGAATAGTTTGCGTGTCAGTTTCTTTCGTTAAGACTGAAGCAAAAAACCAGGGGAAGATTATAGTTTTTGTATTGCCAACAGTCTCATCAATGAATGTGACATGAAAGAGGACTTTACCTGGGTGTTTTTCAGGTTTAACTCTGGACAAAAAATTCGAAGTGCAAAAAAATATTCACTTTGCTTTTAATGATAATATCTTTCGAATTTCGTGAATCGATTGCCTTTTTTTCATCGTTAAGATGACAATTTCAATCATCTTCAGGTTTGTGAAATCAAAATATCTACCGGTATAATTCTAGTGAAATCTAAAAAAGAGTTTGTATTTTTTTGTGCGAAATAATGATTTGTCATTGTATGGTAAATGGAATGAGTTGGAATTTATTTTTCTGATTTTTGCTTCATCACAAGGAGTGGGCTCTCTGAGAATTGAATTTTTTTCTGCGTGTTTTTATTACATATTTTTATAAGGTTTTTATATTACTAGGTCTATGAGAGAATCTGTTGTTTTCAATAAAGATCACGTGAATTATGCAAAAGTAGTCTCTTGACATATCAGTTAGCAGGTTGATTAGTCTACAATTAATTAGGTTGAATCTTTGCTTAGGTGCTTAACAATACTTTTCTTGAACTGTCGCTGTGAAAAACAGGCTCAACGAACTTCAAAGGATGACCTGCAAGCTATGGATGCCTCCTGAACCTAGAAAAGTTTCACCTCAAGGTTCAAAAGAAAGCATTAAGCCAGTATCACAGGCCTAAACCTACCAGAGTACAAATCAAAAGACTTAATGAACCCTCTTAGAACCGTATTGAAAATGCTGAACTTCAGCGATCAAATAATTCCCTAGTTAATCCTCGAAAATCTTCAAGCTCTTGGTTCAAAGTTGATTGAATTATTGCATGGAGCACGCCCAATTACCTTTCGTAGGTCTATTGTAATTCCTTATTGCTATATCTTATGGGATATCCAGGCTTCTTATGAACCTGGCTATGTCTCCGAAACGGATCTTCCTTATGTCTCAGGTGGAGAAAAACGAAAAGCCAACAAACTATTATCTTTACCGCTCCAGTCTTTGGAAGTGTACTGTTGCTTCTTTGCAGTATCTGCGCAGTCGTCCCGCTTCTTATTTATCCTGTGGAGCTTCTTTTTGCAAGAAATGTAGGCTATTCAAAGTTACTAATAGGTTCCAAATAAGTTTTTCATTGATCTGCTTCATTTTCTTCGTTGGTTACGTTCGCAGCGTCACCGATGTCAAGTGTCGACATTGATGCCTCCAGTAGAAAAATGGCAACACGAACCACTTCGATTTTGTTCGTATCCGGATTCCACACTCGATACGATCTTGAATGATTGTCGTATCCAACGAACATACACTTGACTGCCTTTGGATCCAGCTTTTGTCGCTTTTCCTATGGAATGTGAATGAAAACTTCCGAACCGAAAATCCGCTTTCTTGTCGTACCACAATTCGTACGGCGACTTTTCGAGTAAGGTGCTCGTTCCTGTTCGATTTAGCACCATCGTTCGGGCTGACTCTACAATTGTACGGTTGTCACATTCTACACAACCGTTCTGCTCTGGCGTATATGTTACAGCTCATTGATGCACAATGCCCATTTAGCTGAAGAACTTTTTCAGTTCGGCATTGACAACTTCTGTACCGGTGTCCGATCGAAAATTTTTCACCTCGTGCACCATCACCGCCTCTTTCACCTTGACTGCGACCTCTGATTTTCTGCTTGGGACTTGAGCTTTAAACCCTTGAGTGAGGTATAGTTAGGCGATAGTGTAGTTGATGTCTGCTGGCACAAGCATTCCCGACACTATGATTTTAGCATGCCCAACGTCTATCCTTCAGGGGTCACAACAATTTAGTCTTATCGCACCACACCGCGCATGTTGCGAGACAGCAGATTGGGAATAAGCCAATGAAGTAGCGTCAGGAGCGCTTTCGTTGTAAGCTGCTCTTATAGCCGTTTAACAGCTGGAAAGGCCACACAGTACCTTACGAGCCCTTTCTGCTATATTTTCCTTCCATAGAAGCTTTTAAGTACAGACTAACTTCTCTATATTTTACTTTTTTAGGCGTGTAAGTACTCCATTGAGCTTCGGTAGATAGGAGGATTAAATCCTATGCTTCTTCGTGAAGAACAATAGTTCAGTTGGTTTGGCGAGCGATGTTTTCCCTGCCTTAGAGATAAATAGTGAATTATTTTTATGCCAACTGATTGGAATTGGAATACACGAAAGTCTTAAGCAGGCATTGTATATAACCATGAGCCAAGGCATAGTGCCCTCTAATTTCCGCTATCAGTCGGTATGATGCCATCCGGGCTAATTGACTTCAATGGGCCAAAAAAATAAACGGTCCATGTTATGTTATCGCAGAATTGACAGATATCGAGCTTACATTCCTATATAATTCTAACTGTATTGTTCAATATGTTTCCTCATTACCAGGAAAGTGAATATCTATCAACACACAAAGCGTCTCACAGCTGTTTTGAATCCAACTACCATCGGACTTTTGTATCCCATCCCTAGCGACAGGATTTAGGCTTCGAAGTTTTCGGAGGCCACCGGCTTTATTGATACCTTTTATATTGGCACACAAAGATCTCAATGAAGCCGCACACTCACTATTCGAACACTGGGTCTTGAGCTGCATGATGTTACAAGAATCATAAGTTAGAGAGTGCCTTATTCAGATCTTCCAGATTAGCAAGCGCCGGGACGTCGTCCAGTTCAGTATAAAGCGTTGATTCAAATTTCTCCCAATCCGTTCTTTACATGTTTAAGTAAGGAGTTGCTTCTCTAGGCAGCAATACCCCTAATGCAAATAACACCTACTTGTGGTCTGATAGTGAATACTTTGGCAAAACTCTCCATGCCATGAGATGTTTTATGCGTTATAGATCCTCATTTTAATTAAAGGTTCTGAACGTAAGGCGTGCGTTTTTGCTCCACCTATCCATAACAGAACAATGCTATCCAGAACAGACGCATTGGAAACAACAACAACTCCTGTCCCAGTGAATTCACTGTTGTTGTGTTATGGATAGGGGGAGCAAAAAAACGTGCCTGTAGTTTCACTGTCAATGTTTGCAATATCAAGATTGTTAGACACAATGAACTGATATAATGATCCATGTCTTTCATTGGTGTCCGACATGCTCCATATTTGATTATGTGCGTTCGAGTTTTCACCTATAATTAGCGGAACCTGTCGTGAATTTGCGGCTGCTGTCAACTCCCGTACATGATTACTACGGGATAGCAAACCTTCCTCATGTGGCATGTAGCGATCCAAGATGGCTTGGCTTTGCGTCAACCACAGTAGCAACATTGTGCTTGTCAATGGTATATGAAAGGGCAATAGCATTTATAGATTTCTTAATAAGGATATAGGCTCTGGATTTACATAGAGATTCAGATGACACTATCCTGTATCCTTCAATATACAATCCGCAGACCCGGTTCGTAGCGACCCATAGTTCTTTAATTAACACTATATCTTCTTTGTTCGTACACAGATGGAGGAGAAGATCAGTGGGAGCAGCCTTGGAGTGGTGAAAGTTAATTTGGATAACTTTCACCTTTGTTAATTACAGTGATGTGCAGATCCTGGTCAGAACTTCTCTTCACCTCCCGATTCGAGATCCAGGAGATCAAGGTAGTCACCTAGTTCAGAGGTTGTGACAACACTGCTGTTAACTTCCAATGCAAATATTCCTGGATAAGGTTCAGGTGTAAATCAACCTTTTTTGGCAATTTTGTTAAACGGCTGGCTTATTCCGGTCGGCGCATTCTTGCGTATTTTAAGTTCCTGTTAGCCAATTTGACTTAGTTTGGACCTAGTCTGACGTTTACGAGCAGCCAGTGCTGTCGGAGCCTGAGATGTAGGACGAATCCCTTCATTTTGTTTTGCTTATTTAAGGGCTTCCTTGTCCTTTGCGGACAGTGTCTCCTAAGAACCCGAAAGTCATTCCTTCGGATTCTATACGCCCGAATAAATTTGAATCTAGGTTTGGTGCCTGACATGGAAACTGTACCTGAAATCACTGCACCAGGTGGCTGAACCAGTTTAGTTGTCGTTTCTAGTGGCTTCCCCTCGGTGCATACAGGCTTCCTCCTCTAATCAGTACCCAGCTTTGTTGCTTTGGCACTGCAATTGATAAAAACTGGGGAAGATAATATTTTGCCAAAGGTCCGCAGAACAGGCTTAGAAGCCAATTTTTCCAAACCGGTGTACAGAGGTAGCAAGGTGCCCATCGACGGTAGAATAGATTTTTCAGTTATATATCCTCCTACTGACTGTGAAGTACACCTTGGAACCACTCCTCCATCATTAGGGTACCCCGCCGTTGGGTAAAGACCCGGCGGGGACTGAATTCAAACAGACTTCTGTTCGATGCTTTCATTTTTTCCAGAACATCGATGCTGTTGGGTCTAAACTCAAACCCGTTATCTTAACTTGAATGTGTAGACATCAGAAAGAACTCATGATAATTTATGCAGAACAGGGAAGCCATGCTAGGGTTTGCGCCAGTCCTTATGGGTTTAACCGCCCAGATCCGGATCGGCGCTAATCAGGACTTAATGACTGCGAAACTAAGAGCATTTTATGATATCCCCCACGGTTTTATTAGGACGGAGATAATAATATTAATCTGGAATTGTTCACAAGCAGATTTTATGGGGTCGCTACGTCGAGCACATAACGCTCTCAAGAAGACATAACGACAAACACGCTTCTAAGATATCTAATGCGTAGTTATTCCAAGGGTAAAAATTGTTTGATTTACCGGGAATATGCTGGTCAGATTGCGTTTTTCTTTTGAAACGTTTTTAGTTAGATCCCAACTTAGTTACCTCTTAATAAATATTTTTTGTGACACTTCAAATTGCTGCTCGTCTTAACATTACAAAATCATCGATATCTTTTTGCAATGTTTTAATTTTTCGTTTATTAAATCGTTTCCTATATTTAACTAAACATATTCTTTCCATTCAAAACCATTATTGATCATTATGCTGAAATAGTTGCAAGTTTATGAATAATCATCTTTTCAGTTTTAATATTCCTTTATACAAACAGGAAGCGATTCTACCATTGTTTTGTCTAATTTTTGCTAAACACGCAAAAGCTATTTGGTTTTGTTTTACTAAATCTATTTATAACCTATTTTTTTCCATCAATGCTCATCGTCATATTTTGATAGTATCTTGTGTATTCTTTTAAATATTCCATCAATTTTTTCTTCGTGTTAATCGAATTTTTTCGTTTCAACCTTCCGCCAGCATTATTTTTATCCACAAAACTCTATGGATCATTGCACAACAAAACACAACTCACTGGCATTATTTTGCGCAAACCATCAATCAGCTACCACTTTTTTCCTTTGCATGTATTTTGTCTAAGCTTCCAAGCACATTTATTTCAATTTAATCTTCGAAAAGTTCTCAGTGTTTTCAATCATCACGTGTTATCTTTTTATGCAGTATAAATTAAAAATGATAATGCAGTTTCTGGTTGATTTCAATTTGAAATGAGAAGTCTGTCGACGGACGTGCTTTTGAATGCATTGTGATGATGACGGTCAGCAGTAACAATGATCTTATTTTCGGATTAATTGCTTTGAACGATTTTGAATGATTTCTTGATTGATGACTGAATATCATTTCGACGGAATAAAAAATTAAGCTATTGAAATAATATTGATTGGTCGTTTCATGGAAATCGAAAAGATTTGACATGTAATGATTTTGCATATTCATTTCGATGTGAATGATTGTGCGAAGTGAATGTGATTCTACTTAATCATTCATAATGATATCATGTTGGCGTTGTTTTAATATTTTTTTGCCGAAGAAGAAGAAGACAGGAGGCCAAAACTTGATATTCGGTTGTTTCAAAGAGTTTCGTGAGCTTTTTATTCAAATCACATTCCAAAATTTTTGATTATGGTTATGAGACATTATAGTTCTTTTATTTTTGTGATATATTTAAGTAATATTCTGAATATATAAGCACGATTGAATTTAAATTAATCTACTGTCAATGAGAGGCTCGAGAAAAATATATATTGAAACGAAGAGGAAGCGAAAATAATTCAAATGAATTCAAATAGTTAACGCCCGTTAGCGTTACAAAGAAATCTATTGAGAATATTAACAAAACTCGAGCGAAGGGCCTAAGCCGCCATATCTATACGTTCTCCTAAGCCCTACAATCCATAATACATTCCTCTTTAATTATACAAAGAAAAGATGTGGGATGGATTCAGCTATTCTTCTCAAAACGCCAACGTCTTGCCTTCATAACTGTCTTCAAACCCTCACGGCGGAAGGCAATTTATGCGTGTAAATGTTAAACTGATATAAATTTTCATACAATGTACTACTTGTCCAACATCATTAAGAATTCCAAATAGATCGAGTGTTCCGTCAATGGATAAGCGCTAGCTCGATCTTGATGAAACTAGTATTTGCATGCTAATATAAAATATGGTCGTTATAATGAGAAATAATTTGCATGATAGGATAGAGAGTAAAATTATGCGTGTTCTAGAGAACTTACAATAATTTCACTTTTCTGCAATAAATGTCTTTTCATGTGCTCGAATTATTCTTATAGATTGCAATTCATTTTAGCGCTACCAAATTTAGCGCTAAGCAAAATTAGAAAATTTTTTCAGTATTCATTGTGCAGACTGTGCCCTTCCGTCATTCCACGATATATTTCTTAATTTTTAGCTTTAGCATTGAAGTCACAGAGTATTATTTTGACGTCATTTGAAAGCCAATTCAGGGCAAGAAATAATTTTTCCAGGTGGCTGTAGAATGCGTCTTTTGTTGCCTCGTCTTTTTCTTCTTTCAAAAAGCTAGCTTTGATGCGGATCGCAGCGCAGACAATCGTTCGTTTAGTACTTTGAAGTTTTTACCAACGATTGATACCAACATGCCGACTAAACTATTGAGATGTATATTAGCGGTGGCTTGATTTGCTTTGGCAAAAAAGCGATTTCGGGGTCATTATCGGTTGCAAGTAGTTGGTAGTAGTTACTACTGGTAGAAGCTTGCTAATCATCGAGCACGTGCGATTTGAAATGCCTATCCACAATTGATGCCAGTCCAAATTCACAGCTTCCTGCAGGTTTGCCACTTTTGAATATTCTCGTGTCTTGTACCTCGCTGCCAATCCATTTCGTTTTCTGGATTTCCAGCATGTTCAATGTTTACTTACTGGCCTGTTAGAATAATGCTTTAACAGCGCCAGACTTATTTAGTGATCTGATATTGCAGGATCCAAATCCGTATTCCGTAATTCGTTTGCAGGGTCGTTCCCGTTTGAGCGTTCCCTATTCGGAGCTTCTCCGTTATTTCCAGGACTGTTTTAAATTACGCGGAGAACGGATTATAGACTCGACGCCATACCGCTCAGTTTTTTGTCTTCCATTGGGATTTAATAATACCAAAATACCGTTATCCGATCAAGATTAACAGCACCGCCGATGGAAAATGAGTAAAAAAGATGAGAGGAGTCGTTTCAGACCATTTACTTGCACATCATTCTTCGCACGTTCCAGGTGCTATGACAAAGAGCAGTCAACATGAAATATGTGCATTCAATGCTTCATCAACAATAAAATGCGTTCAGTGGTGTGACAATATACACATCTGTACAGTGGGTAAAAAATGTTAAGCTAAAAAGTTAAACTCTTAGTAAGAACCAAAAACTTATTTTTAATGTGATTTTAACAATAAATTATGGTGTTTTTGCATTTAATTAAAAGTTTTGCATGTTTACTTTACGAACAATATACAAAAAAAAACTAGTAATGAAACAAATTTCACAACATTAACGTAAAATTTTTCACTGATTATCCAAAATCGCGCAAAAAAAGCTAAGGCACAGCGCAGTTTTATCTGAAATTATTCAAATTGTTTGACGTGGGGTAAATGGAAACTCGGTACTATCCTCAAAAGAAATCAACTTACATATCACTAATACTTTGTAGCTCATCCACGCATTTTTATCACTTCTCGCAGTCGTTTCGGCATCGTTTTCGCTAATTTTTTACAAAAAGTGGGTGAAATTTTGTTTCATTAATCAATAATGACATCTTGGAGCCCTTGGTTATTCTTTACCTTTAGCAATGCTACTCTGGGTTTCAGATGATGCCATAAATGTTCGATCGGGCTTAAGTTCGGCGACTGACGGAAGGTTTTAATAAAATTTGGACAGTTACAAATAGCCCAAAGCCGACATTGCTCTAAATCGTGCTTCGGATCGTTGTCCTGATAATACCAAAATTGTATAAAATGCCTAAATTTTCATCACTTTGTTTAATATTTACTTTACGAATACCCAGAAACCACGTTTGATCGATCGTACCGTTCACAAATTTTATACTTCCACGGCCAGATGCTCTATAAAATTCCGTAGTATAATTTTCCTCCGCTTTGTTTTACAGTGGGAGTATTCCTCCTAAACTCTGTATTAGGCTTTCGACAAGCATATCGCCGCCCATCAGATCCAAAAAGATTAATTTTTACTTCATCAACAAAAATTATAGACTTCCAGAATGATTTTGGCTTTTTTATGTACTCTTAAGCAAAACGAGATTTCACCATTTCATATTTTCTACTAATATAAAATTTACTTCGGCATATTCTGCCTTTAAAACCCGCTTTCTCTATTACATTTCGACTAGTTTGAGTAGAAATTTCCGTTTCAACTCATTCTTTCACCTTAATTCGTAAAACTGGGGCACTTAATTTAAGGGTTTTAGTCATTTCTCTGATAATCCACTTTTTTCACGCTCAGATAAGATTTTAGGCCTCTCTGACGGATGCTTTGTTTCAAACGATTTGGTTGATTTATATTTTTTTATTACATATCTCACTGTATATCGTGATTTTCCCCTTCGTATGCCAATCTCAGAATACGACATTCATGTTTTCCAACGTCGCAAAATACATTCACCGATTTCTGGACTTACCGATTTCCTTTTCACACTCATTTTTAATAACACTCTCAATAAAATTACTTTTACAAAACACTTTCCAAGCTAGACTGAATATAAATATCATGTTTTCATGATTTTAAGTACATTAAACGATATTTTTGCAGGAATTACAGATGATTTCAGATAATGTGTCTTAACTTTTTTTGCGCTATTTTGGATCACCCCTGAAAAATTTGACATTAATGTTGTGAAATTTGTTTCGTTTCCAGTTATTTCGATATTCTTCTTAAACAAAACATCCAAAACTTTCAATTAAACGCAAAATCACCATTTTTTATTATTAAAGTAGCATTAAAAATAAGTTTTTTGTTCTTACTCAGAGTTTGTGCCTTAACTCTTTTTACCCGAAAATAATAATATATAAGCGAAAATATGTGTTTTTTTTTATCAAGTTCGCCTTTCAACACAAACAAGTGTGTGGCCATTTACGTAGCTCAACTCAATTCTAGTTTCTAGTATCCATTAATTCTTTTACCATCAAAATTTTGACGATTTCCTTTCGCTCATTTTTTAATTTTTTTTTACATTCTGCGAGAATTTTGTAATCATGTTGATCATTTTTCAAAAAGTTTATATGATACAATTCCTAAGTGCAAAAACTGATAACCAACTCGATTTACAAAATAATTCAATCCGAGTATTGAGTTGCTCCATGTAAACGCAAACTTCATCTGTAAACGAGAATTGATATGGCAGGAGTCGTCTAAATTGGGTCCTCTAAAAGCCCACTTTCCGACGTTGAGAAAAAACGGAGTCGCAGGAACTTACTTTAATAAGCGTAATACATCAAACTCCAGACATAACAAACTCCAAACATAACAAGGAATCTACGAAATGTGTCTTCAAAAGATAGTAAAATGAAAATTCCTAAAAAAATATTAAATTTTTAGGTCATATAAGAAAATAAAGAACATTAGGCTCTTATGGTATAGTATTTTCTATCTTTAATAAAGGTCTCAACACCAAACGTATCAAAATTAAGAATTGGTAAACTAATCTTTTATGTATTCCACTAATAACACAATTCCTTTGTATTTTACATTTATTTATCCTATCCATCTCTTATAAACAGAACAAATAAAAACAAAACATCGCTATCATGCGGTACATTTCCGCGCCTCTGGAAATCAGCCCATATCACGCCGATTCTTAAAAGTGGTGATAAACGCTCAGTAGAAAATTATAGAGGCATCGCCATTTTGTCAGCTATACCTAAGCTGTTAGAAAAAATTGTTTGTGACAAACTTACAATCGTTATTGATCCTCTCCTAAACGAGCAACAACATGGCTTCAGAAAAGGCCGGTCTACTACCTCCAACCTAATGATAATAGTCTCAAATGTGCTTTGTAATATGGAAAAAGGGCGTCAAATCGATACTATATACACTGACTTCAGTAAAGCCTTTGACCGCGTTGACCAAGGCATTTTGAAGCATAAACTCCAAAAAGTTGGCATTTCAGGAAGCCTTCTAAACTGGTTGAATTGTTACCTTCGAGATCGAACGCAATACGTTAAATTCCAAGGCCGTCTTTCCAAAAAAAATTACCGTCTCATCTGGGGTACCTCAAGGCAGCCATCTAGGGCCGCTTCTGTTCAATGTTTTTGTTTCTGATCTCTCGGAGGTGTTATTAGACATTCCGCACCTTTTTTATGCAGATGATCTGAAAATATATCACCCTATTCAGTCGGAATTAGATGCAAATTTTCTCCAGCTGAAACTTCAGTCACTGGTGCAATGGTGTGAATGGTGTGTGAGCAGAATAAACTTACTCTTAACGTTGAAAAATGCCACGCCATAAGTTTTTCCCGCAAGACCTCTACTCTTAATTTCGAATATCACCTGAATAATCAGCTCCTGAAAAATGTTGATAGTGTCGTGGATCTCGGTGTCATCCTGGATAAAAAGCTGCGTTTCAATCTTCAGTATGACAGAGTTCTTGCTAGGGCTAGCAAGCAGCTAGGATTCATTAAAAGACGTGCGAAAGAATTTAAGAACGTATGGGTTACAAGATCTCTGTTTATATCTTTAGTTCGCCCTCTACTCGAATACGCTTGCATCGTCTGGAATCCTTTTTTTGATATTCATAGCAATAAACTGGAATCTGTCCAAAAGCAGTTCGTGCTTTTTGCCTTGAGAGATCTCTATAATCCACATGATTTCGAAAGTCTTCCAACTTATAGTTACAGACTTAAACTCTTAAATCTAACGACACTTTCTTCAAGGAGAGCGGTACTATCCTCATGCTACGTCTTCGATGTTATTAGAGGTTTGGTTAACGTAGAATATCTTAGTAATAAAATCACTTTCAATAATCCTGTAAGACAAACTAGGCACACACGTCTCCTCAATGAGGTTCAACATCACACTATCTATGGAGACAGGGAGCCGATTAATAGATGCTGCAAAATATTTAACAATGTTTCGGAGTACTATTCCTCTTCTATCTCTAAACCTTTATTCAAAAAAAATTGTATACTGCTTTAAATTCTTAATCCAAATTATTTCTTTTACAATATTGAATTAACTACCAGACAATAAAGTCTACTGACACTTAGAAATGTTATTGTAATTTAGGTTAAGGAAAACAGGTTAAGTTTAAATTTGTTACTGTTTTGTTACCTTGTTTGGTTAATAAATAAATAAATTCGTATGTGCGCAATTTATCAATAATCTACAAACCAGTCAAGCTTCAAAGTCATGTTTTATTGTAAAAACAGACAAATCGCTACAAATTATCACTCTCTATACAAGCCAATATACAATAACTTACAAGTATGAATATTCTTCGAAATAATTCTCGTGCATCACGAACCAATGATTCATAATACGTATATTCATGTGATATTATGTTGCTACGTTATTCACATTTTAATTAGCAACCATTGTAATAAATCACAATCGTCCAGAGCACTTTAAAGTTTCGCTCCGATCTGTTTACCGACGATCATCATAACCTGCATTCGCTTAGAACGTGCAATAATGATTGCTCAAGTCAGGAATAAATTTACAAAAAACACCTATTTAAATGACTCAGAACTGTACGTGCCTGTTGTTTGTATACAGAACAATTGTGATGGAATGGTTCGAATCAGTTTCCTTGCAAACGATCTGATTCATATTCTTTATTCTCAGAGAAACCGACAATGAAAGTCGATTTATATCAGTAAATATTTTTTTAAAGAACGCCACCATCTGATCAACTATTATAAACAAGTCAACAGAATGCTGCTGCAAGGATTGATATGTTTTTTCTTGGACAGTCATAAATTTGCACTGAATTTCTAAATATGGTCCGAAGAATATTACCTGAATGTCGTCGAGTCATTTTTTCCGGTGTACTTGAAATCGTCTTAGTGAATCATTTTTTGTCATGTTAGCCTCTGAAGGAAACCTCGATTTCTCTGAAGCGATGTCGGGCTTTATTTTACGTATTTTGACTTAATTGACTTAATTTTACTTAGCTAGTTTAACTCTAATATGTCAATAATAACTTCGTTTTCCATATTGTTGCAGTAGCTGTAACACCACTTCCACAAAGACCATGGATACCTCTGGCCAGACCAAATAAAAGTAGGCCTTCATGTAAGTATTAAAAATCTCTTGAAAATACTAAAATATTGGATTAAGTAAAGATTATTTCTATTTTCATAGGTATTTTTACGGTTATGTGCTACAATGTACTTTGCGACAAATATGCAACTAGGCAAATGTACGGCTATTGTCCAAGTTGGGCATTAAGCTGGGAATATAGGAAAAAGGTAAGTTTGTTTGAAAACAACTTGAAATGGGATGAAAGAGTTGAATTTAATTTAATTCGTGACTATGAACTTTAAAGCCTAGATGAAACCGCATTAAAAAGCATATTAATCATCTCATTATTAATGCGAACGAGAAGGGTAATATTTTGCATGTAAAATATTCTATTTATATTTCTGGTCGCATTAATAATGATATTATTAATGAGTTTTAGAATTTATTTATTTAAGCTCACCTACTAAGATTTATCGTTACGCATGTGTTGAAAAAAATAATCAAATTAATAAAAAGGCAAACAAGATTTAAAATTAATGTTAATGTTTATGTGAGTTTAGTTTAGTAATTAAGTTTAGTCTAAAATGTCTAAAAGAGTTTAACCAACAGCAAAATAAAAAAAACACAACACAGGTATACTAGGATGATAATAGGATAGAATAACTAGGATGAGAGTCTTGATAAGCTTATTTGTGAAATTGCTTTGAAATCATAAAGGACGGAGAAGTTCTGGCTCATTTCATTTCGAATTCGTCGTCGACAATCAAACACATATAAATGTTTAAATACACAGTATACAATATACAGTGTACCAACAATGTCTTCGTACAGCAGCTATTTGAAATTTAAGTGTTAAAAAAGAATGAATTGTTGCAAGAAATTTGAAAAATTTTTGATGCAGATTTATTCATTAAACATTTTTATTTAATTTGCGAACAAAAACTAATCCATTTGAATTATTCATTATAAAGTTATTAACTAAAAACAAACCAAAGTCAACAATTTGCCTACAATAAAGTCTTCGTACACTTACGAAACAGTTTATGCAAAAGCTTAAAAACTGTAGATACATTTTTTGTAAATATTTAGTTGAGTAGCCTTTGTTTTTAATCACGACTTTAAGGTGGTGTGGCATCGATTCTACAAGCTCTATTTTTGCCCATTCCTGCTGAAGAGCCTGTTTCAACTTAGGTTTCGAGCTAATATGATGAGTCCTGATCCTTTTTTCCAGCATGTTCCACATGTGCTCAATGGGATTGAGGTCAGGACTTTGCGGTGGTGTTATAAGCAAATGTGGAGTTTTGTACGCCAAGAACATCCTAGTACAGTGCTTCACAATAGGGATGATAGGATTTTGACAGCTCATAGCGGCCATTTTGGATTCTGAAAATCTGACATTAGCTGTCAAATCTGACATTAGTAAGGTTTGCCATTTAATCATAAATGAACTCACGCTTCCACAACGTTTGGAAATTGTCCAAACTTTTTACGAAAAATCAAGAAGTTCGAAAAATTTACGAAAAATCAGAAATCAAGAAAAATCGTGTTTTCGGATGAAATGCATTTCTGGCTGAACGGCTATGTAAACAAAAAAAATTGCCGTTACTGGTCCCCGTTACTGTCAAACCCACAAGTGATTCACAAATCACCATTACACCCACAAAAACGCACGGTTTAATGTGCATTTTGGTATGGTGGCATTATCGGGCCGTACTTTTTCAAAAATGCTGAGGGTCGCACAGTTACCGTGAATGGCGAGCATTATCGTGGAATATTGACTGAATTTTTCTTCCTGAAAATTGATGAAATCGATGTTGATGACATTCTCTTTCCACAAGATGGTGCATCATGCCACACAGCCAGAGTTACGATGGATTTATTGCGCGGACAGTTCGGTGATTCGATAATATCGCGAAATGGCCCTCACAACTGGCCACCGAGATCGTGTGACTTAACACCATTGGATTATTTTCTTTGGGCCTATGTTAAGTCTAAGGTTTATGTCAACAACTCTTGATGAACCAAGAACTCTTGATGAACTTGAAGCCAACATACGAGCCACTATTGCTGCCAAAAAAGTCGCGGTGGTTATTTGAATGATATTTTATTCAAATCATAAATGGCATAAAATTTTCCATCAAATAAAGCTATTTCGCACCATTTTTGGCCGAAATATTCGTATTTTATTTCAATTTCGAATTCTATCGCTCTTATTGGGAAACCCTGTATTATGAGCCATGTGCTTAGGATCATTATCTTGTTGAAAGTAAAAATCCTTTTATACACCCAAATTTTCGGCACTTGGCTTCAAATTTCTCTTGAAAATTTCAATATATGCCCGATGATTCATGATTCCTTCAATTATTTCTAAGTTTCCAACGCCGCTGGCAGCCATACAGCCCCCCATACCATTACTCTGCCGCCATCGTGCAGTTGTTGTTCACTAGTTCTCTCAATTCTGCGTCTAGGGCAGCGTGTAAACCACCCACAGTCAGTGGGAATCCGAAGCCTCCCTGGTGGAATATGGAGATCCGCAACCTGCGAAGAGAGTGTAAGATGGAGTTCAACAGCTCGAAAAGGTCTAATGACTGGTCGATGTACAAGAGGTCTTCATGGAACGTAGAGAGTCTCAGCGAGGAAAATCGCCTTCGCAAGGTCTTAAGCACGACACCGAAGGCTTGGGGTGCATCATGAACCCTGAGGGAATTTGGACTAGTTCGACCGCAGATACACTTAACGCTCTTATAGACGTGCAATTATTGCCCTCTAGAAGCGGTGCATCAAACGGAGCAAGCTCACAGTCAACAACGCCGTTCAGAATATCAAATTCTCAACTGAGGTGGGCTATCAACTCCTTTGAGCCGTTTAAATCTCCGGGCCCTGATGGCGTCCTTGCAGCTGACATTCAGCATTCCATGGAAGTATCGCTACCATGGCTCAGCGAGATCTATAAAGCTTGCCTACGCTTCTCGTATGTTCCTTTCAGCTGACGGGAAACTAGAGTTGTGTTTATACCTAAAGTAGGAAAAGTTTCGCATGTTAAGCCGAAAGCCTATCGTCCAATAAGTCTTAACTCTGTCTTGCTTAAGATTTTGGAAAGGATCATTGATTACCGTGTTAAAAAATCAATAGATCCTGTGCTGATCTCGCAGTCACAGCACGCCTATACCAGAGGTAAGTCGGTTGAGACTGCTCTTCACGTCCTCATTGAGCAAGTTGAGAAATCTCTTGCTCTAAAGAAATATACGCTTGCCGCCTTCTTGGACATTGAGGGAGCCTTCAACAACGTAAAGACTAACGCAATTGTTGAGACACTCTCGATGCTACACGTGGATGAGTGGCTGATTGCTCTTGTTTTGCAGCTTCTCAAAAGTAGAGTGGTAATCTCTTCCTTGGGGAATGTCAGCATAAGACGAGGAGTCAGTACGGGCACACCTCAGGGTGAGGTACTTTCTTAATGAAACTGGACCGTGCCGGCTGCAAAGTGATTGCTTATGCGGACGACATAGCTGTGGCAGTGTCGGGAAAGTATTTATCTACTCTATCGGAGCGGTTAAATCAGTCTCTTGACATACTTTCACGTTGGAGTCGTGAGTGCGGCTTGAATGTGAATCCTAGGAAAACGGAGCTAGTACTGTTTACAAGGAAGTACAAAGTTCCCTTTTTCGAATTAACCAAATTAAATGGGGTCTCCATTGAACTGAGCCAGAGGGTCAAGTACTTAGGGCTTATCCTTGACTCGAAGCTCTTGTCCTTGTCTCCTTGTTTCAAGAACCCACCCCAGCCGCAGCGAGCTAGCAAAGCGACACCCCAGCATCCGTCGGGGTCATTTGTAGGGTACCCCACTAATGCGGACCCTGCTCTCGGGGCTATTCTTTTTTTTTAATTAGCCTCTTGAATGGCAGTAGCCATTCCCCCTTTCTGGCCTTAGCACTCTTGGCTCTGGACTTCGGTCTGGTTCTGAGTTGTGCTAAGGCCAGCTCAAGCACACAATTCGCTACACATCCCACAGTTTTCCGATCATAAGTGCTGAAATTAGATAGAAGATAAGCGTGAATGTCGTTCCTCACCAGCAAAGCCGTTCTTATTTTTGCTACTGCGGTGGAAAAGAAAAGATTGAAATGGGCCCAGTCCCGCAACCCGGCTTTCTGCAGAGATCCAAGGTTCCTGAACCAGAGAAAATCTCCAAACGAGCTCCTTCCCATAGCCCCAATATAACAATAACTTATAACAATTTGCTGCTGTTTATTTTTTAAAGACAACTAACGCTTAGCATTTTCTATTCCCACATTCATATTCAATAAATAAGCACCTAATTAAAAGCTGGTGTGCAGCAGTTTTACGTTTTCTCGATATAGAGAGTGCCGTGTATGATTATTAGGAATTTTCGAGGTAAAAATGAGATAAGGAGGAGCAAACTTCAACAGATGTTGTATGAAAACTGTTATATCGATTAAATTTAGAGTTTCAATGCTTATACTTTTCACCGTATATGCATTTCACTTACTATGCATTTACATTATACATTTCTGATTTTTACATTCTCAATTAAATTTTTGTAATTTCAATTACAGGCAATTCTTGACGAAATCCGACATTATTCGGCTGACATAATAAGCTTACAAGAAATTGAAACAGATCAATTTTACAATTTCTTCAAACCGGAATTGAAAAATGACGGCTACGAAGGTATATTCTCACCAAAATCAAGAGCTAAAACAATGTCCGAGCAGGAAAGAAAATATGTAGACGGTTGTGCTATATTTTTTAGATCATCCAAGTAAGTATTGAATTAAAATTAGTTTCATGACGAAATAAGGACTGTTCCGGAAAATTCTGCACCATTTTATATTAAGGCAATAACGATTAAAATTGATTTTTTTACTGTAAACATAAATTTCCCCGCGGTTTAGAAAACATGTAAAAAACTAAATCAGTTAAAAGTTTATTCGGTTGTAAAAATGCCGTCAACCAGAGAAATTCTTGAAAAGGGTTTGCGCATTTGGACACAAAACAAAAATTAGAAATCTTCCGTGATCGCACAGCTAGCAGGTGCCTCAAAATGCACGATTTAAAGGACAATAAGAAGGCTATTGGAAAGTAAAGGATTGAAAGACAAGTCAAGATCAGGTAAAAGGGAGAAGAGTGTTTCAGTTCGAGATATTGCTAAAAAAAGTGAGTAGATCAAAATAATATTAAAGCCAATGAGAAACAAAAGGTACAAAAAAAAAACTCGTAAACAATACAACGTTGGAATTTGCAGATCAAGGAAATTGTACAAGAAAATTTTGACCAAAATTGAATACTTCTGCATAGTGATGGATGACGAGTTGTATTATAAATATAAATTTTAACATTACCTGGACCAAAAAAAAATTTGTGCAAAATTTAATAAAGGTGTAACAGCAAAAAGTCGAGCTTATAGCAGAAAATAACAGAAAAAATAATAAAATTACTGTAAATGTAAATCTTAGATATACATAAAAAGGAGCTTGTAGAAAAAAAATTGAATATATTTTTTAATGCTTTTTTTATAAACAAAAGTCAATGGTGCAAAACGTTCTGGGATAGTCCTTATATTGAAATAAATGTAAATAGATATCTACAAATTTATAAATTTTGATATTGTACATTTTCGGTCTGTTATCATGCCATTATAAAAATTTACTTAGTTTGAGCGAACTCTTGAAAATCCTATTACATTGGATGTACAAGCACAAATCAAAAACATTTGTGTGTTTATATAATGGCATAAATATATATTTATTCAGAGTATGCTACTCAAAATGAACAACGACCCGAATGCACCAGCAGACACACAAGAGAGCCTTTTTGGGGTGTAAGTCGAGGTTAACAGTACATCGTGGCTATTCATTTGGAGAGAGCATATGCCTTTTGCGTTTGGGACTATCATACAGGACCTACTTCTCATCTCCAGTTATCAAGCGATCAAAAAATGCTTCTGTGTTGTGTCTATGAAGCTATAAGTTGCATGTGGTGGATCGGTTAGCCTTGTTCCGTTCGAATAAGTTGTGCGGGACCCAGAATCCGGCTCTGCTTAGTTTCCCAATCTGCTGCAAATGTTCTTGGATTGTGCACCAAATTCGTTTAAGACAGTTTGACAATTCCTCGATTATTTGACGCAGATTTGCTTCCACTTCCGCCCTTAACAATGTTGTTGGTATTCCTGATTGATACGAGTCGGAAAGATCTAAATCACCCGATTTGAATTTGGAAAACCACCTTTGGCATTTACGAACGTCCAATGCATTCGGATAAACATCGCAAATATTTTTGGTAGCACCCGTTGCGTTGCTACTCTTGCAAAACTTAAAAAAGTATGCAGTGTTGGATGTGTACTTCTTCTGGTATTGGCGGAACATTTCACCTAACATCGCAAAAAAAACAAAATTAATTTAATTATTAAGTTTTAAATTTAATTTATAAGTAAACAAGTCACTATAACCTTAAAATGTCTTCAGCACCACTTTGAAATACACAAAGATCTGACAGAGAATAATCAATTACGTTTTAGCATGCGCAGAAACGACATTACTTGCCAGTCCCCTTGCCTTGCTCTACAGGCACCCTGGCCCCCATCATCCTCCCCTTTCTAATTATTTGGCCATCAACTTTTCAAATCGTATTAAACGTAGTGCGCGACGGTTTAACTTTAAAAAAAAAAACTAATTTTGACCGCATGTTTAATGATTTGAATTCAATCAATTGGTTTAATTGCTTCCGTGGTCTCGATATTCACTCTGCTGTATCTAAATTTTCCAATATTCTTACTGAGTTGATCTCATCGCATACTCCTGTTTACAGTTCTCGTAACCCCCGTGACCCCCCTTGGTTTACCGCGAGAGTAAAGAATGCCCTTAGAATGAAATTGAAATTTGTTAATTCCCGGTCTGGTGAAGACTATGCTATCTTCTCCCGTTTACGTTCCTCTGCCAAGAAAGAAATAAGATTAGCACTACTCAGATATTCCTCGTCTGTTGAATCTTCTTTGAACTCGAATAACCCTAAAAGTTTCTGGTCTTTTGTCCGCTCCTTAAAAGCTTCCTCCTCTCTTCCTGAGTCCCTAGTGTTTAATGCCTTTACTGCTTTCAACCCTCTTGACATTTGCAATCTCTTTGCCATGTTTTTTTTTCTTCTGTTTATACTATCCCATCGATTCCTGCTACTGACTGCTTTTCCTTTGATTTCCCTGCTACTGTCTCCTCAGTCGTAACTAGCCCCGTAGAGGTTGAAATGCTTTTGTCCTCACTTGACTCGAACTGTTCCCCAGGCCCGGATGATATTCCCAATTTTTTTTTAAAAAAAGCTTGCGTCTTCTTTTTGTGTACCTTTAGCCATCTTATTCAATGTCAGTCTCCATGCTGGTAAATTTCCGTCCTCTTGGAAGCTCTCTAACACTCTCCCCATTTTCAAATCGGGTGATAAGAACCTTGTTTCTAACTATCGCCCCATCTCCATTCTTCCTTGCCTTTCCAAAATTTTGGAACGCCTCGTTTTCAATCGTATCTATGATACCCTCTACCCTCTACTATGTCTTTGCAGCGCAACAACATGGCTTTGTAAAAGGACGGAGCACCTCTACAAACCTTGTTGAGTTTACTCATGTAATCGCTTCTGCAATCAAGTTGATGTCATTTATACTGATTTTACTGTTAATCATATGCTGCTTCTTGTTAAACTGAAGCATTATGGGATTCGTGAACCTCTGCTTTCCTGGATCTCGTCCTTTTCAACTGATCGCACTTGTGTTGTCTCCCTCTTTGGCTTGGCGTCCTCACCTTTCTTCTGGTGTTCCTCAAGGTTTCATCTTAGGACCTCTTTTGTTCAATCTATTTATCAATGACCCTCCCACGGTTTTTAAGTCTTCATGTCTTCTATATGAAGATGATTTAAAAATCTTCCGAGTCATCAAAAATACTGCTGACTCTCTGCATCTTCAGGATGATTTGTATGCTCTCTCTGGTTAGTGTAATTTGAGCTATTTGTCCCTTAATGTGTCCAAGTGTTTTCTATGTCCTTTTCCCGTAGGCTTCACAATCATGTCTTTCCTTGTGCTATTGACAACTCCTTGTCTATCAGTTCTCAGATCTGGGGGTCACCTTTGATCGCAAACTGAAATTCGACGTTCATGTCCTTACTATCACTAGAAAAGATTCTCGGATTGCTGGCTTCGTGGTTCGTTCCTGCCTCAATTCATTTAGTATTTTTACTTATGTCCACCCGTTTATTACCCTACTCCGTTCTGTACTTGAATACTGCAGTCAAGTGTGGTGTCTTCGTTTCAAATACCTCTCTGACGCTGTTGAATCAGCTCAGCGCAGATTTACACGTACTTTACTTTTAAAATATATTCTGCCGTATTTACTCTATAGTGAACGTCTATCTCTTCTTAACATTCCTCTCCTTGAGCAGCGCAGAGTTTGCTTGGATGAGATTTTCCTTTTCAAAATCTGTCGCGGTTACCTATCTTCCTCATTAGCATTTTTGTTCATTGAGCGGGAATCCGTAAGGCCAATCAGGTCCTCCATTCTATTTGAAGTGCCGTATGCTCGTACTGACACTTCCTTCTACTCTCCCGTTTTACGACTCTTACACACTCACAATAGTCTTCAACTTGGTCTTCTTCCAAAATCTATTGCCATTTTCAAAAATATAGTTCGAAGCAAAATTTTTGATTCTCATTAATTTTATTTTCTATTCTTATGAATAATGGATTCTTTCTTTTCTTTTTTAGTCTACTTAATTTTATTAATTTTACTTTATTATTTAATACTTTAAGAATTTTTCATATTTTTTTATTTTTATATATACTTATATATATGTTTGCTCCTCAACTTCTAGCTTGATTTTGGGTTTTTTGCTTTACTTAATTTTACTTTATTATTTAATACTTTATTTTCCAGGCGGCCAAGGCCCGACGTCGGGCTGTTATGCCACGTTGATGATGATTTAATACTTTAAGAATTTCTTATTTTTTTTTATATTTATATATTATTTAGTTCTTGTTATTTTATTTTTTTCATTGTATCCAATCTGTAATTGGGCAGTTTGCCTGTTGTATTGAATACGCACCAAATAAACCAAATAAAATAAAATAAGTATAATCACCAGAAAGTTAACGTTAGTTTACCCTAATTTTTTTAATCATTTGTTCTTCACATAATAAAAATAACTATACATATATAAATTGTTAGATTTTTACCCCCAAGATAACTATAATATGTTTTTTTTTTCTCTATTTTTCTATTTACAGATTCTCATTAATCAAAGAACATCTAGTTGAATTCAATCAATTAGCAATGGCGAATGCTGAAGGTTCCGATAATATGTTAAATCGCGTCATGCCTAAGGATAATATTGGTCTAGCGGCCCTACTCAAGGTCAAAGAGAATGCATGGGACCCGGTTACGCCTGAAGTAACACAAATTGCCCAGCCGATTCTTGTTTGTACCGCGCACATTCATTGGGATCCCGAATTCTGTGATGTTAAGCTAATCCAAACGATGATGTTAAGCAACGAATTAAAATCAATTCTAGACGAAGCCAGTCATAGTTTTCGTCCTGGACACAAATTCGATACGAATAGTGTACAATTGCTTCTGTGTGGCGATTTTAATTCATTACCCGATTCCGGCGTAATTGAGTTTTTAGGTTCGGGACGTGTATCGATGGACCATCAAGACTTTAAGGAGCTCGGGTATAAATCATGCTTGCAGCGTCTATTGCCGAGCGAGAACTCGAACGAGTTCACGCATTCCTTTAAGCTTGCATCCGCCTATAGTGAAGATATAATGCCCTATACAAATTATACGTTTGATTTTAAGGGAATCATAGACTATATATTTTATACGAAGACAGGAATGGTTCCACTCGGCCTGCTTGGTCCAATCTCGGCTGAATGGCTGCGAGAAAATAAGGTCGTGGGTTGTCCACATCCTCACATACCATCCGATCATTTTCCGTTGCTAGTTGAGTTGGAACTAATGCACACGGCCAGTGCGCCACCGAATGGTTTAATTAATAGAAGGTAGCATTAAAAATTTTAGCTTTGTAATTATTTAAAATAAACATGAATTATGACTAGTTACATGTTTGACCATACGAAACCGCCAAAAGATCGAAACACATATTACAGACCACAAAAACCGCAAACACCACAAACCCCACAAACCCAACAACCACAATTACCGAGACCGTAAAAATAGACAAAGGACATAGTAAATGAAAAAAATCATTTAAGAATTTTATACTACTGCGAAAATAAAAACACAAAAAAATCTGAAATTAAATCGATGGCAACAAGCGACACGTAAATATTAGTAAATCATTGAACGGCCACAATCAGAAACAACATCCACTTTACAAAAAAGATACATTTCATTAAAATGGTAGGTAGCACTGTTTGTGGTTAAGTAAGAAAAATACATTCACTAACAAAAATAACTAACAACAATAAGACATCAAACTACTTACACAACACCACAAGTAAACCATCGACGTTAAAATAATGTTAAATGATAAAATATATTAAATAGAACAATTTTTATTTGCAAAGAAGGAAAAATGTGAAAATACAACAATTTACCCATAAAATAAAATAGAATGCAATTTTTTTATATTATATACAATATAATGCAATGCAAACAACGTACATACAACAGATCAAGTCATTTATGTAAAAGTTTTCATAATTAAATGTAAACAAAAGATTTATTCATTTCGCAAATTCGCTTGTATGATTTTCTTTTTAAAAGCGTCTTTATCTTTCTTTCTAAGTCATATAAAGTTTTCGTTTTCGTAAATCATAAAACAAATGTAAAAGATAGTTGTTTTTGAGTAAGTAAGCATCAGATATGAGATTAAAAGCAAAAGATAATTTATTTGCTTGGAACGACTGACTTTTGTGCTTGGCTGATTAAATGCAATTTTCAGTAAAAAGACCTATAATGGAAAATATAGCAAAATAGAAATGAAAATTAAACTAAACGAATAAATCCGAAGCGAAAAATATATGCATGAATCAGATGAAAGGTGATCAAGTCACACTATTACAAATATTGCTTTCAAAAAATTAATAAAAAGATATCTGGAATCGACTTTATGAGCGGATAATATTTAGGATGTAGCAATTTCTTTAATTAATCGCATTCTCTTCGGTTTGCATTTTTTTAATTACTAAAATATACGTACCACAATTTTCTCGCGCTTTCAAAATGAAGAAAATTCTAAACAATTTCCCTTAGATCACAAAAACATAAAATAATAACATAAATTATTATCAAAATTTCCCACAACGTTGAACAATAAAAAAACATTAGTCTTAAGTTCAAAGTGTGTGCATAGAAATGATGCAAACAAACAATGAATGTTAACGACAATACTCTATATTATGCAGGAAAAAAGCACGTAGAGAGAAATTATTTGGTTATTTTTCAATATAAAATTCATGAAATCGATGGGTAGGTTCTTGCTCGTGGGTTAAAGTTTCTAAAATAATTCAAATTTCATACTCTTTGTTTGCTTGTGTAATTTAAAGGCATGCATTCGATGATCTTGCATGGCTATATATTTAAATTGTATTTGCAGAAATGTTTTTCCATTTCAATTTTTAACGTATTTTGGTTTTAGGCAATGAAATTTACTCGTTTTCATTTGGAACTACGACTCATTAAGAACAAAACAAACAAAATTTATGATCACGCTTCAAATTGACATGCACATGTGTCTTCATCATTTGAGAGATGTTTTTTTACTATACACTACAATACATATAAGATGATTTTCTTAGCATTTATATAAGTTTTTATCGAAACAAAACACACATGTTCATACAATTATATTAATACAAATAGCACATAGCAAATAGATAGATGTAATAAACATTTTCTCAGCTTTTTGTCATTAATTTTTTAAACATAAAACAAAGACCATTTCAATCAAGTTTTTGTGTATATTCTGCTTTTTTTACATAGATCTATTTTAAAAAGAAATATTTCGTATAGTATACAGACAAAAATGTGTATCATTGAACTATTTTAAGAACAAAATAAGTTTAATAAAACGTAGACTAATTATTGATAACTATGATAAGTAACTAGTTTTTTTTTTAGAAAATATATCATGACTTTTCAACCAACTTGAGTTGATCATGATCTTAAGTTTAAATATAATTAAGTTCTTTAACAAATGGTCTGGTTTGCTGCTGGAAAGAATGTAATGGAAAAGAAAAATATTCAATTAATAATATATATTTTTGAATGAAATATCTTTTGAGCTTTTGATTTATTAATTGTTTGTGTTTCGATATGTTTTCGTGACCTATTATAGTTTTCTTAAGTTTCAGAGGAGAGTTTTACTTTTATATATTTATTTAAAACTAGTTTTTGCTTTGAAAATATATATAATTATTCGAAGTATCAGACTAACGATATTTGCAATTATATTGTCTGGCGCTGTACATGTGTAAATTATACCTTAGTTTTTTTTTAAAAAAAAGAGTGAATAATATTATGTTTTAGTAGCATCGGCGCTGAGTCTGGCACTTAGTCTCTCAAGTTCACCTTCTCCTTGATACAGAAGATTTTCAATTGGATTGTCTGCCACCAAGAGAGGGAGAAAAGAGTCCATAAATATAGTGCATAGGCTAAAATATGATTCTGATATACCAAACAGCGATCCTAAATAATTTTATACTTAGATACTGCACACTTTCACTATACAATTATACTACGCGTGGCTATAAAGTAATATTTAATAACAGTTTTTAAATAAAAACATTTTATTTTAAATTTATACATATTAAGCTATCACCCCTCAATATACTCGCATCTTCTGTCCCTATAACACTAAAAGCTAGTTTTCCATTCCTCAAAACAGTGCTGAATGCCTTCTTCTGTGAATTCCTTCATGATGCGTTCTGCATTTTCTTTTACAGCATTAAACCGCATCAAATCTTGTTCCTTTTTTATCCAGATTTGACCAATCATACTTCGACAAGCCCAATTCGCTCGGAAAAATATTTGGTTTTTAGAGTATTTTAAAACAATTTTTACCTTGGTGACTGGGCAATAAAGCACGTGGTTGCCACCGGTGATCCACTGGCGTCCAAGGAATGGCTTTACGATTATTTTTAATTTTTAATTTACTTGTTATGCATTGGGAAGCAACGAGTTCAATTATGTGATAGAAATACAGTTTACGGCTATCTTCACACATAGCCAAATATATCAGTCCTGAAAAGCAGTATCTCAGAACGTTAAGTCCTTAGTCAAATATTCTTGAGCAAGTTTGAATATGCTTCTTATATCTTATCATTTTTCGTCTTATTCTCCTGCTCCAATTGAAAGATTCCTGAACGCTTTTTAGTTTTAGAGCAGCCTTTCTTATGCAGGTACTTTTCAGCTATCTTTGGTAGTTTCTTTGCTTGTCTTCGCAATTTAGAAGAAATCTTAAAAAAAATTATTTAGGACTGTCCGATTATAGCGATTTACAATTTGGAGAGGTGGCAAGGCATCACAATTGAATTGAAGTCTAGTCTAGAGCGTGCCTACAATGTGATGAGCAACCATCAACGAAGCAAAAAAAGTGCATCGCCATGGAGTGGAGGCCGTGAAGGCTCCTAGTTTGCATTAGTAGAATACTCACTTTTCTACACCCGGCGGATGCTGATGTGCCGCTCTGCTAGCTTTACGCGGTTGGAGTGGGTCAATACAAAAATGGATCGGGCTTGCTCCTGGAAAACAAAATGGGACACTACGTGTTTCCATATATCATGACCATAGAATAGCCGTAATATAAACAAAACAAAGAGGAAGGGGCTTTTGTCCGTAAATGGCCACAGTGCTCTCAGGCATAAGAGACTCAGATGAGACGCGTCAAACGTCATTTGCTTGATAGCGAGGCTGAAGAAACACAGAAAAAAAGAACCGAAAATCTGGAAGAAAGATGAGCCCATTCCATAGGTAGGCCTGATTGGACTCATTTCAATTGGAGGCAGGCAGCATCCAGCCCCAGATGTTGTAGGGGCCTACGCCGCCGTATGACTTCGGCCTAAAAACGTAGCCGAAAGTGCCTCTACAATATTTCAACAAGCCAGCCAGGCTACACGGAACCTAAAAAGAGAAGAAGGAAAGTCCTGTCGGGCTATCGCCAGTAGTAAGGCCGAACCTGTTAAATCTAGGATTTAACTATTATTTTTAATTTCAAACAAAAAAAAAGCTTTTCAATTTTTCAACCTATAAAAATCAATAAGAGAAAGAAAGTTAATAAATTTCAATTTTTAGGTTTAATTTTAGGTTTAAATAAAAAGGGACTATTTTGTTTACAGGATGTGTACGTAGGTTTTATGAGAAAGATAATACTTATAATAAAAGCTTCGCAAAAAAAAATCAAAAATCAGTCTATCAGATTTAGTTATTATTGCATTGTTCACAGAATAAGCAGCAGGCGAAGATAATGTATTTGAGATATGAGTATGAAGACAAAATTTATTCGGTATTTAAATACTATAATTTATCTTATGTTTGTTTTTAGAAAACAATTCCTGTTTTGCGATAAACTCTTTTATGATAGATGTTATCCTTAGCATTATTTTGTATCTTTCTAATTAGATAATATTTAGTAAAAAGCAGGAGGCAGAAAATAAAATAAAAATTTGTACATAAAACTATTTTTCGTGGGGAAATCTGAAACTTGATACTTTTAATGTTTGCTTACAAACTACAAACTGAAATTCATCGTAAATATTCACATTATAGGACCGGAAATTGCAATGCGCCTGAGCAACGTGTTACAATTAAAAAAGGATTTTGGCGAAAATATAACAAACTTCAGTTTTTTTTTGTTCGTATCAATACCGTCTGTACGTCCCTCCACAAAATTTAGGTTATTTTTCCATAAGAGCACATTTTGTGTCTCTCAATAAAATAAATTTTCTTTGGACCTTCATATTTCAGCCATAAAAAGATGGCCGAGTGCTGATCTGCCACTACAAACTCATTCTTACTTCATAATTTTACTTCATAGTTTCCATAACCTGCACGAGTTTTCCAATCACGTAACAATTGCAACTATATGGTATCTATAACCACACATGTGAAAAAATGCATCTATGGTACCAAACATAACTTTATAGTCCCGATGATCCCCTATGATGTCTACTTTGACTCTTTATTGACCCAACTGCAACTGTAAAGTGGCAATTGGAACTTTTTCGTTTTTCGGTAGAAGGTCGTAGAATGCTTAAATAACTTTGGTCTAGCACTTTTCAATTTTTTACGTTAAAATCGTTTGTGTATATTTGCTTATGTCACAAGTGTTACTCAATTCGAATGTGGTTCAAGAAAGATATGACAAGAGGATACCACAGTAAGAAAAAACGTTTGTAATACTTTCTAGTAGAAAACGCCACTCACTATTGTAGTAACGAAAACTTTATAGGCTCTTTCATGAGTAATTGCCACTAGGCTAAAGCTTACATTAAATCAGCACACTTAATTGTGTTTGATAAACGGTATTGTGAACGTTTCTGCCACCAAAACGAAAACTACAAATTTGATTACTTTATGGTGGCCAAATGTAGTAGCAAAAACCAAGCAAACAAATAAATAATACTATTTTAAGGTGAAAAGAAATTTCACAAGTTTTTAAAACGTTTTCGCTAATATTTTTATACTTTAACAGGGGTTTGAAATTTCGGATGCTTATGGTTCTGATGTGAACGTTGCCACCACGTGGCGAATGGGTGCATTGAGTGGCTTTTCACATTGTCGTGGCAAAATAAGTGGAAATAGCGTATCGATCACTGCGATCTGGTGGCAGTTCACTATTATCTAGTATTTGACACCAAAAGTGCAAGTTGGGAATAGTTTGTCTATATACCTTTATGCCGAGAATTGTCTATATATCGTTGTCTTAAGGGTTAACATTTTTTTCGTCAAATTTTTGCATTTCAACTGTTTTATTTTCAAGATATTTTTAAAATTTAATGCAAGAAAAATAACTGTTTGTAATTTTTCCCTTGAGCGTTCTGCGGTCTCAGAACGGCGGTTTTTCAAGGTCTCTTTTTTATACTCCTTATTTATATTCAACGAAATGGTTTCATGTATATTGAAGGTAGCCTTATAAAACCTGTATGAATTATTAAAACCTGTTTATATTATACTTTGTTTTCGAATTATGATTTTTTATACTATCTGTAAGTGGGACGAGAACTAAATAGAGATTAGTAAATATGCTTAGTTAAATAAGATTAGTAAATAGAGATTAGTAAATATGCTATAATAGATTAGTAAACATCAGCATGCCAAACAGCACTGTTATATATAAAATGGTGGATAGCTATTCGGCTTCCCTCCATCGATATTTCACCCCTCGCCACTCCCTTTGCCCGCACTCTTGTTTATTTTAGTTTTTTCTGTATCTAGAATGCTTAGAAGCCATGCTGAGCATTGATTATCTATCCATGTCTTTTCAATCTTTAAAAAAAACATTTTACTGATTTGTTAACGTAGTTTCTCTTTTGTGTATATTTTTTTTCTCTTTATTTTTTCTTCTATTTTCTTACCAATATTTTTTTGCTTTATGTCAATGATTTTTTTATACTATCTCATTTTATAATCGGATTGTTCTGTTAGATTGATTTTGAGTAAATATATTGCAATGCAACTACGGATACGTTGAGACGTACAAATATCTGGGGCAATGACTATGCTAAACAAATTGATTTCGAGGAAAATTGTTATTCATCGTTTGAACATATTGTCAGTATCTGAGAAAATTGATTTTAGTCCTTCAGCATTTGACAGAGGCTTTAGAAAGTATTGCTAGGGGCTCTATCCTCTGACTCCGCCTTGAATGGAGCTAGAAAACTGTCCTCTAGCCCCATTATGAGGAGAACTTAAAACCCTAGTAAAGTAGATTCCGCGGAGCACTACGTGTAAGCATGTCATAAAAGATATGTTTTTCTCGAAAATACACATTACTGGCTTGAAATGTCTTTCAAGTTGCCGAGAACCATCACATTATTCCTTTAATTACTTAATCATTTTCCAAATCATTGCAATATTTAAAAAAAAAACAGTTTTCTGACGAATTGGCTGCATCAGTCATTTTTATTTCATGCGAATCTGAATTTTAATGATTTCATGTTTGCTTGAAAGAGGAGGAAGATTTACATTTTCGATGTTCGTGTTCTGTTAATGAGAACTGCTCAAAAGTAAGGTATTTCGGGTCATCGAACATGCAGCAAAAAAACGTAAAATATCGTCCCAACGTTTTTAGCTGAGATGTTACCGAAGGCATAATATCATATTGGAATTGCATAATCTCTTCAGGAATTGTTTTCTTCGAATCTCATTTGGGACTTCGATCACGCAATTCAAATCACAGTCAAATTTTACACCAAATGAATGCAAAATACACCAATCATGATGCGCCGATGCCAATACATGCAAACCAATAAATGCAACATCAATTACGGAAGCAAAAGGAATCTGCTTAGATCTCCCTTGAATGCCGCAATATATAAAAGAAGACTCGCCGAATAGAAAAAATGCTTAATTGAAGGTAAGTAAAGCACTTCTCACATGGACCCAATTGGCTTCTGTGCGACTCTCCTTAGTATTTTGACTCGCGCGAAACATACTAACGAGTGTATATGCGAAACTCGAACTATCAAAATAACATTAATTACTATCAATTCAAATATCAAATCGATCTCGCAGCACAAAACTGCAACAATAGATTAATTGTGATGGCTATCGAACCTGTTTCTGAGTCTTTTAATACCAGTACTTTTATCCTCCTCGAGTATGGTTTATTTCTCATAGCAGATTTCATTTTGCGTAGGCTTATGCGCTACAACCTGCCTTGAGTAAAGACACTCGTACACATATTCGTTTTTTCGCTCGCAAATTACTAGTTAATCGTGTGCAGTAACTCTTGCTGAAACATTTCCATACGAACTCACGGTAGTGGTTAAGGTTAAGCACGTTTTAGCCTTAATTACAAGTAAAGTACTGGAACTAGTTTCCTTTTTTCTTCGCAAATTGTATTTTAAAATAGTTGAAAAATCATGATTGCTTTATGGTTTTGTATCTAAACGAAAAAAATTCCGAAACTAGATAGATTTTCTCAAGTGTTGCAAGGAAAAAATTGCAAAGGAAATGATTTACTTTTGATTTCTTACTCGATGGGAGGCAATTGATTAGCAAAATTATATTATTGGACTTTTTCTAACTAACTGGAAAGATTTTTTTTATGTTTTTTTGTGTGTTTCGGAAACCTATAATGTTTTAAAACTTAACGTCTTATAGAAAGTATACAGCTATGTTATCAGGCTCTTTGTTACTGTTGATCAAATAATTTATAATCGAATGGGATATTTCTTATAACACTTTTTTTTTTTGTTTTACTCGAATTGATATTGGACTGGCAGCATGCTAGTTCATTTTCAATTTAGGCAGACGCAGCATTTGCCATCGTAACTTTTATTACGTCTTGAGACTGGTATTAAGATAAGCGTAAAGATAACTTTTGACATCATTTTCAGTCATTTTAGGGACTGATTAAAATTTCAATAATACTCACAACATTTTACAAGATTCCAGCGTCAGGATGGACCTGAATCAACAAATTGCATATGTACGGTGGGTAGAAAAAAGTGAAGGCTCAAACTCTTAGTAAGAACAAAAAACTTGTTTTTAATGTTACTTTAATAGGTGGTTTTGCGTTTGATTAAAAGTGTTGCATGCCCTGGAGTCTGGTAGATAAGTTTGTGTACATGTTTTTTTATGAGCCTCTTACACATAGAAAAACAAACTCACAAACATGCCAAGTCGTAATCAAAATCGGATAATATCAACATGCCGATGAGAATGAGGGTGCAGTTAGTAACAAATGTTTAGATCAATATATCTCAAAAACGGTTATGGTTACAGGAAAAAGCTATATAATCTTTTTTGTTTGAAAGTTGCTAAGCTACAAATTCGTCATACATTGTTTTTGTGAAGACGTAACCGTTACTGAGATATTTAGGAAAGGTCACTTTTGGTGACCTTTGACTCCGTATAAAAAGCGACGCAGCACTCGGATCGATGGGGACTTTTGACATTTTGTTTAACACGCCAGTACCAAGGTTCACACAAAAATTCAGCTTTCCCCTAATTTTTCCGAAGTTTCGCCTTTTTTATGTCGGATTTCACTGGGCTAGTTACTCATACTTCACCCAATCATATGTTTAGTTGCGATGATGTTTGCGTTGGTTTGTTTCACTTTGTCCAGGACATTTTTCTGCTCACAGTATTGATTCATGTATTATATTTAATGCTTTTATTTATTAGTTTTCGACCCAATAATTTTGATTTGAGGATCTCAATTTTCATTTTAATACAACCAAGTCATCTTCCGAGTCACAATAATAAAGGGAAAGTAAATTATTTATTTCGTGACATCATGGAGAAACGGGAAACGGGGAAAAACTAAACTCCTTTAGTAAGAACAATAATAAGAACAAAAACATTTTGTTAAAAACAAATCTTTAAGTTTTGAAACAAAATTTTTACCATTTCTTAGCCAATAGTAAGTAAAGATCAGAACAAATTCACTTCGAAATATTAATACCCGTCAACAATTTTATAGCCGAAGGTGAATCAAAAAATGCATAGAATCAAAAACTGCTATCTGCACATCATTTTTTTTAGAATTGAAGCAACAAGAAAGAGAGGTCAAATTATTCGATAGCATTTGAAGAATCAACAGAGCATCATAATTGAAAATCATAATTGAATCAGAGAATCATAATTGAAATAACAGACACAATACTACTTATAATGTCCACAATATAGTCACCGATTGCTCTAATTCCATAATATTATTCTATTATCCCATTATTTAGTTGAAATCGCTGTCTACAATAATTTTTTTTGGTCTATGATAATTTATCTATTTATCACATTTAACTTACATAGGCGCTTATCATAACCGTAGAAAAAATGCATATGAAACATGAACTAAATCATAAAGATTTCGCTTTAAAAATATATAGTATGACATTCAAAAGAAAATAATTTTAATAACAGTGTATATATTTAAAAAAAATGTGAAAATGAAATTGCAACTGATAAACTTGCATACATATATGATCAATCAAAGTACAAAAGAAATCTGCCAGTAACATCCGTACATGTACATATATACATATATATCTATTATGAAAAGATGTCAAACTCAAAAAGACACAAACAAAAGAAATAATAGCAACAATAAAAAATAACGAATCAACCTAATTTTAAGTTACGAAAAACACACCTAGTTCGCAAGTAGGAATATCTTTAAAATAAATATGTAAAATATTCATTTTATCCATCTCATAAGTGATAAGTTCATATTTTATTCGTCTCTATAAATCATACTATATGTATTTTCATTATCATTATGATCTTATGCAGACTTTTATTATAATTTAAAAGTCATAGTAGTTGATTGGATTAAGCGTATTAGCGTGAAATCATTCAGTTAAGTTATAGTTGATTGCATGACTTTTTAGTATTATAGTTGTAGATGCAAAAAGTGTGCGGAATTTCACATGTAACTAGCATGAAACAGTCGAACAAAAATCGTATGAAACTATTAGGAAGCAAACCGATATGTTATGTTGGATAAAATGCTCCTGTAAAATTTGAAATACATACTAAGAAAGCAAATGTGAATAAATGTGTAAATATTAATCAAATAAACAACTCATTCAGAAATGCAATAATATGTTTAGACGTTTGATAAGTTTGAAAGAAGGGCCTGAATTTGGTAAAATATATCAGAAGAAATTGAAGCGAATCTCGATTTTCTTCTAGTTGCAGAATGCTGTAAAATGGTTCGACTTAAGGATAATTTATCAGATGAATATATTTATTTGTCCATCAAATCGGCATTCACAAAAGTACTTTTTACTCTGAGACACAGCAAAACGAACAAATTCGGTAGAACTCAACTATGTAAAAAATGGATTTGAAAATAGTCGGGGAATATTAGTTGGAAAATTGTTGAATATTTTTCAGGATCTGTTTATGGGCTCCCTGTTTCCATAAACAGTGCGTTTTGTGAGCAGTTCGGAATCGCAGGATCTATACTAAAGTGGCTTAGTCTCTATGATCGTCTCATTTCTAAGAAAGTCCACGTTAACTCAGCAACACTGCACACAGTAGGGTTGACGGCATATTAGATCTCGGTGTAATCTTAGATGAAAAGCTCCGCATATGCTCTGGCTCCGTTTCAATTTACATTCCGATCGAGTGCTTCGCTCGACGAGCCAATACGTTTCAGAATCTCTGGGTTACTAAATTCTTATACATTTCTCACGTGCGTCTTCTTGTTAAATATGCGTGCACTATCTAGAATCCGGCTTAAACTTAACTCACTTAACTAAACTTACATTAGTATTAATTTTCAGAGTTTTTTGTCTGTATTTTTATCAACTTAATTGATGTTTTATTATAATTATGTTAGTTATATAAATAACATAAATGAATAAATGGACTAAAATGACATGGACTTCGTCGAAGCGAGAAAATACTAAAGCTAATGCTTTAACATTTCGAAACTCCACTATAGAGAGTGAGGTGATATAACCCAGAAAAAGCTTGTTTTCTCAACTAACACTGATTGAAATCATTGCACTCATTCAGTTGAAAAAATTAAAATTTAGTTTGGTTTTGTGCTATCTCTTGCATTAATCATTCCCTCTATTTATGGACTATATTGCAATAGGGTATTTAAATTTTTAAAAAATTATTTGAAATGCCTTTTTCATATTTCACATGGAAAGTGAATATTTTTTATTCAAATTTTTGTTTTAATGAGAATACGTATGTAATATCCAAATAACGTAAAATTTATTTATGTGCAAAAGAAATGTTTATGTTTTAATATGAGAGTAAACATTTAAATTACTTTGTCCTGCCGTATTTAGCTTTACTTTATCATCACTTAATAATTTTGGTGCGAAAAAAAATATCTACTCCATTAAAATAGAAGTGAAAATAGATGTGCGTAAACCGATGTGGTGTTTATTTTCAGCGATTGTTACAGTACTATGTGTAGGTGTATGATGCACACCATTGTGCTTCATCCGTGAAGAAAAATGTGGGTCAAAGTATTCACCACTAAGCCCCTAGAATTTAAAACTGCAGCAATTGAGGTTCGTTTGATTACGGAGCTTCTTCAAAGCTTTTATTATAAACACTCAAGCCATGCAATGCAGTCTTCTCCAAGTAATTTAATGATGATCATTCACAAGTCACAACAATCTAGGACTATGGGTGGAAACCTGAAACCACTCTCAGCACATTTCGTGATATTGTTATTTTGAGAATTTTTTATGCTATGAATATAGTTGTCTCCACTAATTGTAATTATGTTGGAACTAGTCGTAAGTGATAACAATAAGCGAACTACAGCTTAAAGGGTTGCCATGACGGCCACCACCACAAAGTTGACTTTATACACTGGGGCACTAGATGGACCAAGACTGGTGTTTCGGTTGCACACGCTGGTCACACGATGTTCAGAAACACCGCTCCCCAAGCCATCCTCCGCCATGACTATTTCGATGCCACTGTCGGCCACTACAAGCCATCGCTGGCCCATAATGAGCCATTGTGAAGAGATGGCAAGACGTATTGCCGTGGAGCTGGTTGGTTTTCAAACTTTTAATAAAGCGGTCGATAATATTAAACGCGATCACATTATGCGGAGCCCGCTGGATATCAGGGAAAATAACTATACTACTGCCTATATAAGATCTACGGAAGATTGAAAGGTTCGTATTAACAAATATCATGCAACAAGTTCATCTAGATCATTTAGTACATTCATTTGAAAGTTATCTGGTTAAAATTTACGTTCCGTACAGTGAAAGAGTGCTGGTGTGAAGGCTATCATAATAATAACTCTCCGTAAGCTTTACCTGCATTCTGTAATAAAATCGAGGGTGGAGAAGAATGAAGAGACGTATTTTAATAACTTTAACAATACGAACGTTCGCTATTATAAACACTAATGATTTATTTTGAAATAAATCTCTTTTTATTAGTAAAACCTACTTTTTATTCATTACTATTTAAATATACTTAAAAACAACCTCTTTTGGGTCTGTTATCGTTTGTATCTCTAACGTGACTGGACATTGTAGCCAGGACGATAGCAGCTCTTCGCAATATCCTACAAATATATGCAATTACGATAAATACGTCTCTCTTAAAAGCTAAGTTTAGTTACCTATCAGAAAGTACATTTTCCGGGCCGGAATTCCTTGTCGAATTATCGCTGCTATTCGAATATGATTGAATTGTCGTTTGATAATTACTTCCGAACAAACTAATGAATGCCAGGTTCCGGTCATAAAGCGACGAATAAAGATATCTTCCACAGCAGTTTCCGCCGCTCTCAATCCTCCTTCCAAACTAGCTAAAAAATCATTTATTGCATATTACATTTTATTATGTCCGCTTGTTTGCAAATATTGCTACATACATGTGTTCCATGAATTCCACGATTTTCTATGAGCAATCTGATGTGGTGGGTTAGCCATTTCATAGGTAAGTGGACGATTTCGTTTTTGAGTAACCTTATATCGACCCGCCTGTACCCTCATGTTGACGGCAGTTGTTTGTATCCATCGTTGACAATAAGTCGACGGACGAACAATACGCTGAAGAATCTACAAAAGAATAAGATTGAATATTATTATAATTTATGAACAATTCGCAGTGTAAAAAAATAACCAACCAGACCAGAAGCCGCCAACATATTTTCACAATCTGACAACGAGCGCCAGCCACAATCAGGGCTGGCCACAATTCAATTTCAAGAGAGCTGTCCCGTCAGTTGTCAGCTGTTTTGATACCAAATGTGAAAATTGCTATGATAATGCAGTGCGTCACAGTCAAGTCCCAAATAAACTGCACCACGCTCTGCCAGTCGTGAAACTTACTGCTGAAACACAATGTGTGGCCGTAGCCGTGGCCTGCAGCGAAGCCAGGAACTGTCAAAAAGCTAAAACCACAGGATTGCATTGAACCATGGCCTTCATATAAAAGGCCTATCGCGACTTGCAATCTGACAGGTATTAAGCTACTTTTTAAAATGGTGTAGTCCTCTCGTTATTAAGATTTATTGGGAATTGATCAATGACAATTGTTTGACATTTCTCTGACAATTAGTAAATATTAGCAATGTGAATGGTGCCGCTCGGTTGAATCCGCGAATAGAGTCTATTTTCCTATTATCCGGAGACTGGTTTCGAAGTTTATGTCGCGTAAAAGGTATTTCGGATGAGTGTCGTAAAAGTGATGTGTTTATTGTGCTGTATACGCGAGAACTTTGCAATTTGGAATACCTGCCACCTACTCTCGGCAATGTGAATTGTAAACAATTGCCGTTTGTGGTTGGTAGGATTTATTCCACTTTAAAAATCATCAAATTTTGATAATCTGCAAATTCTTTTACACAAACGATATTTCGGATCAGTGTCCCGATGAATTGAGGTTTGATGCTAAAGACTTTTTATATCTAAATTGCTTGTGAAAGATACCAAAACAACATTGATTGACATGACATATGAGTTTCCTCATATCTCCTGTAGGTGGATCTCGTGAATTTCTTTATAACCATAAAAAAACATCACTGTGTGGACTGGTTGGGAAAAGTAGCTTAGGTCCGCCATCTTGTAGCTTAATTGCTTTTGCGATAGGCCTTTTATATGAAGGCCATGATTGAACCAGTTACAATGCGTAGCCCATGTCGCCGTGGGCGTAGCCGAAGTTGACCAACTCTCTACTTTTTGCCTGGCTACATGTTTGACAGCTTGCATGTGCGTACGTTCAGTGCGTTTTGTACACTGCTAAATGATTGTTGTACAGTGTTCAGTGAATATTTTACACTGTCAAGTGTAGGCGGGCTTTCGGAAAGATGTGATGTAACTGATATACCTCATGTACCTCAGACCCTACTGGAATTTACTACAAGAGTGTGAATTTAGAGTTTTGAGTATAACGGATACCAACAAAGAGGTTAATTGCAATTAACTGCAATTAATCGTAGTACGCGAACAGACATAGTGACCCATAATGGCACTGAAATTAATTTGAACAAAACACTGCTAAAGTAACCAGATTGACACATTCGGCATTCTGAATTGATTTCACAGTTTGTTTGAAAGGTTTGAAATGCTAATTATTATTTTCATTCTCCAATAACCTATCCATTTTATATGGAAGTTCCCGTGTGAAGATTTTCTTCAACCATATGAAACGAGCTCCAATGTTTTTAAAAGAAGGTTTACAAATCAATTTACAGATTTTTTATTGCAAACAAATAAAATTCATGAATGGAAACAATAAAAGAATCAGTAATGGAATTTAGAACAATTAGTATTTTATTGAATATATGCAATATTAATATGTTGAAAACATATTTGAAGCTTTGTCAAAGAACTACAGAAAAACTAAGAATAATTTTCAAAACAATTTACAAAGGATTCAAAAATAATTTGCAAAGAACACACAAACAATTCAGAACGAATTTAAAAATAAAACGCAATTAACCCTGACAAATAAAAACCAATGTTTTATAAACTCAATTTCAACTTGAACTCACAATCTTTATTAAGTCGCACAGAGTACAGTTCTTATTGCGTGTATACCATACGCCGGTTGTCAGAAGACTGCCTCTCGTACTCAATTAACGGCGTTGCCCAACTCACTTTCTTTACTCCTTGGCTGGCTGCGTTCGCTGCGGTGACATCTGATTCCTGCGGTAGTTCCCGACCAGCGTTTTCTGCTGGCTGCTTAAGTTGGTCCAGACCTGCGTTTTCTGCTGACTGCTTCGGTTGCACCTCACAACTCGGCCAACCTGACAATCGATCGTCCTCGATCGGGAAGTTATTTAATTCGGGCGTAAAGTCAGGAGCCGCGGTGTCAATATCATCATCATCTAAGTATTCGGCATCCCATTCGCTTTCATCTAACCATTCTTCATTTATATAGTCTGGTTCATGTTGTTCAACATTATGCAGCGGAACTTTCGTCGAAGTGTCTTGAATTGTCTTGGGAGAGCTTTGACTGAGTGAAGGGTTTGCCGTCCATCTCCTCAACCTACCTGCCTCTACTATGCCATCATAAGGAAGTTGAGATTGTTGACAATCTTGTATGTCTCTGACGACATACCGATCGTTGCCTAGTTTCTTGTGAATAATGTATGGGCCGCGGAATTTAGCAATCAGTTTCTTATTGTGGCCTGGCGTGGTGTCTACGTTTCTCATAACCACATAGTCGCCAGCTTCATATTGTTTGGCAGGCTTACTGTGACGACCGAAATATTCTGCATTATACGCCTGTGATTTTTGAATATTTCTCGCTGCGGTTTCTCGTATCTGCTGTAGATTTATCTGTTTATCATCATATCTTTCTTCTAGGTATTCATCCAATTCGCTTACTATACGGCCTCGCTGATTGATACCAAACAATAACTGGCTTGGAGTGTTTCCTGTAGTTGCATGAATTGAGTTATTCATAGCATACTCCACTTCATCTAATTTCACAGACCAATCCGCATGGTCGATTTCATCCGTCAATTTGCCTAGCATATTTTTTAAAGTCCGATTGACTCTTTCGACTTGACCGTTGGCTTGCGGAGATGCAGTGGCCACTAGGATATGTTGGACCTTGTTTTTCCCCAGAAAATTTGTGAATTCTAACGAAGTGAAACATGTGCCTCGGTCAGAAATAATTCGTCTTGGACGGCTATAATAATTGAAGTATTTATTTAAAGCGGCTATAACTTCCTTGGTACTAGTACTGTTGGTAGAGTATAATTTTACATATTTAGTAAAAGCATCAATTACTACTAAAATATGTTTCCTTTTAGATTTCAATGAAGGCAATGGGCCAAAATGATCCACATGAATAGTATCGAAAGGCTGCGGTTTCTTCGGAATATTGTGCAGATTCCTCTCGTTGATGCTAGCAGGAATTGAATACATAATACAAGGGATACAGTTGCTTATGAACTTGACTACCTTGCTCTGCATTCCCGGAAACCAATATCTTGACCTAATCTTCCCATAAGTTTTGTCCACTCCTTGGTGACATATAGATTCATGCGTCATTCGAATAACATTTTCCTCCATGGCTTCAGGTACATATAACAATGAATTATGTCCTTCTTTTTTCCGAAATACCAACCCATTGACCATTTCATATTTATCCATATTGATTTGCTGCAATTTTTCTTTTAACTGTTTAATATTATCGTCTTGCGATTGTGCAATCTGTAATCGGTAGTCAATATCTTCTTCAATGGCCGCGGCTATTATGGGATTTCTACTTAAAGCATCAACGTGAGCCATACTAGTACCCTTTCGGTGCTGAATAGTATAATTAAAGTTTTCCAACTCAAGTGCCCACCGGGCAATTCTCGGATTGACTTGCTTTCGATTAAGCGTTAGGGTCAGGGAGTTACAATCGGTTATTATATTAAACTTTATTCCCTCTAGATAGACCCTAAATCGCTTTAGAGCGTAAATAATAGCCAATGTCTCCAACTCGAAACTATGGTACTTTGATTCAGCTGGCGTGGCAGTACGAGAAAAATAAGCAACTGGGTGAAACCGTTTGTCCGGTTGTCGCTGCATCAGAGCGGCGCCAAATCCCAGCGCACTAGCATCGGTATGGAGTTCGGTTTCATACTGCGGGTTGTAAATAGCCAGAACAGGTGCCTTAGTCAATAAATTCTTTAACTGTGCAAAAGATTCTCTACAGCTATTGGTGAAATCGAATCTGGATTCTTTACGCAACAATTCCTGTAAAGGCTTGGCTATCCGGGAGAAATTTGGTACGAACCTTCTAAAATATGAGAACAACCCTAAGGTTGACTGAACCTCTCGAGCATTGGTGGGTACTTGTAACTTCTTGATGGCTTCTAAATGCGTCTGACTAGGAGCAATTCCATTTTCGCTCACTCGGTACCCCAAGAAAGTCACTTCTGGGAATCCTATTTTGCATTTTGCTACGTTTATTTTCAGACCGCGTAGTTTCACTCTTTTTAATACTTCGGTAAGCAAATTATAATGATCTTCCAATGACTTCGATGCTAACATGATATCATCCATGTATATCACCATCTGTCCATTCTCAATAAAGTCTCTAAAAATGGTGTTTATGAACCGTTGAAATACCGCTGGCGCATTTTTTAAACCAAAAGGCATTCGTAAGTATTCATAATGTCCACTTGGGGTTACAAACGCTGTATATTTAATGGATGATTCAGATACTTTCACCTGGTGGAATCCGTTTTTTAAATCCAGAACGGAAAATATTTTCTTGCCTTCTAGATATTCCAAGCAATCTTCGATTAAAGGTAGAGGATAGTTGTCCCGCAGCGTTAATTTGTTTAAACCGCGGTAATCTATGCACATCCTAGTAGCTCCATTTTTTTCTTTACCAACACAGTGGCCGATGCGTATGGCGAACTACTAGGTCGGATAATTCCCTCTTTTAACAACTCATCAGTAATAATTTTTACCTGTTGTTTTTCCATAACGGATAACCTCCTTGGAGGACAATGAAAAGGAACATCCGACGTCAAATGAATATCCATTTCAAAATTCAACGCTTCCACCTCTTCCTCTTTGTTCTGAGGATTTATCATGGAGATTATTTTATTTCTGAATTCCAGCGGCAATTCAGGATTTATATCCGGGCTAACATTCCATACATCTACTTCTATATTGAAAATATCGGGCAACTTCAAGGCAGATTCAAGCATAGCAGGTTGAGGTGGAGGCGTTTTTTCACTAACACCCTTATTCACTAAGTCAAATTTAATCAATTTTTGTAACACATCTCCCTGAGCACGGAAACGCACACATATTGTCTTTTCAAATTCTTTCTTTATTCTTAACAGATCTACTTTGTTGTATTTATAACATTTAAATCGTTTTAAGTGTATATTACTTTTCTTCATAAAATCACGGCCCAAAATTAGGGAAAATACCGGCTGTTTCTCATTAATTACTAGTAAGGCTATTCGTACTCCATTTATAGTTGCATTTACACTCCCACATATGTCGATATAATCCCCGCTTAGGCTTCGGTAGCGGGGGCTCTGCGTGCGAATCGGGACCTCGGGTGGTAGTTGCGTCTTACTTAAAAGACTGATCGGACTGCCGGTATCAAATAAAGAAAGACAATTTATAGATATGGGACTGTTTCCGTGCTCAATATTATCAAATAAGACACTTACCATATTAGTAATATTCAGGCGGGACATCTTATCGTCGGTCTCATCTATGCACGCAGCGGCCATAGATATATTTGGGGTTGACGTTCTGCCCCGATATGCAGCTGTAGTGTTCGCTGGGATTTTCCGCGGGTTTGGGCACTCATAATGGTCGTGTCCCAGTTTCCAGCAGTTGAAACAACTACCTGGAGGACGTCTTGGATGCGGGCAACGACTCTGGAAATGTCCATGCTGGCAGCAATTATAGCACCGAACTTCTTCTGAGGTGATACTAGTCTGCGGACTCCTCTGGAAACTAGATGGTCTGACACTTCCACGGCTCGATCTAATACTCCCAATTCTGGATGCTCCTCTTCTGACCATTCTCGGCTCAGCCACACGAAATCTATCTGCCACCGACTCCCGATACACCTGCCGATGATATCTGATGGCCCGAGATTTTAGTTCGTCTAATGTTGCTGCTCCTACCAGAATCGATGGATTAAATCCGCTGGTCCTTACCAGATCTATAACAATGTCAATTAAGTCGGCTTCGGATATTTGCCCCAGTTGGGCTACACCATGCAAATTTAAAATAAAGCGATGTAAGGATTCCACTTCCGGATGATAAATATCAGCATCCCGAATCAGTGCCGCTATTACATCCGCCGGCATTGGTGCATTGCTAGGATTCCTTACAGATGGCCTATTTGTAACCTCTTCATGATAGTCCCTCTCTGGACGTCGGGCTTCTGCTTTTGCTTTCTTGACAGCAGCCTCTAATTCAAGCACTTCTAGCTCTAACTGTAATTGCCGTTTATTATCCTCTAAACGTTGAATTTCACTTGAATTTCTTTCATTGATGTATGGTTTTGCTTCATTAGCCTTATTTCCCAAATTCGAGCTTTCATTATCTTCCTCGCAACGTCTTATGTTTGCTCTACTAGTGATGACGTCGTTTTGTCTACATACTTCGGCGGCATTTTGTATGGTCATCAATCTGGCGGCGGCGGCGGCGGCGTCATTTCTTTGTTTTCTTATTGCATCAGCTTCTTGCATAAATGTCATTCTAGCGGCAATGGCGTCATTTTCCTCGAATGTTCCTGCGGCCTTCCTCGCACTCGTCATTCCAGCGGCTATGGCGTCGTTTTCTTCAAATGTTCCTGCGGTTTTCCTCGTGCTCGTCGTTCCAGCGGCTATGGCGTCGTTTTCTTCGAATTTTCCTGCGGTTTTCCTCGTACTCGTCGTTCCAGCGGCTATGGCGTCGTTTTCTTCGAATTTTCCTGCGGTTTTCCTCGTACTCGTCGTTCCAGCGGCTATGGCGTCGTTTTCTTCGGATGCTCCTGCGGCCCTCCCCGCGATCGTCGTCTCAGCGGCTATGGCGTCATTTTGTATCAGTATTTCCGCGGCGTCCCTTGCAATAGTCATTTCAGCGGCTATGGCATCGTTTTGCTGCCTAAGTACTTCCGCAGCAATAGCGTCGTCATTTTCTCGTTCTCTCCATGCTACCCTCAAGGCGGCGGCTTCGTCGTTGTGCTGCTCAGCAACATCAGTTACAGCCCTGTTCGGAGGCATACCTCCTTTCGGGATAGCTCCTTTCTTCAATGTTGGCTTTAAAGGCATAACTAGTTAGGCTTTACCCCACACCTGAAGTTATAAACTCAATTTCAACTTGAACTCACAATCTTTATTAAGTCGCACAGAGTACAGTTCTTATTGCGTGTATACCATACGCCGGTTGTCAGAAGACTGCCTCTCGTACTCAATTAACGGCGTTGCCCAACTCACTTTCTTTACTCCTTGGCTGGCTGCGTTCGCTGCGGTGACATCTGATTCCTGCGGTAGTTCCCGACCAGCGTTTTCTGCTGGCTGCTTAAGTTGGTCCAGACCTGCGTAGGGACACGATATCGAAAGAAAGTATCGATACTTTTACTTTAAAGTAGTATCAGAACCAAGTATTGATATAAGTCCCGTACTCATTGCGACAGTACTGATATGAGTAAATATCAAATGATACTTACTATAGTCAGTCAGTTTAGACTTCCAACGAAGCCAGAGATTACAATTATATTGATAGGGCCGGGAACTGGTCTGGTGCCATTCCGTGACTTTGTTCTCGGGATCAAGCACACAAAATTTACATCACACATTCAGATCTAATTCGGAAGGTTATTTATTGGTGAGAACACATGGGCGGGTACGTTTGCTTCACTTAATTATCCCTTTCCATTACTCATTAATTCCGTTCTCCCAGCGACGCCAAAAATATGGCAATCGATGTAAGAATTATTCTGCTCAAAGCCAGCATCCAGCAAAGGAAATAACTCAGAGGCCGAAGCACAACGATTTATCAAGAAAATGGAGGCTCAAAAGCGCAACTCAGACGACGTGTGGCGCTAATTGCAACTGTTCCATCAGATTTCATTTTGTTTGTTCGCTCAAGACGGGAGCAAGCAAACAGCATTCCTTGAGTCGGATTAGAAACATTAAAATAATAAAATTAATTAAACTAAATTAAACTATATAAAAGTAAGCGATGATAAAAAACACTGATATGATGAGGATGCGTACAGAAGACCAGATATTGTTCACGAGGATTGTTGCACTCTCAAGTCAAAAATGTGCCTTTTTACATATACACATAACACTTTTAAAACTAATTTAATATCATTGTTATTCGTCCATTGAGAAAGTCGATACTAATTACAGTGTACCAATAATGTCCCCGTACAGCAGCTATTTGAAACGCAAGTGATAAAAAACAATAAATTGTTTACATTTTTATTTAATTTAGAAACAAAAACAGATCCATTTCAGTTATTCATTACAAAGTTATTAACTAAACATAAAACAAAGTCAACAGTATGTTTCCAATAAAGTCTTCGTACACTAACGAAACAGTTTATGAAAAATCTTAAAAACTATAGATACATTTTTTGTTAATATTTAATTGGGTTGCCTTTATTTTTAAAAACGGTTTCAAGACAGTGTGGCATCAATTCTGCAAGTATTTTGCATAGCTTGGCTCTATTTTCACCCATTTTTGCTAAAGAGCCTGTTTCAACTTAGGTTTTGAGCTAATATGATGAGTCCTAATCCTTTTTTCCAGCATGTTCCTCAACGGGATTGATGTCAGGACTTGGTGGCGGTGTTTTAAGCAAATGTAGAATTTTGTACGCCAAGAACATTCTAGTGTTATGAACTTGCACTTAGGATCATTATCTTGTTGAAAGTAAAAATCCTTCGATTCACCCAATTTGTCAGCACTTGGCTGCAAATTTCCCTTGAGAATTGCAATATATGCCCGATGATCCATGCTTCCTTCAATTGTTTCTAAATTTCCAACGCCGCTGGCAGCCATACAACCCCATACCATAACGCCGCCGCCACCGTGCTTTACAGTGTTAATGGTGTTTTTTGGGTTGTAAGATTCCCCTGGCTTTCTCCACACTTTAAAAGGATGTTCTTGCCGTACAAAATTCTACATTTGCTTAAAACACCGCCGCATAGTCCTGACCTCAATCCCATTGAACACATGCGGAACATGCTAGAAAAAAGGTTCAGGACTCATCCTATTAGCTCAAAATCTAAGTTGAAACAGGCTCTTTAGCGGAAATGGGCGAAAAAAGAGCCAAGCTATGCAAAAATACTTGTAGAATTGATGCCACTCTGCCTTAAAACCGTGATTAAAAATAAAGGCTACCCAACTAAATATTATCAAAAAAGTATCTATAGTTTTTAAGAATTTTTCATAAACTGTTTCGTAAGTGTACGAAGACTTTATTGGAGGCAAATTGTCGACTTTGTTTTATTTTTAGTTAATAGCTTTGTAATGAATAATTTAAATGGATTAGTTTTTGTTTCTAAATTAAATATAAATCTTTAATGAATAAATCTGTATTAAAACTTTTTTAAATTTCTTGCAACAATTTATTGTTTTTTATCACTTGAGTTTCAAGTAGCTACTGTACAAAGACATAATTCGTAGCTCAGTTTAGAAAGATGGGTCGATTTCCATGTAAAAATTTTTCAGTCACATGTCGATACGATACCACCATCAAAGTATTGATATGAGTAAAATATCGAACAGTTTCGATTCAAGTAAAATTTTACTTGGTATCAAACGAAAGTATCGATACCGTACTAATATCAGTACTTTCATCGTGTCCCTAGACCTGCGTTTTCTGCTGACTGCTTCGGTTGCACCTCACAGTTTAAAAGTTTTGCAAGAGGTAAAGGAGGCAACTTTGAACACTTTCAGACTTCCTTCCACGTTTCCCATATACCGCTCTTGAGAAAATTGTAACGATTGAGAGAGTTTTCTGATTTACCTTAAATTATTATATATTATCAACGAAATGCCGAATTTGTCACACTGGGATATTACACACTGCAGGCCCCCTAAACCACACCGGCAACTGTTTGGAAAACATATCTGCCCTAGTTTAAAACGCCTAACTCGAATATCATATTATAATAATAATTTGAAGCAGACCTCTACCTAAATATACTTATCACAATACTCGGAGTGGCAGGTTCAAATACAAAACGCTTTGGACACAAAATTTTCAACCGCCAAAATTTTCAACAATGCCTTCATTTGATAAAAAAATAAACAGCTAGTCAATACCAATTACATAAAACCAATCACAAAACTAAAGTTTTTTAGTAAACCTACTCCTACCGTCAACTCAGCGACAATTCAAAACCAAATAACCATATGTAACGAACTTCCACACAAAAAAAAATTGTTTTGACACCTGGCGTTGGCTACATCATTGTGTTCGGTCAATGCTGCAATGCCTGGCTACATCCATGGCCTTCATATAAAAGGCCTATCGCGACTTGCAATCTGACAGGTATTAAGCTACTTTTTAAAATGGTGTAGTCCTCACGTTATTAAGATTTATTGGGAATTGCACAATGACAATTGTTTGACATTTCTCTGACAATTAGTAATGTGAATGGTTCTACTCGGTTGAATCAGTCTATTTTCCTATTATCCGGAGACTCGTTTCGAAGTTTTGTCGCGTAAAAGATATTTCGGATAAGTGTCGTGAAAGTGATGTGTTTATTGTGCTGTATACGCGAGAACTTTGCAATTTGGAATACCTGCCACCTACTCTCGGCAATGTGAATTGTAAACAATTGCCGTTTGTGGTTGGTAGGATTTATTCCACTTTAAAAATCATCAAATATTGATAATCTGCAAATTCTTCTACACAAACGATACTTCGGATAAGTGTCCCGGTGAATTGAGGTCTGATGCTAAAGACTTTTTATATCTAAATTGCTTGTGAAAAATCCCAAAACAACAGTGATTAACATGACATATGAGTTTCCTCATATCTCCTGTAGGTGGATCTCGTGAATTTCTTTATAACCATAAAAAAACATCACTGTGTGGACTGGTTGGGAAAAGTAGCTTAGGTCCGCCATCTTGTAGCTTAATTGCTTTTGCGATAGGCCTTTTATATGAAGGCCATGCTACATCACTCACGGCAGCGTTGTTGACAGCATGCGCAGCAGGCCACGGCTGCACATTGTGTTTCAGCAGTTACGCGCACCGATCGAAATAGTTTTGAATGCCGGTATTTACATGCTTCGAATCAATACAGAAAAAAGGTGGTATACGCATAAACTTACCCGACTAAGTTTACTCCAAACCCGCCTTCAAAAAATTCGAGTTGAGTTGAATAGTTGAGTATAAGTCCAATGTAGAATTGAGCCATGTAAAAGCTGGCAAACAAATCAGCCACAATGCATTAACCGTACTCATTACCGGACATTTTTCTTTTCCACTTCTTTCGCACACTTAAATACAAACTGTCAGAAGATTCGAATGACAGTAAGATGGCAGGTGAAAATTGGTATGGTAGTGGCTTGTCGTGGATTATATCGTCGGTTCCGATTCGATTTTTGACTTAAATTTTCTCATTCATAATGTATGGACAGAACGAAGACTAATTCTTCTGTAGAAAGATACATCTCTGTGAATTTAAAGAACATTATCGAAAATTTTATCAAGCAATTATTGCATCAAGTATTGAGTATTTATCGGATTGACTCGGGATCAAATAATATGAATTTTCGGTACATTAAGTTCGTGAAACGTATAAATTACAAGAAGTGCTCAAACGGCAAATCGTAACAAAACTAATTGATTTTCCGATTGCCTTAAAAAAATTCAGGTACATCAACACAACCCCTTCAATTTGGGGCATAATCTTCAAGCTGTCAAGTGCGCGACTTTTGTAGTGATTAGAATCGATATCCATCTGCAAGGTACCTACAATTTGAATGAAATTCCAATTGGGACCACGGCAAGAATCCGAGCCCGATTATATTGTTGAATGTTGTTGATTGATTAAATTTGTGGTAAGTTCCCTGATACATTGTAAAGAAAAACGCTGAAAAAAGATGCCGGAAGGTGTTCCTTTTGAATTTGCTTGTAATTAATGTGTAACTGCAGTCGTTACACCATCGAAGGAGTCTCGTTGATAAAAATCGATGGCGAAATTTAGTGAATAGATTTTCAGTTTTTCTAACGAATCTCAATGCAAACTGTGTTGAGATTTAATATTTTCGTTTAAAAGTGCAGTAGTCTAGTAGATGACGAGACGAGGACATTGTTGTCAGTAAGTAAAGTATATTAAAGTATCAGTTCGAGCGTATTTTCACGGTCAGCTCAATGTTGGGATGCAGAAAATGTTAATTTTCGTCACATGACGTATTTGTTATAAGCCTACACGGCAGTTAAAGGTATAAGGCCAGTAGAACTTATTTTCCAGTCAATTTGCTAAGGCGGATGATAGATATTGTCGACGTAAAATGGTTGAAATGCTTCATTAGAACATATAAACATTTAGTCTCAATCGCAGAGTAAGAGATGAATTATGAAGAAATGTTTTAAAATATGTGGACAAAAGTGGTTTTAGATATGCTACTTGCTTCATATGGCATATGCGTTTTCAGTTTGAAAATAATCAGTTTATCGCGATTCCATGTTATTTTGTTGCTTTGTCAGCTACTATTATTAATTGCGGGCACTGTCTAAGGACGAAACTTTCGCGTGGGTCATAATTGTATAGCAACTAGTTCTAAAACTAGCAAGTATTTGTACAAATCTTCTGTCCACAGTAACGTAATCCTGTACCTGAAAGAGAAAAGTGAGTACCCACAGTTCTTCCATAGATGGATGCTGCTTGGCCACATATCCGAGTCTTTTCCACGCCTCGATACAAAACATTTGAAGGCACTGTTCAGTCCTACGCTATAGCGGAATCAGCATATGATCCTAAGCTATTGTTCTAGAAAAGCTCACGCCTAGAAACTTGTATTGCTAAGAGATCTCGTCATTCAGTTTAACGGCCTCTTCTCAACTTATGGAACTACTCTTGACAACCAGGCGTCTTCGACGAAGCGTTTACCAACTGGCCACGATAAAATTTTCGCTCCAGAGTTTCGAGGAAATAAAAATAAAATGGTAATCTTAATTTACGTAGCCAAAATGTTTACGGGTTACATGTCAAAACAAATGTTACTAGTTTTGCATCTTCTTTTGTTCGCGTTGCTATCGCTATTCTGAGGATGTTCTTCCGGATGTTCTTGATAATGAAATTTTACCACTGCATGCCATGTTCCGTAATGACCCAGATTATTTAATCATTGGTAAACCTGATAGTGGAGGCGGTTTTATGGGTGTTAAGAGTTCGCTCAATGAAGCAGTCTGCAGTGATTTTCTGTTTTCGTGTTTTTATTAGATGGCCGTAAATCCATCTAACATCTTGATTGTTGCAACTGTTTACTTTCCTTGCAACTGCCTATTTTCGTTGTATGACTGCTTCTTTTCGGAACTGACCAATTATCTGCATAGTCGCTTTCCTGATGCATTATTGCATTATTGCCAAACGTGCAGCAAAATTCTCTTTATAACCCAATACTATAGATTCTCTCTATAATCCCACTTTTCTCTAGAAATAATTTCGCGGTCAATATTATCCACTTCCACTGTACTGTCAAACGTGCCTCAAGGGCTTCCAAACACGGAATCTACATACCCACACATTATTCAGTAAACAATTCAGTAAATACTAAAACACGAGTTATCATGACTAACATTTTATATTTTATAAGCCAAGATCTATCAGCTGTGAGGATTTCCTTTTGCCTAGTTAAAAAAATTTATGGTTCTCAGAAACCTATTTAAGCTATTAAAGATTTCTCTTGTACTTACTATCCAGTTGGTAATTAGAAACTTGCCTGCCAAAACTAAAAACCACGTAAAACTAACGATGTTTTTCTTATATTCAAAAACTTTCGGAACAGATAATATGAAAATTCAAAATATTTCTGTCCGAAATCAAATATTCTCGACAGAATAGGAATAAAATAATCATTAAAAACGAATCCGCATCAGGTCTGGAGAACATCGCATCCTACCGCACCGATACCACTGAAAACACAAGGAACGAGCGCATGTGTACATTTCGTTTCGCGACACACAACATCGAAAATAAATTGCATTTCTTCGGCAGATTCAGCTATCTGATAATTCAAAAATCGATGCCGGCATCGTTATTTGAAAAAGAGCCCATCTCTAGTCTAGAAGCAATTTTTGCTTTTCTCTTTAGGGCGCCTATACGAGAGTGGGGTGAAAAGTTTCCGGCCTGAGATGGCGCCACTAGGTCTACTTTTGCAGTGGCGTCCTACAGTACCATTCCTTTCAAGCTTGTATGCACAGTTTCAGTCCAATCGCTACGTCAATTTGCGTTTGAGAGCACTCTACCTACTAGGCTAGCAGCTGAATAGAATACATAGAACCAATAAATATTCTCCAATTTGATAAAACACTATTCTCCGTCTCTTTTCAAATTCATATTTAAGAATGAACTGTGAAGGACATCAAAGCTGTTCCGCTACAGTCCATCTAGGGTCTTGGGGAGCCGAGATGGTATAATTCGTTTTCATAATTGAAAATTTGCGAATGTAAAATGACTCATTTCACGTCCCACTTTGCCTTTGATTTGACTCAGATACTTACTCAGAGCTAGAAGAGCTCAGAGCGTGGTTCCCCTTCTGTACCTGGATTAGAACCAAGGCCTCCACACGCTAGGTGCTAGTATTCTACCCACTAGGCTAGCAGCTGGAAACTTTCCTAAACTCATACTAAACAACAACTTCATTTGTTGTTAAATGTTACTTTAGCCTTTCTTTAGCTTGATATAAATCAAAAAATAAACAAACCCAATTTTCATCAAGCGTTCTTCATAATGGATAAAGATTGTTCATTCAAACTCAATTCCAGTCATTATTTTTAAGTCAAATTGATGCTGCTAATGATAAACCAAATGAAATATTTGCTCGTTTTCGTATGGAATCGACTGACAACCGTTCTCATTAATTTCAGGAATGAACCGCCAAAATTGCCTCTGCTTCAAAGAAAATACTGAGAAATATCTCAAACCAAAATGGAACAGGAAATCGGCACATGGGATTCGGTGCTGCTTGAAAATTTATCCGAAGACAGTTTTATAAGCAATCTGCACCTGCGTTATAAAAGAGACCATATTTATGTATGTAATATGTTAAATACAAACCACAATGAATATTTTTGAAAATTAAAATATTTCAGACTTATGTCGGAACTTCTCTAATTGCTGTGAATCCTTACAAACCTGTAATAAGTTATAGTGCGGATTTAATTAAGACCTACGGTAGCAAAGGAATTTTTCAATTACCTCCTCACATGTAAGATCTATGTGGTGTTTGCCGATTTCCCTCAATTTTTGTAGCATCTCTTATGCTCCTATTTTTCAGATATGGCCTAGCTAATTTAGCGTATCAATCTCTGAAGAACCAAAGCGAAGATCAGTGCATTATTTTGACAGGTTGTAGAGACGTGAACGAGTTATATAAATGCGTTATGTTTTACTGTTTTGCTCCTAGGTGAAAATGGTTCGGGAAAGACTGAGTCGTTCAAATCGATTGTTCATTTTTTAACTCACATCCAGGATTCCAAAAAACCAAAATTTAAATATCATTTGCCGCGACGAAGAAATTCCAGTTCGTGTTCCGCAATAATTTACTCGCATCCAAATTCTCGCGCATCAACACCTAAACGGCAATCGCCCTCTAATAATTTAGGATTCTCAGAGAAGACGGCGTGTCTTACAAAGGCACGATCCGAAAGCTCAGACCGGGCTACTATTAATAGGGTAAGTTAGTTTTCAGCTACAAGGTACACATATTACATTTGGAAACAAGCATTGTTGTTTTACAGCAGTTAATCAAAAATGCAATGAAATATTTAAATATTGATTCATATTGCAGAAATTATCACGTGAAAAGATGGTTGAATTCGACTTTTCGCGACATAAGAGCTCGGAGAGTATATCTCAGCATTCGACGGGAACACAAACAATAGCACCTAATAAATCATGTTTTAAACAAAACCATATAGACCCGTATTGTCGTTCAAAAACGCAAATTAATGTTGATTACTCATTAAGGAAATCAAACTGTGATCTAACAAAAGATACAAGCACGAATAGGATAAATGAAGCCTTGCCGTCGACTGCATCAATGTCAGGAAGTGTCTCGTTGTCGCAGCAGCACACAAAACTAAGTTCATGTTGTTCAGTTCCAAAAACAATTTCAAATTCTACGCCTAAACAACAGCATCAGCATTCCGTCGTTCATTCGCCTCCGTCAAATCTGTGCCACGAGCATGCCAAACTAATGCCAAATCAAATTAAAGTGGGTTGTAAACAGTACAATCATATGAAATGCATTAAACCGCAACTAAGCTTAGAAGATGAGAATGGTTGTAAAAAGCAGCAATTCCACCAGCAGAAGCATTGCAATGCAGCGCATCAATCAAATACTCCGACGTCGAAACTGAAATACGAATATAACGTGAATCGAGGTAGTTGCTCGAGTATAAATCGTCAAGGGTCGTCGCTGGGATGCAATTTCACCGATAATATTGCCAAAACAAGCTCTCGAACATCATTGATTGATACTTATCGAATGTGCCAACGTCTAGAAAAGGACGGAACAGGAAGTAGTGCATACACAGAATATTTAAAATATCAAAAAGTCCGTGATCAAGTTGCTTGCTCGACAGTATTTCTAGAAGCGATGGGCAATGCAACTACCCAGAAAAATAATAATTCAAGTAGATATGTAAGTACTGAAATGGATATTAATTTCGTATATTAATAATAACATATGATTTCAGGGTAAATTCTTTGATATCGAGATAGATTTTAAAGGTGATCCGATTGGGATACATATAACACATTGTAAGTACACATTAGTTTTCAATTTAATATTAAATAATCGCTTTGGATCTTACTTTTATTTGCTAACCTCCAGATATGTTGGAAAAGGTATGAATAAGCTTTCAAGCATTGAAAAGCCAATTACAATTTAATATTTAAAGTAGTATTACGTTTCTGAAGTTCTCTGAAGATTAATAATCGATCTTGCTTCTACTAATGATGAATAAATAATTAAAATGGTCGTACTTATTTACAGACACGTGTGACACAAACGAATTGTGGCGAACGCAATTTCCACATATTTTATCAATTATTACTTGGTGCTGACATTCAATTTTTAAGTAAGTTTCAAAATTTCCTTGTCCTGGAAAAGCATTCAACATTTCACATTTTCAGAATCTTTGAAACTATATAGGAATCTAGACAAATATGAACTATTGAAAAATACCTCGGGAACAGAAGATGATAAAAATAATTTCTTTTTTACAAAGGTAATAACCGCACATCGTCAAGCTAATGCTAAAAATATTTTTATTGCATTTTGATTATCATTAGAATTCGCTGGAGACATTGGATTTCACTTCTGAAGAAATCCACTCAATATTTAAGATGTTAGCGGTCGTTTTGAAACTGGGAAATTTTGTATTTGTTCCGGTGACCAATATAGACGGGACGGAAGGATGTCAGGTTTCAAATGATTATGGTAGAATTGAATTTGTCCAGATGGTTTCAAAGGTGAAGCTAATTAATTTTTTTAGAACTTCAGGAGACAGCTCAGCTGCTGCACTTGGATGCTCAAATCTTACTGAATTGCCTTACAAGAGCTAATCCGTTGTGGGTGCATGAAGATAACGGTAAGAAACGTACGATTTAAGAATACTTTATAATTATTAAAAGGTGGCTTGATCTAGTTAACTTGTAAAAATCTAAGTAACAGCGAGTTTCTTTTCGGGCTGCATCAAAACATTTTTTCATTCATCAGCAGGAATGTTTTCTTTTAGATAAATAATTAGTAATCAAAATAATGAATCAAATTAACCGTAAGGTACAACCAAATCAAATTAATAATACAATCAAATTAACCATAAGGTTGCTTATTTCGGTGGAAAAGCGCTTGTACAGCTCAGTGTAGTGTTTCACTGTCCCATAAGTCACATCCGATACGTAATAGCGCTTTTTTACCAGGTCCAGTGCGTCCATGATTTATTTATAAACAAAACGGTTGGAATTTGGAAATTAGTTTCCGCAAGCAAAAGCATTTACGTATTAATATTGAGGTACATTTGAGTACATAGCCAAGTACACTGTTCGCGTAAAATGTCAATTTTCTTGCTAATGACACAATACAATCAAATTAATCAAAAGCAAAAATGTCGCTTATGATTTTACCACATCAGTAAAGCATTCTACCCATACTAGCACTATCTTTTTTGTTTTGTGAAAATATTCTATATAAATTTTACTTTTTTGAAAAAGAAGCATTTGACAAGATATTTATTGACTGTCGTCACATTAATTTTAGCACATAAATTCACCATTGTAGAGAGTCATTGAATTTCTCTGTTCCGATGATTTTACTGGTATCATTGGGAGAGTTAGATCCAATTTTATTACCGAATCACCGTACTCGTCTTATCATCTGAACTTTAAAGTCAAGTACTTCCAAGAACTTTAAACCTTACCATCTGAACTTTAAAGCCAAGTACGGAGATACAGTACATACTATTGCGTCTTTCTTTTAAATTATATCGCGGTTATTGCGTCCAGCTTGTGTAGTCTAGTGAGTAGAGCACTGCCTCCTAGTGTATGACATCCCTGGTTAGAACCTAGATTCGAACGCGCGACTGCACCCCGATAATTAAGATCACCTAGCTCTTAATAGGTACCTGAGTTAAATGAAGAGTAAAGTGAGTCGTTCAACTAATTTGTGAACTAAGCTTTCTCCCAGTTTCAGCCCCTCGACTCGACAAGGGTAGACGTGGGATTGCTTCACTCCTTCTACGTAGAGCTTTCAAAGCAGTTCACTAGCGTCCGCTAATGCAGGAGCACCCTTGGGCAAACAAGTCTGTTTTCGCCTCTGTAATGTGACAGGCTTTCTTCTGAACTTCGGTAGATAAAATATAAATCCTACGAATCTTGAAATATCGGTATGTCCCAAAAAAATTAATATATTTCTAAATTCAAAATAAAATTTCTTATGGGAGTGTTTTGTTTGCGATACTATTTGTAACATGATTTTACTAAAGGCACGTTGACACGGTGCAAGTATACTTGGATCTCAGCTTGGACCAAATGCACTTGTACAAGTGTACTTGGAGCAAGGTGGTTGCCACAATGAATGACTTGGAGATCCAAGTGAATTCCAGAAAGATGGCGGATTTGTGATTGAAAGGAGTGGAACTAGTGGCTGATATGCTGATACACGAGCTTCAAGTAGACAAAGGTACTTCCGACTCGTAAAGCTCCATAAATTTAATGTTTTCTCTATCAGACAACTTCCGTTTTCTAATTTGTTTACTTATTTTTATTTTTCCGGGCTGATAGAACACAGTTTGACTCACCGAAGCCATTTTGGAAATGTGTCAAAGTTGCGCTTGGATCAAAGTAAGTTGGCCGACGTCCTACTATACTTGGATGTAATCGCGCTGTCCAAGTCAACTTGGATCAACTGTTGCCACGATCCAAGTAGCGTCCAAGTGATGTTACTTGGACGCCCAAGTATATTTGTTCCAAGTATACTTGCACCGTGTCAACTTAGCTTAAGTTGTGGTTGCGACGATACGCGCCATTTTCTCCATCAGACATTAGCTCACGCGGGATATCTGACTGATGTGACCACTTGAAAGATGGGAGATTGTTGATGGTTATTTACTTAGTTGCGACAATATTTTGCATAAAATTTTATCCAGTGAAAATTTCTAAATTGCACTAAGCTTTTTCCCTTATTTTAAAATAAAATATGCAGGTAGATTTGATTTCATTTAAACGTTTTATAGTTTTAAATGTATGTGTTTAAAATACTTTCAAACTTTCATACAAATGTGAAAAAACAAAATTGGGTGCGTACTGCCTCAAGTGCCGATTTCTTCTGGGGATACGACCTGGTTAAAGCCCCAGCAATTAAATAACTAAAACGCAAGTCAAATTGTGTCGTGGTCTTGATCATTTCACAGTGTTCCAAAAGTTTATTACGGAAATAATCGATTATAGTGCGAGGGCCTTGCTTATTTTACTTTTTAAATGGCCGTTAAGAAACCTTGAAACCGCTTGCAAAGAATAGCAGAATCTAATAATAATTCCTTTTCTTCAATTCAATATAACTAAACTTTCCTTTCTATTTTTGCAGGAACTGAACTCGATGCTCGACAAGCATCGCTTACACGAAACACCCTTTGTCGCACCCTCTACGGCCGGCTGTTCACATGGATTGTGAATCGTATAAACGACAACTTGAAATCGACGCAGCGCGAAAAGAATTTAGCACTGCTCGACTTTTACGGTTTCGAAATTTTAGAAAATAACTCACTGGAACAATTAGCAATAAATTACTGCAATGAGAAGTTACATCAAGTGAGTAGTTTAAACGTTTGCAACCAAAACATATAAATGCTTTTATTGAAAATTCCGACAGAGTTTTTTACAAGGTATTTTGAAATACCGTCAAGACCTTTATGTGCGCGAAGGATTGGAATGGAATCATATTGATTTCTTCGATAACGAATCGATTTGTGATCTGGTCGACAAACCGAACTACGGAATTTTGAGTTTATTGAACGAACAGCATATTAATACGAATGAAGCGTTATTGGTTCGTATTCAGCAGTGTTGCGCTGGGCACCCAAATTTCGTAAGCACATCGTGCATGATGACGACGAAATCGTTCAAGTAAGTGTAAAACGTATTCAGTATAAATTGAATTATTTGAAATAATGTTATTTTTGAAACTTTCGGCAATATAAAACCTTTAAATTAAACTCAAATCGTTTATCTTTTAGAATACGCCATTTTGCCGGAGTCGTTACTTACTCCATACACGGATTTATTGAGAAAAACAGTGATGTGTTAGCAAAAAGTATAAGTTCAGGATTATATGAAAGCGAAATGTCTTTAGTGCAAAGTCTTTTCCCAGAGGGTAAGCAATAAGTGAAGAATCTAATACATTTTGCGTGGGTTGTAAGCAAGCTAATTCCAGGTAATCCCAAGCGGACATCAAAGAAGCCAAGCAGTTTCAGTTCAAGTCTTCGAACACAACTCCAAACACTTTTGTCGATTATAAACAATCGCCGAAATCATTACGTCTTTTCTATTAAACCGAATGAAAATAAGCAACAAAAATGTTTCGAACTGGCGCTAGTTCAGCATCAAGTACGCTATATGAGCCTTATGCCATTGGTGAATCTCTACCGCACGGGGCACTGTTTTCACATGACACATACGAAGTTTTTTCAACGTTACAAACTCTTGAACACGTTAACCTGGCCGCATTTCAGCCATGGCAGTATCGTCGAAGGTATTGCGTTGATAATTCGAAATGTTCCCTTGCCGTCGGCAGAATTTACGCTTGGAACGAAACATGTCTTTATTCGAAGTCCGCGAACAGTAAGATCTTACGTAGTGTCCGATTAACTTCTGTAATTTATGTTTCTTTTAGGTTTATGAACTAGAAGAATTTCGTAAAGGACGACTGGACGATCTAGCTGTGCTAATTCAAAAAACTTATCGAATGCATACGAAGCGCAAAAAATTTCTTCAGCTGCGAGAAAGCCAACTAATAATTTCAAGTGCTTGGAGAACTTGGAGGGTAAGTTTGACAAGCAAAAATATTTATGTATATCGGAAACGATGTGCCTTACTATTTGCATGTCTCTTTAATGTGTAAGCTTAGCAAGTTGTGCGAAATATGAAAAAAAGTGAATGTGTTTTGCATGAGCTTTCTTTTTTGTATCTAGGAATGTCGATTTGGTATTCCATTTACAGGAAGAAGACACCTTTGGAGTCTGTACCGAGTCGTAAGTATTAGCGTTTTGTTGCAATGTTGTTCTGGGGCAAATGCGCTCAATTTATGTATCGCATGGTATAAAACGGTAGTAGCCAGAGCATCCAATAAAGACAATATATACTAGTGAGTTGTTTTAAAATAGTTTCCTATGTAAATTATGCACATTTTTGCGAGTCATAGTATGCTCACTTTCTCAATCACAACTAATATTCTCCTGTTCATCATCCTATACATCGTTTTTCATTTACATTTAATTACATTCTCCTAGCGAATGTTTTGCTTAAATGCAATCATTCAATTCCAGGCGAGGGATGAGTATCGAGTGGAAAAGCATAAAAAGCAAGTCGAATGGGCCATCAATATCATTTATCGACAATACATCCGATGGAAAATAAGGAAATTTCTACTAACCTTGCCACATCGTTTGCCACCAAACACAATGAGTCCGCTGTCCTTAGAATGGCCAACATCGCCTAAATTCCTGTTAGAAACCTCGAGAATTTTACGTAGTATCTATCATCGATGGCGATGCTATGTTTATCGACGTTCATTCGATCAAACCTCACGGAATCGAATGCGCGAGAAAGTCACGGCAAGTATTATATTTAAGGATCGAAAAGCTTCCTATCCCAAAAGGTATTGTAATTGAATATAAATAGCAACAATTGGACCACTTGGTTACTTTCAGCGTTGCTCATCCGTTTATTGGTGATTATGTTCGGTTAAGACAAAATCAACAGTGGAAGAAATATAGTGTTGAGACAAGCGATCAATACGTTGTTTTTGCCGACATTGTTAATAAAATTACACGTTCCAGTGGAAAAGTAAGATTGATTTGACATTTAATGCAATTGGTTATTATATCCAAGACTCATTGCGAATAGTTTGTGCCAATATTACTCGTAATTTCTACAAGCTCTATGCTACTGCTCGACCAAAGAACGCTCCAAGTCAAATATCGAGTACCTGCCGCTGAAATTTATCGGCTATCATTGAGTCCGTACTTGGACGATGTGGCTGTCTTTCACGTGAGAGCTGTAAGTATGGTGCTCAAATATATATAAATGAGCAAAAATATTATTACGATGAATGGAAAGCTAGAGTAACCAGTCCCCAATCCTCGTAGGCTTCATATTGTGGTCATGATCATGACTATCCAGATTCACCATCTGGATGTCTATTTCAGGTATTACAGTATAGTAGACAAAACATGATTAGATGCAACTTTGTATATGTTTTTGTTTGATAGTTTTTGTTTCCGAATTTACTGCTTTTTACAGCTTTTGACAATTTCCGTAATAATTATTATTTAAAAAATTCAAAATATTTTCTCATTCCGTAATTTTGTCAAAGCGAATTTAATTTACTTTTGCATTAAACTCCTCGCCAAAAAATTATCATCGTTAGCTGATACTCTCGATTCAATTTTAGTCGGAATTCGGGCGCAAGAAGGGCGATTTTGTGTTTCAGACAGGCCATGTAATCGAAGTAGTGACAAAACTATTTCTAGTCATACAGAATGCAACAGGAAAACCTCCCGAAGTGAATATTAGTACAGAGTAAGGTTTTATAATTGGAAACTGAATTTTAGATCTGATTCATATCATGTACGGCACTTTTAGATTCGAAGCGAATTTCGGTCAACAAACGGTTGTGTTTACCTTTAAATATGCTGGATTATCAGAAATAACTCAAGGGCAGCCAAAAGTAACACGACGTGGCAATCGTATGGAAATATTAGTCTAATTAGTCTATTAGTACCGCGTTTGCCAAAAACTTGAATGAATGTTGGTTGTACGAATTTGGCAGGATTCAAGGATAATCAAAATTAGTTTTAAGCAAATCTTCCAGAAAACTAAAGGAAAAGATAAACTTTTTCTACCCAAAAAAAATTTTCGCAACAAATTTTCTATTTTATGAAAACAAATAAAGCAATACCTAGTAACATTCATACTTATTGGCGACGATATTTTACTTCAAATTCTACCGCATATGCCAAAAATAGAAAATATAATAGATATATATATATATATGTTCAAAGTTCTATAAATTATAATTTACAAATTTCTATCGTTAAGTCTGCCGAAAAATAGTTGATCTAAAAAAGTAATAAATTCATGGAAATTACTTCTATTTCATGTTATTGTAAATTAAATTTGTATTAAAATGATGGAAAAATGATGACATATCTTATGTAAATATTGTTTGTAGGTAATTTGTTAGCCGAATAAATTTAAATACAGAACGGTTCTAGTACATAGCTAATTGGAAACAACTAACATAGGAATCACATACAGTGTATCGACCTTAAGAAATGTTCAACGTTTTAACCAGCAATTTAATGAAAAGAATTTGGATTTATACTTAGTTAATCACTAAGCTACTCAAGGAAATAAAGAAACAGAAGTGAATTTTCAGATGATTAAGAGAAAATAAACGACTTAAGTATTCTTCGAAGTAGAAAATGTTCTTCAATTCGATCAATGTTAATCTATTTAATACACTGCCATATTAAGTGATTTAGAAATTCACAGAAAGAATAAAATCATTAGGATCGATCGAAAGAACCTAATTGAATATTCGCATAGCATTTGAAGTGGAACACAAGATAGTAAATTGATGAATGTTTTAAGTCAAATTTATTTAAAATCTAATCTTTAGACAAAAAAAATTCAATCATGTTGACAAGGTCAAAAGAATCTAAATATTCTTTCTATAGACTGTTGATGTACTATTAGCGAATAGATAATGAAAATAAATTAATGTATATATTTTTAAATGAGGTAGATGTTTATTTGATTTATTTATCAATCGGAAATGATTAGTTACAGTGCTGCGATAACTTACATGCTACTATTATGCAAGCTATCGCAGTTATATAAATTATCTGAGACCATGCTCTCTAGGACACTTTGAGTTGCTCACACTCGGGTTATCTACTTGTCATCAAGCTAGCAATTTAGACTCATGAGAGTACGCACTTAGGTTAGTGATCCAGCATTCCCAAATCCAATAACAAAGTCCGTGTTTAGGCTTTATTTACGCAGAGCTGGCTTGAGCACATTTAATCTTTCGCCTCGTTCAGAGTACTATTCGTGCGCCCTTAACGTCAATTTATGAGTAAAGTCGTTTCCACGTAATTGTTGAGGTAGACATATTTATGTCTGAGGGTGCACGAATAGAACTCTGAACGAGGCGAAAAATTAAATCGGCTCAAGCCGGCGCTGCGAAAATAGGGAGGAGGGAAAATTGAACAATTTCGCCTCATTCAGAGTACTTTCCTCACCAACGAGCAACATGGACATGTCAAAGGCAGGCCTACTTTTACTAACTTACTATCATTCACCAACACTATCGCTTCTGCTGCCGATCAACGAAGACTGGTGGATGTTCTTTACACTGATTTCTCTAAGGCCTTCGACTCTGTCAACACTGAGCTTCTTCTGTTGAAGTTGAGCAAATGCGGTTTCTATCTCCTGGCTATCTTCCTACATTTATGAATGTACTTGTGCTGTAGGTGTGAACTCCTGTTGTTCTGCTCTCTTCTCTGCCACCTCAGGTGTTCGCAAGGGCCCCTTGTTGTTCCTAACTTTAATTAATGATCTACAGTGTCTCCTAAACTCCTTTTCTGTTCTATATGTAAACGATCTAAAAATATTCACTACTTACAGCTCCAGAATGACTTGCGAGCTCTTGGCAACTGGTATAATGCGAACCATCTTACTCTGAATCTTGCTTATTGCGTTTTTGGAACCTCTCTCGATGTGATATTCCATTTAAAAGGCGGAGTTATTTTCGACACTAAACTTCAATTCAACTAACACATCTTATATAACCGCCAAAGTGCCCAGGTTCTCAAGGTTTATATTCAGATCCTTTCAGTATTTTGCAGATATCTCCACCAGCTCACACTTGTTATTCTCTTTTGTTCTCGAATACTGTTGTCAAATATGGTGCCTACATTTTAAATACTTAAATGATGCGGTTGAACATGTTTAACGCAGATTCGCCCGGTCTCTACTATGCGCACAATGCGAGGCTTACCGTGCTTCAAATTCCATCCCTGTAATCTCCCAGACTGTCTCTCAATGATTGTGTGTCTTGAATGCCTTCTATTCACACTGCACCATTAGCTTGTCCCATCTGACCTTTGCAAACAGGTTTCCGTTCAGATATCGGATCGGTCAAATAGATCCACATTAACGTTTAATGTTCCTTTTGCATGAACTGATACGTATTACTACTCACCGCTGTTACGTTTACTTAGGCAGAATAATGAACTCAGACTAGGTTCTCCGCTACCGATCTTGGCACTATTTAAATTCACTTTAAATGTAATTACATATTCTGTTTATAATTATTTTAGTGCTTATTTTACTTATATTAACCTAATTTTTGAAACATCATTTGTTTCTTGCCTAGAATACCTGATTCATAGTTTACTAATAAAATACCAGATTTGCCATTTCGGTTTAGGCGCAAGCATGTATTGTATTGCTATCTCGTACTAGCACATAGTGTGCTGCACCTGAATAGGTAAAACGCTCCAACTGTGGTGTGTCTTGGATACCAAGAATGTGTTCGATACAGCATCGAAGAGCTCGAATCAGCGAGCTCACAGCAGGTAACAAATATCCTCAACCAAAACCTTTCAAAGAGCTTCGCTGAATAGTGAGCAGCGAGATTAAGCAGAAATTACCACTACATTTTTTGTGGATCGGAAGGATCTTAGCCAGCTTTCCTTGAGGCGAAAAGTTAGATGTTCAGGGCTTTCCTGAAAACAATGAAAAGTAATGTGAGTAATGTTTAGCATCAAGCAAGATATACCATCTTACGCATATGGCAACTTTTTTTAAATAATCACTAGTGGCAAAAGGAAAGTGATAGCTTCAGAGTTACCAATTATTCCATTGATTTCTGATGAAAATGTGCCCAATTAAGGCATCGGATTACTTATTGCATCGAATGTATAGAGAGTCAATTAAGATGCTTTTGGTCTGCATTAGATCGCGCACCACTAAGAATACGATGACCAGCTAACAAGAAAACAGCTACACTTATTGATACCAATTTCGGATTTGTTGATTTCTTGAAAGACACTCTTTTACTCCGACTTGCGCCCAAGCTCTCTGCGTATTTCCTTTTCTCTATCGCTGTCAACAATTCCCCACGGCAAGGAGAAAATTGATGGATCTTTAAACGTAATTTATATCAAACGTTCACGAAGTCGTGAAGTACAATTTCCCGCACAATATTACAATAACACAACTTTAAAAACCTAATAGATTTTTATTCATAATGAATTTTACCGCAATAATTATCTTACAGTAGTTTTAGATGTCTCGTGACTCTATCAAGTTCATGAGAAGGACCTGGTCCGATTGCAAGTACTGTTTTTGTATTTGGTTCTATTTGCGTTCGCCCCGCATCACGTATAAGACATGTATTAAAATTATTAGCTCGTGCTGCGTTTTTGATATCCATCAACTCGCGTTCACTTTCCACCTGCAATATTCCAAGTTTCAATTCGCAGCTAAGTGCAAACTAAATATATTTTTTTCATACTTTGACTGCAATTTTAGCACATCCACTATTTTCCCATCTTCGGACCAAGTCTGGAATACGACGAATGGCAGTTTGATAAGCACCAACTGCAGCATGTCCGCATTGAGCTGCAATTTTTCCTTTTCCCATTTTCAGATCATTGCGGACGACTAGTAGCATTTTGTAGTCACCGCCGTCTCTAAAAACCGGCGAGTCTACTTGCGATGATGCACCATCCTCCTCTTTCGATTTGCCATTCCACGCTGTTATTCCATATTTGTAACCTACGTAGAATGAAAGCAAAATCGCGACCCCGTTTACGAGTTGTGAGGTATCCAATAATTTATCAGCCATTTAGAAGTCACAAATAAATCCGTCTTCGCCAAACAAATAAACATCTGATGTTAAACGTTGTGAATATACAAAAATACCCTTGCGCACATAACCTCCAGTTGAACCAAATTCTAACAGGATCATGAACAGGACTTCTGAAATTTTAGGCGAAGCAGAAATTGAAATTAAAATTCAAACAGGGATTTTGACTAAAACTCAATTCATACCTTGAGTACTATACGATATTAGAATTTACCATATACCGATCGGCGAATATTTCATTTCACGTATTTCATCCAGTGAGGTAGTAGAAATGGAGTGGACATGCCCATAAGATTTACATTGAAGGGGATGGTAGAAATTTTTTGTCTGCTCATTGTCAAATGGGGACAAATCCAAGTAGTTCCCCTCCAATTTGACAATGAGAGCGAAATGGCGTAAAGGCAGCTTTAACATGCTTTGTGTGCGAGAGGACTGAAGGGGCTAATGGTAGAAAGTTATACCGTCCGTATCCAGGGGCTGATTTCATCTGCTTCGCCAATTTGAAGTTTAAACTCAGAGTATCTCAAGCTGTGGTCATTCACTCTGTTTTTTCTAATTTCTGTTGTGGCGTGCTTTTCAAAAAAAAAGCATTAACGATAAAACAATTTTCCAAATTTAACGTTAAAATTAGTATGGTATGCCACCAGGAGAAAATCTCGTGTTCTACTTGTGCTTTATATGTGGATAGGATATTTTGGATTCCCTTGGAGGGTTAAATAAAACAAATGAATTAGAATAATTTGACACTGCGATGTTGAAACAAATGGTTCTTCAAGCTTTAAAGTGCATTTTACCTCAATATTGTCATAGCACAATGATTTCTCAGTACAATCTGTTTCTACTGATTTTGCTATGAACGGTTTTTGGACGGAATTTTGAAATTTCTTATGGGAATTTTGGCTTTAAACAAACATTTAAGTTTTCGGGAATGATCTTTAGACTTTTTTCACAGAAAAAATCATTAAACTTACATTTCAAACACAGACTGTTCTCAACCTCAGACTGTTTAATTTCCATTTGCAATTTTCCCTGTTTTTGACTACGAAAAATCCGAAAAACCCCCGTGTGTTTTAGTTCTAAAAGATTATAGTCTCCGATCAGCTACAGCTTCTCAAAATGCGTTTAAAAATGGTTGAGAAAACGACGCGAAACTACGAAAACGGATGGACCAATCGGACGTAAACGGAGGGGAACGGACGTATATGCTCAGCCTTAAAGCAAACGGTTTGAACCGATTAACTAAATACAAGAACCCGAGTGTCTCCGATTAGCTACAGCTTCTCAAAATGTGTCGTTTTTGTACAAAAATGGCACGGCAAAGGAGGAAGAGAAAATGACGATTGGCCAATAATGTCCGAAAATGGCGAGAATGGAGGAATCGAGGAAAATTTTTTTTTTAATTTAAAAAAGACACCCCCAACAACAAACGCCAGCACAAAAGCATTGAAAATCGCTTCGCAAATCGTAAAAGATACTTCGAAAATCCTAAAAGATACGAGAAAGTCGTTAACAATTTGACCGATATCCCATTTAACATCGAAAAAATGCCTGGAATGATACTCAGGATACTAAATCTTAGCAAATCTAGCCATAGATTAAAACCGATAAACCAATGCAAGCTGCGGTTGGCCAAGTATGGCCCCCCAAATGAAAATTACTTCTAGAAAATATCTATCCAAAATCTCTCTTGATATGATGCAAACAATATATTTTTTACCATGTCTTTAATTTTAATGTGGGTTGTATGTTTAATTTTGGGATACAATCACCAATGAAAATGTGTATATCATGTGCACCACCTTTGAATTCGAGTTAGGTTAGCATTTTACGTTATCTAAATTTCTTCCCAAATTAAAAATGTTGTCATTGTCTCTGACAACTCACGTTTTTTGTTCGAAATGGCTAAGCGGATACTAAGACAAAAAGTATTTAGCGGGCCGTTATGCCATAAACCATCAATAGTTCAAAGGCTCAGGCAAGTACATGACTAAATATTAAAAGAGGAAATACTTTTTTGCTCAATCATATTGCTTCTTGTACGTTTTTACTACTCAATCACCAAGTTTAAAAATATTTTAAATTTTTTTTCTATGGTAATTCCAAAGCTCAGGATTACGTTTTGAAGTGAATGCCTAGCTATGAAGGCAAGGAGACACATATGGGGAAAGCTGATATCAATTAGCCGATATCGATTCCATTATTCTTTTTTTAAGTGCCACATTATTTCTTATTTTCTGAAGCGCTGGTGGCCCAGTCGTCACTAAAGCTATGATATGACAATTAATGGAGCGCTTCACTAAAGCTATGATATGCTTCATAGTCCTCATACTATTTTGTTACTCTTATCCTTTAAATGCTACATTGCAAAGTTTAAGATGTTGTTTGTTTGTGCCGATCGACTAAAATCTGACAACAGTTTCGACGATTAATGCACTTTTACACTTCTAACATTCCATTTAATAATTTAAAAAAAATGGTTTTTAATTTGAGCCAACATTTTTCCAGCTTGTAAATAGTATTATAATAAAAACCGGTTTTTTTTCCTTTTGAAGCTAGATATATTTTATTTTCTGACAAATATCGATATTTTGAGGAAAATAAAATATATCTAGCTTCGGTTCTTCATTAAAATATTTTTCGAAAATATGTTTAATATATTTTACTTAGACTTCGGGTAGCCATTCAAATATGTAGAATGAAGCTCCTATCAAACATATAAAAAGAAACCAGTGTTTTCATTCAAATAACAATCTACACATTTGTTTATAACCATTATTCATATTTCCTAGTAACATTAATGTACTCTCCATCAGGACTATCATAATTCTCTATTGGCGGTGTATAAACTGGCCCTTTTGCTTCGAAAGGCAGTAAATTCATATCGAACTCGATCGCTGCTTGATACAATTCTTCCGATTCTTTCCTTAATTCCGCCACGGCTTTGTTTTGCGCTTGTGTCAAGCGATCTAACATCTGCAAGTATTCTGTCCATTGCTTCGCTTTGTATCGTGACCATTCCTTCTGAAGAAGAGCACGTCTTTCGATTTCTGGTTCAGAGAGTTGCACTATGGGGCGAGTTCGTAGCCTGTGAAAGTTTTAGTAATAAGTTTGATTTGATTCTCATAATGAATACATTATGAAAGAGCTGGCAACTCAGAAATATTTAGAATAATAGATTGCAGAGAATTAACTTACTCCTTTTCATCAAGAAGATGCATTGGCACTTCAAGCTCGTCAATGGGTTTAAGTTGGCGGGCATTTTTTTCCAAGCGACGAATTTGCTTTTCAATCTTTTTACGTCTGCGGTCCTCACGTTGCTTGATAATAGCCGGATCGAGTTTCTTTTTCTTCTTCAATGGTTCTGCATATAAAGTAGGAGTAACTTGCACATATAGTTTTGGCGAAGTGTAGATACATCTTGCCGCTGTCGGTATTTCCTTCAAGGAAAAACTGTAGAAAAAAGAAAATACAGAGATTATATTTCAATTGTTTAACATCAAATCTTACCGTGAAAATGCTGTTAGCAGTGACATCTTAGAAATTATGTACACCATGCACAATTTACTACACTGTTTGATGCCAAACAAAATTATTCAACCTTTTCCCTGACAAACTAACCTTTCCCCTTGCAAACTAACTTTTCTCTAGCAGTTGGCCAAACTGTGTTTAATTTCCATTTGACTCCGAGCAGTTGGCACTAGCTCACGTGAAAAGTCACACAATTGGAACGGATGAAAGCTGAGACACGGAATTGTCATACGGGAGAATTTGTGGAATACGGAGTGATCATATGATTAGTTGTTAAAAGTCGAAAAGATGTTTGGCGCAGCATTTATTTTACCAGCATTTTTTGCTGCAGGTGAGTAAATTTACAATGTTTCTCTGCTACCCGTGTACAAAGAACAGGGGACAAAGGTGATGTCTACAGGTTCATTTACAATTCGTTTTGTAAAGTCGAGAAGAGCTTAGTGCTTAGTAAAATATTTTTTTTTTCTCAATTTCTAGTCTTCGCCTCTGGAGAATTCGATATTCTTGCATCTCCCGCTTCCTTGGACTTCAAAGGCAATGAAAAGTTAATTAGTGCGTACGTAGGCGATGTCTACGCTGCGTCCCTGGGCAGATCGGTATCAGGGAACTCCCAATGGTCCGGTTTGCATATAAATGATCCTTTCGATCTCCCGAAAAGTGCGATTGCCGTAGTCGTTGAAGGCGTAGATCATCTTAAATTCAATGATAAGACGAAGACATATTCTCTCGAAGGTCTGGATATAGAAGAGTCTCTAAGCAATCTTCCATCCACTCTAGACGTGGCCGACATCGACTTGACTGATGGTTTTGATAGGGTGAGTACTATTCTTAAACCACATAAAATTTCAATAAAATTGTTGAATATTTAGGTCGATCAATACTCCGACATGTTCGGTGGAAGTGATATTCCAAGTATTCCTAAAAAGACGTCCAACTTGAAACCCCAATTGCATTCCGAGGACAAGCTGTTCTTACAACAAATTGCTTTATTAGACAAGTTCTCGAACAACTTAGCGAGTGAGGAAAATCTGCTTCCTGTGGTGGTCATCCGTTTGTCACTCCAATCAATTAAAACGGCCCATGGTGAAAATTCGCCTGCTTTCCATGAAGCAGAGCAGCTGCTTCGTGGAGCATTGGAAAAGTTAGCTGAAACTGTAAAAAACGGGTCTAACAAAGTGCTTGTTACAGTCATTTCAGTAGCCAGCAACGAAATTCGTCGTAGTAAAAGACAAGCAGCAACAGATAAAGTAACTGCTGAGAGTATAAATGTTGCCGCATTCTACAACGAGGACTATCCGGTGATTTTCAATATCATCCTCTGGTTCATGATTATTTTGACTTTCACCCTGTTGGCAATATCGTATGCCATCGCCACAATGGATCCTGGCCGTGATTCGATCATATACCGAATGACATCGACCAGAATGAAGAAAGACAACTAAACGAGTTTTCTTCTCTAGACTAACTTTTGAAGCTTCAGATAAAATTATTAAGAAAATCAATATTGCTTCTTATATTAAGCAACAGATAAAAGTGTCGACTTTCAGAAATGAGAAAATTGAGCAAGCTATGATGATATAAAACATTTTTAGTCTTAATAAGTCTAGTAAAGAAATCAACCATTGTAAAGTATTAAGTACGCATGTCTATTTAACATTTATCGTTTATTTTCATTGTTGAACAGTGTTGAGTGCATCCGATGGACATTTTACCTCGTACACATGATGCAGGTCATACTTGAAATTAAGTTGTATATTTGTGCATAATTTTGTTGAAATAAAGTCGAATGTCATTTGACCGTAAATGTTTTTTATGTTTAATCAAACCAATGTATCCTTTATAGTCCATGAATTTTTAGCGTTAAGCTGTAGCTCAAATGCTAATCGATGTTCGAATATGTATAGTGTACACTGCGACATTTGCTGGGCCATATGAGTATTATAAGTTTGATGATTTTTAATATTAAATTTTCGCTTGCACTATGCCGGCAGAGTTAACAAATTTTGAACAACAGTTAAATGTTCGGTAAAACTAATGGAATTTTACCTACTGCGAACAAAGTATAGACTGACGATAATTGAATAGGTCCATTCCATTTAATTTTAAGTGCAGTTTTGCAGCAGAGGGTAGTACTCTCGAGGATTTCGTTACATTTCCAATATTTGGAGGATGAGGAAAAACAAAAAACAGCTTAAGCAAGCGTGGAAGTTGGAATTTGAAGGAGGAAGAGTTTTCATATCGTGCTGTAGCACTACGGTTAAATCAGGAGCTCAAATATTGTAATTTTATTTGTTGATATTTTGGCAGCCAGAGCGAAAAATAGTACGATAAGCGTTCAACGCTTCACTCGTTTCGCGTTAAATTATAATAAAAACAGGCGTAGTGAAGGGTAGTTCCTGCGAGACGGCTATGAACAGCGACTACTGCAACAGAAATTACCTCGAATCAGTACCTTCCGCGTGGATTTTTTCCAAAAAGTCATCCGTGACTAGCCGCGACACGCATTTGAACTAGTGATGGGCTCTCAAAAGGCAAACAGTTTAGAAAAAACAGTTTACCTCCAAAAAAACGAGCGAACAGTTTTTCAGTATTTCAACTTGAAAAACTGTTTTCCACAAAAAACAGCTTGGTAGAGAAAAACAGTTTGGTAAAAAAAGCAGTGTGGCGGCAAGAAAACTGTTTTTCAGGGGCAAACTGTTTGGCAGTAGTTGCAACAGTGGCTGCAAATTTCACTGGACGAAACACGAAACTGTTTGGCAGAGAAAAACAGTTTTGTAGTTGCAGCAGCGTTTGCAATTTCACCGGACGAAACGCGAAACCTAGTCACTTTAATGCCTAGAAGATTAGAAGCAGCGCTTGAAGCGTTTTCATTTCTGCTTTTAAAAAAAACTATTTCAGACTTCCACTTTGCTAATCGAATACTTTTATTTTCTTGTAAATTTAGAACGCTATGTTTGAGTTTAATATATAAGTGAATAGTGCTGTTGCGAATACAACAATGCTGATAAATAATTCAAAAAATATAGAAATATTTTTGAAAAATATTGAATTTTTTCTGATGAATGTTCCCATATTCTAGCCATTCGTAATAAAAACGGAAATACAAACAACCGGAAATACAAACAAATACAAAAATTACGCATTTTTTTTATAATTGTGATAATCTTTTTTTGCAAATTAAAGTCCTAGAGAAGCTTAATATTCAAAAATTACACTCTAGGACAGTAATTAAGGAACCCTTTTTTCATTGAAATTTCAACATTTCATTAGTTCAATAAAGCAGGTACTTGGGTTACCCCATTGTTTACAGTTTCTGAAAACAAAAAAACTAGGGGGTCTCTTATTTTGGTAGGGGAGTGTAGATTTAATGCCCAACACTCTAGATATCAATACTATAGCATAATTTACACCAACGGTAAAGAATACGAATCCAATGAATAGCTAAGCCATGCAATCCAAATAGCCCAAGCGAGAAAAAATTATGCATAATTATGTTTTTAATTTTTTTACATTCATTACCACGGCGAGTTTGTTTTTCATTCTCCTAGTGCCTTTTTTGAACAAACTTTGATCTTTCTTTAGCCGAAACTCAAAAATACCCCCAAAACCCCTTTCGAGTGAAAAAAAAATAACGGTAACTCCAACAGTACATTCTTAACAGGCATTCTCGCTTCTATAATATCTATATAACATCTGATTTTGTGTATTTTCAGAAAAAAGTAAGCAATACAGATAACCTATATGGGAAATAGCACTGCTTTTATCGATTTAACTAGTTAAAGGATGAAATGTCTCACTTGCGAATTACTAGAAATATTCTATCGCTCTAGGTGCGATGAAAGAAGAACATATTTGTGAAGTTCAACTGCCCCACAAAACAATTTGGAAGAACATACACTAAAAATGAATGTATGGAATGAAGCAGAGGCAAAATTTAGTGTGAATTGTTGTTACTGTTGTTGTGTATAAAATGATTTAGAAGATCTACACACTGAAACCACAATCTATTCTATCTACATTGCACTTAGCAAATACCTCAAAATAACGATAAGATTCTTCCGGACTTCACTTACTTGCAGTTTATTTGAAACGATCGTGCCTTGTTCGACTATAACTAAACAATCCCAGAAGATCAAGTTATTAAATTATTGTTATAAAGATCGAATTATCATACTAAAACGTTTATCTTTTAGTTCATTCTTTCAACTAAATCTATAATATATCTCAACAAAATATAAATTTATCTCCTTAAAACCAAAGACCTCCGTCATCATTGTCTCCCTCGTTATCATTTTTATCGGTTTCCATAACAAATTTATTTTCCTCTTCGTCACTGTCAGATATCGCGAGATCATCATGTATGGCATGTCGACCGAGATCATCCATTGGTTGTTCATCAAGTATTGTATTCGCAAGAGGTTGTGAGTAATCGATACTTGTTGATTTCATTTCTGGATCAAGCATATCACTCGATATAGTTGGCGGAGCTGGTTGGAATTCATCTTTCGGTTTCGCTAAGCTGAGGAACTCGGATGGATCATAGTTGGGATCGATATCGTTCGATTCATCTAAATTCGATGAATATAAAAAATAATAATGATAAATGTATGCATTAAATCGTTTTGTCAATGAAATTGGTTGAGAAGAGAAGGGAAATAAAGAGTGCCTACAAAGTATAGGCACCAATTTAAAGTTTTCCATTATCTTCACTAATATTCTTTAGAGCCTTTATTGCTTAACATAGTAACAACGTTCCGGAACGATAGTAAACTGTGCATTAAATTTTGCGAAAATTCTGTCGACAAGTATTATATCGAACGTCAATAAATCAAATAAGCATATTTAGATTAAACTATGTTTTTCAGAATACACTATTTTGGTACCTATACTTTTTTCATCAAGCTATTGAAACTAGATACTATAAAAACAACCTTGTGGTTGAGTATAAAATCCTACTCCACTTAATTGAACCATGGCTTCAGCTGCCTGCTGACTATCATCCTCGCCATGCGGTCCTTATTGAGCAGTGTGTAAAAATTTGTGAAAAAGTTATTTATCACCTATTTTTCAAGGAAAACAACAAAACCGTCATCATTCTAATTACCTGCTTGCGGGGCACGTTCTGTTTCAGAAGTAGGACCACGTGATAGGCCTTCGCCTTGATCTAGCAATGTTGCTGCAACACTTTCGTCATTTTCACTCGTCACTTCTTCGAATTCTTCGTCATCCGTTGAGAATTGTAAATCTAATTTCGAAAACGTGAGAAAAAATTATCAAATTTGTCCTATGCTCTGACTTAGCCACTATGTTTTAAATAATTTATCGTAAAATCATTTGGGAACTAGATTCACGGAGAACTATAACGAACTAAATAACCCATAATAGTAGCTTACGAAAATACTTAAATCATTTATGAATTCAATATGCATTTGAGTTATATAGTTGCAAGTGTTTGTGAGCATTTTCGCATAAAATTATCAGTCTCGCAAATAATATACTAAATATAAATATACATTCTAAAATAATATACTAATCGTCTAAGTTAGCTGGCTTGTACTGTAAAAACACGAAAATCTATATTATTATTAAACGAATTTTAGTTTGGCGTACGAGCGATCACTGCAGAGATTAGTTCTTGTTTGTATTACGACTAGTTTTGCTATTTTGGCAAATAGACTATAATCGGCCCAACATAGCATGCTGTGTTATTAACGGTAGATGTCACACGTGATAGAATAAAAGTTATTTTATAGATTTTAGTTGAATTAGGAAAGTTGGAAAAGTTACTGTTATATACAAAGTACGACGTTAATTACTCAAATTTAATAAAATTTTTCAGTAAACTTTTTAATCTATTTTGAATTTGCTTTCTTATCATATTCGTTTTGGAATAAATGACCAAAATTTAGTATTGCACTCTATGACTTTACAGCTGCTTACATTCCAGGGTTGTTGACACTGCATTAAAATAAGAGCATAATAAGATACTATATTAAATAAATAAGCCAGGAAAGTCTGATTTGCGGTAGCACCTTTTCCTTTTTTCAGTAATATTTCCATCTTCCGAACGACGACGTTGTGAGCAAAGTCTAATCTGCCGTAAACTATACGCTGTAATCATTTTGTCGTGAAGCTACGACTTCAGTTCCACTCCTTTATTAGCTCCATGAAAAGACCCCCCAAAGACAAGTTCGAAAACACCGATTGGAGCAAATTTTAGCGCGACATCGACTCGGCAGTAGGAAATCTTGATAGTGTATCGGAAAACTTAACAAACCGTCAGATTATTAATCTAGTATCATCATAAACGAAACCGTAGTTCAGAATACAGCTTGATTACACTTAATAAATATCAGAATCATACGCTGCCGCCGAAAATTCTTAAGCACATGAAAGTAAGACATTTATGGCACTGTAAGTTAAAGTGGATTTTTCATAGGCATGGTAGGAATCAGCGGTTGTACAAGTCACTACTCTCGAATATCAGCTGACTCAGCAAAATTATTGCTGAAATGGTTGCTAAGTTTCGCAGTAAGAATCCTGTCCAACGATTGGCTAACAGCCGACCAGAACAGTCGACAATCTGCTTTCTGGCAAATATAAATGGCAAATATTGACAATATCGCTGTGCGCAACCCTGACCACCAGGTTGAATTGTTTGTACAGACATTTCAATCCTAAATGAATGCTGTTCCGCAAGACGATTCTGTTCCTATTCCCTTATCGCCTCTTCAATACACACAGCGAGCCACATTTACATCCGAAAATCTTTCGGATGATCCGCGAAATGCAGACCTTGTTAATAGTGAATAATTGATGCAACTGCTGCGCAGTATAAAATGCAAGATGTTTTCTGGGCATGATGGAGTGGCTAATTTCATTATTAAATATTTACCACCCTCTATGCTCAGAATTATCTCTTCTGTATTTAACAATGCCCTGAGGAATGGCTACTTTCCGAAATCATGGAAGATGGTCAAGATTGTTACCATCCATAAGAAAGGCAAAAGTAAAGAGTTTATGTTTTTAGTTTCTGTTTTAGGTTTTTAGTTTATGTTAAAAGGCCCCCATTCACGAGCAGTCCATCAGTCCAAATGGCGTGAGGCCAGGCCAAAATCTCACCGTGTGTGGGAGAACTCGGAAGGAGTCATGGACTCAAGGAACGAAATTGGATTTCCAATCAATCCAAAGTCTATGGACTCAGGCCATCGGGCCGTTTTTTGGCTCGAACGTGTGTGGGGAAATAGTAGGTCGAGTTGGGACAATCCATGAAATGGACTAGTCGTGTGTGTTGAAGCCTCAGTCCAAACAACGTATCAGTCTTGCTTCACGCGCTGATCTGTGAGAAGCTTATTGACTGTTTCTCTGATTACTTTATTTAATCGAAAAATTCAGCATAATGGATAGTGGTGGCCATGATTTTGTTTTGGACGTTATCGAATAATATAGATCACATGAATGTATATGATATTATTTGACCCAAAGCCTGTAACCGCTTGCTAAGTAGCGCAAAGTAGCAGTCAATCTTTCGTGAGGGCTGATAGTTTATCTTTCATGAGCACTACTCCGGGTGCGGCCCTTGATGCGCTTCTCAATCTGCCTCCTCTCGACATTCAAGTTCAGAGTGTGGCGATAAGCTCTGCCCATAGACTAGCTCAGTTTGGCTTATGGGTAGGTGAAGACGATGTGGAGCACTGCCCTATTAGGGGTTCGATGCGTGAGATCTCTCCGATTCTCACTATGCCTTCGGACGGTCGAGTGCCCATCCTCGACTTCGAAAGAAGGTACGAAGTAATCCTCTTGAGCAGAAGTAACTGGGACGATCCAGATCTGTGTACGAGGAGATATTCTGAGATCTTCTTCACGGACAGCTCGAGGACAGATGGTAGATCTGGAGCTGGTATCTAGCAACGAAATTCTAACTTTTATTTTTATAATGAAAGTGGGAGTTACTTTGTTAAAACTGACAATTGTAACGTCCATTTCACTCTGATGAATCATTAACTACAAAATTCTAGTGGATTTTCTTGTAGTGTATTTTTGCAAGTGTATTTCGTATTTGTGGATTTTGTAATTATAATACCGAAAAAATGGGTGGTTGATATCGTGGATTTTGAAAAATGTATGGATTTTGTGTAGTTGGATTTAGTTTTTATGGATTCCATAGTGTTTCCAATTAAATCAGCTTCTCTCGTATGCTTTTCAATCCATACATAGATTCAGAGGGTTGTAAAGAGAGAGGCAGTATAAAAAGGGTACTTTTCGAAATGTGTGGATAAGAAAAAATCAGTTTTGTCGTTGTCTCTTGATTCACCTGGAACTCTGTTAGGGTAACCCTCTGTTAGAGTACCTGGATTAGTACAAGGGAGTTCACTTCATAGGTCATTAACATTTGTTCAAGTTCTTCAAAGGAACGTTGTATCTGCACTGGACATATTTGAGCTGCGGTACAACAAAAAAAAAAAACATATTATTTAAATTGCCATTTCTCGATTGGAGGAAAAAAGAGGCAAAAAGCGATATCCTGAGAGAAGATACTGATTTGGATCAGCATCAGAAACAACTTTGGTTTGACTTAGAGCTAAAACTGTCAATTTGGTGCCAGCCAAGAGATAGGTAACCGACGAAACTGTTCATGTCCAAACCACGAATGATGCAATAATCGAAAGGAATTTGCTGCTAAGTTTACGGAATGTTCAAAGAAAAGCAAATTAAACGCACTTTAATGAAGTACACAAAATTGACAATGCACAGGAAAAAAGTGACTGTCCATTAAAGCGTCGCTTCATGCATTCGTCAGCATAGCACACATCTTGACGATACGCCACAGCCACTGTGTCTGAATAAAAGTAACTGATTGCACGACCAGCTGATGCTTTTCGTGAAATATCGAGTTCAGGTGATAAAAAAATGTGTTTTCCTGTATTATTTGGCTCGATGGCATAAAAAAATATGTATGCAAGTAGGAAAATAATATATTCTACTTTATGAATATATATATTTCCTTACATTAAATAAAAAAAAATGCAATGTTAGCTCGGAAAATTTACAAATTATTAGCGCAAACAAATTGAATTAAAACAATAACAGGTAACCCAAATCGAATAACTAACTAGCAATATGATTAGCATTTTTTTGTGAAATTATTCATTATTCGTTTTCTTACCTTCTTCCAGAAAAGAGTTTTGCGTGTTACTAAGATTTGAGGCTAGGCTGTCCTTTCTGGGACGACCACGACCACGTTTCATGCTCCATACCTTGACTAGAAATAAAGTTCAAAATCCCCGCACTAAGTACAAATGTGGTTCAGAGATGGGCAAATTATACGAACATGCTAATGTACAACGAAAAAAAATTTTCAGAAAAACTTTAAGTGTCTACAGTAGTTAATTTGATTTTATCTTTCCAAAAATAGCAGAAAATATTGAGTCGACCACAAAATATCTATTTCTGTCATTTGTTTAATATTATATCATTTAGTGTTTGATTTTTAAGAAATGTTCATTTCGAACGCTAATTCATTTCAATTGCATTCCCATCTCTGAATATTTATTAATGTAAATGTGATAATGATATATGCTTTTTAAAAATATTGCCTATTTTCCGTTCAATTTGAAGTGGATTAAAACTGGAAGGTGTCATTTTTGTAAGCTTTCCGCAACCCAATATGTGCTCAGTATATACTTATAAATGTGAACTTGTGTATGTGGCATAAATATTAGATTCTGTGTTTCATACAATACTCACTCGAATGTGTTTGGAAAATATATGATAGTCAGTTTATGAAGAAATGATGAGTGAAATACTTAAATGCAGTATTAAAGCTACAAATACGATAAGAAGTGATTTCAGCGATTGCGTGTGCAAGTGTGTATTCTCACTGTTGCCTTCTCACAAATCGATATACTACAGATTTAAACAATACTCCCGTAAACCGTACTTATTAAAACTAGAAACTAATCTATATATATCGTAATACAGTAGGCTACCATTAAATCTTAAAACTTACATAGGCAACTTAAAACATTGCAAACAACAATTTAATACAAATTTACCGAAGAGTGCTATTTGCAAACGAATTGTCTTAGTTGCAATATTTATATTCGTTAGTCAGGCCCAAGTGGAACGTTGCCTAACTATTAATTGTAAGCCAACATCACTTGGATAATTACGCTCTAAATACTTGATACGTAAATATAACATGACTAATTTACCTTCTTCAACGGGGTATCGACGTTTACGCGGGCGCCCACGTCCACGCTTTACCTCAGGCATTGGTGGTATAATCGGCGGACCTAAGGTCGCTTTCTGTGACGTTTGAGATGCAGCCGATGGCGGACGTTCGCCCTCCACATCGACAAATTCATTTTCAGGTGTCGAAGTACGACTTGTTCGCGATACATCAAAATCTTGTTCATCCTGGTCCCACGCCACATCCAAATCGGCATCGGCCCTTACACGTTCTTGAACGCGACAGATATTCTGTTCCAACTGACCACAATGCTCTGCAAACTGCAAAACAAACACATATACATTCGTATAACCAAATAATTTTCCTGTATGTCTTCTGTATTTTAATGATTATTCTTCGGTAAAAAAAAGTATATCTACCTCAGCTAGAGCACTTCTGGCTTCATGTAAAAGAACCTTTGCGTTTTGCGTAAAACTCGATTCGGCTCCGTTGTATTGTTCGCAATTTGTTGCGATTAGTTCGATATCAGCCAAAAACTCATACCGCGAATGGTATTTGTGCGCTAGCAAGAAAAAATTATTCATGTCGCAATGCAACTACAACATAAAATTATACATACCTGCTACTTTCTTAGAAATAGTATCTAGATCAATGGGCTTCTTTATTATTGTGTAATAGTCCTTTACTTGCTTTTTGTTCACTGGCTTTAAGAATGGCCAGCTCTCGTGCATGGTTTTCAGCTTATTATTCAATAGTTTCTTGAATATGAAAGATAATGCAACCTGAAACGACCAGGAATTTGCCTTTGTAGTCTCTGAAAATCGATTTATATATAATCATTTTCCAACCTGATCATCGTCATCTAATAGTGGATTGATTGCCTTCTCTAGACGCATTAATCGATCCTCTTTTTCACCTAGTCGTTCAACACATTTCTGTAACATCCTTTGCGCTGCCAATGTTAACGAACTCTTCGCACCATTGTATACAGTTGAATTCTCCACAATTTGATTAACGTCTGCCAAGAATTCCTCGCGACTTTGATATTTCTTTTGTCGCAAATTTTCTCGGATCGTTTGCAAATCCATAGGTCTGGTTACAATTCGATAGTAATCCGGTACTTTCTGCAAACAGAATATTTCTAGTATAATCAACAAAATACACAGCATATATTTATCTTACCTTTGCATTGACTGGAAACATGAACGGCTGCACATCTTGCATATCCCTTAACTCGTTCAAGATTTGCTCGAGAATCGAAGATAACACTACAACCGGGTCGGTACGTCGACGATTGGCAGTCTTATTATGCCGTTTCAAATAATCACAGTGCACGTCCATGCCAATTCGTCTTTTCTTTTTGCCGACCGCGTCTTTCGGTACTTTAATTAACAGTGTACGACGCTTAACGTCTTCGTGGCGTTTTAAAAGTTTACCGCTAAGTTTTACTTTAGTACCATCTACGTTAACTAGATCTTCATCGTCGCAATTGAGTTCCTTTTCGATTTCTTCCTCCTGCTCTTCAGTCAGAGCGACGTTCACAGAAGGCGATGGTCCCGGAGTGCCGGTGTACAATGGACACGCTTTGTTCGTACGCATATGACCCACCTAAAATGTAGCAAGAAAAACAGTTCAATAAATTGCATTTATATTTATGCAATGCATTTATGTAACATAAATACCTGTCCGCAGGCTCCGCACTTTAATTTCAGATCTGGTTTCAATTTAATTTTTCGCCGCGATGGACTCAGATCCTTATGCCCGGACGGCGTGCCAGGTGTACCTGGTGTATGAGACGAGCTACTTTTTGGATCACCCAAACTAGTAGGCGGTCCACCAGGTGTATGCAGTTGATTCTTCTGCATTTGTGCCAACATGTCACGTTCTTGGTTGCGCTTTATTCTTCTGAGCTGTTCCTGAATGCGTCGCTTTTCTCGTTTCATTTCTTCTTTTTGCTGCTCATCCAATGTAGCGAATTGCCGAATGAATGCTTCATCTTTAGTTGTTCGTATCTTAACGTAGGCATCAATAACCGGCTGCCTACGCACTATTTCGACTCGAGTATATTCACGGCCTTCGAGATTTTTGAATGTTCGCGTTATTTTCATAATTCGACCTTGATTTTGATTTTGAGCGTTATTAGCTGCTTGTTCCTGCTCCTCTTTTTTCTGTTTCAGGTTTTTTGAGGACGTAGATGTCCCACCTTCCCTTTCCTCCATCATTTTTTTGAGCAGTTCTTGTCGCTCCTGTTCCTCACGCTCCAGCTCCAGCTGAGTAGACGTTTTCTTATTTGCCAACATGTTTTCAAGATTTTTGCCCAATTCCTCCAAATCTGATTCTTCAGATGCCGAAGACTCATCTTCGTCTGTTGAAAGAACTTCCGAGCTGGCCAAAACACGATTCTGCAAATCAAAAATTCGCTGACATTCTTCCTTGTAACGCTCTTGATGTTCGGCGATTGAAAAACGATTTCCTCGTGAAAACTTATCCATGCCCTGTTCCCCTGCCTTGGCTTTTTCGGTAGATAATGTTCGCACTACATCGATAACTTCCCAACGAGAAAGTTTTTTGATTTCATCTTCAGGTACTTTGAATTTACGCAGAAGTTCTTTTGCTTTGTTCAGAGGTAAACGACGTAGATCAGCATCTGTACCCGTGACTGTTCGTTTCGGTTCTTTTTCTTGTTCTTCCTTTGTTTGCTGTTAAACGTAGAAATTGAGGTAAAAGGTAGTTATTTGGCTGTAATTTGCACCAACTTACAGTGGGCTTGTTAGGTACGCGAACATAAGAGAATCCTTCTCCGCAACCGGTAGGATCTGCTGGTCCATTCAACTGAAGCAAACATTTGCCCCTCATAGCTTGAATATATGCCCTGTAAAATATATAATTTATCAGGTAAAATCTGTATTAGAATGTGCATTGAGGATAAATAATTGCAATAATTTTATGGGAGATGTTGATTCGAGCAGTCAAAGTGGTTAGACGTTTATACACTTAGCTATCTTTTCAAAGTAGTTTTGACAGCAAAACATAGAATATTCCTACAATATTTATAGTGAAATATCTACAGACCTGAACGACATCATAATGTGTGTCGTCTGCAAACAAAATGTTTTCACCCCAAGTGCACTGCGTTAAAAAACGAAATTAATTTTCCAAAACTCGGAAAAGAGGTTTGTCAGTTGATCAAGCAACGGAACAACGTTATCAGTGAAAATACTGTTTTGTTGGACGTTAACTTTAAAAACGATCTTATAAATAAATTATTGAGCTGACCATGTACAATTCATGTCGATATTAGCTGTTGACAACAGCCACGATCAAGGAAAATGACAACTGCTTAACGACCGTCCAACATAATTTGTAAATTAACACGACAAATTACAAGAGACAATATAATGAATAAATAAACTGTATATGGCGCTTGTGCTGTGTACAATAATGGTGAACGTATTTGCGTTAACGATCATATTATCCTTTACATCGGTCAACTTTTGAGAAAAGCTAAATTACAAACCTTAAGGCTTTAAGTACATATAGACAAAAGGAGGTGAAATATATGATTAAATAATGATGATAATAGCAGAGCAACATTAATGAGAAGTCATGGCGACTTAGCAAATACATAAAGAGCTCTTTTTTTATGTATGTGTTATGTATATTTTTTGTTGAAATGGGTGGCACAGATATATCAGAAGATATTCCTAAGACTGCGACAAAAAGTTTGAGATACGAAAATGAGATCCCAACATTTTACATTCCAGATTCTAAAATTAGCTATTGCTTCAAATTATCAAGTATGAATATACGTAGTATCTCAAAACATTTTGATCAGCTTCAAGTAGCTCTCAATGTTTAAAAAATCAGATATGATTCGAATATTCTGATGGAAATTTGGCTGAGTGACACCGAAGCCTGTACTTGTATATGTTCCTAATATATATTCTGAAAAGGTTATGAATAACAATATACTTGATGCGAATACCATTTAATTACTTCTAAATGTGTCCACAAATTTTAAGCCTAGACTTACAAGTGTATATAGGTCACCGAGCCTTGGTCAATTTTTGAGGTCTCAAGAAAAGTACCGTACCATAATTGCAAATGAATAACTAGACACTCTGAAGGTAGGTATCCCCACGTTGTATTTCATGCGTATCGTATCCGTGTTGCGTACCATTCACTAAACGGGTACGGTCTCCACACTACTCAATTTATCATGCATCACCAGCACGATGCGTTGCAAAAAGCTCGACACGCGGCTGCAACATTTTTATTCACTAATCGATGCTGTGCAACGCAACGTGGCCAAATATGACTCCACTGCGTATCGTATTATGTCTTTGATGCGACGGCAAGAAACCACCAAATAACCGATCAAGGTCGTTGCGTTTCTTTGTATCATGTTTTGATACGGAACAAAGATACGTTTGTCGTTTTCACTGGTATGCAAAAATGCAACATATGGATATCGGCCTTTAGGATTAAAATTACTAGAAAAGCATTTGCACAACTGTCTAATCAGTATTTCGCTATGCACTATAGAAACCACAGAAACAACATAAGCCAGATTATAAAACAAGAGAAAAGAATGTATTATAAAAATCAGGTTGGACTGGCGAAAAATAATCCTTAAAAACTGTGGAAAGTAATTAATAAGTAACTTCTAAATCTGAATGCTCAAATCTAATGCATAGTATACGGGATCCGAGTGATAACATAATAAATGGTCAGGTAAAAATGTGTGAAATAATGAGCCAACATTTTGCAAATATTGGGCAAGAAATCTCTAGTTCGATCCATCCGCCTGATGAAAATTCCATCAATGTAGTAATATCAAGCAACAGTACGCAAGTACTTGCGGAAATAAGATCAATAGAACTAAGCGAATTATTCTTTCATATAGCTGCGGACATATACTTAGAAATAATTACTAGGAAAAATAGTGACTACTAGAAGATAGTGATTACTAGAAGAATAGTGAATAGATAATAAAGACCTGCCAATAAATTCTTCGATATAACTCATACTCTTTTTTCCTGATACAATGGCAATTGAGGGAGGTAAGAGGATAGCCGATGTTTCCTATAAAACGACGACAAGACGAGCAAGTTCTGGAAAACCCAAGACTTCGAGCGGACACGTAATTATTGTATTCCACTATAATATATTTGTATTTACTATAAAAAGGATGGCATATAATTTCGTTATGATCATTTTTGAAAGCTTACTTGAATTCGTCGCAGTTTAAGTGTAATTTTTAAAATTTTAAAACGTGATTTCAATTTCAATTACAATAGGAAAGGTTAGATTGTATGTAGACATGAGAGAGTTAGGCTTGTAATATCAATAAAACGCCAGCCAGCTAGAGCTCTCCATCAAAATAGATTACGGAACACTGAAACAGAGGACTATCCAAAATATAAAAGAGCCCGAAAGACCACTCATAGTACGAATAGACAAAATGTCTGCACAACGAAACGGAACCGAAAAAGATCAGCTGAAATTCATCGCCGACTTTTCATCTTCAATATTTAAAGAAATAAGAAACCACACAAACCCAAAGCTATTGTCGTGCCAATCCATAGGATGATGACAATTTAGACCCAAATAGCTATCAGCCTTCTTAGTAACATCAAAAATTTTCGAGAAGTGTATAAAAACTAAACTAGTCCAATATTTCGCTGCCAGTGATAGATTAGCTAGTAATCAATATGGTTTTAAAGCAAATTCTAGTACACCTGATACACTTTATGATTTAACATCCTACATTAATACAGTTCTTAATTGTAACGAAAAAGCGGTCACTATATTCCTTGAATCCTTGACCGTAGACCACACTTTACTATAAATTATATTATACCAAGCAGGTATCCGCCATAGAGTACTAAACCTGTTACGATCATATAGATCATATAGATCTATGTAGCTCAGAAAATCATATAAAATATTGCATTGTTGCCTATTCAGGTGATACTGAATTAATATTCAAAGGGAAGGATCGAAAATCAGTGACTTATGTATTAAACCGTGATATACTACTAATAAATGTCTGGCTCTATGAAAATTACTCAATTTAACTTAGAAAAAAGCATAAATATATCCATCCTTTGGCGACATATAAGACATATAAGACTAATTCTGAATGCAGCCGAAATAAAAAGTACAAACAAAATGAAGTACCTAGGTGTTACCATTGAGGGCATTTTTAAATGGGAAAATTACATTCATAATTTATGCCAAAGAATTTGAAAAGCCTTTTATAAGTTCCTCATCCTATGAGATATACTTGATCTTGATTTAATAAGATCACTATACTTTACATTTATACAGCCAACCAGGGAGCTGCATCTGGGGAGAAACATTTACATCCAAACTAAGCCAGCTGTCACAGATCAAAGCGAATCGATATAGCTACATATGTCTGAGAAAGTCGTTCTACTCAACGTCGTAGGCCTTAGCTAATTTTGGCGTACTAACAGTGAGACTAATGTGGCGAGTTAATGCTTTAATGTACGTATGAAAAAATATAGTTAAATTTCCACAATATTGCTCACAATTACTACGCGGTGTCAAACTACTAGCGCTTAAGAAATCCCATAAACTAAGAAAACCCTAGCCGGTAGATAAATAAAAATCTCTAAGTTTCTATAGAATTGCGCACATATCTTAATTTGACTAATTACAAATGAAAGCTTAAACTTTTCGTTGCATATTATTTTGATACTTTATTGGTGTAATGCAATAAATTTACCTAAGTATTTTAAAAACTACTATATCCACATGAATTAACTTTAGACTAGATAAAACTGATATTTTTGATATTTCGTATAGCAATGATAAATACGCTTGATTCCCACACACAGGTCTTTTGCTAAAGTGGGAAATACTATCTCTTATAATTATGAATAAGCACTATTAGCATTATTGTATTATTTTTAAACTGAATTGTACACATATAAGCATATAAAATGAATAAATTGAAAAAAAAAATGTGGACAGAGGAACGGAGTTGCCCAACCGAAGGTTAATCTGTGGGTTGTTTAGAAGACGACATAAGCACCTCCGTATGTATACACGCGTTTTTATCAGAACTTAAAAGAATCAAACAATCGCTGCTAAATTGCATAGCCTATGTTTATTTTAGATCGCCAACTATAAGCTTATATTTTTTATCTTTAGAGAATAGCCAACCAGGCTGTAGAATCAATTAGTCTTGTCAGTATTTACTTTTAAATCTTTACACGAAAGAACCAGAATCCCCCAAGCAATATGTTTTAGCATTAACAACAGAGTCATCAGGATTCACTATATATTCGATTAGTCAAATACGAGCAAAGAAACTTGAAATGTTGCCTAGCTGGACATTTTTAAAGTACACAGTGTAAGTAGTTTTTAATATCATTGCATGGACGGGAAAATAACATCGGACACAAAAGAATCTGTTCTGAAAACTCCTCGAAAAACATAGCAGCCTTTATCTCAGGCAGATATTATTCTAAACGATCATAGAAAATCAAATGAGCTACTATCAATAATAGCCGAGCCACAATCTAGAAACCAACTATCCAATACAACAACACTGACTAATGCACAATAAATTAGTTGAGTGTATTGTTTCAGTATTATAATTTCGAATTAAACATCATTTGGTGTGCAAAGCTTTTTGGAAGAGAAGAGGAAAATAGTCTACAAGTGCACATTTTGCCAAAACATTTGACTCCATCGCGACTCCTCTGCTACAATATAAGGTAACCCAATCTACCTTATGATTAATCAAAGCAGTCGCATACCAATTATTCTTCAATTATCGTTTGTCATTACCTCGTCGTGTTCCAAGGTGCCACCTTGATTTCATCATCCATTTTCAGTTGCATTTCCTCATCATCATCATCTTGTTGTGCGAAAATAAATTTCTCTCCATATCCAGCGTCCTTGAAATCCGCGTAGATATTACAATCTAATCGATAATTATTAAATGAACACTTACCTTCAATCGTTGTTCTGCAGCAATCATACTGAAAAATGCACAACACTGCTCGGGTGAAACCATTGCACGGATTTCTTCTTCTGACGGCAATCGGAATTCCGGCTTTATAACCCACCAATTCGAATCCATACCCGTTCGTTTGAAATCAGCACACTGTTTCAATCGTTTGCGTATGCTACTTTCAGAATGAGCCGGAAACGCTTTCTTGATGTCGTCCATTTTTATACGCCTTGGATTATCACGACTCTTCCAAAACAAGCGATATATGAATACCTGGAACATAATCATTTTTACTATAGTTTCGGTACAAAATCTCAGAGCCTTCAACTACTTACCTGCAAGAAATCTCGAGCAAAATTATTTGCACGTTTCGAATTCGGGCCCGGCACCTCATACAGCGGGCACTCCTGCCCAACTGTGAACAGAGCATTGAATTCGCGAATGAAATAACTATTTCTTGTGCGTATCAGCAAGAAGTCTGTCGTGTGAATATTATGCGAATAGATTGGCGCCCGATACATATTATTTTCTACAGCTTGAATGCACTGCCCGGGATGAAGAATGCCAAGGAAAGGACTTGTATGAGCATACGCTGTCTCCCCATACTTGAAATCAGGAGGACCAGAATCCTTCGCCGCTTTGCGCTTGTAATAATTCTTGATTTTCGAGCACATACCAACCTAAAATTGCAAAAGAGATTAACTACTTGTAACACTTTCAGTTTCATGCGATTATTGCTTTTTATACTTGATTCATCAAAGGCGGATGTTCTTCGCAAAATTCACAAAGAATTATGTCTCCATCTTTTCCAGAAAGATCTTCTGGATTACGCATAAAGAATACATCGCCACCACCAGATGCTATACGCTCCTGCTCACGTGACTTTGCTTTCTTTGCAATATTCTTTACTAGTGGCAATACAGGATGTGGACCTGACTGCGCCATCGGCCCGTGTGAATATTTTTTCATTGGAGGCCGATGGAAGAGCCTGAGTTTCATTGGCCCCATGTGAGTCTAGAAATAATATAAAAGAAATATAGTGTGGTGGCCTGCCTGGGATTCAAACTTGAGTGAAACTTACTGGTACAAACGGAGACCGCAGCTCAACAACTGGGGTTGAATGCTGTATGAGGTTTCCACCACCAACTTTTAGACGTAGTGTTGATTCCGAGGTTTTTGCTTGATAATACCTAAAAATAATTAACAATTGAGTTTCATTAGATTATCCACTAAATTGTTTCACATACACATCATTTGATATGTTGAATGGATCTCGATCTGGGCTTTTCGGTGGCGGTGGTGGCGTGTCTTCTGCTAATACGTTAATTACTCCAGCTTTGCCTAGCAAGATTTTTGATTTTTTTACATGAGGATGAGGTATTTTCACTTTCGGAGGAGGTCCAGTATTCTTATTAACCTATTTGCCGTAATATTGAATTTTATTATAACACTCTTAAAAACATGGCGGATACATGCCTTTGACGGATCAATATCATCCGGTATACCTAAAATGATGTTTTCGTCGTTTGGATCTAATGTTAAAACTTTTGGTCGAGGAATTTTCGTCATGAGCTCAGCATCCCAAATGATTTCATCTTCCCATTTGCTGTAAATCAATTCTTCGTTTTCGACGGGGAAGATACTGTACCATGTATCATCGTGATCTTCTTGTTTGGGAATGTTCCTAGGGAATTGTTTATTTAAAGCAATACAAACACATAGGAAGTTATATTTTACATTTGGCTTTTGGACATTTTGCCAGGTAGCGGAGGATTAGGCAACGAATTTTTGGATCCGGTTGTGTTTGTTATTGGCATTCCTTTCCCCGGCTGACTGAACGCTCCTGCAGTTCGCGACCCACTTGAGGGCAGCCAGCCTGCTGCGTTTGTTTTCGAGTTCAATTTTTGCATAACCTGCAAGAAGGGATGTTGGTTGTTGTACGAAGACAATATGTACTTAAATGACAGACAGACGTATTACGTAGATTGGATAAAATATATTAGTGGTAGGCAGTTACCGAAGCTGAAGACAGTTCAAAAAATATTACCTTCGTTTTAATATCATTTCCATCCCAAACGACATCATCTTCCCAATGCAGTTGGGAGACCATGAGAAAGGCGTCGTCAGGAATTGATTCTCCAGTGATAGAAGTTTGTACATCTGGAGATTGTTGTTGCTGGTGCTGTATGAAAATTATTTTTAGAGCCATAGCCCGAAATTTCATAATTCCACCTTACATTCTTATCCCTGACTTTGAAACCATAATTGAATCCTTCACCTGATTCAGGTACATCCAGCATATCATACCATATCTGAGCTGGCCCGAAGCGCCAGTCGGCCACTTTCGGCTTATTATCATTGTTTTCTCCGTTCTCCGGTTCTTTTTCTTTCTCTTCGTCTGCAACATTACTAAGCAACTTATCTTCGTCATCCGAACGGCATTGCTCCTTGCTTGGATCCGGCCCGTAATTGAATATATATCCTTTACATCTTCTAGGCTCCTCGGTATCACTTTGCGAATCTGATCCCGCATTTCCCTACCGAATCAAAAGAATATTCAAATGATCTGATTTCAGCTCAGCCATCACATTTGAAAATCTACCTTCATTTGATCCCTGGACTGTTTTCGCTTACGTCGCCTTTTGCGAACACTACGCCAAATTTGTGGAAGACTCGAAGGTTTACCAGGACCAAAAAGTCGAGAAAATCGCAAAACTTTGTCTGGTCGAAAGTCGGGAAATAGTTCGCGAACGTCGACGTTTGCATATTTTGAGGGTAGCATTGCTGCCAAAGGTGTTTCGAGTTTCTTTTCGGGCGTATCTTCCACTGAGAATAAAAGCAGCATTTATGAATTTGTAGCGATGGGCATTTTAAAAGACTCAATTGTCGTGACTTTTTACTGGAAATGTCTTTAGGGTTGGAAAATACGCTTATTAAACTGAAGCAACAGAAAGTATTTTTTCGCAATGCAGACCAATTTGCAATTGAAATTCTATGAAATGAAATTCTACCACGGAAATAAATTTTTACATTTATTTGGGTCGGTATTGCGAATATCTGCATTGAGGAGTCAAATTAGAGCCGCAGCCAAGTCGGAGCGATAAGAGCGTCGTTAAACAGCGCGCTGCAATTGTTCTTGCATTGCCATGTCGAGGCAGCGACCAAAGCATCAAAGCGATAGTAGCGACGAGATAGATCCAAACCGATTTTGACGCTCTCTTCGCTCCGACTTGAAGATGATACCAAAGACTCACTTACGATAGTCAGATATTAGTTCCAATAAGTATTTCGTACGCAGCAAACCATCTCACAAGAAATAAGTTTTTCTGCTTCATTTTATAGTTCGCTAGACAGACATACCTTTTTCTTGTTTTATTTCCAACTCTCCCTCACCGCCACTTTTCGTAGAATCTTGGCTGGAATTGCGCACTGGTAGACTCGGCGGTGGCATCAGCTCCTTATCATTTCGTCTGTCTGCAAATTAACAACACCAATATGAACTAAATGCTTACTTTTTGTCGAAATGCTTTATTACCTGGATCATATTCTGTTTTTATTGTGGTTACAATTCCATCCTTTGAGTCTACAATAACAGTGCTTGCCGGGATCTCATCCTCAATATCAAGTTCAGTCTAGTTGTAAAACCAAGAAATGCTACCTGCTCCATCTTAATATCTTATCTTTTACCTTAATCACAGGACAATCTTCCGCAAGTTCGTTAATATCCGAATAATCAACTGCATTGTCATCTTTTTTATCATAATCTTCATCAGACTTAGGGCTTTCATTCCCTTCCTCGTCGTCCTTTTCATTCTCGTCATCAGTGCCATTTTCTTCTTCTCTGGTTTGAATTACTTCATCCAGCAGTGAGTTCAAACCAAGTCTATGGAAATTTATTCATTAATTCAACCATGTATCCTTTTAATTCTTCAAGCCATTTTTACCTCGTCAATGATCCAAGTTGTTTCTTAACTTCGGAGTCGAATATATCATCTTCCAAGCGACCGTTCGAATCGATGTTCCCGAACAGGAAACCAGTCAAAACACAATCGTTTCTTTCGTCGTCGCTATCGTTGTCCATATTTTCCTATATTTGATCAACGGCCTTTTTGTAAATTACAAGCAAAGTACACGGACCGCCACAGCCGCCACACGACTTCTCACGGCATTTGACAATTACAATGTCATAACATTAGTATCTTCTTCTTGAATGGGACAAAGGTTGCGTATTGCGCATTTTCAACATGCTGTTGGTGACCGTATGCTACATTTATTTTTGAAACGGTTACGACTTTGAATTAAGCTCTTGAGAAAAATGCACGTTGTTTTGGTTTAGATAAACAAGGGTGAGTACGTCAGATGGTTAATCCAATGTTTTATCGGTAAAAAAACCCGAAAAACCACTATTACTGTAACTGAACAGTCTGTTGTTGAGCACTACATTCTATTGTTGAACAGGCTGTTATTGAACAGAAGCCAACGTATGATTTCGAACTGTCAAACTTTCAAACAAGTTCGGTTTGGTTCGGTTAGTGGATTTTCGGTTTGAAGTGCGGTTTGAAGCATTTAAGTATTTTGTGGCATAAAATGGAAATGCTGAGTAGAAATAGAAAATCGAGGGTGAGACAGCATTATATAAATGCAGTTGCTATCGTCGAAGGAAAAGAAGTTAGACTGATCAAAAAATTTCGGGATGGGATGCGTAGATTCGGTAATGGTTTCATTCATTTGAATATTCTTTTGATTGAATGGAATAGAAAAATCTATAAAGAGATCAAATCCAGCTACTTTCGCCAATAGCACACTAGTTGATGATTTTATCGAAATGAAAAGCATTCGAATTCAATGAATATTCACTTGGCATTATAACACTTTAGTAAAACGAATCACTCTATAGGTTCGTTTATTGTAACTTCAAAAGCAAATCGAAAAGCATATTACTCTAAACATTGCCTTTTTAACTTACATCAAAACTTTAACGGCACTTTCTAAATTTTAGAAGAACTGGAACAAAAGAAATTTGAAAAAAAGGCGCAGCTAAAAGAATCTTCGAAAATCAAAGAAGCTCACGAAGAAGCCATTGAAAAATTAAAGGAATTCAAAGGCTCTCAAGAAATTGAAATGGTATTTTCAAATGATTAAAATGATGCCAATCAGGCTTAAAATATTTATCTATTTAAGATTCGTCTTCGACAACAGATGAAAGCTCACACAAAAAGGCATGTAGCCCAGAGCATTTGCTTGGACAGTGATGTGTTGACTATTCATGGAACGGATCGTGAAATCGCTTACAAGAAACAGTTCGTTTTGCAGAAATTTACTGCCGGGCTTTGTTACTGAAAAAATATTGAATACTTTCAGATCGATACACAGCTGTTTGAAAGTTGCAAGTAACCTGTATGTAAGCGAAACTAGCTCTCCTGATCTAATCCGGGGATTTGTCTGCAATGAATTCGAAGATAGCGTCATACCATATGAAATCGATTTGAATAAATGCTCGAAAAGTGATGCAACCGAACAAATGTGGGAGTTGGTGAAGAAGAGTAGTCCGTACAGTGAAAATTGGGAAGATATATTTTTGAGTGGCGAAAATTTTTAAACGTAAGCAGATTTATTATAATTTTTAACGTATGTGCTAGATGTAAATGTGAAATGTGCATTTGATGTTTTATTTTAAAATATATGTATGTAAGTTGAATCAAGAATGATGATAATGAATGATATTTGGTATGATTGAAAAATTGCCTGTATGCGAGTTGGAAAATCTTCATTGGTCAGCATTAGTGGTATTTTGGGTGGCTTAGGTATGTGTCAACATTAAATAAGTGTAATCAATTCGATCTAAAATGTAACGTATTTTCATATTTCATATAGGAACATAAATTACGTTAGGGACTTATATTGGCATCTTTAAATCTGTATTTATGATTTATATCCACATACGTATTTTCTACGAATTTTGTCTGATATATTCTCGGAAATTGGTAAATACTTCGGTTGATGTTTCATATAAACAATACACTTTATATCTTGTGGCTTGGTAAATAAAACAACTACGTTAGATAATCGACTAAGAGAACAAAAAAATGCAAAGAAAAAAAGAAAAACTATATTCAAACCTAGTTATCAAGGCAGAATAAAATTATAAGATTTCCAGAGCTAATTGCTCGTAAAATGAATTGTCGGGTCCATTTTTCACAAAATATTTGATAGAGACAATATGTCCAATATTTTTCCTGGATGAAAATTAAAATTGCTTGGAAAGAATTATTTTGAAGATCGTATTTGGGATTATCTGCAGATGCCTAATCGCATGCACTTCCTCCAAATCCCAGGCTTGCAAAACGATTGATGTAAGCTCAACTGTGATTTTAATTTTATTTCAGGGTAGATACAATGAATACCTGTAGAAACCGTCTGACAGATCAGCGTCACATCAAACCTTGATGTATTAGTCTTCTTACTAGGGCAGTTTTGTCTAACCAAGATAGCTTCGTGGTACGAGAAAATTGTCGGATCTCTCTTTCTGTAATAAAAATAAATGTTTTTGGGGGTGTTAAACTAAATTTTTCCACCTAAGCAAGAGATGGTGAAGCTGCATCTCTACATTGTTATATTAGCCTCAGGGTTGGAGTCGTGAGAATAAATACAGACACCCAATAAAATTGAACGAATTTCAAGCCGTTGTGAATATATCAAATGATATTCGAATTAATTGTGAATATATCAAATAATATTCGAATTAATCAAGGAACCTCAGCTGCTTTTTGCTAGCTTGAAGAATTTTAGTTCTTTATTTTAACTTAAAACACGCAATAAGAAGGAAATTATAATTATTTTACCCATAATGATTTTATCCTTCCTGTCCTACAGAATCAAATCTTTTCTGATATCCACGCCAACACTGTCCTTATATAGGAGATAACGTTTAATGTCTTTGGTACCATGGACAATTTTATGCACTGTTGTTACTCAACAGAAGCTTCATTAGTAGCTTATGTAGCACTTGATTTAGAATATCATCAATACCATCAATTTTTCTACAATACAGTGTGTAGCACCGCAGCTTCTGAAGGCAGCTTGTCGATTGACCGTTAAACTATTTGATTGGATACCAAGTAACCCATGTTTTCAGTGGTATAATGAGCCCCTTCAAAGCAATTACGAATGACCACTGCTCTATTCTGGTCGTCAAAGACCATCTGATGATTTTTCCTTGGAGTACATATGTATCCTTAGCTAGGCACCCGTTTCAAAGGGTATTCCCCCGAGCTTTGGCATTGTCATAGAAAAAAAAAATGAGTGTACATGAAGATAAAAAATGACGAAGTTTCACTTCATATTTTAAGGCATTTAATTTTGGTTTCTAATGGGAACTGTGAGAATTGCAGCTCCGTGTTTATTGGCTTCGTTAGTTGTACGTTGTCCCTTGCTTATCAATTTCTTGGTAAAACACACCCAAACACACCAGCCAGACATCTATCGGTTAAATCGTCTAATGGCTGTGTGGACACGTAGTCGAATTTAGCCCTCATACCCCCAGACAACCGTAGTTTGCTAAATCTCCTAACAATATTCAGGATCAATAATAGGGGAAAAGACGCTTTAATCTACAGGTGCGCCACATTCCAGCCGAAGCATTATTATCTGACACGCACAAACGCTGGGCATTCAAAGAGGAGTCAGGCGGTGCAAAGTCAGCCTCTTCTACGCAGGATGGACTAAAGTCAGCGTGCAACACCTATTCGGCACGTGCGTACTCCTAGGCAATCCTGTTCAGTCAGTAAGCCTTTCATAGCTCTGTAAGCTTTCCTAATCATGCTGAAGAGGAGTCTCGCAGTCGCATGGTTAGGCTATGAAAGGAAGACTTTAGTGTGCCTGGCCACAATAAGAAGACACCCATCTTTCTTTATGGACATCAACCACCTACTTTCTCTTCCAAATAGTAATAGGTTTACGTAGTGCCAGCAGCGCAACTTGACTGTCGCTGCAAATAGCGATACGTTGTCCCCTCCACTTTTCATGAATCGCCCAACAGGCAGCTATCAAGATAACGAATAATTCTGCTTCGAAAATAGAAACATGCTCTCCGAGAGAAGAAGTCCACCTGCCATTCGATGAATGCAGATAGACACCAGCTCCAGAAATAACATCTTCTGATATAACATATGCCTTCGAGTCGTACATAATTTATCTTTTCTGCATAAGCACACTCAGATCCTTTCTGGCTGAGTTTGTGGCCATATCATCAGCATAAGCCTACGTAAGCAGGCATTTTTGTTGCAGTTTAGCAGCAAATCAACTAGCAAACTCCACAGGAGCCGCGATGCAACAGCCTCTTGAGGATATCCATTTGTCGCCTCCGTGCTCAAGTAGAAATCGGCTCCAGCTTCCGACAGCAACAATTCTACCTCAGCGTGGCATGCATCCATTTAACTAGGTGTCGTTCACACCATGATCTTTCAAAGCTTCTCATAGCCCCCTAAAGGACGTGCAGTCAAAGGTCCTTTCAAATTCCCTACAAACCCTCATCGTATACTCACTATGTGAAGACGTCCACTCAACTCTGGAAACCAAAGAATGAAGGGCTGCCGACTCGCATGATTTTCTCGCTGTTTTGGTTTGCTGCATTGAATGCCTTACCATATTGGGATTTGAAATTTCTCAATGAGTTCATCAATTTCTTTGTAAAATTTTATTTCTTTGAGATTTTGTTGGCTTAACTTTCATTGCTACACTTTTGATTCCTAAGCCAATCAGTCTTGTTGAGAAGTCCAGCACATCTGTGGCTGGCCTGAAGCAGTCCACAGATCTTTCTAACTTGACAATTATGCGTTAATGGGTTGATGATAGTGCCTCAAATGTTTGCGGGTGTATGATATTTAAGGCATCATGACTTGATTGGTAATAAAATCAAGGACACATTCAGTTATTCAGAAGCCCATAACTCGGCAACTAAACCTCATAGAAACAAAAACTTGTGCATCCACATTCATATCTTCTAGAAGTACCAGTATGCACAATATGAACGAAAGCCAGAACCTCGACTTTTTTTCGTTGTCCGCTTCACGTGAAATGCCCCACAAACAATTCTCATTTATTGAAAAATTTCATTTGTAGTATTTATTAACTTCATGAAAATTATTTCTGATACTTTGCGAGTCTCATACCAAAATCTTTAAAATAATTTCAATAAAAGATTTATTTTTTCTTTGAATTGATCGATTTTGAATTTGCAGTTCTTTCGTTTATAGATTCAAAATAAAATATGCAGAAAAGAAGTTTTCTTAAATTGCAATCTTCGGCAACAGTGAAAGTGGGGTAAATTCTCTATTTGTTCTGCAGCTTCTGAATTCTGAATAATCCCTACAGTGAAAGATGGTAAATTTGAAAGTCGACTTTTTCCTGAAGAAGTCGCATTTCTTTTCAATTTCTGATATCATGGACCTTTCCACGGTAATCGCCCCTTTTCAGTATATGTTAGTCACACAACTATTACATCGAAAAGCACTTCAACACGCTGCGCAAGAGCTGTATTTCTAGAATCATAAACCCTTCGATGATTCAAGTTGCACTCAGTAGGGAATTGATATTCGAAATAAATATATTTAGGAAATAGTTATATAATATTAGTTATATAATATTAGTTCCAAACAATAACGTTTATTCGATCTCAGAAATTCTTAAAGATATGATGCAAGCATAAAAATGAGCTGAAACTGAATGCAGCTTATTAGTATGATTACAATATAAGGCGCGTTTTTTGCTCGCCTTATCCATAACAGAACATTAGGTCTGTTCCCGTACTTCAGCAAACTGCAGCAGTAACAGAATTTGGCAGCTGGCTTCTTTTTGCAACAAAATTTGGCTTGCAGCAAAAGTACGAAAACGACTTGCTGCGAATCTATTTTAGTATATCATAATAGATTCAAGTTCGGTAACAGACCTAATGCAGACGCATTGGAAACAACAACAACTCCTGTTATGGAAAGGAGAAGTTGTTGTTGTTCCCAATGCGTCTGCATTGTTCTGTTATAGATAGGGGGAGCAAACAAACACGCCTATAATTAAATAGCAACAAGAAACACCGTCAGCATTTGAAGCACACCAAACAAAATTTGTGACAGTAATGTAACAGCAACTGAGTTTCATCCTGGCTTCATCACAACTTTCAATTTCTTTGGTTTTTTCCTCGTCAGAGCCGAACACTATTATTGCGATGGAGGACGGATTCCTCATCAACCTCCAAGCCACAGCTCCGACAAAAATCGTTGAACCCAGCGCTCATCTGTTATGCGTGCTGTCCTATGATTCAGTGGCCCACGAAAACCACCACAATTCAAAGCACTACGGGTTAAACCTAATAGCTACTTGGTGGGATGCGCCTCCATGGAAACTCAAAACTGTCTTGCTATCGTACAGAATGAGTCTTCGGCAAAAGATTTCCTAGCGTCCTCGAGTATTTTTGCCTGATGGCTGATTTTACTGAGGAAATCGGTATTCCTATGGAGAAGAGCCATTAGACCTCTGGTATATAACTGATTACTGTGTACGTATTAATTGTTTAAAGACATTGAACGTGAATCTATGCAACAAAGTACCATGGTGTAGTATGTATGACCAAGTATAATTTTATTCATACAATCATTGTACATTGAATGCCTCACGATATCATTGGCAAATATTTTCAAGATGAGCGTTGTCCATTTATAAGCTGATGAATAATTTTAAGTGATTTGTAAGCTGATGAATAAGTCTAAGTAATTTATAAACTGAAATTCTCTAAGAGTTAGGATCTGAAACTAGGGGAGAAATTTAAGATCGAAATCTTAATAGTAATTAAAGCACATTTTTAGATATACATAGCTCACATATATATCGATCGATGCCATATCCAGCTTCAGATCACAGGCTTTTGACAACTACTATGTTACAGCGCTTTCCGAAGCGGTTAGGTCAGGAAAATAAAAAAAAACATTGCGATTTTCAAAGTACGCTGTTTCGAACTGAGTTAACTGAAGATAAGATGATAAAATATCCTACTATCCGAAAACGAATAAGCTTTTATGTGTGCAAGAACCACCAGCAAGATTTATAGACATATTTTGCCAAAAATCCGAATTCATAGATCAGCAAAAAGGATCGATTTTGTATTGAACCCACAAAACGTGCATGAATATTTATAACAAAAACTATACGAAACTATATTAACAAGTGTTTCTGAAAGAGTTGAATGGCATTATGCCATCGAAACCAAGGAGATGCTCTATTTGTGATTTTCTTCGATGACATCATCATTGCTTTCCCATGCCCACACCCGTAGTCGTCGCATGCAGTGAAAATCAAAACAATATGGAAAAGTGGTGGAACTTGTTCTGCTTGTTTGTAAAATGGACTACGCTCAAAATAAAGTGAGCGCAGTATCGATGAGTCTATGTGCCGCTCTGCGCAGCCGCCTAAGTTAACTCAAAGCGTGAAAAACATGCTAACCCTGTAATACACAAGTCAGGTAGGCAATGAGAACATCGGAATTTGCAGAAAAATAATAAAATATGCAAGTGATCCCAGTATTAATCTCTTGATATTTTATGATTATATTATTTAATTGGTCCATACTTGGATTATTAATGTTTTTTTAGGTATGCAATTCTTGTTGGTTTTCAGCCTAAATGCGTATGAGGGCATACTGAATCGAAGTTTGAACCAAGTAAGCTATATTCCGACTCATTTCAGACTCGTAAATATTGATTTTGACACCAAACTTTACCAATTAATGATAAAGACCAAATTTATCTTTCGTGCTAAAAATCTAAACAATACAATGTATCAGCATGTTCACTTTTATTTATGTCGATTGTTATAGATTTTTGTATTGTTTTAAAAAATATATTTGTTTCTAACTTAAGATTTTAGTGAATTTATTGAAATGTTAATTATTTTTTAGACATCAATCAAGCTTATTTCCCTATAATTGAAGCTTCAGACTTAATACTTCACCTTCACCAACGGTAACATGAGTGATCATTGAATAATCCACTCAAGAAACACTAATTGTGCGGCGAGAGAAGTCCAAACCGATAAGCACGAGCGAAGCAGTCTCAGCCATAAGATACGCAGTCGCCAACAAGTTTTGATCCACACGTTAGGCTGTGTAATTTAGTCGAAGTCGCAGTATCGTCAAGTAAATAACCGTGTTACGATAGAGCTTCAGCGATTTGGGCGTGTGTAGTACTGCGGTGGTGATATCAAATTAAATTGTGTGAAAAACGGAATAAATAAATAGTATAAAACAGGTAAAAAAATTCAGTTTCTATTTACAAACATTTACAACTGAAAAAGATATAATACTTTTCTAATGAGCAATCACTAGAAAAGCTAAATATCAATGTACACGTCGTACTTAATTTGCATTGCTGTATGTGAAAATAATTTTGAATATGCTAAAATATTTTCTGCATGCATCTACATAGATGCATACTATCTAATCAGTATAGTGAACTTATCAAAGAAAATGCAATCCAATTTAATTAAGGTTACACGGATGCATTGCGTATCTTCAATGAATTTTCACAATCGAATATTTGTTTGGATAGATTCGGTAGCTGATCAGTAACACACCTAATAGTCATTCGAGTCACATGTCAACCATATAAGGATTATTAACACAGTTGTCACTAACCATAATGCTTATTGTATTTTTAGAATGAAAAATCCACTTTGGTTCATTATTTGGCTCGTCGTTTTAATTATCATTGGATTCCCCGTGGCTGGATTCTGTGCGGGATGGTATATTTTAATATATCCAATAACTGTTTGCATTCCTGGCATAAGTGTAAGTAATTATTAGTACCATGTATTTTATATACTCATTTGCCGTTAGCATAAATTTCTCAAAATACCATCCATACGTGCATACAGACATGCTTTTATCAATTTTAGAACACCTACACATTCTTTAATGACTCTCACATAGTTTAATTTAGTATGTTTGATGGATAGGCAGAGCAAAAAATACGTGGTGTGTCAAGAAAGAATTATTATTATATTGTGTGTTTGATAATGAGATAACAGCCCAAAGCAAATTCTATTCAGCTACGGTTTCTTATGTGACTTTTCTACTGTTTTCTGATCAGGCATGAGCTGTGCCGAGGAGATAGAGTAAATATATAGATTTTTTGGTCTGCGTACATGTGATGTAGACCAAATAATTTCAGAACGTATTTATTTTCGCCACCCAGTTTTTTCTATAACTTTTTTGTGATATAAGCGGAATAAAACATGTCAAGTCTATTATTAGAACACATATAATTTTATTTGAAATAAACAACACAGTGCGCCAATGGTGGTATAATGTAGAATGCCGATAAATCAAATAGTTTTGGCACATTGAGCAAGCTAGTTGGAATACACTGCATTGATAAGAGATATACATGGATATTATATCTCTGCCACAAATATGTTACATTATTTTTAATGTAATTGGGCCAATAATTATCATTCTACATGTATCGCAGCATTTTTTAGATACAATCAATTGATTGCAAGAAAACACTATTCAATCAGCAAAAATAGAGTTTCTGATTCAATTGAGCTGAAAACCAGAAGATATATGCTACCAAAGTATATTAATCTCAAATTGATTATTATTTGCCGTCAAGCATAGCCAACTAAAAACAAATTAGAAACAGAGTTCGTTAGATCCTAATTTAAGTGTAGATATCGAAAAGGGATAGTTTATAGTGAAATATTTTGTGCAAAAGCACTTCATTTGATGTCTTATCATGTATGATACAGGATGTTGAGGTGAATACGATCTTAACATGTCTATGATGATCCTGAAAATCACATGTTTGGCAAATATTAATTTTGATGAAATCGAAAATTATTTCAAAATCTGAACTTCAAGATGTATGTTTCAAGGTCCATCCAACAATTTAAAATCTAAATAAATACCAGATATATGCAGATGCAACATTTATAGTCATTCAGTATTTAATTCTGGAGAAAACTCTTATTATCGTAATGCAGTAATTAGTAAAAAGAGATCATCTGTATAAATATGAACTAAATGATGTGTACGGACAGTACAAAATAGTGAACGGCCAAATAATTTCGGCAATTCAAATTTATCCACGCGATGTTCGAAGAACGGCACGACAATAAAAAGCGTTAAAAGCGTTGAAAAGCGTTATTTTATAAAACTCCACCAATTATTTCGAATTTCTAACGTTAAAAATGGCTTAGAGAAATTATATTAAGTAACGTAGCCATAAGCCAAGAGTTAGGTTTTTTTGTAAACTTTTGCTTTTTGTAAACTTTTTCTCATATAAAGGTGGCACTCAACAAAGGATAACAGCTTAAAATGCTAAACGTAAATTTCCCTTGTATATGCCAATTTGACAAATTGTCTAGAAAGTGCTTCTTCATAATATATTAAAGTAAAAACGGACTGTGTATATTGAGGAATGGAGAGTTTAAAAAGAAAGAGGTACCTAAAAAATTAGTTAAGCTTCTTTTAGTGTTTAAAGCGTTGATAGACTATAACTCGTTTCTTTCAATCTTTCTGAGAATAAGAACATCTACTAGTGTCGTTTTTTTTCTTGCTCTTACTCGGTCACGTTTTTCATCTTCTCTGGTCACCTTCAGGTGTCTACAACATTAAAATATGATCTAATGATAAGTCAGCATCCGGAATTAAAGTCTATTGAGGCTTATGTACTCTATATGGTACAGTACTTAAAAAACGGTAGCTATAAATATACAATTATCAATAACAATGACATCATACTGATTACTATAGGAATGTGAATAATACTAGCCCAGTGACACATGTCTAATCTAATCGAACACATTACATATCAATGATTGTAATAATTCTTATAGTTGTCTGCATCACTTTTCAATTTATCTGATAAGGCACATAATTTTAGTCATGCTAGTCATTAAGGCTCCGGTGAATTACCTTATTATTTTTATCGCATTTTTTTTGCAGGGTTTAGCTGATTTGCTACTGCAAGGAGTTCAATTCACCCACTATTGTGCAAAAGCGATGATGGAATGCCGATCTTTATGCTAAATGATGATGTGAAAACGAATTAATTATGATTCTTTTTTTAACTTATTCTAAGCATAATACTAATTTTTAATAATAATTTTTTTATAAATCGAAATTGTAGTCAATTTTTATATTAAATTTGAATACTAAGCATTAATAAAAAATTTAGCTAAATTTACCATCCGTATTTTGGTATGCTTATTAGAACTTGTAGAATATAAAATGGCGGTTCTGAAATATGGTAGCCAGATTGGCGATCTAAACTCGACTACGTGCCCAATTTTTTTTCGACAATTTTACCGATGGATGTTTGGCTGATACGTTTGTGTTTTTCTGGTTTTATGCTTGTTTTCGAAGATGTTTTTTGTTTGTTTGCTTGCTTATCATCATCGTGCTGCCTTCTCGTCTAGTTTCTGTATGTTTTTGCGTATTCTTCTTCAAGTTTTTGCTTCTGGTACCACCAGTGGATGAGCTGGGATCAAAAATTGAAGAATAACTAACAAAAATGAACAAAAAATACACGAGAAGACAACACACTGAAGATCAATAAACAAACAAACATAAAACACCCCCAAAATAACCACACATAAAAAAGGCGCCAATCGGTAAAATTGTCTAACGCCTATGTGAGGCACGTAGTCGAATTTACCTATGAATATACTTAAACTTGCGAAATTGTTTTCAAAATGCTTTACATATTTTTCATCTTGTTTTTCAAGTATATATTCATTGAAATAGAAACATCTATATTATCCACACATAGATTTGAAAAGAACTATTTTGTGTACATTTCGCACGTGTATTTTATTTTTATGTAAAATTATAATATACCTGCAATTGGAAAATTTCCCTAGGCAGCGTAGCTTCCTCATTTCTTTTAATATAATCATCAAACGACATCAAACATATTCCTACCCGTTGTGTTATTATTTATCTCCATCGTTGTGTAGAAGAGCCTACAAAGACAGTCTAAATCTTCCAATTTGCTGCTAATATCAGCTAATTTCAGTTGTTGTTCACAAAAAGCGTCTGTAAGAAAACTGTTCAGAACCCTCCAGATTATATTTATTGTTTGCTTGACAAGTATAATTAGCATTATTACAGGTTAAAAAATTCAAAACAATATAATCCATTTTGTGAATTAGAGTAACCATTTTCTTCTCAAGCGTGTTGAAATACTTTGGAAAAGGTAGGCGCAAAACTATCAAAATGAATTGATATTTCTACCAGAACTTCTTCGCTTGCTCGCGTTTGGATATGATGATGTGTTTTTCTAAATTCAGTGTCCCAATGCAAATATTCAATAAAATCACAAATAAGTAGCCTAAATATCAAATTTTGTGAAAAGATTCACATCATAAACACATTCTGTATAATTATAATCTAGCCTTTAGTGAGCTATATTATTTCTAGCAACTTGGAAAAAATTACATATAATATGTGATAGTCCGTATATCATAGTAAATTCAATATTTTCGATATGAGTACGTACTGCTATTTAGCAGCTAATTTGGTTTGAAAATATTGCCTATTAAAATTCTGGTAGTTAACTTGAAAAGGAGACTATACAGAATAAGTATACAAATTAGATAAACTTATATATTATTTCGAAATCACGTATTGCTTATCACGGAAGTAAAATATTTTCTCAAATTAACGCAAAAATATTCAAAATATTTCATTTGATTTCTCTTAGCTAAATTATTTTCATTTAAATAATTTTAAAAGTTAATTTTGCAATATATTTGAGCGAAATGCTTAGTTTTTATCATAAAAAAGGTTTAAAATGGATGATAATAACTTTCTTTGAGGAGAACAATAATACAGAAAAAACGGAATCAAAAGGTCTGTTCGCATACCTGAATCTATAATAATATATTAAAGTAGATTCGCAGCAAGTGGTTTTTGTACTCTTGCTGCAAGCCAAATTTTGCCACAAATAGAAGCCAGCTGCAAAAATCTGTTGCGGGGGAGCGAGTCAACGACTAAAATCGAGATCCGTTCGCTTTATTACGTGTAATCATTGATTACTTAAAATTTATCTTCACGATTAAATTAAAATGCATAGTATAGTTGACAGTTGAAACTAACTCCACCGAAGATTATTAACATACTTTTTATTGATAAAGTTGTTTAAAACTAGCATACATAAAAATCAAAATAATAGATTTGTCAACCATACGAAGTAAAAATTCACAGAACATTTTTTAGAATTCATTTTATTTTTCAAATTAGATCATTTTATTTAATTCATTTAATTCCATTAGCAACAGAAAGCACTTAATTTAATTAAGGTCTTTTACTGACTTTGTTGTCATTTTTCATTCACATTTTCAACTGTTAACATTTCTTAATTTCACTTAATGTAATTTGTGGGCAATGAAGCTAACTGGGATGTGTCGTCATTTGGATGTCATAGCCTGGCTAATCCTTTGACTGCATCACGTTGTATGCAGTATGCAAATTTCTTTAACACCATTAGCTTTTCATGAAATTAAGCTTCCTCCATCGTTGATGCGAAGCTCGTACCACCACAAGCACAAATCCACTTTGTTTCGTGGTTTCATGCTATCGATAGATAATACTGTAAAAGCTTTGCTGATCTTGACCAAGCAGCCAGCCACTTTACTATATATTCAAGGGAACAATGACCAGTGTGCTGCGAAGTAGTCTATAAAGCGTTCTACAGATCTGAATCGGTATATTTGGACTTAAAATTCTCGTCTACAACGGAACAATCTGCTGTTATTTACAAAAGTGTTGTTATTAATTGTAGTAAAACTAAAGCGGTTGATACGTCTTATTTGAATTAGGTAAGTTGTGCTAGAGTTCTCAAAGCCATCGCGTGAAATGAAAATGAAAGGAACATTTTCATGTTTAATTCTAGTTTCCTTGTTCTTAGGGCTGTCAGTTTGCTGTGCTGCATTTATGAAATATAAATTTAAAGTAAGAAGTGTTTTATTATCATTCTCAATTCAGAGGGATCTATTTTTACCAAAAAAAAATAAATAAATAAAACGACATCAAAAGCTGTGTGCTGTGGTTTATAGCGATAATTGCGATGTCATAGTAGATTGCAAATGTTCTTGGTGATGGCGGGGTATCCGTACACATGTAGCATAATTTGTGATAGGGAGTAAATAAACATGTTCTGAAAGCGCTTATTGCAATCAGTTATTTTTTCGCGAAATTTAGAAATACTGCTGATACTGCTTCACCTCTGTTTCAATATTTGTTATTGGAAAGCGAGGTATAAAAAATCATCATTAATTTTTGTAAATTGTTTATTTTGCCTGGTATTGAATGGATGATTTAATTTTATGCACGCAACGTGTATGTACTTTTATTGGTGATAAGATACGGATTTCACTGAAACAGTTAAGAAAATTTGAATATTATGAAACACGTGCTCAGGATTAAATATATTGCTCTGCTCAATCATTTAATACAGTAAGAAACAACTGAATTCTTTAATATGAATATCGATAATATTTTTCTTCTAAAGTGATATCCCTTTCATATTATTTACAAACATTAAAATTGGAAATCAAATAATTTTTTACTTTCAGATCATGATCACCTTGAAAACACTTTTGGTTGCATTTATACTTTTACATAGCGCTACAAGCTATATAGCGATCAACCGATATGAACTTTTTCTTATTACGGCCGAGCCAAATGAAGTTAAAGCACCGCCACCAACGCCTCCAAAAGATCATGCAAAAGTTGCACGAAGGTTAGTGCACAAATCTAATTGGGCAGCAACTGGAACTATTTCAACGGAACCTCAAATTAAAGGATTTCCTATGGTCAACATTATTTCGATAGCAGACAGTGGCAAAAATCAACCATCTACTGGTCACATCTATTTTTACTTGACAATGCTGGATTACACTGCAAAGGATATTAAGGTAGGGAAATTTGATACGGTGACTATTTTCTAATTAATTTTAAATTTTAGGAAAACAATAAGATCACTTTTATGGTTTCTGATGATCAGGATCTGTCTTGCACCAGAAGTAATAATACGGATCCCATGGAGCCGACTTGTGCCCGCGTTATCATATCTGGAAGAGTTATTGAAGTGAGAAACAAATTACTTAAATCTATGGACATATTTTATTAGTAGTTGTAATTCTTTTAGCTGCCCAAAGGTACTAACGTGTATAAAAAAGCTGAAGCGGCCTTCATTAGCCGCCATCCAGCAGCAATTAGGTGGATAAATGGTGAGCATATCCATATTTAAATTACTTTCGATTTTTCTTGAAATTCATATAGTTTAGTGGGGAAAAGCACTAGCTTCTAGTGTGTGGGGTCCCTGTTTCGAATCCAGGTTCATACGAGAGATTGGGCTTCTCTCGCATAAATTAATTGTATATTTGTAAATGAAGCTCTATACCAGCTTCAACCCCTAGATTTCAGAAAGTTTTTAGTGGGATTACTTTACTTTTTTTGTCAAGCTATATATTAGCAAACATTTTCTTCAATGTTCAATGTTAAGCAAAGGTTAAAATTTTCCTGCTGTGTACTATGTATTTTCCTGCAACGTGTAGTTTATCGCTAGGATGCAACCAAACATTCTTCATCGAAAACTAAAGGCGAGGGTGTACTTATAGCGATTAAGTGCACATACAAATCCGATAAGATTGCATTAATTCATCGCGATGTTGAAGAGGTCTTCCTACTTTTGCGTTCGGAGTCTCACCAGCTGATTTTATCAACTGTTTATTTCCTCCTGATTTTGCCGCTGTAACTTAGACCAAACACGCAGAGAATGTTGCAAATCTTGTCTGTATCCACCCTGCCGCTGAGTATCTCATTGTTGGTGATTATAATCTAGCCAACGTTACCTGGTCCGGAGTTATGATCAAGCATTGCTAATTGTCAGAAGAGTACTGCAATAATTGAATCCAACATAATAATGTTACTAACTGAAATGACAGGACTTTGGATTTAGTGTTTTCAATATTAGCAGTATTTCTCCTTTAGTGCAATTGGATCCACATCATCCAGCACTTGACGTGTATGTAAAAATGATCAATACTAATAATAAAAACGAAAACCTTGTTGATACCTTTTACAATTTCACTAATGCTAATTACGATTTTATCAATGAAGAGCACGAACATGAATGGGGTAGTGGTGGATGATTGACATTTATTATGTGATATGTACCTACAGTTTCAATATGGAAATGCAGCTATATGACTCCAATATTTAAGTCTGGCGAGAAATTTAAGGCTTACAGTTATCATTCGGTTTGTCTGTTATCTCCAATTTCACAAATATTTGAAAACCTCGTCACTGATTACTTAACTCCTATTTTAAAACTTTTGATCAACATGGTTTTTGTATTGGTAAACCTGTTAGCACGAATCTTGTTACGTATCAGAACTATATATGCAATTTCTTTGCGTCCTCGCATTAGGTGGACACGATATATACCAATTTTACTAAAGCGTACAACAAAATCATTCATGGTCTATTATTTGAGAAGCTTACGAACATTGGTTTCCTCGCGTCCATTATATAATTGGCTCTGCGTTTCTGTCAGAGGTAAATCGCTTATAGTGAAGTTATTCAAACACATTTTTCCAATATTCAGTAGTCCCCTAAAGCTCTTACCTAGGTCATTTCTTATTTTTAACATTTATTAATGACATAAGTTTAGTTTTCAACAATTTAGGATATCTATTATTTACCAATGAGAGCAAAATTTTTAAAAATGTTTCATTCACTTAAGATATGTTAACTCTTCAGTTGAATATGAATAGTTTTTATGATTAGTTTGAGTTGAACATAAATAAGTGTCAGTACATTATTTTCAAGCATATCCAATAGTGTTCACGGCATTTTCCTTCAGTTTCATTTGTCCGTCAATGATCTTGGGTTTAGATTTGACTCTAACGTATCGTTTATGGAACATATCAATGAAATAACTCTTGACGTTTTCATAATATAATGGCTTTAAAATGATTTTACTTCTCTTTTATTATGTCAGTACTAAATATGAGCTCACATGAAGCTCGTAGAACCTACCAGGAGGTTCTTATATAAAATTCTTATATAAATTATAAAATTCTTAAAAAAAAATTTATACAATAAGTTGGATGATCCCAACATTTTACGTGAATTACCTTTCAGAGTTCCTCAGAGAATGACGACGTCTAACACTTTATTTATGCTTCATACTTACAAAACCAATAATCGTTGGAAAGGTTGAAGTACATTGCATTATGCAAATGCATTATAGGAGCATTTCGATTTTTTCAACATAAATTTTTTTGAGTTGAAAAATGTGCTAAAGCTCTTATCGTGCTAGCGTCGTAGTAATTGTGCTTCCTTCTCGACTTTGTTCTTATTGTCAGCATTATTACAATTATTATTGTTTTTATATTTTGATATCCATCATGATTAGCGAATCCAATCCCGGGATCCCGCATCCCGGGATCCCGGGATCCCGGCTAATTTCTGGTCCCGAAAATCCCGGGATTGATGAGTTCTAATCCCGGGATTTTCGGGATCAGAAATCGGCCTGGATTCCGGGGCCGGGAGTCAAGCATAATCGGCAATCAAATTACGGCAAGACTCGAAAAGAGAATCCATATTTATGCAATAAGCATGCAATGCAAAAAGCAATAAGCATGCAGGTTCACATCAAAATGCGTAAAGAATAGAGCAAAACAAACCAATGTAACAGTTAACAAGAGAATACAAAGGGGCTTGTAAATAAATAAGTATGGACTGTTTCGCATTTAGTGCATTCGTTACTTCGAATGATTCGAGGAAATTAATACTAGCGAATGCATACACAGATTTACCAAAATCCTCAATAACAATAAAAAAAAAAGGCTGTGGGCTATGCAAGCAGGATAAAAAAAATAATAATAAATGAGATAAGACAGGCTAGTATCTCAGGTGAACGGTTCAGTTTGACGTTTGATGAGTGGACTTCGACAAAAAATAGGCGCTACACAAATATTAACATCTATGTACTTAGTGAATTCTTACTGGAGCTTGGTTCGAGTCAGGATATCAATGACAGTTGCAAACTACCTAGATATATTAAAAGAGCGTTTCGCTGAGTTTGATGTTTCTCTAGGAAAAGACATTGTTACCATCATAACTGATGGGTCAAATGAAATGCGAAAAGTAGGCAGACTAGTTGATACAGAGCAACATATTTGTTTGGCGCATAGCATCCTTTTGGCAGTTTGCGATGTACTCTTTAATAGGAGGTCCATTCTAGATCAAAGAGTTGATAAAGCAGCTGATAATCTGGACGAAGACCACGAAGATTTGCACGCTCCTGAATCAGCTTACTACGTTGAACCCGGTCGCCTGCAAGACACGCTAGATCTGACGAAGGACATCAGCGCATGCATAAAGAAAGTTCGTAAGGTAGTTTTATATTTTAAAAAAGCTCCAACGAAAAATAATAACGATCTTCAAAACTAGGTCAAATCCGAGCAAGGCATTTAATTGTCTCACTTACTGGATTGTAAAACAAGATGAAATAATCTCTTGACAATGTTTAAACGGTTTTCTATTTTGAAAAATAGTATACATTAATAGGCCTGCAATATCCAGAGCAATTAAAACGAACTGTGTTTGATTCGATTCCGAAACTAATTGAAGTTTTACTCCTTGTAAAATTGACTGTGGAAGCCTTAAATGGCAGAGATGCAAATTTATGCACTGCTAATACTTCATCAATATTTTTATTTAGGCTGCTAGGGAAAAAACGGTCCATTCTTGTGAATGCTATGAAAATTGCAATATTGGACCGAATAAAAGAGCGTCCGTGTACTGAGCTATCTGGTTAGCTAAGCTATCTCCAGAATCTACATTGTGCCAGCGAAAATTTACTAAGTGACATAGAATCTCTATTTTGGAAACCAAGCAACGCAAATATTTAAAAAAAAAAATACTTCAATGATCTAGATGCTGAACCCTTTGCTTGCTAGCCAAAGAAATGAGGAGAACCCAGTAGATACCCATATTGAATCAGAACAAGGTAGTCGTCAATTGATGCTACAAGAAGAGCTGCAAAAGTATGAAAATAATCAATCATGAAATGCCGCAAGAAACTAATCTAATTAAAACTATTGCAAAAGAAATGAAACTTTTCGAAAGTGGTGGCACTCGCATAGTTTGGAGCAGGCGTATCAATATTTCTCGACTGTTTCCGCGGCGGAAATAAAGCATCCAAAGTATCCTCTCCAAGCAGGCTTGGAAACGATACTTTGGATACTTTGCTATTGCTTCAATGTTACTTCCGAAAAAATCAATGAACTTTGACAGAATTTTTATGTGATTTATTGTTGTGATTTTTTGTCGTGATTTGTTGCTGTAATTTGTAAAAGTTGTAATTTTAAATATTTGCCTTCATACTTTCAACGTCTCGGATAATTAAAATTATTGTTTTTATTTGCATCAATTAAATAAATTAGTAATTATTCAGTAACATATTTTTTATACAGTTTTCAGCTTACTTATTACTGTAGTTTTGAAATGATGGCACATAATATAATCTGTTTATTAAAAATTTGACTTATTTTGTTGTGTTATATATTGAATCTCGAATCCCGGGATCCCGGGATCCCGGGATTTGAGATTTTTTAATCCCGTAATCCCGGGATTGAAAAAATGGTTCGGGATTGGAATCCCTAATCATGATTAATTTCAAATTGAATATTTATTATGTAAGTTCGTAATTTACCGATCTGTTTAATTTATTTAGCTTGATTTAGCTTGAATTATCTTTATACAGTGGATTTTTTTTTCCTCCTTCCACTCTCTCCATCACTCTATCAGCGTGCACAGTCCATGTGCACCATCTTTACCCTCCAGTAAGTTTTCCATAGTGCTTCCCAGACAACTAGTTTGTTGGTATAAGGGACAGCACAATTCTTATCAATATGATAGACTCACTTTTATTTACTTATTGTCTTCATTGACTTGTGTCCAGAGAAAGGTATACAAAAAAATCTGGTGTTATTCGTCATTGTGCGTTGTTAATTTTTATGTACAATTTTAGGTTTTCTTTGAATGTCACGATACTGCTTGAGCTCTTTAACGGATCTGGCAATGTATTGTAGAAAGCTATAGCCTGTTGTATTGGATCTAGCTTTAATCTATCCGTTCTTGGTTTACAAACTAAAAGGTTGCTGGCTGATCTTGTTTCTCTGCTAGTTAACTCTCCAACAGTTCGAGGAATATCTGGCCATTTCAGCCCGTTGTTGATAATTTGGTAAATTATTTTGCCTCTTTCGAAATTAACAATCTGTTGGATGTTTAACAACCCTGATCGAGTGTACACGTCGCCCGTTAGTGTTAAGGTCGGCAACCTAAATATAACCTTTATCGCCTTAGTGACAAGTCTCCCAATTAGCTCGATGTTATGCTTAGTTGTTTGGCTCCACAAGACTGCTCCATATTTAACAGTAGATAAGATAAACGCATTTAAGATTAGGAGTTGAGTGCGTTTTTCCAGGAAATCATGTCTTCTCAGTGTCGCGATAAATGGTGCGATTTTACTCCTGATGTAGTTGATGTGATGGGTCCAGGACATCTTTTCATCCAAAATCAATCCCAGGTATTTTATTGAATCGACCTTCTCCAGTTGAACTCCATCAATTTGAATACATGGATTAATAGGGCGTTTATTTTTTTGCTGGAACATAATGTATTTAGTTTTGTGGACATTTATAACGAGTTTGCTCTGGCGCAGCCACTTCAAGTATTTATCCAAATTATTCATTAATATTATTCATCTGTGAATACATCATAATAAGTAAATAACACATTTAAGGTCTTGGGGATTGGACGCGGTAGTCTTCATTTTTCTAATTGAACTTTTTTTCGAATCCAAGTTTTTTTGAACTTGCCTTAACATTCAAAATGCCTCATCTGTCAGCCTTCTTTTAACTTTTGATTTTATTATTCTGTCATTTTTTCTAGCTCACACTTTTTTTCTTTGCACAATTGACATATCGAGCATTCTTGTTCTCGACTGGTACGGTGGCCCGCATGAAGTTTCAGCTGAAGATTACTACAAAGTGCCCCCAGAGTGAAAATTATACTTGTTGCACCAAGGAAATGGCAAAACAATGATATTATGTAAACAATTTGATAGGTGAATGTTTTAGATTTTGTACATAAATGTTAAAATAAACATTTGCATAAATATCTAATTTTATATTTTATTATTTAATATTAGTTAACAAACAAACAAATCCAAGGTTTTCAACTCGTGAAGCAACTTCGAATAGTACCTAATAAACTGATGAAAAATATCTAAAATTGCTGAAAAAACAAAATGATAATTTTTTAAAAATCATTTGGAAATCGAAATGTTGGCATATTCCAGGTTGAGCTTCATTTTGAGTTTTCGAGGTGGGTTTTTCAAATACCTTCTTTCTTCCACGCTCTGCATCATCCAATCAATGTGCACTTTCCAAATATTACCTTGAATTTATATTACACTCATTTCAACACATCGGTTTGCAGTCGACCATCGCTTGAGCACAATAATATGGAAATTGAACACCTTTGAGCAGAAGGTCTGTGAATTTCTGAGCAGAAAATAGCACATATTATAAATTCATTAAATCGTTACTTTTGCACTGTTTTCAAAGACAAGTATAAAAATTATACTTACAGAGAGCCCATGACAGCATGCGGTAAAAGGCAATATAATAATATACCACGGGGCACATAAGCACGCAATGAAAAATGATATAAACCAGAACACTAAAAACCAAAGTAACCCCCATAAACAATTTGCCATTACGATTTACTTGCACAGTTTTATGGAAAATAATTTACAAAAACTTTACTGGATTATACAAAAAAAAATATTTCTGGTGACTACAGATAATTTTGATTAATACGCTTGAAATGCCATAATTTATATGCCATATTAATTGCAAGTGACTTTTTTTGCAGTTCAAACTTCACTTTTTCCTGGAACCTGGGTTGGCTTTTCGTACTCAGGTATCGTTTTCGATTCAAGTTAAAATGTAAATTTTTTTGATTCGGGATAACTAGCTTCGGATAATGAATAGCCAGTATCAACAAAAATGAAGAAAACGTTAAAAATATGGTGGCATATATTATGAGAATAATTGGTAAATATTTTCCATGGACGTTATTGTATAAGCAGTGGAATAAATTGAAAAAAAAATCTAACTTATACCGATTTAGTTTTTGGCCAAATAATATCTGACTGCTCTTAACATGCAGGCTCTAGCGATGATTATATTCCACTTGAGCGCCACGCAATATCGAAGATTTGAACGATTTCACTCTATCTCGGTTTCGATTTAAGAGAGTACCAGCATGTTGATGACCTTGAGAATTGTTAGATCCATCCAAGAATATCAGCGTCAAGAAAGTGAGGTACGAAAAGAAGGATCGTTGGATGAAAGTGAAAGAAATATGGACAACGAATATCCTGCAAGTTCAACTCCTCAAGAAGCTAAGAAGCTTTTCGAGCTTTAGATATAGTCTCTAAAATTATCAAGCTAAAGCAATCGGCAAGCAAAATCACTTTGGAAAGTGTACAGTCATTACACAATGCTACAGCACCTGGCCATCGAATTAGGATCACACATAAAAATTGGGATTTTCCGTTGCTCACATTCAGGGGCGGATTTGACCAATTCGCCGCCCTAGGCCTCAGAAATATTTGCCGCCCTTTTCGTGAATTATATTATATGTAACAATGCGCGATTTTTTTTCGATTCCCTAGAATCTTTCGCTGTTTTTCGTTGCGCCCGAGCTCACAAAAAAGGAATATCAGAGCAAAACTGGCACCGGTTCGTTCGTAAAAATTCCCTATTATTGCGCCCTTGCCACACAAATAATTATTAAAATACAAACACGGTAAAGAACCTAAAAGTACCTAAAAAAAAGAATCCAAAAATACCAATTTTTAACAGTCCAAAACCGTATACACCTTTGGATCGCATATAAGTCCAACGTCTTCGCTAAAATTTTTATAAGTAAGTTTACTATCCCGTTCAAAGTTTGCTTCCGCACTTGACTGGAAATCAACTATGAACTCGACTATTGTAAATTAATGTTCGATATGTTATTAGTTAAAGATGAACCCGAAATATTTTGATCTATGTTCTAGATTTCATTTTATAGAAATTTTTTCATAGAAATTAGTTTCAATAATGAAGTACAATTTAAAAAACACGTTAAAAATAAAGAGATTTCGCATGTAGTTGATATACCCTGTACCATAATAATAAATAAAAAATTCTCTGAAAAATCAATGCACGCAAATATTTACCTCTGATAAGCTTTTCCTAAATTGAAGAGGTATTATTTGGGTTCTTTTTAGGATCTTTTTAGGTCTTTTTAGGCTCTTTTTAGGTATTTTCAGATACTTTCTAGGTACTTATTAGGTATTTTTGAGTTTCTTTGGTCCTTTACCGTGATCGCATTTCGATCACGGTAAGTCAAACTTTTTAATGTCCGAATAAAATCATTAGAGGTGAATTTTCGCGTGCATTGAATTTTTTGGAGAATTCGGTTGGCTTGAGGTGTTAGGCTCATTCGACTCAGATATATGTACATATACGACAGAAAAAAACTGCCGCCCAAAAAGAAAATCGAAAAGGGGCCGCCCCAAAAAAAAAATCGAAAATTTGCCGCCCCCGAAATTTGTCGCCCTAGGCCCGGGCCTACCGGGCCTAGTGGTAAATCCACCCCTGCTCACATTGTAATACATCCTTAAATACAGGTAGCTTACGGCAGTAAAAGAACAATGCGTATAAAGACGAAACCAAATTTTCGTCATGTACCGGTATTATCATTAGCTCGGTACTTTGTATATAAATGGTTGTAATTTGAAATGCTACATCATTCGTTTATTGATTTTAAAGGAAACTAAAGGTAAGTGAACCAACTTGTGAGCCTTTGAAGGTTATGTCTTGTTTCTTTTCTTGTTGGATTTGTTTTTTTTTTTTGCAAGAAAATGGGGAAGAAAAAAGACATTTCGAGTGAGAAAAAGCCTATATTTCTCGGCTAATCGAAAGCGGCAAATACTCTTTCCGAGAAAGAGCGAGAAACGAAGGAATTTCTCATCAAACAGTTTCAAAGATAGCCAAACATATTAAAGAGTATATTCCGTGGAATTTCAATAAACGGAACAACTCCACGGACTGATCGTCTGATCCGTCAATGTGCTTTGAAGAACCGCCATGCAACTTTGAAAACGATCCATGAAAAGTTAAAGGAGTGCAACATTGAAATATCGATGAGAACGTTGCGGAGACGGTTGTACGAACAGGGCATCAAATGTTATCGCCCAGCTAAAAACCAAAATTGTCACTCAAAATGAAAAAAGCTCCACTGGAATGGGCTAAAGCGCGTAGAAGCTTTACAAAATGGGACTGGGAAAAGGTAAAATGTAAAAAAACCGAGGAAACACATATTTTGCAACTTATTTTTGCATATCCAATTTGTGAACTGTTTCTATATATATTGTGTTTTCTTTTAGGTACTCTTTAGTGACGAGCCTCGGTTAGAAACTGTAACAGAAAGAGCTCAGTTTGTGAGAAGAAGGCCGCACGAACGATTAAGCGAAGATTGCGTCCAAAAAACTGTATAATATCCAGCAGCAGTGATGATTTGGTCGTGCATTTCGAGCGAAGGGTCGGGTCCCCTATACATTGTTAATGGGACTATGGATGTAAAACAGTATCAGGATGTTCTGAAAACTATTTTAGTGCCATATTACAAATTGCTGAATTCCTCAAAACGCAAATTTACTTACATGTAAGATGGAGCACCGTGCCACAGGGCCAAAACCATCCTGAGTTTGTTATCTTCAGCAACGGTCAAAGTACTGTCATGGTGTGGCAAATCCCCGGTCCTAAACCCAATTGAAAATGTGTGGAGCATGCTCAAATCAATTGTTTATTCATCGGAAAATAATAAAGTGGCTGATCTGAAATCTAAGATATTTGGCTGAACGATGAGAGCATCAAAACTATGATACGCTCATCTATTTGGAGTGTGCCTGAAAAAGTTCGCGCTGTCATTGCAGCAAAGGGTGGAAATACCACCTATTAGTTAATAGTGAAGTATAACATTATGTTTGATAATTTTTTGTATTGAAGTTTGTTGGTTTTTGTTGTTGTCTGTAAAAAATTAAGAAAATTGCGAAAAATTGAAGTAGTCCTAATTCGTTGGCCAGGGGCTGTACTTCTATGAAATTCAAAGAAGAATAGCTGATTTTTTTAAATAATATAAAAGGATAAATGAATAATGAAACTTTCTTCGATTTCATATAGCGAACGCTTGTTTACAACGAACAACTGTTTCGGCCGCAGGTAGGTTGTTAAAATGTTATTTTGGACATTATAACAGTGACATGTGCTATATAAATATGACGCGTTTTTAGTTGCAAAATTTTATCACTACATGACACGCATCGAAATTCCGAGATTATTACCCACATTCACGGCACGATCATAGCAAATCGAGCATAAGTAAAATCCATTGGAGTAACTGGATCAGAAGATATTTAGGAGATCCATTCACACTGAATATATGCAGTAGGTAAGTGATCTAGCTACTGATTTTGCCAATGGTAGTTTATACTTTGAGGATCCACTGATTCGATGAAATTAACGCTCTAACTTCTCAGGAAGTAACACTACACCAAAAACCAAAGGCATTTCGTTAGTAAATATAAATTGGCCATGTTTTTTAGATAAGACTGAGCACGTAATTCCAAATCAGTGTTTTTTTAGCAATATATTATAATATAATTTGATATCATTAGCCAATATCGTTGTTAGCTCATTTATGCAATATAATAAAAAAAAAACAGCAACAAATTACACGTACAGACAGTTACATATCTTTATTTCATTTCTCATTGATATTACGTTTAGTTAGTGTTGTTAAGTGTTTACAAGAGTTACAAGTTACACCTAAAATCTTGAGTGTGGTTCTCTTAACTATGTAAATATACATAAGACCAGCGTATGTATATATACATAAGCAAGATTTTCTCCTTCGCTTTTTTTCATTAAATGCCTTATTCATTTTCTATGCAATAATTTTTCGATTGCCAACCATGACATTACATGTAACCTTTATTTACTACTTCATTGTCAAAACAGTACTTCATCTATAATACTTTCAAAATAAAAACGATCAATCAATTAGTGAAATATGATTTTAAATCTCTTCCAAAATACGAGCTGAATCCATTATCTTATTTATCATCAATATCAATAGACTTTCGAAGTATCTTCAATAATAATAATATGTATTTGTCTCTGTTACCTGCTTGTTATTCTTTTAATTTTTCCGTGAATATAAAAATAGAAGCTGTTTCTATACATACTTTAAAGCATATATCGTTCAATATTGGTTGAGAAAATTATTGTTGTATTTGAAACTAAGTAATTTTCACTAAGAATTTATACCTTTTACTGCCGTCGGATATTTTTACTTGGTGCGACATTAAACAGAATTTAAAATATTTTCGAAATTTGTTTATTTTCATTGACATTTTTTCGAACAGACAGGAAAACCGGGAAATCAAATTTTTTTCGTTTCGTACTCAATCTCCATCGTTGTCAATAATCAATCTAAAATTTTCCCATTTTATATTTTCTACCATCTACGTTTTCAAAATATTGACCGCATCTGTCTTGACTAAAATTTTATAGTTTTGTATAGATTTACATTTTATCAATCTAGGCTTGGATTCGTAATTATGATTTAAACCTTTTATTTTGAATTGTTTTTTTTTCTTCTCTAAATTCGGTTGCAAATAAAGACCAAAGAATATTTTGGAAAATGTTTTCGGAACATGATAATCATCATATCTTCATTTATGTTTTAATTCTGATTTAAAGTCGATATACATGTATTATTATTTGTTGCTTCTCATGTTTTTACCTATATATGTATTACTTTAGTGTGCGCTTTGTTGTAGGAATATTTTTATTTTTTATTGTTTTTGTTCTATTGACAATTACATATTCATGTAAAATTGTATTAACACTCTTGAAAACATCCGGGTATTTTTTACATAATGTTTTGTATATATATCTTCATTGTTTTTGGCATTTTGTCTTTTGTGCAGGTATGAATTATGGGTTTAGCTTTGTAGAAGAAATGTAAAAGAAACCCACATATTGATAATCATGTAAAAATAAGTTTTTAAAAGTTCGAGAAATATCAGTTCGTTTGTTGATTTTATTTGAGTAATCAAAATGTCACTAAAATTTTTGTATAAATCGATAAGTAAACAACAAAACAATGCCCAATCGACTTTGTCTTCAAGATCCATCTTCCACATACCATCCGCTTAACAAAATGATACATGCAACTCCAATTCATAATTAATTCTACCTTGAATTAAATTACGCTTAGTAAAAAGTCTATTGAGAAATTGTCATAATAAAATTCTATACACTTTTTTGACCATTTCTTGTGTTCTGCTTCTTAATGAAAACCATTTCAATATGAGGCTATCACAATCTGTTTCCCAAATTTCTAACTGTTTTGCTTCAAATTATATATGCCTTTGTCTACATAGATAATTTCAAGTAAAAAAGTGAGCTACCATTGGAAATCTCTTGCGATAAATTAATACTAATAGTTGTGTACGTGTTACTGTTGTGTTTGTGTTATTAATTTCATTGTGATTTTTAATAAACATATAGCACTAGATTTGCATTTACAGCTTAGTCTACATACGATTTAATTTAAATTATACAAATTTATCCACACAAAAAATATTTCGATCCAACATAACTCTGAAGTCTTATAACGATCTAGAGTGAATATTTCTTTAACACAGTACATATGTTGCAACGAAATCTGCAAAAATGTGCAGCGCAGGCTTACGCATGCATGGAAATACTTAGACAAATCATATTTTCAAATAATAGCTCAAAATATATGTCCAAAATATAAAACAATACACAATCAGTAAAAAGAATTTCATTTACATAAAACTTTATTTTCAAGCTACGTCACATGGTCTAAACAAAACTAAATTCACGTTAGTGAAATTAATGTCAATTTTACTTTTGCGGGCAGCATTTTCCGTTTCGTTAATGTATCAAAATATACATGCAATCGTTACGATACATTTTCTTGAATCTGGAGTAAACAATATGCATCACTCAAATAAAAAAATCTTAAAAACTTTTTTTTAACAATTACATACTTATAAAATGAAGCAAAGAAATTGTCAATTTTCTTCGCATTTAAAATTAAATAAATGAAATATTTGTTGAAAAATCACAAAAATTATCCGTACATTCACTGGGTATACACATTATATACTCTTATATCTAGCATTTTATCGTCAATAATGTTCAAGCAAATTATTAGACATTCATATGTATGTTTACCTCGAATATTTGTTTTCTTTTACATCTCACTGAACACATACAAATGCTAATATTATTTAGGAATAAGTTCTTATTGCGTATCTGCATTTTTTAAAACACATATACATTTCGTATTTATAATACATACATCATTCTCAGCAGTTACGATTATGTTGACAATTTTTTTTTCATTTTATTTAAATGCTCGAAAACAATTCCATGTGGCGATCTTTATTTTTAATATATAATCAATTATTCTTATATGCACATTATTTACTTCATTTTATATTAATCTTAAAAGCTTTTTTGTTTTGTTTTTAAATATATTATAGACACATACCTATGTGTTTTTTTTTTGAGTATAACATACGGGAAATCATTCTTCATCGGAATATCAATATAAAAATACAAAAAATCATTCTCCAAAGTAATATGAAGTGTTGTTATGAAACAAAATATCAATTTGAACTTTACAAATAATACATGTTTCCTTTTTAATCTTATTTACACAAATGACTAGATTTCAGGGTTTAATAAAGCGCTTTTCTAACAGATAATTATTTGTCAACCAAATTCGAACACTAGGTCTATTAAAGTTTTCATATGCGACAAGGAAACCATCAAAAATGCCGTTCGTTGAACCTAGAAACAAACAAGTATATAATTATTGCATATAAGTGAAATTTAACGTTTTAAACCAACGAAGAAATTGCGTGTGATTTTTATTTATTTTAGAAATTTAATGACACGACTGAATAATTATTGTACTTTCAGATTGCCATGAGTCAACTATACCTCGATTATATAATGGATAATATTAGTTTCAAATACACAACTAGAATAAGGGTGGCTACAGTAGTAGAATTTTTAAAATTTCAGGTCACCACCACCATCGGCCATCTCCTCGTGAAGTACCTTGAGAGCCATGTAGCCTGAAAAGTCGTGAGGAGGAAGTAAAGTCAGGAGAGAATAATAATAGGATTCATCGTTGATGCCCAGCCTGCAAGAGCATGCGGGCCTGAATTCAGCCGAAAAATATTCATTAAGATCAGCTGTTCGGCGCCGCCTACATGTATGCTGAAAAGTGCAGCTCGAGTGCAATTGCATTAATTCAGTGTTATAATCGCACACTCGAGCACTCGAGCTGCATTTTGAGGTATGGATTGCCGTAGCCGGCCGGTACCCTATAAACAACCTGTAGGCTTGATCATGCGATGACAACTTTGTGACAACTTTCGACAATGGCGGTAGCTGTTGCCGTGGATGCGGAGCCATTGGTCGATTGTGGAAGTTCTTTTGATTTTCAATTTCTAGAACTTCTATTCAGTTGAACGTTTTCTGTTTTCTTCCTGAGGGAAAAATCTTGCGAATGGCAGTTGGTTTGGAAATTATACGAGTTTGAGCTCGGTTATTAACTGCGTCAGATTAATATCGCTTCTGGAGTACACATTGTATGATTCAAGTACATAAAGTGCCTCCTTAAACTGGCCAAGATAGAGCCAAGTTCAATATCAAAGGTGGCTAGAAACATCATGACTGCATAAGATAATTGTAATCGTTTCCGAGTACTATTCGCCTTTCGACTGTTCGGACAAAGTTATTTGAAAAGGTTCAACGAGTGCAAAACCTGCATTATTGTTAATACTTAAGTTTGGTTGCATGCTAGTCGAAGCTAGCCTCAGGGATATCGTTAAATATCGGGTTCCTCTTGACAGCTCTAAATTTTCTTCTAATCGCTTATTACTATTCGTGATTTAAGGCAGCTACTAGTGTTAAGAACACTGCTCCTAATTGGGTGTGGCGTCTGAGAGCTGTCAATATATGTATAGGTCCACTTGACGAATTATTCGATTATGGATTCCACTGTCTTTGTATCGATCTTTCGATACAAAGACAGTGGATATTCCACTGTCTTTAGTGGTAAAATAAAGTGGTAAAATACAGCTTAGTCTGTACAGAGTCCCTTCTAAATATTAAAGTTCATAAACTATTCGGAACAATGCCGGTAAAGTCGCTGAGTTTTTGGGAACTTCTAGAATCACTACTTGCTCTACATTAAGTTACCTTGGAGTAGACCTGCATGAATTCCTGAAATTCAATCCCTATGTTCGACAGAGAATCAAAGTAGCCAAATCCGTCTTCCAACATATTAGACATATTCCCGCTCAAAAAAATGAGCACGGCAACGGAAGCTAAATCAATTTGCTATGAGAGGCACGTATAACTAGCACGCTAAACACAAGTCATTACTATTTCACAAGCATCCCTAGCCTGGATTACTTGTTCCAAAGCAACCATAGCACAAGCAGCGATATTCGTACGGAGGATCATGTGATTAAATTCTACCACCCCGTAACCAAACGGCGACTGAAGAACTCTCTCCTATACTAAGAGACAGGGCTTAAGCCTATCTAGAACCGAGTTGTAGAAGTACTGGCAAGATTATACAAACAGACAGAGGGACATGAAAACGGGCTGATTCGAGAAATTGGACGCACAGGTGTCCATGATAAGCCGATAGCACCACAACAGCGCGTCATGTAGATGCTATTTAATTTTCTAAGCCTCTCGGGTAACGGGAAAGGATAGAGGTACGAACTAGGTTAAATTTAGGTTTCCTTGGGCTAAACTCTTTTAGTTAGGTGTCTTCCTTTTTCGTATGTTTTGTGTTTGGTCAACGGGGTCACGAATGAAGCTTCACATTCAAATACAAACTGCAAACTAAAATCGAAGAACTGTAGACTTCAAATAAAATCTTCGAGCTAGTTTTGTCTGTGATTTGCACAGCTCACTATATTTTTCACATATATGGATGCAGTCTACGGTGAAAACAATTGAGAGCTATTTGCTTTACTCAAAAGCACTTTTTTGTACGTATGTCTTGCTCGATTATGAGCACAGTCCCATATAGTCCTTAAGACAAAATAGTCTAAGTGAAACCGACTCGGTTTTCCTCTCCGGAAACGCTTCGCTGGAGCCGCCGTGTGTGTCATTGGCCTAAACCGACTCGAGTTTCCTCTCGGGAAACGCTTCGCTGGAACCGCCGTGTTTGTCATTGGCTTTAAACAGACCGAAAGCTTTTGACTCTGTTTGACAAGATATGTTTTTTCCCCTGTGTACTCGACGAAATTGGTTAATCTTTCCTAGCAACAAGAACATTCTCAGTGATAGCTTGTTCCGTATTATCTCAACACAACATCCCAGAAGGACTCTCACCAGGTTCGGTTCTAAGCCTAGCACTTACAATATATGCCTCCGATTTGGAAAAGTGCCCAAACTGTGAAATTACGCGGATGACAGCCTTCTTGTCAACTTCATTTGTCCTCTCAAGAATTCTCGATGTACTTTGAAGATAATTAGAATCTAATCACAGTTTTTGCATCAAATGGAAATTAAAATGAATCCAGATAAAACCGAAGCAACCTTTTTAAACAAGATACAAGCTGCTTTCCCAAACTTTATCTTAATGTTTTATGTGCAAGATATAACTGAAATTATCTCTTGTTCCTGATCAATAAAATACCTAGGCGTTCATTTGCATTTCAATTTGACCTTCAAAGCACGTACCGACACAGCCATGTCCAAAGCAGCAAATCGCATAAAATACAACATCTGCCAACATAGTTCTGTTTTACAAATCGATTATGCAACCAGCTTTGCTTTACCCTACCAAAAAAAAAATGATTGCAAATTATGCAGAACAATTGCCTAAAAATAATTCTGAATACACCTTTCTTTTATTCAACGCGATAACTAAACAGTCTGGCCAAAGTTAAATATGTATTAATCGTACATCGTACATGCTCTTCAATACATCGCACCGCCCCGTAGAAACAAACCTGAGATTACTTCAGTTAAGTTATATCATAAGTTAGATAAGGTTTGATAAATTTTTTCCTCAAATAAAACAGATAAACACATAAATCTATACATGTCCCATCAGAATACCTAATAAAGACATAACATAGTTGTAAAGGCTCACAAGACCAACCTCTAGATATCCTTTCTTATACATGCAAAATCTTACTAATTTTTCAATAAACCATTAATATTATTAATTGTATATTATGTTTTATAATATTTTTAAATATAAATATATTTGCATTACTTACTTTTTTTGCGAAATTCAAAGAAACACGTCCGGATGATCTCCTACGCCTCTTCCGCAAAATCGATAATGTTTCACTTACATGTAAAACATTTAATAATCTGGTATAAGACTACATCCACTACGTGTTTTCGCTATTTATATTATCTGATAACATAACAGTCCCAATAATTTTTTTCTTTCACATGGTTTTCAGAAGCAATTTAAAGCTATTTCAATCACACATTAATACGTTTTACCGTTTTTTGCCCAGTTTGCAAATGTATTGGCTGTTTTTGCATCCAAGTGCAGACAAAGATTTTTCTGGCATCTTTAGCTTTACAATTTTATTTTGCAGTTGCGTTTTGTTGTGACTTTGAGCTTACGTTCTAATTGAATTCAACTACATTCGAATGTTTCTCAAAAGATTTGAAACGGCAAAATCGGCATTCGAGCTTTACGCAATCGCGCGATTTCGTCAAGTTAACTTTCAACATAGCTGATTCGACTTTTTCTTCGATTACATTTTCCGAAGCGAATCACATCTGTCGATATGGCGAATGCATCTTCAACCATTGTAGAACTAGCGACGGACCCCCTGCTTGTATCTCTTGCGGTATTGAGCTCAAAGGGCACTTGTCGATGTTGAGATATTTCAAATTCTGACAGAGTGCTAGTTCGTATGGCAACTTTTCAAGGCATGGGTTCTGATTGATGTAGAGATTTTCCAAGTTTTCAAGAGAGCCGATTTCTTCCGGCAAATACTGCAAATTGTTTTCACTCACTGATAGATGCGTCAGGTTCGACAAATGACCAATGGTTCTAGGTAATATCGTAATTTGATTAGTTTGCAGGATGAGCTTTTGAAGTTCGTGCAAAAGTCCTATTTCATTTGGTAATGTCTCGATACGATTTTCTTCGAGATCCAATATGCGAAGCTTTCGCAGATTACCTATTGTGCTTGGTATCTTTTTGAGCAAATTGTTTGACAAAACCAGAATTTCCAAGTTCTGTAAAGCTAGAATATCGTCTGGTAGTTTTGTCAGGGAATTCGTAGCCAGATTCAATTCAACCATATTCACCCATGTTCCAACATCCAGTGGCAGAGACGTTAAAGCATTTTCTTTCATATTCAGCTTTGTTAAGCCTTTGGCACGTGAGAAAATACCATATGGAATCTTATCGATTTGATTATGTTCAAGATTAATGCTTGTCACGTTTGTAAATTGAGCTGGACCACCTGACGGGTAGCTGTGAAATGCATTTCGTGACAATGTGATAGTTGTTAGCGAGTTTAAGCTAGCGAGGAGACCATCCGGCAGTTGAGATATTTGGTTGCCTTCTACATTGAACTCGTCCATGTATTTACAGTTCTTTAGCGATGCCGGTATTGATGTTAAACGGTTGTATCTACACATTGAAATAAATAACAACGAAATATTCAAAAACACGAATTTTAATCCAATATAGGACTGACCTTAATCCTAAGCGCGTCAAATTCTTCAAATTGCCAATGCTTTCGGGAATGTCGAGAAGTTCGTTGTGTTGCAAATCTAACGCACTCAAATTTGCACAGTTGCCAATTTCCTCGGGTAAGTGTTCCAAGTGATTATGCGATACATCAAGCGTCGTCAGATTCACCAAAGCTCCTATCGCCGGACCCAATTCGCGTATTTTGTTTTCACGTAAGCTGAGCATAGTTAAATTCGTAAGGTTCCGTATATCGTCGGCAACGCTCGGTATTCGATTAAAGCGTAAGTAGAGCGTTGTCAGTGATTTTAGTTTGTAAATAACATCTGGTATTTCGGCAAGCTTATTATGTCGCAAGTCAAGCACCTTCAACTGTTTCAGATTAGCCAATGTATCAGGCAGCGATGTCAATGAATTCTCATTAAGTGCGAGTGTTTTCAGATTTGTCAAACAACCTATTTCTGGCGGTAGCGATGCAATCTTATTACTGTATAAATAAAATTCAGTCAAATGAACACAATCCTTCACGGATGGCGGAATAACAGTTATCGACGATTTACTGAGATCAAGTCTTTTAATGCCTTCGTCACGGCACCGCTGCAGTGCTTTCAAAACATCCTGATCAGCCTGGATCGGCTTCGATTTTTTCGCAGTCGGTTTCGGTTTGTTCGACTCAGGGTGTTTGACTGTGACCACTTTTGGTCGTGCAGCTGTTTCGGGCGGCATATTATCACTAGTACTGCTACTGCTACTTTGACCTGCACCGATTGCAGAGCACAGGTTCATAGTTTTGCCCAGATTTGATGGTTTTTGATTTTGTTTCTCCAACGCTGAGCTGAAGTTTATTTGATTGTGTTTTAGATAGAGAGCAGAATTATAGGGAGTCTTATCAGCTATCGCCACCACCTGCAATCTACAAGTTCAATTGAAGAGTGATCATTTTTGGTGTAGGTGAAGAGCCTAGAAAGAAACAGAGGAAATGTTCGACCAGGATTAGATGGCGAATGGATCTATGTATTATCTAAAAATAATGATTGATTGAATGATGGATGTTTGACTTTCTAGTGTTGAAACGCATCACCAAGCGCGCGAAAGTAAAAGGGATGATCATTTTCCGAAGCGCACTTTATGTTTATCAGATATTAAATATAAAAGTGTTTTCTAAATATAATTAAGTTTCGATGAGCCAATACTTATTTACTTCGTCTTCACCGTAACGGTCAGTATAATAAGCGCGATATTTTATGTCTCAAGAAAGCAGTAGGATATTTTTTCTTGAGAACTGTTCGTGCTATATTTCTGAGCCTTGAATATAAAATGAGCGACCTATATTTAGTAGGATATCGAAAATGTTAGGTTAGGTATTTATATCCGATACAAGGTCACGCCTATACTTATTAGTCCGTAGCGATACCAGATAAGAAGACCTAGTATTTAAAGGTTTAGTATAAATGACCGTCGAAAGCCCCTGACCTTTTTAGTATAAATGACCGTCGAAAGCCCCTGACCTTTTTGCGAATTGAAGGATGTTCTTAAATCTTGCCAAGTGCGTGGCAGGGCTCACCGAAATAGCTCCGCGTAGTTTCCCTCAGTGCTGTACAGTGACAAAGGAGATGTTGAATTGTCACTGAGACGACCGTTGCCGATGGTTAGGAGTCGCAGTTTCATGGCGTGGTCATTAATCATACCGACCAGCTGCCTGCCCGATTAATTCAAGTAAGTGTTTTGTAGCTGCGAGATTGCTTGAGAGTGTGAGTTTCTCGCCATCTGTACACCGCAACCTGCATCATATTGGAGTCGATCCAGCATTTGGCCTTTTGGATAGGAATTGGGAAGTCTGCCGACCCAACTAGTTGAAACCTAGCCCCTTTCTTGGCTAAAGCATCAAGCTTCTCATTCCCATCAATTCAATTATGACCGGGCACCCGCAGGATCCTGACTCTTCTGTTTTTGCCAAGCCTGTTCAGGGTCTGATTACAGTCGAATATCCACTTCGAGCTTTGTTTTTGAGATATCAGTGCTTCTATCGCAGCTTGATTGTCTGTGAATATGCTGATCCTGGCATATGGCATCTATAGTATCCTTGACAGATTTTAGTTCTGCGGCTTTTGGTAATGGAAATGGTAATGGTCCTCCACCTAGAAAAAATACTACAGTAATTAGGAAGCCTGAAGACTGCTTATATATCGCAGTCTGTAAAGCATGCTGTAGTACCTACACCTGCAGCTGTTTTGGAACTGTCCGTGTAAATGCTAAGAGCTGTTGTGCCCATTTGTTGGTTACATTCTTGCCCATCCCCCATTTGATTCCGTCGTTTGAACCAATGAAGGGGAGCCAAATAATGCTTCGATTCCTTAAGCATAAAAGCAGCTCATGCGGCAGCGCTTTTAACAAAGAGGTAAAGGATGGGAAAATGTAACAGGACGTTCAACGCAGACAAAGGAGTCATGGTTAGGTGAGATTGCTGTTTCTACTACTGGAGACAAGCACAATTATTTAGTGTTCGACTTGAGATTTAATACAGCGCCGCCCAACCTTTGACTCGATTCTTGTATTTTCTCGTGGAGAGTATAAAATTGGTTTTATCGGAATTGATAGCTATGAAGACGGTGTTTGCATATTTATTAACCAACGGCAGAGCGTACTCGATGAGCTGGCCCAGTGTATGCGGGAACTTTTCCGAGAGTATGATCGCAATGTTAGCAGCATAGACCACAAACGTAAGTCCTTTGCTCTCCAACCTCTTTAGCTATTCCTTGTGAAAAATAGCAAACGTTTTTCCCGTAAACAAAGTTGGTGATTATGTGAGATTCTTACTTACTAAAAACATCACCCGCTGACCACGGAAATACAAGCCGGAACCGGATTCGTATTACTTCAACTCGGCTATGCTGCTAGCATCTACCAGGTGTCCCATTGGATTAATTCAGTTCTCTCAGGCTTTCAGGAGTCTGAGGCATCCTTCCTGTTTTTTCAAGTGCAATACCAACTCCACATATGCTGATACAGCTGAACAGGTGTCATCTGACCATAGCATCACAGGCGTCAAGGGGCCATTCGCAGAGAAAATCGTTTGCCGCTCCCTTCTGAAGCGGGCACGATGGAACAGGTAGGCAAAGCGACATCACTTTCCTTAACTTTGATTATTCTATGAAGGTGTTTTCTGAAGTAGCCGTGGCCCGATAGGAACTGGCTCAGGTAGAAATTTACTCCACCGTGGTCACGATTAAGCCAAGGATTTAAGGCACGAATAAGCCTATTCGTTCTTTCCTCCTTCGAGCTCGTAGCCCAGCACTCAACTTGGAACCCGTTTTATTAAATGGTCGTCAGCTCATCGTATAGCGGCAGCATTCCTTCTAGAAGTTCTCTCAAGCCTACAGAGAGGTCCCCACGCTGATGATGTGTTAGGGTCTTCCTTTCAATTTGCAATTAGAGCAAGTCGCGCAACTTTCCAGAGTGACGGCAAGGACCTAGTAATATTGACGGGTATCTCACCACCACTACTTTTAAAACATCTACTGGGATTTTGTCTGGGCCTGAGGCTTTTCGGTTCTTTATTTTGGCACCTGCGCGGCATAGATCTTTTTCAGTGAACCTAGGGATATCTTCCTGGCGGACTAAGATCGTTTTCAGCTCTCATGTCGTGCGCTGGAAGCAGCAAATCTACAATATGCCTTAGGACATCCTTCTACATGGTTACGGGGCACATGCGTCCGGCCCTGCCCGATGCAATTTTGTAGCCTTAGTCCCATGGGTCTCGATCTCCTAGTAACTAAGCCACGTAAACAAATTCCCATATGCTAAGAAACGTTTAGAAGCATGCAATCGCAATTTATCATTCCGGAAATGTCCGAGGGATGATAAATACCACTCGTGTGAAACTTGGCAGTCTTTTGAAGAAGTGAATCGAGTGAAATCCAAAGGAAGTGAAATAGATATTAGCGCGAGCGTTAAAGTGTGAACGCGAGTTTAAATAATTATATTATAGGTTTGATGCTATGTGTGAGCAGTGCAAAGTGAACATTAGAACAACTTTCATTTGACGGATAAGTTGCGATGGGTGCTTGACAGATAAGAGGAAGATTCCATTTTGCGTTTAATTATTTTAGTTGCTTCTACTCCCTACTTTTCAATCTGCCCGATAGCGACGCACACATTGCTGTGAATTTGAATATTTACAATTCCACCAAATAACAGGAATTTCTCATGCTATGAATTGCACCAGGTATTCAATTAATTCCACCGGGCATTGTATATTTCTGTTTTTTTTTTTGGAAAATATATCACTCAGCTTCATATTCGCTTAAATCGCCTTTATAAATACTAAATCGCTTCAACACGCAGAGAAAGCAACATTAAAAAGTGCGCGGCATACACAATTATAATTTTTCTACAAGTTGCGAACTTTTCTGATCTGGAATACTCGCAAATTCAGTTATTCGAAGCCTCCGCATATTACTGACAATTAGTGATCGGTCCACACAAAAATATTCCAGATAGAAGTTTTGGCACAGAAGCCATGAGAACATCAACAGCCAAATTGGACGGTTATTGTAAACATCCGCTAATCGTTATTATAATTTTCCAACAATTTCGTGCCACAAAGTACTTTAGCTATTTCTGAAATGTTTATCATAAAACTGATTTAAAAATAGTGATAAGTAATTCGTATTAGATAATAAAATCCCCATTTTAATCATAGGCAGATAACACCACCATGATTTTATTGGCTGATTTGCCATGCGGCAAAGTATTATTTTTCAATTCACTTTGGAAATCCACAGTATCCGTAAATTGTATAAACTTTACCAATAGGAATCATGACGGCCTACTTAATTTATTGTGTCTATTCAGAAAATCTCTAGTCCAAAACAGTAATCCATCCGTAACTACACCGTGCAACTTTTTATTTTCTATTTGAAAACACTACAGGTGATTCATCTGCATAGGCCCAAAAAAATCCACCAATTTTACAATCTAATCGACTAAATCCCTTATTTTTCCCTCACGATGAACCTTCAGCAACAACACCAACGACGTACCTTTAAATTTCGATTTTTAGGAATTTCCTGTATCGTTATTCGCACGATAATTGATGCAAACAGTCACTATACAACTAGTTGCACTTTTGTTAACACATTTCATTACAATTTGCAACATAAAAACCTATTTTCGATCAACACAAACGCGAAGGACCCTTTTCCCATGAACAAAAAATGGCTGAAGTTTTCACTCTTCTAAAATAATTCAGGGTTGTGTGTAAAACTTCTACAAATGACAGCCAGCTTTTGAAATGGCGTATGGATTATGGATGGTACCAATCATACCAAAATAGTACTAAAATAAAAATGATTCTAATCTCCGATTTCCAAAGCTTCTAAAAATGTGTCGTTTTTGTACAAAAATGGCTGTGTAAATGACGTGGAAATTACGAAATGTGCGAAAATGGAGCGGGAAATTAATCAAAAAAAATTGGCAAAATCAAATAATGTCGCTGTGGAATTTCTAAAATTTTGAAATAAATTTCAGCTTAACGATATTTTGCAATGAAAGTTTCACTAGGCAAAGAGTATTTGTTTGCTGGCATCAAATTGGTGCCGCAATTTACGAATCGTAACGAAACGAGTACAAAAAAATGTTTGAAAAAATAATAAATAGCATGGATTAGGCGAGTTCCAACGTTTTGGCAGTAGAGTTGGCACTAAACGAAACATCCTAGCATTCGTAGGCATCAGTGTTTTACAAATAATTGGCTTCGTAGACCTAGAGGAGAAACTCTTCACAATGTTGAAACAACAGCCATGGAGTTAGTATAAAATTATATTTCTGTGTAAAATACGATTTTCGTACAAATTTCAAATCTTGATTTCAAGCTGCTCGAGAAGATCAAATACTTTATTACGATTGAAGCTAGAGTTATGTAGAAATTTTAATGTTAATTTGTTATTTCGCAACATATAATTATCTACTAAATTGTTTTTAAACAAAAACTTCGTCAATCAATAAGGCACATTAGTGGGATTCGAATTTTTTTGAGTTTTACGCTTCGCACCATCGTATCATGGATTTTTCTTCATGGTATTTTCATGAGCTACACGCAGTCGACGACGCAGTTCGCCTGGAAATTTTTCGTAACATTTTTTGCAAACAGGCTTCTCGTCATATTCATAGAATTTCGATTTTTGCGTCATCTTCATGTCGCATACAGAACAAGCGAAATGATGCACACACCATGCCTTATTCAAAGCCGTAAATACTGCAAATATTCGATTTAAAGCAATTCCATTTAACTGTTGCATATTTTCATATTACCGTCACCAGCTATAACTTGGTTGCATACGAAACACAAATTGCCGAAGAGTTGATGATAGTGAGTTTCACAATAGGCAAGTCCTCGTTTTTCGTAATGACGATGTCCTAAGAACGGCTTTTCGCATTTCGCGCATACAAAGTGCTGAAATTCGGGGGTATTTTAGTGATGAGAAATAGAAAAATGAAAGAAAGCCTACCTCAACATGCCAATGCTTGCCTAAAGCCGTCACTACGCGCTCTTCTATGGGGCGCCGACAAGCTCCACATATTGGTATACCCATTTTATCATGACACCGTAGACAGTATAGCTCGTTCTGGAAAATATAGTGAATGCGTTTTGCAAAAAAATATACAAAGAAAAGTATAAAATCGCGAATAACAAATACATCGTCCTATATACCATGTCATTGGCAGCATATCCTGGTCGACTTTTAACTTCCCTTGCCGTTGAATCTAGTTCAACGCCACAAGCAGTGCAATTGAAATGGTAGCCGTGATATACTTCGCCACGGAAGCGTAGAGGAGTATCATCGATCATTCCACTGTGAAATAGAAATATTTTGACAAGTTCTTACATTAATCTTCCTTAAACTTACTGGCATTTGTTGCACATATACTTGCCCATACCCACTTCCTTCACCTTTGCATTGCACTCGTGACATAAGGCACGATTCTAAGAATATTAAACAAGTATCTACCATATCTTGAATTATTAACAAACTAATTTTACTTACTTGGTTTCTTATAAAGCCACAATCAGCCAGCTCTTTGGCGCACATTTGACATCGGAAGCATTGCGGATGCCAATTAGCAGCCATCGCTTTTATTACTCGTCCGATTACAAATTCACCGCACTTATTGCAGCATGGAGCGAATAGTACATGGAAGTCCCGTTCACAATATTTTCTTCCTTCGAATTCGTAAAAAATACCATCCTGAAACGGTCGGAAACATTGCGCACACCTGAAAATTGACCACTTTATTGTTTCACGACACCATGCCTCCAAATTTTACTTACACAAAGCATTGAGTATGCCATAATTCACCGTTCGAATTGACAATTTTCTCATGTGGTTCAAACCCGTCCCCACATCGGGTACAAAACATCGTTTCCAGCGACATGTGTTGTGTTACTCTAAATAGAAAGCTTAAATGTATTCCAGTAAGAGTAGTGTTTTGTTAAGCAACCAAACCAAAGCAAAGTGCGTATAGGTTTAAGAAAATTTTAAATACGGTTTCCAGATAGTGAAACAATAGTTTATTGTACATACATTCCTAGTAAGTGGTTTAAATATGAATTAGCTAGACAAGAACTTATTATTTCATTTTATTGTAAGACAGGAGGGCGATGAAGGACGGATATTATTCACATAGGTTAAGTTTATAATTAATGGGCTTAACAAAGGATGGTGATTACCGCAAACCATCAACTTGAAAAAATTAAAAAAAAAAATAGTTTATAGCGTCGGCAAAAAGACTAGAACATTCAGGATTGACACATATTCGTAACTGGCGCCACCGGTGCCTTTCATGTCGGTGGCACTCGTGATGAATTTCTTAACCTTTAAACTAAATATTATGAAAATTTTGATAGGGAAAGTTAAAAATTTGAAAAGCTGAAAAAGACATCTCTTGGAGGAGAGCTATTCGGCCAAAATAAAGAATGTCAGATTGTTTGAGTTATTTGGCAACAAGTGGTTCATTCAAACCCAATATTTTAGCTGCCGGGAGGGGAAATCTGCTGTGCATTTAATAGTAGCAGAAATTTGTGATACTATAGTTAAAGCATTGATAAAAGTAGTGATGGCTGAATGCAACAGAAGAAGAGGGGAATAATTGCACAGGAGTTTAAGGACATCATCAAACAGGCATCTATTTAAGCTTTACCAAACAGTTTTTTCAGTTTTGCTTGCCTTCTTTGGCGCAAATTTTCGAACAGTGCAACTGCGATGGGGGCTTCTGGGCCTGTTCTTAAGTTTAAAAGTTTTTTTTAAATTTAAAAGTTTTTTCCCAGTAGCTGGAAACTCGAACTTCTAGGTATAAGAACAAAAATACTACAGACATAGATGAGACATTTCCACTAAAGCCATACATTGCGCGAAGCTAGACGACTAAACTCTAAACTCGTCTAACTTATCAGAAGCTAGACGACTAAAAGCTTATATTCATCGCCGTAGTCATCCTCTATGTTGTCAGATCTAGATTTTAAAAAAGCTAGCTCGGTTCATATATTCCCAATATACTATCATTTTAACTGAAGTGTTAACGAATAAATACATACATCAGTAGGGTTCGTATTTAATGAAAATTTATTAAATTGATAAAGCGTACCATACACCGTCAATTACGGAATATCATATCCGCGTAAATTTGTTTCAGCTTGAATTTTCTGTGTAGGCATAAATTATGCGCTACCTCTTTATTCGCGGGTGATTATATTTAATCCTCATAATGCAATCAGTTTCAATAGACTTTCTGTTCCGCAGTTTGTATTTGATTGTGTTGACTATCGAAAATGCTCTCTTAGCAGGAGGATTTGGAAATGGCAAAGTCCCAGCTGCCAGAGCTAAGTTACTGATGATGTCTTTCGGGAAAAGCACTTTTGTGCTGGTAAACTTCTGTCCAGAACTATTAGCTTGTTGTGGCTTCTTGCCACTCCATTCGGATAGTTGTTGGACACGTTTCGCTCGCTGGTTACAATGATAGTCTAATCATTTTAGACTTTCTCTATCAAATGAATCCAAGTGAAGTTTTTTCAATGGAATTACGCTTAATATACCATGAGCAACATATTGAGGAAAGTCCATTACGAGGTCGTGTGCGCAACAATAGTTGTTCAAGGTTAAAGGTCACGAAACCCATTTTTTCTTAAATATCTCATTAACTAACGGTTTTCCGTGGATTTTTATTCAGCTTCTGAAGTAGCAGCTCTGATTGTGACTGCAGCTCAGGCTAACGATGAATGGTATTTGCATGAATATGTAGCAGAGACAAATTGAACTGCAGGCGAAGCATTTGCGTGAAATGTGGCTGGGACTTTAGGATCGCTGTTTCCCTTTAGCAACCAGAGGTTCGAATTCAAGCGTGACGGAAAGATACCCGCCAACAAACTCGCATTATACATATGTAGTAATGTTTACGGTTGTCTCTCCGCTAATGCTTTCTAGTATTGGGTCGTCAGTCTTATTGATATGTATTTGTATGAGTTACTCATTTTCAAATTTGAGGTGGTACAATGTCATACTTCAAATGAAGTGTCATGTTGCATTCCTTCAATTATCTATAAGTTTCCAGCGCCGCTGGCAGCCATACAGCCCCATATCATTACGCCGCCGCTACGATATGATAGAACATTTATGCTAAGTACTGGTTACGTTTTTTTATAGATGGGGGATTTTTCATTATTGATTTTAGCATACTTCTACAAAAGATAATATTTTCATATTTTGGAGAATGATTTAATAGAGTATGTAGTTTTTGAATTCGGCGTTAACTCAAAAATGAAAATGTAGGTAAAACGTTTATGCTAAGGAGAGCAGTACTGTTACTAATCTACTAAACAATTTCCCAAAAATAGTAGCTAATTACCACCAAATTTTTTTTTTTAAGTATCGTGCAAATCAAACTTAAAACTAAACTCGCATGCATACATTTTCGCCTTGTACAGCAATCCCTGTGCCTCAAGTATCACAAGTCAATCGCTTCGAAGTTGAGCAAAGCACATCAATATGACAAAAAATGAGTTGGTACAAATCAAACTCAAACTAGTCTCGCGTACATACATTTTCCATCGAGTATTACAATCGCTGCGCCTCAAATGTCTCAAGTCAATCGCTTCGAAATTAACGAAAGCACCTCAATATGACAAAAAAATGAGGTGGTACAAATTTTGTCCCGTGTACTACAATCGGTGCGCCTCAAGAGTCTCAAGTCAATCGCTTCAAAATCAACCGCAGCACCTCAATGTGACAAAAAATGAGGTGGTACAAATTTTGTCCCGTGTACTACAATCGCTGCGCCTCAAATGTCTCAAGTCAATCGCTTCGAAATTAACGGAAGCATCTCAATATGACAAAAAATGAGGTGCTACAAATTTTGTCCCGTGTACTACAATCGCTCAGTGCTGCCATTTATTTTTTTGGAATAATGCTAGATTCAATTTTCCTTAATGCTAAATAATGCTAGATCTTGTAAAATTATAATGCTAAATAATGCTTTCTTATTTAATTGAAATAAACATGGTTCAATATGAAAACAATATGTATATTTATATGAGGCTTGATCAATAAATATTGATAATCGGTTATTTCCAGTTCGCATAAAATTCAAAAAAAAATTTTGTTACTACTACATATACTTACTAAGTCAGCATGAAAAAAACATATAAATAGGCCACGATTCATTTGAATACGAACAGTCGAAGAGAAAACATCAAAATAAGGGAAAAATGAAATTAAAGCTATCATTAAGTACCTCTGTTTGAAAAAACGGTCTACCAGAGGCATACACGGCGACATAGTGGAAACATTAAGGGACTCTGCTCCTCTATATTCCACCGTTGCACGCTAGGCCAAGGAGTTTAAGCTGGAAAAAACATCCACTGAAGATGAACACTGCGAAGGAGTTCCATCTACATCCCTCACTAAAGACAACGTAAAAAAAGTCGAAGATGTCTTGTTGGCAGATCAAAGAGTGACTCTCAGGCGTGTAGCTGAGGTTACATGGATCTCATATAGTAGTGTTCGAAAAATCTTTGCCAACAAATTACATATGAAAAAGATCTTTGCGCATTGGATACCGAGAATGTTAACGGACGAGCGTAAGAAGAAACGAGTCGAGATTTCAAGGATGAAATCGAAAAGTTCCAGGTAGATCAGGAGAATTTTTTGTCACAGTTCGTAACCATGGATGACACCTGGATCCACCATTTTGATCCAGAAACCAAAATGCAATCGATGACCTGAAAGCGACCCTTTTCATCTACGCCGAAGAAATTCAAAGTGTCAAGTTCGGCGGGAAGGGTTATGGCATCAGTTTTTTGGGACGCTGAAGAAATTATTATGGTGGAATATTTGGAAAAGGGAGTCACTATATCAGGCTCTTACTAAGCTGACCAAATAATAAAGAAGATTGCGAGAAGCAATGAAGGAGAAAAGACACGGCAAACTGCGAGCCGGAGTTCTGTTTCTTCAAAATAACGCACCGGCTCAGAAACAGGATTCGAATTGCTTGAACACCCACCCTATTCGCCAGATCTAGCTCTCAGTGGCTTCTACTTCTTTCACCGGCTCAAACAACACCTTCGGAGTAAGAAATTTGAAGATGCTAGGGAAGTGATGGCCACTGCTGAGGCATTTTGGAAGAGTCCAAATAAAGAGTTTTTTCTAACGGTATCCTGGGGTTCAACCCTCGTATGTATAACAATAACAAATTAGAAGTTTGAAATTTACATCTCGAAACGATTCTATACCTATTACAGACATATCAGTTATATCTAAATCTTCTTCTCTTGTGTAAAGCTTATTTCTACCAATATTTTTCAAAACATCGTTTGGTATCTCACAATCAAAACAGCAACAATTATATATTTTTAAGGGGTTACACCACAGTAGCAATTTCAGAAAATTGATTTTCTTTTTATTTGCTTAAAAAATCCTTTGAAACCTCTAAAATAAGAGGCAAACAGTTTCATACCTGCTGAAAATCGTTTTCAAAGAAATTTCGAGCACTTTTTTGACTCTTCCCGACTGCTCGAAAATAACTACCTGCGATAGATACGACACCTGCTCATTGGGTACAGCATCATGTCTTATCATAGGATTTCCAACTTCCCTAATACACTAATATAAGTCGTTAGAAACATTTTCAAGCATGTTGAACACAAAGTTCAGTAGTACAGTGTCCTTTGATGTTGAGAGAAGACGTAAATTTTGCGTGGAAGTTATTCGAATTACGATTTTTTTGCAGTGCTAATTTCTCACACGTTATTTGTAGCTTTTACATTTATGTGAGTTACAATGAGTGAAAAGAAAGTGTACGCAAGCCCTAAAAGCTCAAAAATATCGTATAAGACGCGGCGACGGACCAACGTGACGAAACGACGACGGTTGAACAGATATGAGGCGGAGGCAGATTCGGCCGGTGTCAGCGCTTCGGCAAACAAATTGAAAGTGGATTCTGACGTCATCGATGTATAAAGTAAATTTGGTTATTGATTGAAGGTAAAAAAAATTAAATGACCAAAATTTTTTATTAAATACTTCAAACACGAGTCAAAACTTTAAACGCGTTTTTCTCGAAACACGTTTTTTCAAATCGGCACGCAGCATAACTCAAACAATTTTCTATTTTTTCTCTCCAAATTAATATCACATCTTTAAAACAACATTCCGCATAGAAATACGTAGCCGATTTTCAATAAGTAAATATCTCGATTTTTTAGCTACAAATAAGTGCCGGTTTTTTTGAAGGAAAAAGCACTTTTTTTTTCAAATGTTCGCCAATTTTACAAAAATAAATATTTTCAAAATCCCCTGCGTATTTCTCTAGCTATACTAATGTTCTTTAAGAAAAAATTTTTTATTTGGTTCCAGATTAATTTTTCGTGCACTTCTACTGCGTGCCGCGGAGCCCCTCCAAAAAAAACCGTTCCGCAGAAACGGCTGTTGGGCAGCCATTTTGTAATATTTTTTAATTAACACATTTTTTTTAAAAACTTCAAAACATGCTTAACCAACATCCTTAAAGAGAATTACTTTTTTACTTTTCCTTCTACTTAAAAAAAAATCGCAGAAAAATGTTAAATTTTCGCTCTCTACTGTGGTGTAACCCCTTAAGTGAAGAAAAAGTATAAGTGTCGGATAACGAAGATTTTTCATCAGCGTTATCCGTGCGATTGGAAAAAAATCAGGAAAAAAAATCTAACTAGAATGCACATACTTTGGTAAACTTGAACTTGTAGATGCCCGAGCTCCTGGGAGTCTGAAGTGGATGGGAACCCATCACTAATTTTTAGCATCATCACGATTTAATTGAACGTTACCATATTTAAAGCAATATAGATGACTTTATAATCTCTATATTTTAGACTTTATAATGCTATCATTATTTCAAAAACAGACAACTGTCACTTCTGGTTGTCACTTCTAAGAAAATGCCATAAGCGCGTTTTTGTATTTTTCATGAATTTCCGCACCACATGATTCAGGAAATTTCCTTTCATGAACGCGACTGAAAGTACACGAAAAGAGCTATTATTGAGTAAAATTTGATGGGCGAGATTGTAAATGGATGAGTGCCAGATTATTCCGAAATCTAAATTTAAATGCTAAAAATAATGCTAGATGCTAACTCCGAATTTCGAATGCCGTTTTGGAAAAAATAATGCTAGATCTAGCATTCAAAATGCTAAAATGGCAGCACTGCAATCGCTGCGCCTCAAGGGTCTCAAGCTCAGAACATAGAGATCTAAGGAAATGAAACAAGCGTATACATATACGAAATTTAGTGAAGTAATTTTACTACAAAGGTAAAATCTATAAATAGAACAAATTGAGAGAATTGCTACCTCATATATTCCCCTTGGTTTCCCCGATACCTGAGCTTTTGTTGTTGCTGAGATAGTAATTGTCAAATTCGCGTGCACATGGCCAACTATTTTTATCTATCTATCTCACTCTATCTTTCTGTTCGTCATAGCTAGTGAATGTCAAATTCGCTTACTACTACTAACCAACGACCTAGAAGATATTTGGACAGGCGGTTATAGTATACGTATACGGAAGAGCGCTGGGACCGATTTCCTCGTCTCTACACTCCCTCTCTCACCTAGCAACAAACCACGCTGCTGATCAATCCGTCAGTTTGACTTTTCTCGCGCCGGGAGTGTTCAACAGTGAGTAAACAACTGGTGAATTTAAGTGATAGCAGCTATAATAAAGTGTTTTTTGCAAATTGAAGTACATTTAGTAAGTGATTAGGAACATTCAAAGGTTTTGAGCCGAAAAAGTGTTAGTGACACTAATTGTTAAAAAGAAAAACTGTGAAAATGAAGTGCTTTGTCCAAACAGAGTGCGGTCTCGTCCGGTCGGCGTGTCTTTCTACAAGTAAGTATTAATATAAATGCTTTCTGTGGTGTTAGAAGCAAATTAGTGTAGTTTATTTCGCAAAAAAGTGGCAAGGTATTGCTTCAAACCATGCAATTACCTTGGCCTACCATGCCGGTCGATTCATCACGTGCTGTTGTTGAGTGAGTTTGACACTTTGATCAGCATCGGTCATGGAAGCGAATCACGGGGTGAAGGGAAACCATCGGCGTACTTAAAATGATAAAGCGCTGGGGGTATTTTCTTTTACCATGTGCGAAATTGTGTTAAAATTCAATATTTGACCGGGGTTTTTTTTGTCTTGTCATGTTTTGAAGTTCAAATCGTGAAAAATATTACATTTAAATATGTTTTTACTGCTGGTTTATATATATATATATATATATATATATATATATATATATATATATATATATATATATATATATATATATATATATATATATATATATATATATATATACATATATATATATATATATATATATATATATATATATATATATATATATATATATATATATATTAAAATTGAAATATATATATATAAATGCCTGTAAATATTTACGGTAGATAGAACGTTTATGCTTAGTAGTGAGACGTTTTTTGTAGATAGTGCGATTTCTCATTTTTGATTTTAGCATACTTCCATAAAATATAGGTTTTTCATATTTTGTAGAATGATGTAATAGAGTATGTAGTTTTTGAATATGCTGTTAGCGCAAACATATAAAAAAATGTAGATATAACGTTTATGCTTAGTGCGGCAGCATACCAGTTAGTAGCAGTTGAATAGTTAAGTAAAAATACAATGAGACTAATTCACGGACATTTTCAATAATTTGAATACCGCAAACATAGATTATAACGTTTTTCAAAATACCTTCGAATATTTTACATTATTTTCATATAATTATGTTTGAATTATTTCATTGCAAAACAACGAACACACCTATCTACAAATATCAATAGACAATTGCCATTCAAACTTACGCGCCGAGTTGATGCCCCTTAAATATTTCACTTTTTGCACATTGCCTACACCCTTGAACTTTTTCCTATGTGTTCGTACGGCTTTATATGAGTTGGTAGAAAAACGCGTTTTCGGTCCCAAGATTGATTTCTCACCGCCTGTCCAAATATCTTCTAGGTCGTTGCTACTAACGCTCAGCTTAGGCAAATTGCTTCACTTCTCACTGCCATTTTCATTTCCTTATATCTCTCTCTTCTAAGGTCTCAAGTCAATCGCTTCGAAGCTTAGAAGCAATCGCTTCATCTCAATATGACAAAAAAAAAAATGAGGTGGTACAAATTTGAAGCTTGAGGTGATGTGACATTTTGTAGCTGTGTATGGAACATTTGTCATGCATCTTGTATGAGTAACACAACACTAATGCTTTCAGCACTTGGCATATAATCCGGGCCCAGGGCATTTCAGTCCTTCATTCTGGTGGGCTCAATGCGCAGCTCTTCGTCAGTGAACAAAAGGACATTTTACTGATATCCACCTTTACGGGTGAATTGGGGCCCCGTGCGGCCGAGCCTACCGGAAACTATTTCCTGCCTTGGCGCTATGGTTTCCTGTCCACCCTCGCAAAGAGTTTGCTTTTTTTTCTGCTTCATAGCTATTTTTAGTTTTATTGATGTATATTATGCATTATTGAAGCCAATATGTTATATTAACAACTCTTTTGAGGTAGACCCCAGTAATTGTGAATGCAGAAACAAAAGGAGCTTCATTCTTTAAGGGGACAATCAATTATTACTTTCGTGTTTGCGTTCACAATATTTTCCATCGCTCTGACAGTCGTACCCATCGAATATTGCAGGGAAAATGGTTAATCGAGTCCCAGTGTTATGGCCTATTAAATAGAGAAGTTGTCTATTTATTCTTCTGCATAGTAAGAATGGAAATAAAGCAAGCGTATAATGATTGTTTCGATGAACTATGGATAACTAAATAGAAGTCCAAGCATCCATCAAATTTCATTTGCAAAGGACAATAGCTGACGTTGAGTTGACGATTCATAAGGCAGCCAAATCTTATTTCCTAATGAAACGGGTGTTTCTTTGATGTTGGTCAAAACATTTGGCGCAAAAGTCAATATCTAATATATGGGGTATTTGAAAATTTCAGCATTCGAGGTCGTGTGCTCAAAAATCTGGTGTTTGTTCCTCCAGGCTGTAAAAGTAATTATAAAATATGGCTGATATTCACCATTCTAACTAATTGCGATGTGCAGAATGGTCGGTATAAGAGCCGAAGCGGCGGAGGTCGAGTATGAGAACTTATAACTTATTAAATCAGCACCACCAGTTCGATTCATGATATTTATGTTTGGTTTGAAAAGTCAATTACGAGTCAGACTCGGGATATTCACGATTGATATGAAATTAAACCACTCGTGATATTCAGGTTTGTCTCAAAATTCGCATCGCGGGTCAGACTCATCAAAGTATGGCAGGCGGCTAACATTATATTCTTACTCTAGGTGACGTCAGAGGTTATTTTACGCAACTTTTGAATATTTCTGATGATGCTGACTTCAAAAAAGTTGCAAAATGATTGCGGAAGAATTACATTGGGGCTGATCAAAAATTACCAATATATGTTCCAAACTTTTGATCTATTGAGAATTCACTGACAAATAATTTTGCATGTATGTGTATGTTTTGAATGTATTCTTTTTTTTAGTAAGAGAAATTTCAAAGCAGGTAATGACTAAAACCACCCTCAGCAGATGGTGTTTCTTGGGAAAAATTCAGCAACTATAAAACTAAATTATATCCGTTACAAAGAAACCGTTCAGATAAAGCGGTTTTGCAATTTTGTATTCTCAAAGTATGCAGATTGTTAACGTGGGACTAGTTTCTATGTATTTTAAATTTGGATTCTGGTTTTATGGATATCATGGGTTACCCTATAAAAACGTGCAAATGATCATAAAACATTAAAATATTAAGTTAAGACCAAGTACTGTTCTCTGAATTGCATTGCGTCTGGAAACCAGCGGCTTTCGTTCTATAATAAAGCAGTTTTCTTTTCCTTTGCATATAAAATTACGAACGTCGCTAAGCTATAATAGTCCTCCAAACATCCAAACCACTATCTACAGTTTTAAATAATGCCGAAAAATATCTAAAAAATTCCAAACCACGTCATTTGTCGCATTTTACGATAGCAAAAAACTTCATTTATATTTAAGTATAGCGAAAACGTAATTCTCCATTTCATTTATGAATCACATAGATAGAATTATTTTGCCCTACTAAGCATAAACTTTCTATCAACATTTTAGTACTTTCGAGATATTCAATGATTTGTGTTTTGGTTTGTACTGGAGATATATGGAGAGAGCATTTTTCAATGTTGATTTTAACATACTTCCACAAAAGATAGGGTTTTCAAATTTTGTAGAATGCTGTAATAGAGTATGTAGTTTTCGACGCCGGTGTTAACTCAAAAATGAGAAAAATACAGATAGAACGTTTATGCTTAGCAGGGCAGTATAGTTGGTGTGGATATTTTTTATTTCTGGGTATTACCACTCGCTTTTCTCTTGAATTGGCCTGACTACCAACATGATTTTATCAGAAACAGACGAATGATTACTATACTACTATTGAAAACCCAGGTGTTATCGCCTCAACAAATTATGCTCAACGCATGCTACACAGCCATGCTTAATCTTCTAATTCGCTTCTGATAAGCATTTTATGCTAGATACTGTGTTTGCACAGCATGCTTGTATTTCTTAGGTAAAAAATAATTCAGCAATGACAATTGGAATGAATATCGCCATTAAATAAGTTTCTCAAAACGCCATTAAATGCTCTAATTCAGCTCGAACTGAGATTGTATTTATGTCAAAAATATAGATCATTTTACAGAACTTCCATGTAAGGTCAAAACCCCGCAATTATTTCATCCTACGTACTCGAACGAGAAAATTAGTAATTCCATTAGAATGTGGGGAGGTGTTAAAACAATATGATCTCGATTACCAACACACTGTGCTTACCCTACAACGGGTGGCATTATAAATAACTGAGTTTATCGATAATTGAAGAAAAAATCGTCTTGAAAATTCTTCGAAAAACTTTCTGCTAGGTGCGAGCCACTCCTGAAGAAATCTCTACTTGGGTCACTTCACCTGCTTCGCGGACGGTTTGATACACTACGGTAGTTCGCAATAAATGTTTAAGCTTCAATTAAACACGACAGACTTTTACCGCTTTTACCTTTGGTCTTAAATTTAACAGCACGGCTATTAATTAATCACTACCACTTTAACTTTTCCACCCAGAATGACTGGTGTTGACGTTCGTTCGACCGCAGATTACGGAGTATGGAGCAAAAGTATTCTTCTGTACAGAGCTCGATTACGTCATGAATACGCTTTTGGTGCAGACCAGCACAGTATTAGCAGCCCTTTCCAATCAAAATCCATTGACAGGTGTCAAATGGATGCAGATGTAACAACACTACGAAACGAACTACAATTCATACGTTACATACGTAAAGGTAGAACTATAATGGAATTAAGTGAGCTTTAAGTAGCTTAAGTGACAGTACGGTTGCATTGAAAACAAGCGGCATACCCATAATGTACTTATCTGAATTTTCGTTAAGTTTCGTTCAATTCGGGCCACTTAAGTGGCGTACGACTGGGACCGTACATCAATTAAGTAAATTTGACAAGAGGTTTGCGTACCGACTACAACCAATAGAAGGCACGTAAAATATTTGAATATGTTTTCGTGGATCGTTTGGTATTTTTGCAGGAGGTAGAAGTAATGATCGTTCGTATGCGGTATTGTAGACGCAATAATAGGTATGTGAAATATTTGAATATTTTAGGTCTGTTTGCGTACTTTCAGTCAGTGAATTTTCCTGAATCATGTGGTGGGGGACATTCATGAAAAGTACAAAAACGGTCACATTGCATTTCCTGAAAATTGACAAACAAAAGTGCCAGTTGTCGGTTTTCAGGAGAACAATAATGATAATAAAGTCATCCTAAGCGGTGATAAATTATCGTCACAACAATATTCGTCCTTCATAATATTATAGGCCAAAAACCATTTGACAGTTTCCAGTATTTTTAAGTAGATGAATTCTGAAGCATTATAGTTCTACCTTAAGATTACACTCCTAGTTTATCTCTAAAGTACCTCTGTGTTGACTTCCACGAATTTCTGATCTTTATGTGCGGCATGAAATACTGAAAAAGGGGAAATTTTCCGTTTTCAGTAAAACGGAGTGCAAAAACGGCTTTATTGCAATTAATTGCAATTAATCGTGGTACGCGAACATACCTTTTATTGTTGCTCATTGACAGTTTACAATATAGGAAGTAGTAATTAGATGACTCGAATATGATTATGCGTGACATTGTAAAAAGAATAATAGGTATCTAAAATATTTTTTCGTCGATCACTTAAATGCTATTTTTACAGGAGGTAGGAATAATGAGTTTCAACCATAATTTCAAAGAGAAAACGCGTTGAACAACATACGAAATAATAAATTATATAGTAGTTTATTTACTTGTATCTTTAAATTACTTATTTTTAAAAATACAAGTACATAAACTACTTAAAATGCCGTCTCACAGCTTTTTTCATTCAAAGAATAACCACACACCATGCCTCAGCTGTCCACTATTGAATATTAAACTTCAGCAGTAAAGACCTTGTTGATTAAATATATTCCGGTCGCATACCAATATTGCTCAAAAAACATTTCTTTCGTACACTTATTTGAATATAAGCACAAATTAAGAGCCTGCACCAAGCCCATCTTTTAGATCTAATAATCTACAGCAAAGTGCTGAGGTTCAGCTCAGCTACAATTTTCTACGATTTCTTGCAACAGAGCTAGCAGGCTATGAAGATAACTATATTTCAATTGCAGCAAAAATCTATTCGAATATATTACGTAAACGCTCACATCAGTTCATCTCATATGCCTCCAAATTCAAATTCATATTCGCCACTCTGACGGCAGTTTCATGAACCTTCACTTAATTCTATTATGGGCAAATTAACCGATCGACTTCAATTGAGTGAATTTTCGTTCAGTTTCAGCGCTCACTTAAGTTCACTTAATTGCATTATAGTTCTACCTTAAGAGAATTTTTGACAACTTATGTTTGCGAATATGTCAATTGTAAACCCGAAACCCGAAGTGACTCTGACTGTGATTTGTTTTTATAAAAGCCTTTTCTACTCTTTTATGCAATGAGCCCGAAGCAAATTTGATATGTTCGAATAGATTTCTAACTAAATCGTACAACGAAACAATTGGTGATCTCGGCAAAACTATGAAAATGTTCGAATGTGGCGGAATGCGAGATAATATTGATGACACAATTTTCCCTGTGTCATCGACAACTACGAGACGGGAGTAAAACGAAATCCGTGGAAAATTCAGTCGGTTTTAATGAGAATTATTACGTTTTCGAATTAAACAATTGTTTGGTGTACACGATCGTCTGGTCGTGCAATGGAATATGGTGTTTTCTATTCGATTATCCTAACAGTTAATTTAAGTATAACTTTTATCATAATGTTAGCTGCTTGCTTATGTTGCAGAAAGAAAATTCCAAAGTGAGTTTCGTACGATTGTGTTTTGTTTGTGGTGTGTTTCTAATTTAGCCTAGAGCTTCTAGCTAGTTGACTAGCTACTCTAATTAGTTTTTTTTGTTGTTGGATTGTTCGGCGTTGGCGAAAGTTTGTGACGCTATGATGATTTCATTTCTGACGTTGAGGTCCCTTGTTAAGAGGATTTCTCGCGAAAATTACTCGAATTGATGGGATTTTGTAAATTATGCAGAAACTATGAATTATAAAAAGTGCGAAGGCGGAGGAAGTATGTGGAAAGTGTAGATAATATATATATATTATTAAAATTTCTCCGCCACTACATCTTATGCAATTATAAAAAATTGTTTTCCTGTTAAATGTATCTTCCGCGGGAGAAGACTATGGCATTCATGTCATGTGTTCTGATTGAAAAATCAGTCAACAATTTTTAATTAATACCGTTAACAATTAAACGAGTTATATTCTCTAAAATAAATTTAGCCAACAATCATACAAGCATTCGCAGCAGCGCATCTAAAAATCTCTTGTTCAGCGTTGCATACCTACGAAGGTCTTTTAAATTTGCTTCGAAATTTCATTTAATTTCATTGGTGTTACATTTATTGACATATATCATATTTGTACATTGTATAGTTATTATTTTCACTCCATCCTATCGTTCGATAATGTTTTTAATACCTGTTTTTGTTATTATCTCTTATTATTTGTGTGCTGTTTTCGTTCAGGAATGAATTTTGGGGCCAAGAAGGTATGGTTAAGATTAAAAACCATGACGACAACGTACTAAATGTTGACGAAACGTATCTCCCAGTTGTGGAAACAAATTCATCATCTGGCCACGGCGGAGGAGATACCGATTCTAAAAGGTTAAAAGTATTTTCAGTTACTACTGCATGATATTTACTTTTATTGCATGGGTGTCAACTAGTTTTGAAAAATAGATTGCTAAATATAAAAAAAAAGTCTGCGGTGTCAAAATACTTTATTATAAAATATGTAATTGTAATTTTAGAGCTAGCAATGCACCACATCGAAGCTTACCAGATATACCAATCACTGAGTCACTCAACGATAATGTGTCGGATTTGTATGCAACGGTTGTTGATAAAGTTCAACAAAAACCACAAGGTCGAAGTCGTAAGTATTGTAATGCATCACTTAAATAGTTGCTAAAATTTTGGTAAAGCTAATAACTGACGGACTGTAAAGACGAATATTTTTATTGAATTGAAAAGAACTGCTAAACTAAAGCACAAAATATACAAAAACAAATCTTAACAAAAATGCTCATTGCTTCCGTTTAGTTCACTGAGGACACTAGTATACTACTTTCTCCTATTTTTAATAGCGGCACCTAATATAAATACAAAAATTGGTGTGCGAGTAGTGTCTCCTTAACAGTTTATCAAAAAACAGTGAGTTATTCTCTTTTCTTAGAAACATATTTGATAAGTTGATGTTCTTACTTGGCAATAAGTTAGCAAATACGAATAAAGATCCTACATCACACCAATCAAGCGTTAAGTAGTAACAAGGACAGTGTAGAAACTAATTTAAAAATAAAACTTCATCGATGTTTTAATTTAAGTTGAAACACTCAAGCATTAGAACTTTCATAACTAATGCATCGAATAATATATAGTATCGACTAACATATAGTATCGAATAATATATAGTATCAAATAATATATAGTTGCTTCATCACCTTAATAGTAGGGGAGCCCGGGATGCTAAATTTGCAGTTACTAAAGCGTCATGGGGACGTATTGGATTGTGAAGATTAGGTTCTAAAATGAAAAAAAGTTTATGTCAAGTTTTCCATTTTAGTGGGGGGGAGAGCGTGTAAAAATGTTCAAAAACGTAAAAAAAACAGTTACATGGAAATACTCGAGCGCGTCAGACATTTATAGTGTATACGCGCTTTGTCTTTCTGATAGCCGATAGATATTTATCTGACGATTAACTGGTGGGGGGTGGCCGTAAAAAGAGGTAAAAAAACACAAAATAAAAAAGTTATTCGAGCGTGTCAGATATTCAGAGGGAATGTTAAGTGAGCTCAAAAAAGTGTCCTATTTAAAGGCTGGTACTGAGTTCGAGTTCACGTGAAATTTTGACATGTTTCCATTATCTGGTCATTCTTTCGAGCGAAAATTTTGACAACGGAGAAAAGCAGAGACACTGCTCATTCTTGACGGATAAAATGTCAAGAATTTCACTTTTCGATCGATTTTCTTATTGGAAAGTCATTTGCACTGCTCAATTTTCAAATTGAAACTCTAAAAGTCATTTTTTCGCTCGAAAGAATGAACTGCACAAACTAAATTGGCGTGAAATGATTGACAACATGTTTCAGTGCCATCTATGTTTTCAAAGCGAAAGCAACTTCAAAGCAACTTTTCATGCTAAGAACACAGTACCAAACTTGCTTATTTTCAAGCTAAATTTTCGCCGAAACAGATTTCACGTGAAATTTTGTATGAAAATTTCACGTGAAATCGAACTCAGTACTATGCTTAAATGACTGACGATTTGGACGTGACCAAAAGACATAACTGATTTCTGAAAATGTAAAAAAAAATGTTACCTTGAAATACTCGAGCGCGTCAGAGTTTTATACAGAGGGTTCAACTTGATGTCTTAGTTGTCCTAAATGATAATCTGACAATTATATGGAGGGATATTGTTAATCTGACAATTTGAAAAAAAAAATCGTTTCTTCTTTTTATTACTGGATGAAATAACTGGATGATATATATATATATATATATATATATATATATATATATATATATATATATATATATATATATATATATATATATATATATGTATATATATATATATATATATATATATATATATATATATATATATATATATATATATGTATATATATATATATATATATATATATATATATGTATATATATATATATATATATATATATATATATATATATATATATATATATATTTATATATATATATATCGTTTAAAGATGTTACATCCGAAATTACGACCGTAGCATAAGCGTTGCTAGATTTTCTTCGAACACGTTTCACTTTACGATATTGCCAGATATTCATACAATTTTTTAATGTTTCATGTTTCACAAGTTCCTTTTTCACAAAATACACATTTCACCCTTACATCACTCATTATTAATTCACAAAATTATTTAAAAAAACACAACAAACAAACCAACGCGTCTGGTCCAGTGAAATCCGACATAAAAAAGGCGAAACTTCGGCAAAATTAGGGGAAAGCTGAATTTTGGTGTGAACCTTGGCACTGGCGTATTGAACAAAATGTCAAAAGTGCCCATCGATCCGAGTGCTGCATTACTTTTTATACGGGGTCAAAAGTCACCAAAAGTGACCTTTCCTAAATATCACAGTAACGGTCACGTCTTCAAAAAACAATGTATGACGAATTTGTAGCTTAACAAATTTCCAACAAAAAATATCTGCTAACTTTTTCTTGTAACTATAACCGTTTTGGAGATATATTGATCTAAACATTTGCTACTAACAGCATCTTCTTTCTCAACGGAATGTTGATATCCGATTTTGATTACGACTTGGAATGTTTGTGAGTTTATTTTTCTATGTTTAAGAAGCGCAGAAAAAAAACATGCAAACAAACTTATCTACCACACTCCAGGGTAGATGGAAAAGTGTGCTCTGAAAAGTTATCCCCCTTTCCATAAAATGATATCCCTCAGCTTCCATCTGAAATATTCAGAAATGAGCTCGTTGCCTGCTTTTTGCCCACTGTTAAACAAGATAAGATCAGTTTTTATCCTGCAATTTTTTTCATTTATTGATGATTTTAGCTACATCGCCCCATGAAAACCGTCAGATTATATGTTTTTCGTAATCCTGATAGGATTTCCTTCAAAATAAAAAAAAAATTAATCGCGCTCGAGTATTTCGAGGTGAGGTTTTTTTTTTACAACTTTGTGACTCGCCCATTTCCTTAAGCCACGCTCAAATTGTCAGATTATTGAAATATACTCTTTTCTGGATGTACTTAACTTACCTTGTCTTAATCTGACGCGCTCGAGTTTTTCTGAGGATCAATTTTTTTTTACTAATCTGACGGGCTTCCCTCAACGCACCCCACTATATTAAGGGCTCATATATGGTAGGGTACATTGCAGGGTGCAGGGCTTCTCCCCATATGATTTTCTGACGCGCTCGAGTAACGCGAGAAATCCCCGCTTGGGCTCCCCTACTATAAGGAACATTCAGGGCTTCTACGATAGTGCTGGTGACCTTCTGACTGTAAAAAATTCAATCTCCTCCAAATTTATTAATAGTTCAGTTCGGGTATCAGTTATTTTATTGTTTTCTGTGTTTACTTCCTCTGTACTAGTAGTATTGATATCTATAATGACTAATTTGAATCGTTCGATAGCATAATTAATTCATCATTTCTAAATTCGCAATTCATTCTCTGCGGTGACAGTAATATTCCAACTATCCACTTGCCTTCTATTCCTTTCATAGCCGCCACCAAACTCAGAAATTGTTTGTATAGCTGTGTCCGTCAACAATTAAATCACATCCTCAACCACATTGATAAGATCCTTGACCTAGTATTTTCTAACATGTCTATTCATCATCATGATCGGCGCTACAACCGTCGTTCGATCCTGGTTCCTTCCAACAAATTTTTCCACCGGCACCAATCGCGAGCCGATGTCATCCAATTAGGCACCTCTAACCTGCAATCGTACTAGTCAACGCCATCTCTCCAGCGTAAACGAGGTCTCCCCCGCTGTCGTCTGCCATAAAATCTGCAGCAAAGAGAAAAAAATTGGGTTCCACTTCGCTTATACGAGCCAGGAGCCAGGTCCACCGGAATTTAATGAGCTCTCCCTTTATGATTAGGTAAATAGCGTACTACTCATGTTTGTAGCGTCCCCGGAATCGCTCTTCTTCACATATAGAGCTAGAACACAAGACTTTCCTCTCGAACGCGGCTAAGAGATCAGAATGTTTTTTGCTGAGCACCCATGTCTCGGACCCATACGTGAGTATTGGTCTTGTACAGCAGAAGCTTTGATTTTCGGGGGAGATTTCGCGATTTAAAGAGTCTTGATGGACTATAGTACGCTTTGTTGCATTTGAGTAGCCGTCCGCGTGTTTCTTCCTCCATATTGTTTTCGGCTGCTACTATTGACCCAACGTAACTGAAGGATTGCACCACTTTGAAATCATGCTCCACTGCCCTGATGGTGTGATCAACTTCTACGTTTAAATCCTAAAATTAATAATACGAGTACCTTATGATCAAAAATCTTCTTTATTTCACAAATTCTAATTGTTTTAATGTTTAATGTCTAATTAAAACATTTCCTTTTTAACATTTTTTTAGCTCCAAATTAAGTTCCTTGCAACGATTAAAACTCAACTGACTTTTTTACAATATATTTTTAGATTTCTTTTACTTAACCTAGTTGTCAAATAAAATTTAGAGTAGTGAATTCTATGTGGAAAGATGTGTATTTCTATAAGTGTATTCACAAACTCTAGGTGTTCTTCCTGCAGATGCTGCCACCATGTACTTCGCGTTTTTCCTTCATTTGAGTGCAGCACCAGTTTTTGTGTCTCTCGCACGATCTGGATGAAGAATTCTTGAAGTTCAGATTTTCCACTGATATCAATAGCGTCTGCATAACCCAGTGAAGATAGTCCCAGAGTTTCAGATTGCTTTCTCCAACGCCAGGCTAAAGAGGTGGCAGGCCAGACCATCTACTTGTCGGAGCCCATTGAAGATGTTAAACGGTCTGCAATTTTTATTTGGCCTGTTACATTGGTCATGTTCAACCCTGACAATCGTGTCAGTTTTTTTGGTATGCCGATTTCTCCCATGGCTTTAGACAGTTCTACCCTGGCTATTCCGTTATAGGCAGCCTTAAAGTCTTTAAATAGATGGAACATCAGAATATTGAATTGCATATATTTTTCCATCGCCTGCCTAAGAGCAAATATCTGATCAATAGTTGATTTGGCTGAGATGAAGCCACATTGATGTTGCCCGATGATGGCTGTCCCCTCTTGTAGAATAGAGGAGAGTATATTATAGAAAGTATTCAACTATGGTATACCTTTAAAGTTGCGGCACATTTTTTCATTTCCTTCCGTCAGTCTGCTGGCATCTCTTCATGCAACATAATTTCTAATTCAATTTACGTGCAATATAATTTCATGATTTGCTTGGTGTAACGTGGGCTTTCCATATTTAATCAGGTCAGCAGGTATGCCATCGGCTTCAGAGGTTTTGTTAAATTTCATTACCGTTTCTATTCTTGCTGGCGGCAGCAGAATGCTTTTTTCTTGCATTGATGAAGCCTGCAAGTTTTCGTTGTGCTGGCCGTTTAGCAATTCACTTAAGTACACTTCTATTCGCTCCTGGATGCCTTCAGGATCAGTGATCAGATTACCCGCTTTGTTACAGTGCGTGCAGCGTGGTGTGTACTGTGTCATGTTTTGGAATATTTAGTAGAACTTCCGCGCCTGTTGCGGACCTCGCTCTCTAGTTCTTTCTACTTCACAGATTAGGTCTTTTTTCCAAGGTTGCTTTCTTCTGTCTGTGAAATAATTTTCAAAACTTTAATCCGAGATCATTGGACTAAAATATTTGTGTGTGCACACATCGTAAATCAATATATTGCCACGACCGCCACATGGTCTTCTATGTTCTTCTGAGCTCTTTATATTCCTCTTCGTGTGCCCGCGTTCTATGAGATTGCTGCATTGTCCGATATGCAACATTCTTACGTTCAGTCGCTAGTTTACATTCATCATCAAACTTGTCGCTCCGATCTCTGATAGTGTCAGCAGTTCTAATGACAGGATTCTTAAGGCGTGTCCACTTCTCACCTACGCCCCGCATTCTGGCCTCAGGACTTACTCTCCCTCCATCGAGCTCTTTGAGATCGAGTCGTGACGCAATTCTAAAGCAGTTGCGTAAGGCAGCTACGTTGATTCGAATCTGGTTCGCAGATGCCATACTTATATGCAAAGCCATTCGCGCTCGGAGAACCATAGCAATAAAATAGCGGTCCGAATCTAAGTTGGTATCTCGGTACGTTCGTTTTGTCATCAAGTTCGTTGATTGGGTGATACTCAGGTTGTCTTATGGATATCTTCACGCGGGAACCTGGTGCTCGCAGCGGCCAAGTTCTTCGATGCTGGTAGTTCTATGACTCGAAGTCCATTGTCGTTAGTGTAAACTATGGATGTCTGCATAATTTGTGAATACCAGCTCCCGATCTATTTTGGCGTTCAAATCTCCAAGGATGATTTTTCCATCATACCTTGGGCAGGCACAGAGAGTCCGCTCGAATTGTTCATAATATGCTACTTTTTCGTCGTCAGCAGATGCATCGTTTATGAGGCTGATGCGTGCAAATTTGCTTTGCACGCGAAGGGTGCATAATCTTTCATTGAAAGCGTTAATGCTGATGATGGTAGCCTTCATTTTTTGACAGATGAGGAAGCCTATCCCGAGCACATTGCGTTTTATTTATTTATTTATTTATTTATTTATTTATTAATCCCTTGCGCTACAGATATAATTCCAATTACAGCAACAAGAAAGCAAAAATAACAAAAAAAGAAATATGAAAAAGGAAAAGAAATAACTAAAATAATTAAAAATTAGAAAACTAAAATTAGAAAACTAAAAACTAAAATTAGAAAACTAAAAACTAAAATTAGGACTAAGGTAAGTAGCAATTCAAACGATCCAGAGCAGAAAATCGCATTGTTCGAAAATGTTGTTGCATTCGCTGAGCTTTTGCTTAGATTGGTTGTTAAATTAGAATAATCCATAGAAAAAACCTGAATGAAATCTTATCTAGATTTTAATCGAAATAAGACATGAAACTTGCATATGAAACAATCTATAATGTAATGTGCATCGAAACACTCAAAAACAGTCTGCACACTACAAGATTTGATGTAAAATAATTGAAAATTGCGGAGTGCTATGCAAATTCATTCAATTCAAACTGTCTGTTTCACAATAATCAACAGCAGTGGTACGAACCGTTTAGAACACTCTTACAGTTATCAGCACACTCTACATGTAAGCCCATAAACTACCACTGCTTAACATTTTTTGATTCAGTGACGCCACAAGTGCAGGATTTTTGTTGTTATATTCAATATGCTGTACAAAATTTGATCTGCTCGGATGTGCAAAAAACGCACCTAATATTAAAAATGATATTAGATATTAAAATGCTTAGATAAAATTAGATATTATATATATTTGCACACAGAAAAAATCATGTTATAATTTTTAAGTGAGCCTAATTCTACTATTTCCTTTATTACAGCGACACCTAGCATTAAAAAGCAAACTAGTGTATCACAGCATAGCTCGATCAGTCAAGCCGATGATATAAGTTCACCATATGCTCGGGTAAAAACACCACCGCATGAATATGATAACGTAAACTACTGAAGTTCATAAAGAATTGGTTGAAATTTTTATTGAATATCTTTCTAGGTCCTTTCCGCAGAGCATCCTTATGCACAAGTTAACAATACAGGTCCCAGTACGTCTGCTGCAGGGCAGCAGCAACAATCACAAAATTTCGAACCGTCTCCAAATGTAACGATATCACGACAGAGTTCGCGTGAAAGTTTGTTGGGACCACTAGAAAATCAACAAGTAAGCAACAGAAATTGCAACCAATAATCTAACTATTAATTTATTACTTTAAGGAAATTCCTGCGGCATCAGCTATTGCTGGTATGATATCTGCAAGTCAGGAGCTTCCTTATATGACCCCACCTATTGTACCACAACCACATTTTAGTGGTGATTCACAAGATTCATCTAGTAAGTGTTAAAAAATGTAGGCATAGCCGAAAGTCATCATATAAATATTGAACGTATTTTAGAGGGATACACTAGTATAAGCGTACGAGAACCCTTAGCAAACATACTAGCACAAACAAAACGTGCACATCCTACACGTGCACATCGAAAAGACGACTCGCATTATGCAACCGTTTCCGATGATTCGGGTAATATTAAACATGCAAGCAATTTTTGGAATGCCTATTGCATTCAGACCCCCAACTCTGATTCTAGATGAAATGTACGCAGCAATTGAAGATCCTAAAAACAATCAGGCAGACATTTACACAAGCGGATCGGAAACGTACGCACAAATTCAACCTGCAAACGCCATAACCGTATCTGTTGAAATTAATGCATCACAACAACCCCCTCAACAACAACAACAACCAGCAGCTACGACTTCTCGTATTTCATTAAATCCAGAACGTAAAGAGCTATTCATACTAATTTACAAATATTATACTACATTTTCGAACCTTGTAGCTTCACGATCAAGCGTGCCAGCCAAAAAAGTTGGAGATACTCCAGTTCCTCCGTCTGTGGATACACTGAAAGCACAAATGCATTCGCGACAAGCATCATCTTCATCGAACACTAGCTCAGTTGGAAACGTCGGGTCTCCGAAGCCGGAAAAACGTCAAGCCAACTCTCCATTGCCCCCGACACCAAAAAATTTGCAATATTCGAGTAATTCGAACTTGACATCAACTAGCTCCATCCCGTCTGGCAGAAATTCAGTTGCGTCTGTAATCGATGCCCAGTTGGTATCAAGCGCGCGCATTACATCCAAAGAAAATATATCGCAAGACGCTGAAGACGATGCGAATGATAAAAAAGAATCAAGTCCGTTTAAAGACATCGAGGGAATGTATGCTAAGGTGACTATAGATTTTTTTTAAAAATTCGTTGGTCTGATTTCTTATTGTCATATTACAGGTTATAAAAAAGAATCGCTATTCAAATTCACCATCACAAAATGCTTCACCAATATTAAACAGAAAATCAAATGATTCGAATACTACGGATCAAGCTGCAGATTTAAACATGCATGATTTAGTTCAAAATTCTATACAAACTTCATCACCTGAGAAACCGAGTATGAAATCGTCGATTACTTATCAAGATAATAGTTACGAAACGATCGATAAAAGACGACCGAAAAGCAGTATTGGCTATGAAAAGAAAGATCACGGCTACGAAACAATCCCGGCTGAGAAAGTAAACTGTCCGAATGGTGAAATTGTGGCCGATATCGGTAATAATAATTTTACTGGTAGTGTGGCAATGAATCGAAAATCGGATGGCTATGCTCAAGTTGCACGAAGAAAAATATTGCAAAATGAAACTGGTAAGAGCTAGAATGGTATATATTATAGAATCCTCGTCGCCTAACTTGCATGTTTATTTTTCTCATAATAGCATCACTAAACGCCTGAATTCGTAAAAATATATGAAACTGTGCATTTTTGTGTGGTTATTGATTGAAAATAAAAGTAATTGGATATAATTTAGTACGTAGTGTAATTTCTTACTCAATGGTATGCAGATTTGGAAGCACTTCTTCTAGATTTCACTAACAAAATTTAAGATCTAACCTTGATTTGAATTTTATCACGAACTTAGAATGGTGATTTGTTTTTAATACATCCATTATGGCTAATAGTAAGGGATATCGGTTTTATTTATGGTATTTTATAAGTGTTTATTTTCCGATCGAAGCCTGTCCAACCTACTAACAACAATGACGACGGAAAATGGTGGGTATTTCATCGTCATTTGCTAGATAGAAAATAATGGATGATTACAGAAGTTATTTATATATCGCAATATAATGATCTTTATTTACGTTTTATTTTGCATACTTATTTCTAATAATCTATATTAAAACTAAGATACATAATTTCTCAAATCTGACGTTTTATATTTTGGCGAAAACCTGACTACTTAAAATTATAAAAAAAAATACGCGGTTCCCATAGCACCACCCTCTAAGTGTCAGCAAAACACTGATAGCGTGAAGGTTGTTTTTGTTGGAAAGTTGGCCGCTTAGTACGCAGTGGCCAAAAAATAGTTGGCCGTCTCCACTTCACAATGAGAAATGGTGTCCTTGCGGCAACTGCAGATGTTTTATCGCCATAATCGTCTCTATTCAATAATTCTGTCATAATCTACATGAAAAAAACTATCGCCTCCACATGCCTACCATAAAATTCCAGGCGAGTCGAATGATATCCCTAAAACCGCAATCTGCACACCGTATGGATTCTTTGTGAAAATTGAAATGCTTCACAATCGTTCCAGCGACTTATTCATGAATTCCTATACGGACGGAAATTCTGCTTGGTAACTTCGATTTTCGCGGATCGACGATCCGCGAATGGAACGATTCGCGAATGCAACGATTCGCGGATTGTAGCCTCATAATTAACTTGGAGAAATATCACCTCCTTCGACCTTCAGATGAGTTATTAAGTCATGAGGTTTCAAGAAAAGCCATTAAGCTCTCTCCAGATTGGGTTGAGGGAACTAAAACAGTTAAACTCGTCTTCGTAGACGCCTCCAACATCGTCATTGATAACCCCTTGGATTTTCTCGGTCAAACTAAGCGAAGTACGACAGAAGTATAGTGCAAACAATCGCGAACTCTTAACGGATAATAAGAGCATTCGCTATTTCCGATAATTTTTAGAAGCCCAGAAGTTTCCGTAATACTTTAACCACAAGCCACTAACTTTTGCATTCAAACAAAATCCAGAAAAGATCACACCACGTCAACATATACACCTAAGTTATATAAGTGAGTTAACTTCTGATATTCGGCATGTCTCTGGTTGTAACAACGTTCTTGCCGACACCCTCTCTTGTCTCGAATGCAGAGTTTCAATAAAAATCAATAAGAACTCCAAAAATATCTTCAAAACATAATCTTTGGCGCCAACGTCGACATTTTTTATGAATTGTCTGTCCCAATGATGCGACCTTACGTCCCTCTCATGTTCAGAAATAGGTGTTCAACTTGGAACACAGCACAGCTCACCCTGGTTTTCGTGCTTCAAGGACTAGGTCGACAGTTTGCGTCAACGCTCAACGCTGAGCTTGGTCGACTCTTGAGCTTCGAGCGCAATCGCGCTACTACGTAAGATCCACAACCCAATGGCTTTTTTTTTTTAGAAAAATGGCATTGTGCACTCGAATCGGATATCATGCCTCATAACAATACATCCTCTTATCCGGGAGAAGTTTACAGCGTCATCGGCAGAAGTAATAAAATCCATGTCTTTCTAGTGATTTTCTTCAAGAAAATCCTGGGGTAATTAGATAAACCGACTTTGCCTCCGAATTTTCGGCAAAAATGGCAAGACTTCGGTTGGCCAATGCTTCGTCTTCGAGCAGCTCGGCTCTTGCTCTCATGTCTTCGTCAAAGTCGATTGTGCTCGTCCACCACTTTTCCATGGGCCTTACACAGCAAGACATACTACTGCACGCTTGAGATCAAAAACAAATCCGTCAACATTCCTATAACAGGTTCAAGGCTTGTTATTCATCATTCTCAACGTCGCTTGTCGACAACTTTTTCGAGAAGCAGCAAGCCACAACTAAACTTCATACAAAAGACAAATTCCTCTGTCCTCATCACCGAGTTAAAGCCGGGCGCTTAAGATAATTTTTGCGCCAGACGTCTCTCTAGCTGCCCGAACCACATAGATGCCACTTTACTACGCCTTGTGGAAACGCGTGTTACGCTGGCGGGGGAGTAAATATCGCTGATAAATAAATATCTCGTGGTACTACGCGGTTGCCATATTCAGTGTGATTTGATAATATGTAAAATTCTTAACTTACGGCAGTGCATAAAGATATACTCGTTATTGCCGCAAGACACTAGCCCAACGTGAATATGAAATGCTGTGACATGGTGAAAAGAGATGTCTTGAAGGATAATAATAGCAATAGCGGCGTACCGGTCTGTTTAATATGTCATCTACAAATGTCTCAATCTCCTAACCGTGTCCTCCACGTTTTTGGTTTTTATCTTTTGCCAATCCGAAATATGTAACCACCCCACTGCAATTTCTGTAGCTTGATGTGTGTGGGTACAACTTCATGCAACTTGCTGTTATAACTGCTTCGCCATCGTTTTCCATCACATTTATCTTCGATAACTCTTCTCAGCAATTTTTTTCACAGTATTCAGCTTTTTTTCTCTATTCAGAAGTTTGACTGAGGGTCTAGACTTCACAACCGCAGCATATCACTTCTAATTATTGACTTGCGCATCTAGAGTTTTGCTTTTATGTGTATTAAAGTATCGCTAAGGCAAAATAAAAATCCTTATTTGTTAGGTGATTTTGCCTCTCATTTTTTTTTCGTTGTATTAACAATTTTTACTAGTTTACCTCTCTATTTACGTTTTCTAAATTGGCATCGGTTTCCTTCCTCCATCATTTTCGTTGAATTTTCATTAATGCGCAGACCGTCTTAACTTGCTGCCTTATCCAGACTTACGAATTTTTTCCTAGAAGTAGATATAATAACAAAGATAAAGCTCGGTAGACTCCGGTGGAAGGAACACCTAGCTCGTATGGGCGACAGGAGTCTGTTCGGAAAACCCTTTGTGGCAGATTTTATAGAGATAACAGCGGGGGAGGCGATGGCGTTGATCAGGACGCTCGGAGCTTAGGCTTTGCAATTGGGATCAGTAGAAGAACATGTTGAAGGTGGTCAGGACCGGACTCTGGTTGTCGGGTCGATGATGATGATGAAATTGCCATGACAAAATGATAATTTCATCCGCATACGCCACTATTTGGCTGGATTTGTAACGATAACATATTTCAAGACCAGTTTACATAAAAGAGCGGTAGGCTCGCCAGTCTACTTTAGCCCGATTTTCCTGTCAAACGACTTCTGACTAGGAATTTATGGGCATGGGTTTATCTACATATACGTCGTCTGTGTCACTTTGCACAACATTTTCTGACATTCACTGTCCCATTCCTGTGGTGCATCCTCGTTACTTAACTCCAAAAATTTTTAGACCTTTAAAAACATACAGAGGATCCTGACCCCCTTCAACAAATTTTAAATTATACCGGTGCGGATTGCGAGCTGAATTAGGCACCTCTGAGTGACTTGGTCAAACGGAAACAATGTCTCCTCCGTTATCGTCTGCCAAAAAATTTGTCGCAAACGGTTTTCCGAGCAGGCTCCTCTTCATTCATACGAAGATAGCGTACAGCTCATGGTTGCGGCGTCTTCGGAATCGCCCTTCGCATATGCGGCTAATGATTCTCCGCAGGACTTTCTTCTCGAACGCGGTGAAGAGGAGGTCAGACTGCCTTTTGCAGAGTATCCAAGGCTCGGATCCATATGTGAGTAATGGCAAGATCATGATTTTGTAGAGTACTCGGTTGGATGTTCGGGATTATAGAGCCTTAACAGGCTAGCAGTAGACTTTCATCAGATTTGACCAGTTGTCGGCTGCTATTATTGACTCAAGGTAGTTGAAGGATCGCACTACTTCAAATTCATGTTCCACCACCATGATGGTTTGACCAACTCTAGATGTTCTTCTATCAGACGATGCCACCATGTACATTGTCTTTTTAATGTGTGGTCTCAGCTATTGCAATGTCAAAATCACCTTTATAAGCCAACATCTGGCTGGACTTGGTGACGATGGCCCATCTAGACGAGACCAGAGTTTCGGATTCCTTTCTCAAATGTCACGTTAAAGAGGACGCATGCCAGACCATAGCCTTGTCGCAGTCAATTGAAGATGTTGAACGGTATGGATAGCAATCCAGCTATTTTTACTTAGCTTGTTACATTGGTCATAGTCAACCCATACAATCGTGTCAATTTATTTGGGATGCCGTCATGCTGTCATAGATAGCCTTAAAGTTTCTGAATAGGCGGTATAATAAAAAATGTAATTGCAGACATTTTTCCATCGCCTGCCTAAGAGTAAAAATCTGATCAATTGCTGATTTGCCTGAGACGAAGCCACATTGATATTGTCCAATTATGGCTTTAGCGCATGGGGATATCCGCTCTTGCAGGCTAGAGGAGAGGAACTTACAGGAAGTACTATAAAATACTATGTCCCTATATTTGCTGCTAGTTTTCTGGCGTCTTCTCATGTTCCCATACGTGCACTATACTTTCGCGCTTTACTTAGTGGAGAGTGAGTCCTCCAAGTTAGACCAGTTCATTTGGTATGCTGTCGGCTCCAGGAGCTTTGGCTTATGGCTCATTGTACCACTTCTATGCTTTGTGGTGGCAGCATTAAATCTTGGATTGGTGGAGTGCACAATTCTTCGGTGAGCTAACCGTTTAAGAATCCTTTAAAATGCACCTCCCATTGCTCCAGGATGCCTTCAGGATCATTGATTATATTGCTCTTTTTGTCTTAACAGTACGTGCAGCGTGGTGTATGCTTCGTACTATTTGTTAGAATTTCTGGCGCTTGGTTCGGACTTCGCTCACTAGTTCCTTCTACAGATCGGACATTTTTTCCAAGCTGTTTTCTTCCGTCTGTGAAGTTTCTTTTCTGTTCTTCTGAGCTCGTCATATTCCTTTTCGCGGGGCCACGTTCTATGAGATTGATGCATTGCTCGGTATGTAGCATTTTTACGTTCAGTCGTCAGTTTGCATCCATCATCATACCAGTCGCTTCGATCTCTGCGACTACTACATAATATGGCGTCAGCGGTACTAATGACAGTATTCTTAAGGCGTGTCAAATTCTCATCTACCTAAGACATCCTGGCCCCAGGTCTTTCTCTCCCTCCATTGAGCTCTTCGAGGGTGAGTCCTAATCAAAGGTGTTTCTGGTATTCTCATTGCTTAAGGCAGCTGTGTTGATTCGATCTTGGTTCGCGGATGCGATGCTTCTATGCAAAGCAATTCGCGCTCAGGAAACCATCCCAACAAGATAGTGGTCCGAGTCTAAGTTGGTACCTCTAAACGTTCGACCTCAACACGTGGTCTGTTTGATTATAAGTGGCTCCATCAGGTGATTATTTTTATACCATGCCTTGAGGTTCTGCTTGACCTGTTCGTAATATGCTTCTTTTCCATCGTTAGCGGATTCCTTCGTAGGTTCGTGAAATATTGGGAGCCAATGTTGGCAAATTTGCTTTGCACGCGAAGGATGCATAACTCTTCATTAATATCGCTTGTTAGTTAAAACGACAATAAGTACACGTTAGACTTATGGAATATCAAAATATAGCAAAGTGACTAATCTGTCTAATGTTACACAAGATTTTTATACGACTATATTTTGGTAATTATCGTATTTACCGTGAAATTGTTTCAAACTAGCTTAACATAAAAACATATTGAACCTTGTGGCGGCCAAAATTTTCTAGCCAGCTTATACTTATCACTCTATTACTCTTACTACCTCGATTTTCATAAATATTTTTTTAAATATTTTGTGACTCACCAAATCTGTGTACTGGCTAAAGCATTCTTAGCATTTTTTGTCTTAAAAACTACCTTAATTTGCTTAACCCTCTAGCACGAGCAAGCTTATCTATGACTATCGAAAACTACCGTTTCGGACAAGTGAATCAAACATCATACAAAAAGCATTTTGCGTACCTATCTGCACTCATCCTATAGCACTTGTAACATACTAATTATATTATTTTCGTCTTGATTTTGATTTCAGGTAATCCAAGTCCAATCCTAACCACAGCATACATAAATCCAGCCAGTGAAATATTCGGTAAAATCGATCCTATTAAAATGCAATCAGAACCGGGCTACGAAAGTTTGCCAGGTCAATCGTCGAGCACAAATGATCCTGGCTATGAAACGCTTACGAAAACTGGCGATTGCACTGACGGTAAAAAACCCAATTCCGACTATGACCCCAACTATGAAGTTCTAAGACCCCCTATCTATGAAAATGCTGACGACGGATATGCCAAAGTATTTGAAAAATGTGTGAAGATTGATGATGACTCAAGCGATGGGTACAGCAGAGTTAAAGAGACTGGTGATCTAGTGCCTGCATACAGTAGCATACGGGAGAAAAAACCGGAACGGAGTAATCATGATTATGCAAGTATAGGTGAGGATAAAAAAGTGATTGTGGTTAATAACCATGACGGAGGCGATGACACAGGATCGGAATTATACGCTAGTATATTAAATGAGCAACAATCAAATGAACATTTAGAAAGTCACAATTATCAAACAATTAGTGAAACGAAATCGTCTCTATCAGCCACAAACAGTTCATCCTTCGCTTCTAATCTAGCAGATAAGCTAACCACACCGTCGACGGGACAAAACAGTCCAGAGGGAAATTTGCGATGTAGTAGTACATCGAACACAATTAGTAGTAGTCAACAGCAGTCGAGTAACTACGGTTCATTGACCGGAAGCGAGTCGGATCCTAATTATGAGTCTGTTCGGTATGCGGACAATGAGCATCCTTACGAGCGACTCTTGACAGATCAAACCATAAGTCCAGATGTGAGCATTCCAAATATTTCAAGTGCAGCTGCTGCTAGCCCAATTTCATCAACATCAATTCCAACACCCGCACCACACATTCAATCATCACAAAACTCATCGTTGAAAACAACACCTTCTTTGCCGAGTAGTGAAAATGGTGAAGTCGATGATTATTTTCAAGTTTGACATCATTTGGATTCATACCTGCTACTTCCACCGGGAAGGGGCAGGCAGTGCCTAGCAATTCAATTATACTTTGCGTTGTACAAGGCGTTAGCTTCCATGGCTTGAACTATATTCCTTAATATAATCTTTTATCCATTCATTGATGACATAAATCTCTCAACGGGCATTTCTGGTGGCAAAGTACTGTGCTGGAATACTGTTCCGTTTATATGTCCTATCACACAAGTTACTTCCACCGAGCGCTGAAAGACTGCATTTGAATGATGAACAATTGTTCATTGGTTTGAAGAGTTCATCTTCTAATATGTAACCTTTTCATTCTAAAAACTTGATTCGACTGAAGAGCACATTTCTCATTTCATTTCGTTATGTTGTTTTTGTTTCGTAAGATAGTTAATTAACAAATATTTTACCTAGAATAGTTCATTAAAAATGAACATTCTTCTGAGTTTTATACTATTTTTTTCCAAATTTATGCATTTATAAGTAACTTTCTGTGTAATTGATGAAATAATTATTTATTTTATATACGAAATGAAGATTGTAAATATATACAAATTGATAGGAGAAAAATATCCAGAACTAAATTAGATCTATGCATAAGCAGCATTAATATATACAAGAAATTATTTTAGACAGATAATTTATTTTGAAATTAATTTACGTACAATTATGACCAATCTAAATAAATGAAAGACGAACTTGATAAAAAAGCAATTTTATTTCAAAAATATTCTAAATTTGTCATCAATTTATGTTCGCTGGGTACTAAAACGCTAAGCATCATTGTAAGAGGTCACAATAGCACAGAAGAGAATCCGAATCCTCTTGATTATACATTCATGCTCTACAAGAATTTGCATTTTCTTTTCAGAGTAGTGTATTCGAAAAAAATGCGCGAAACATTACTTCCGCGCTAATCGTCTTAATGTTTCTAAACAATATTTACATGTTGTTTGCTCCATTAGATGCCTGATGCTCTCATTCAATCTTAATGTTTAAAATTGAATTACCTATTAATTGAGGATGATTCAGACAACATCCGTATATGGTGGTACCCAAATGAACTGTGCTGATGTTTGTGGACTGAGTTTAATTCAAAACATCTGGTTTGTCATTGCCCAGGATTGTTTGGAGCGTCTTAATATTGTAACATCCCACTAAAGCTGATTGAAGGTGCATTTCCTAGGAAATATGGTTAATAGTAAGTCTGAAAACTTGAGTAATGAACGGAATTGAATGGATTAGGCAAACGAAATATCTCAATAAGTCTGACTCCAGTACTCATGGCCTTACATGTCTGCTAAATTTCTGGCTGGAAATAGTAATACTTACGTCCTCCTGTAAACTTGAACCGCTCCCGAGTAGTGGTCTGCCGATTGTGTCCGACCAATCCTAAGTCAAGAATGGATACTTTCGTATGTACACTGCACCCGATCAACTCACCAGAGTTCGGCTGAGTGGCCGGACATATCTAATTTTTTGATTCAGTCGATTCGGACGATTTTGGACCGACTTTTTATATTGCTGCTGCCAATTTCACGTTGCTACAAGCTGATAATGGAGAACTTGTTTACGAATGATATAAGGAATTCCCTGTGAGTAAAAGTTGCTGAGGTCATCGGTGTTGAAGGTAAGCGAACTAATATTTATGTATTCAAAAATATTAATTCATAGCTCTAGTAAGTTATGCTTTTGTTGTGATTCCGACTTACTTGTAAATAACTGTGGACTGATTGTTGCGGTTTAAGAGTTGCACCTCAACTGAACCGAAGTCCAAACGAGAACTTGTCAAAATATGTGATGGATGGACATTTTATTAATTCCAAGTGACCACGGCGGGTATCAATAATGTTGTGGTGTTTCATAGCGAATCATTATTATGTCCTTTCCAACATGGTTTCATGAAAGGCAAATCCACAACTAAAAACCCGCTAGAGCTCCCCAACACCGTTATTCCATCAATCGAAGCAGGACTTCAGGTAAACTGTATTCATACTGACTTCACGAAGGCTTTTAACAAGCTGGATCATTCCATATTGTTTTGAAAATTGATCAGAAATCGATGTCATGTCTAGCGTTCGTCAAGGAAGTAATTTAGGACCTGTACTACCTTTTTTTTTTTTACATATAAATGACCTCCTATCTGTCCTGAAACATTCTTCAATTTTACTCTATGCATAATGACGCCAAAATTTTTAAAAACGTATCCAATATTCGTGACTGCTTGAGAATTCAAGCTGACCTTGATAGTCTTACGACTTGGTGTGACACTAACAAATTAGTAATTAACATTGATAAGTGTACTGTTGTTTCGTAGACGCGTAAAATTAGTCCGTAAGGCGCTACTCAAATTACACGGAACTGGTTTATGACTGCAATTGCTAATCAGTTACTAACTGACTACTCCAAAGAGATCAAAATCAGCAGTTTTTTCAATAAAATCATGGATAGGCCGTCATTAGATTAAGCCGAGGAAGGAAGACAATTGAATGTGCTTTTGGGATGGCTTGTAAAAAGTTTCCTGTTTTAAATGGTCCTATCCGCATTGGGGATCCAAAATATGTAGACTTGATCATCAAAAGTGTCTGCGTTCTCCACAACTATGTACGAAATCGAGAGGGACATCAGTATGTGCCAATTATATCTCTATGGTACCAATCGACAAATTTACAATGAGGACAAATTTGGAATTCGATAGCCGTGTCATGGGTACAACCACCACAAAATATATCAATACACGTGAGTTCTCCAGCAAAAACTCTCAGGAATTTTTTAGCGAACTATTTTTGTACACCACGAGGACCTCTACCCTGGCAGTGGAAATATTGTTTTTGAACATAGAATGGAACTTGAAAACAAAGGTTCTCGTATATCCTGTTTACCACATTGAAAAAAAAACTTGGTGTATGCCTGTCATATTCACTGCCTTCCGAACTTCATTCCATACATTTTTCGTTTCATTCTTCTTCAAATATCCCGGAAGCGTGATATTATACAAAACTGGATATTTCTCTACATACGAGGAAAATATTCACTTCTTGATCGCAAATCTCAAACTGACACATAAACCAAGCAACTTCAGTCACTAGTAACCCAGTAGCTGAGTTCCCTGGAACCGATTACTAGCAAGTTAGTAACGCAATACTAATCAGTAGCGTCGTGTGTGGTGTCCCATGCAGTTACATTGAAAGTGACTCATTGCGAACTGGTTAGTAATTAGCGTTACTAATCAGTTTCTTTTGAGTAGCTCCATGTGTAGAGAGAGGTCCTTAAGCTTTGAATACTCTGTGAATACTATTCCCTTAAGATATTCTGACTAGGTACTCGATTTACGAGTACTTTTAAATAATGCCGAGAATGAGTACTCTGCAATCGGCGCAAATTGGTTGGTTTTGTTGATGTTCCGCTAATGGACTGTACTGCCATACGTGTCGCATATACTTCAGACTGAAAAACGGTAGTAGTCTGATTATCTATACCACTAGTGAAGGATCATGTCCGTTGAAAAACTGCCCGAGCGGCCTCCTGCATCTGTGTTTGATCCATCCGATTAGGCTGCCACAGCATTTGCTTTCCTTTTTTGATGCCTCCGTTTAGGGTTTGCCTTCGGTAAAGTAAAATATATCTAATCCATCTTACGCGGCACGAAATGTGTACAAAATCTAATAATTTTTTTTGAAATTTCGGAAAATGGTTGAAAGCAAAATAAATCGACATATCTGCTTGCATTTGTCGATTACCAAGGAAAAAATCATGTTGGACACTAGTATAGGTAAGGACCTTATTTAATGAAAACCTCCCAGTTAATGTCATTGTTTTTACTCATCATTAACGACTTAACACCCGGTAATCCAATCTAGGCTTGCTGTAGAAGAGAATTCCATATATCTCAGTTTTGCTGCGGCATCGTCCAGTTTGTTACACTTGGTATAACAGAAACTAGAAACTAAAATTGCAATGCGCAACTACTTTTCTTATATTGAATCGTCACTTAACTCAGATGGTCCTAAGAGGTTTTGGTCATATGTGCGTAGTTTAAAATCTTCTTCTATACCTGATTCTGTTTCTTATAATAATTCTAGTGTTTCTACTCCGTAAGGAATATGTAATCTTTTGCTGACTTTTTTTCCTCTGCATACTCTAATTTTTCTTTTCATATCTCCAGCATTCCTCCTTTTCACTTTCCCACTTGCCTATCTGTACTTGATACCAATCTTCTTGAAGTCCAATCTATTGTATCTACGTTTGACTCCAGCTCTTCTTTTGGCCCTGATGGAATTCCTAACTTTTTCGTTAAAAAACTTGCTTCTCCTTTTTGTGTTCCCTTGTCCATCATTTTTAACATTATTCTGGGTAATGGTATTTTCCCAGCTTCTTGGAAAGTGTCAAGAATTTTTTCTATCCACAAGTCAGGTGATCTAAACCTAGTCACTAACTATCGCCCGATCTCTATCATTCCTTGCTTTTCTACAATCTGTGAGCGTCTAGTTTGTAATCGCGTCTATGATTCTCTTCATCACGTTTTTCCTGCTCAACAGCTTGGTTCCGTGAAAGGCCAAAGTACTACCACTAACCTTGTAGAGTTTTCTCATTTTGTTGCTTCTGCTTTAGATAATCACCACTGACTTCTCTAACGCCTTTGACTCGGTCAATCATGAGCTCCTGTTTCTTAAATTGGAGCATTCTGGTATATCGGAGCCCCTTCTCTTGTGGCTCTCATGATTTGTATTTCATCGTATTTGTTATGTCTCTCTCCGTGGCTCCTCGTCCTCTCCTTTTTTCCTACCTCCGGTGTACCTCAGGGATCTATTCTCGGGCCTTTGCTATTTAATATCCTCGTCAACGATCTTCCTAATGTTTTTGAATCTCCTTGTCTAATGTACGCTGATAACCTGAAAGTTTTTCGCGTTAGCAATGCTCCTTCCGATCATCTTGCAACGTGATTCGGGCGTTTACTGGTTTTGCGACAAATGTAGGAAACACTCAATGGTGTCCTACGCTTCTCGTCTACGTTCAGCGAAGACCGCCATCGATACTCTTTCCAACGCACTTGCGAAACTAACGGACGATTTTCGCTACACTAGCAAGGAGGTCGATGAGCTGGTCCGTATTGCTGACACTGAGCAGCCCACTGTGTCATCACACGCAACATTGAATGAGGACTGCATTACGACAAACCCACCTGGATCTCCTACAGCTGTACGTACTCGTTCGCAGGCTCAAGCTGTAGCTAAAGCGTCGAAACGGGTCCCTCAACACTCACCATGTAGTCATCAACAGCTGCTGATACCTTCGATCTCTCCATTGTCTTCTATCCAGACGATGCAAATTGCACCCTCTTCACCGCAGGATAGAAACTCACCTATTCAACATCTATCCGCCTCTGCAACTGCTTCTCAAACACTACCGACGGTGCAAATCGCACCCTCTTCACCGCAGGATAGCAACTCAACTATACAACATCTATCCACCTCTGCAACTGCTTCTCAAATACTACCGGACATAGAAGTTGTGAGTCCTCCACTGAAGGTTTTTATTTCACGGCTAGCATATCGTACTTCTGCCGAATCCATCAAAAAGTACGTGGCCGCTAAACTCGGATACGCGCCTCCGCTACTGCTGTGCAGAAAACTTACCGCGGATAATCTTCGAGATCAGACCATTGCTTCTTTCTGCATCACGGTTTCTTCTGGTATCAATGAGTTACTTAAGTACGACTTCTGGCCACCTGGGGTCTTTGTAAAGGAGTTTACTAAGATTCCGCGTGAAAATTTTCGGTCCAGAGCAGGAAAAAAGACACAAACATAAACGTAAACCGTTCCTTAAAGCTTTACTACCAAAACGTCCGTGGCTTGAGGACCAAGTCCTATAAAGTAAGTCTTTCTTCTACTTTATCAGCTCATGATATCATATGCCTTACGGAAACCTGGTTGAACGAGGATATTTTTGATGCTGAGATCTTGCCACAGTACACTGTTTTCCGCAAGGATCGTGACCGTTTAGTCTTTGGTAAGTCTGATGGTGGAGGGGTTCTCGTTGGCATTCACGAATCTCTCGCTTGTTCCGTTTGCAGCGATTTTACTACTTCTTCCTCAGTGGAATGTATTTTAGTGCGTGTTTCTTTAGCTCCTACTTCATTGTTATTGGTTGCTTCAATCTCTATCCCCTGTGATAGCCCTTCTTCACTTTACGAATTTTTCTTTTCTGAGCTATCATCCTATCTTCTATGTCGTTTTCCATCCGACCACTTAATGTTATGTGGTGATTTCAATATGCCCTCAATAGAGTGGAACACCTCCTTTTCAACCATTACTTCTAGTAATAATCTTTCCTTAATCCTGTCTTCCTTCATTTCTTTATGCTCCCTTTCTCAATTAAACTCGTTACCTAATACCAATAGAAAAATACTAGATCTTATCTTTTCTAATCTTCCAATGTCTTCCGTTTACTTAGATTCCGCTGTTTTACCGTATGTTCCTCCCGATCTCCATCACCCTCCTTTACTTTTAGAACTTTCTTTGAATTTTCCCTCTAGATCTAAAGTCCCTTGCTATTCCCGGTTCAATTTCTTTAAAGCCAACTTCGCCGGAATGGCGAACGAATTCAACCATGTTAATTGGTACGCATTTCTTCGCTGTTTAGACGTTGACGAGGCTATTCATAGACTTTACGTCTTCCTTACAAACCTCATTCATCGCTTTACTCCCACATGTCGTTCCAGAAGGCCTAATGATGCTCCATGGTTTACCACTGAAGTTGCTGCCGCCCTTAGGGCAAAGGATGTTGCACGTAACAAATACAGACGTTCTTCTCTGCTTGTTGATCTTATTGAATTCAAAAAACGACGCTCTCATGCCAAAAGGGTCGCTAAAGAAGCCATGTGTGCCTACGTTGCCAGAGTTGAGGCTTCGATCTGCTCCAACAATTCTAAACCCTTATGGTCATTCATTCACTCCCTGAAAAAATCCCCCGTTATCCCTCAAAGCATGTTTCTTCAAGAAAATTCTGCTGCCACAACTGAAGAGACCTGTGAGCTCTTCGCTCGTTTTTTTTCGTCGTTTTCAACCCCGCAAAACTCTCTTTCTCCTCCACATGTTTCTTTTTCAACTCCTTCGTCGTATCGTGATAGCCTGAAAGCCTCTTAGCCTCTTCTTTCCATAGAAACCCTTTAGAAGTTGAGAACTTAATGAGTTGTCTCGATTCTAGCTCTAGTTGTGGCTCTGACGGTATTCCAAACATACTAGCCAAGTCACTATCTTCTTCACTTTGTGTACCCTTGTCGATAATATTTAACCTCAGCATCGCAACTGGCGTTTTTCCTTTCTTATGGAAATCTGCCAATATTTTCCCTATACTTAAAACCGGTGACCCCGCTTGCATCTCGAATTACCGCCCTATATCGCTTTTGCCTTGCTTCAGTAAACTACTGGAAAGAGTTGTCTACAACAGAGTATATCCTCTATTTGTGCCTTTCCTCGCCACCGAGCAACATGGATTTGTCAAAGGCAAATCTACTGTTACTAATTTGCTATCGTTCACCAACACTGTTGCCTCCGCCATTGATCAGCAAAGACAGGTGGATGTTCTTTACACAGATTTCTCCAAGGCGTTTGACTCTGTCAACCATGAGCTTCTTCTGTTGAAATTAGAGAAATATGGTTTTCATGGTCCGCTGCTTTCCTGGTTTTCTACTTACATTCATGAGCGTACTTGTGTTGTTACGGTGAACTCCTGTTCGTCCACTCCCTTCTATCCCTCCTCAGGTGTTCCACAGGGTTCGATCCTTGGCCCCTTATTATTCTTAATTTTCATTAATGATCTCCCGGGTCTGCTAAACTCTTTTTCTCTTCTATACGCAGACGATCTAAAAATATTCAGAGTAATCGATACATTCGAAGATTGCTTACAGCTTCAGAATGACCTGCTCACTCTTATCAACTGGTGTAATGCAAATCATCTTACTTTGAATGTTTTAAAATGTCGTCAAATGTCATTCACGCGTAAAACTTACCCACTAGTATTTTCTTACTACGTTTCTGGAGCCTCTCTCGAAGTCGTTTTAAATTTTAAAGACCTCGGGGTAATTTTTGACTCTAAACTATTATTTGATAAACATATCTTGCACATAACCTCCAAAGCGTCCAGACTTTCGGGTTTTATACTGATATCTTCTAAATATTTTACCGATATCTCTACTTGTGTACACTTGTTTGTCTCCTTTGTCCGCAGTATCCTCGAATACTGTTGTCAAATTTGGTGTCCACATTTTCAATATTTGATTGATGCGGTTGAATCTGTACAACGCAGGTTCACCCGCTCTCTTCTTTACAAATTCAATTTTGATTACTGTGGGTATAGTGCGAGACTTACCATGCTGCAAATACCATCCCTGAAATCTCGCAGACTTTTTCTCGATGAATGCCTTCTGTTCAAACTGCACCATCAACTTCTCCCATCTGACCTCTGCAACCAGGTTTCCGTTCGTGTTACGGATCGGTCAAATAGATCCACGTTAACGTTTAACGTTCCTTTTGCGCGGACTGACACGTACTACTTTTCACCGCTTTTACGCATACCTAGGCAGCATAATGCACTCGGACCAGGTTCTCTGCCACCGACCTTGTCACGTTTCAAAACCATTTTAAAGGATAAAGTCGTTACTTTTTCTGTTTAATACGTTTTTATCTTTTTTCCTTGCTCATATGATACATGAATTTTAATTTTGATTTTCTTATTTCGATATTCTGTTTGTTCTATATATATGCTTACATATTTTTTTTCTCTCTTTTTCATTGTAGTTTTTTGTTTTTTTCTTTCTTATTTTTCTTAATTTTGAATTTATTCATTTTCACCTTGACTTTGTTTATGATATTTGATCTTTTTATTATTATTATTTTGTGCTCTCTATTTTTCATTCATTCATTAGTAGATTCTTTGTATATATTATATGTTTCTATATTCAGTTATTGGATTTTTTTTTTATCTGTTGAATATGTAATTAAATAAATAAATAAATAAATCTTGCTCTGAATCGTCTTGTTTCCTGGTGTAACTGTAATTACTCTCCAAATGTTACTCAATGTCTTTTACATTGAAACCTTGTGCTTTTGAGTTCATTTACTCTATTTGTGACATCACCCTTTTGGTTGTGGGTAATTTTACTGATCTCGGTGTTACCTTCGATCGGAAACCTAAGTTCGATATTCATATTCGTACCATTACTCGTAAGGCGTCCCGGATCGCTGGTTTTGTTACACGCGTTTGCCACAATTCCTTTAACATTTCCACTTGTGTGCGTCTTTTTCTTTCCCTTGTTTGTTCTATTTTTGAGTATTGCTCTGTAGTGTGGGGTCCTCGTTTCTGTTATTTGTCTGAGGCGGTTGAATCTGTCCAGCGAAGGTTTACTCGCTGCCTTATTTTCAACTACAACCTACCATATTGTCCTTACAGTGAACGTTTATCAACCCTTAATATTCCGCGACTTGACCAGTGCAGAATTTACCTTTTCTAATTTTAAAGTTATTTGCGGCTATTTATCTCCATCTTTGACGTGTTTTTTTACGTCACGCCATCATGACAGACCTATCAGGGCAACTTCAATGTTCAATGTACCTTTTGCACGTAATGACGTTTTTTTTCATTCACCTGTTTTGCGTTTACTGAGGACGCATAACAATCTTCAGCTTAGTTCTCTCCCACAGTCTATTGTAATTTTCAAAAGTTTAGTTCGTATTGCTCTTTTTTCGCCTACTTAATCATTTTATTTATACATCCACAACCCTTTTTTTCTCTAGTTTTACTCTTACTGTATTCAAATTTCGTACTTCTATTCTTATTCTGTCTTTTTGCATTTTACTGTTTTATTATTATATTCATACTCCTTTTATTCTCTATTTTTACTTTACTGTATTCAAATTTTTGTACTTCTATTCTTATTGTGTTTTTTATTTTTGATTTTAGTGTTTTATTATATCTTCATTCTTTATAATATTTTTATTCATTTTGTAACTAGGCATCTTGCCTGTAAAATGAATTATTTTCAATAAATTAAAAAAAAGGCAGGGCCTGCCTTAGCGTCGCGTACGTGCCAAGTATTCAACCCACCGCAGCCAATTGAGACTGATTTTATTAACCTCTTGGCCTACTTGCTATCTGTCGTGTGCTCGGGCCATAGTCAGCAAGAAGTCTATAATCGGAATAACAATTAGTTCCCAAAAGTGTCAACGTAATGAAAATTACACGTAACTAAAGTTAAAAGAGTTTCGATAACAGTTGAACCACGAACCTAATTGTTTGTCCCGAATGACATATCACGAGCTAGGCTCGTCTTGTTTACATTTGGCCCGAACAATGTACCACGAGTCAGACTCGCGCTTATTGTTTATAATCCCAATCCCTTACCACGAGTCTCGCTCGCTGTTGTAGGCCAAATGGTTAACGCCTCGCGGACACAATATCGTATGTATATTTCATTATTATATAGGCGGCAAAACCGTGGTTAATACACCAGAGAGAAGAAAAATATCTCGCATCCGGATCTGTTTGGTTTAAAAAAGTTGATAGGATTCACAAAACCATAGTCGCACAAACACTACATTTTTTTTCTAAAATCATCTTTAATTTGACATCATGACCGATGGGAATGTACAAATTTCAACCATTTTTTCACATGTTGACAAACAACTTTTATTCCTTAAGTTACAATTATTTTAATCATTTTTTTCACATATAATTGTTCACGCTTTGTTTTTCATAAAAAAGACAACTACTAAGTGATGAAACTAAATTTCATTTCTATCCCGACTTATTACACGTATTTTTCTACAAAACAATAAGATGGAAAATGAATAACGTTCTCATACATATTCGCAATCTAATATCTGATAAAAAATGTATTAACTTTCTATCATATTCAATTTTCAGCAAAATTGAGTATGTTTAACATTTGCTTATAATTCGTCATGCGTATCTTTCAAATCCGAATCAGAAGTAGCATGACACGCTGCTGGTGTATGGAACACAAAATGATACTCGCATCGATTTGGTTCCGTTACGGATGAAACTATATTTTCTAAACCGCAGTGTACTTCAACGACGGCGGACCTTTGAGGCCCGTTCCAACAATTGGCTCCATTATTGAATAACATTTCGCTATATTTATTATCTTTACCGGTCCACTTATCCCAGCCGCCGAGCCTGAAAAAAACATACTTGATTAACAGCTGATCGGATTATATTAATAGTTATTTTTACCTTGTTTCACTACCTCCGGATCGCGGCTGTTGTGAAGCTCTATCAAAGGGACACAGCTTGTAAACATACTCCCGATCTTCATAGTTGAAGCATTCGCCTTCGAGTGCCGCGAACTCTTCGTTAACACCGTAATCTTTTTCCAGCATATCTTGTAACTTCTTCAGCTCGGAATCGATTTCTCGGGCAGTACGATCAGCTTCATTGAAATCATTTCGAGCTGCATTTGCTAGTTCGATTATTTGCTGTGTATCAGGATCGTATTCAGGTTGTGAGGGGCTTTCAACTTCCTCGGCTTCGCCTATTGCAGTTCAATTAATTTTTAAGAGTTTAAGTGAAATAGTATTCATTCATTCATTTTATTAAATTCGTCTAATCCAGACTATAATTCGTTTAAGTGACGCTGTATACAAATGAAAATCAAACATAGAGTCAGCTTCGTTAAAGTATCTACTTATTACAGTGACTGGTTCATTGCAACCATAACTGGTCTGATGTTGAGGGATCGGCAAAAAGTTCACCCGTCTGACACGTTTGTCGTTAGGGTTAAAGTTAAGTCGCTTAGGAAGTAGTTTGAGTTAATAGTGCCTGCTAAATTTTTCGCGGCAAATAGATTTAAAAATTTTGATGTCGGGAGTATAAGGTATCCATTCATAAAAGATTTAAGCGGTCTTGATAAGGAGGTAGATGTAAAGGGTCATATCACGGAAGACCAAAAAGGCACAAATGTAAGAACCTCTTTTGAATGGACTCAAATTGGTCAATATGATCTTCTTAATACGGCACCTATACAGGACATGTGCACTTGACAATAGGTCTAACTAAGCTGCAAAGGAGGGTCTTAGTTAGAAAAATTTCGTTGATTTGCCTCGAACGTCCTCTGACAAAACATAAGGCATAGCTAGCTTTCACAATGATTGAGTCGATGTGTCTGTCAAATGTGAATGATTGATGCAACAGTACTCCTAAATCGAGTACTTTCGCTTATCTTTTTACAGGTGTATTCAAAATTGGTTATTCATAGATGACAGGATTATTTTTGCGTGTGTAAGATATAATAGTACACTTGCCAGGATTAATAAGAGGATTATTATTGGAGCACCAGCTGGTAAATTTTTTCAGATCTTGCTGCAAATCATTGCAATCGTTAAGGTTTCCCACTATTTTGAAAATTTTAGCGCCATCAGCATAATGCAAAACAGAGGATAGCTACAGAATGGAATCTACATCATTAATAAATGAGGCAAACAGTAAAAGGCCAAGGTCGAACACCAGACGTGGTTTTAATTCCAAATGGCGCCGCGAAAGATGCACGCTGTCTAGTAAGAGTAAACCCAGTTCAAAAAAGTTAGGGAATTGAATTGAATGAAGCTTAGCTAGGTTAGGTGGTTGGGTTGAAGTGGCTGCCGATCTGTAGAGACCTGATGACCGACACGCATAGGAACAAAAGAGGCTCGTTGTGATGCCACAATAATTAGTGATTCTCTCCTACTCACTGAACTCAGGAAACCATCTGCTTCCTTTGACAAACCAGACTACCCCATTTAAATTGACCAGTGATAGTTCGGTCAGGTTTGAGAGAAAGGGTGCACTAAGTGCCGCCAACCTTCTCCATGCCAAAGCCGGGCATTGGCACATGAGATGGAGGACGGATTCCTTCTTGTCCTCAGAGCAGCAACTCCGACAGAAATCGTTAAAGTATACGCCCAATCGTTGCGCATGCCGCCCTAAGAGGCAGTGGCCAGTTAGAACGCCGAAAATGCAGCGCAGAGCGCTTTGAGTTAAGCCTAAAAGCTGCCTGGTGCGATGCGCATCCATGGATAACCGGGACTGCCTTGCTATCGCGCAGGATTATTCCTCTGCCCAGGACCTCCTAGCGTCCTCAAGATATTTTTGCCTGATGGCCAATTTGACCGATTTCATCGGTATTCCTATTGAGGAGCAAGATACCTCCGGTAGCAAGGTTCCAAGCCTTGCTAGCTCATCGGCCCCACAGTTGCCCTGAAAACCCCTATGTCCAGGTACCCAAGTCAATTGCGCAACCGAATGTCTCGATATCTCCCCAAGAGATGCAAGACATTCAGCAACAATCATGGACATTTTACAAGGACCAGCAAGGGATTTAATAGCCGCTTGGCTATATGTGAAAATACCAATATTGACCCCGAATATTCGATTACACAGAAGCTAGTCGCTTGCCTGAAAAATAGCCGCAACCTCCGCCTAAAAGACACTACAGTGGTCTGGTAGAAGGAGGGACAGCTTTAGATTCAGCTCATCTGAGTATACACCACTTCCGACTCTATTGTTTAGCTTTGAGCCGTCAGTGTACACATGAATAAGCCCACTTTCGAGGGTGACACCATCACACCATTCATTTTTACTAGGAATGAGAGTTCTGAACTCCAAATCCAGTAAGCATTGCGGAGCGCTGAAGTCAACACCCGCTGGAGTGGGTACTCCCTCGGGCGAAATCTTCGCATGACCGAACTCTGTTGTATTCCATGCTGAGATTCAATTCAATTTCAAAGCAGCAAGATCAGCTTGCTGCGAGATCAGTAGATTGATTGGCAGCCAATGAAGCAACACAAAAAGTGTCTTAGTAAGAGTGGAGCGGAGCGCTCCAGTTACCAGTAGTGCAGTCATCCTCCGCACTTTTTCAAGCTGCCGTTTGCAGGTAGCCTTAAGAGCAGCATGCCACCAGAACGGCACCCTAAATAATAGAATTGGCTCAACCACAGCAGTATAAAGCCCAGCAACAGTACGAAGCTGTAATCCCCTATGGCTCTTTTACAGCAGTAAAGTGCGTTGAAAGATTCTGCTACATTACGGGTCCATAGTAACTTCGAGTCAACGATAAGCCCTGAGTAATCTACCCTCTGGCTCTGGTCAATGGAGACCCCATTTAATTTGAGTAACTCAAAACAAGCAACTTTGTACTTCCTTGTAAACAGCACTAGCTCCGTTTTGATAGGATTTACATCCAAGCCGCACTCACGACTCCAACGTGAACTTATATCAAGAGAGTGATTTAGTCTCTCCGATAGCGTAGATAAATACTTTCCCGACACTGCTACAGCTATGTCGTCCGCATAATCAATCACTTTGCAGCCGGCACGGTTCACCCTCATTAGGAGAGTTTCACTGTTATGTTCCACAGCAGGGGAAAGATGACTCCACCCTGAAATGTGCCCGTACTGACTCCTCGTCTTACGCTGGTATTGCCCAGGGAAGAGATTACCACTCTACTTTTGAGAAGCTGTACAATAAAAGCAAAAAAATGACCTCAACCATTCCGTTCGACTTTACGTTGTTGAAGGCCTCCTCGATGTCCAAGAAAGTGGCAAGCGTATCTCCCTTAAGAGCAAGAGAATTCTCAGCTTGCTCAATAAGGACGTGAAGAGCAGTCTCAACATACTTACCTCTAGCTAAGAGTATAGAGTAATCAAGCTTATCAAAGACTTTCATCAAGCCTGTGTAGGCGCAGTTAGTTTGGAGGCCAGCTCCGATTGACTTGATTACTTCAAACAGGTTGGTTTAGTATTCAAACAGGTCGGTTGTAGATGAACGACCTCTCATAAAACCGTGCTGGTGCGGGGTCATAATGGATTTGCCATGATAGGCTACAATGTCGGTGATTATGACGCGGGGATGTTTTGCAATAGATCGGTAGTTGCATGCGTCAGTACGACTTCCTCTTTTGTATATAGGAGTGACTGTGGTGTATTTCCACAAATGAGGAAAGTTGCCTGTTTTTAAGGATGTATTTAAGACATAAGACATCCCAGGAAGTAGTGATGACACAAAATATATTAATACCACATTAGGTATGTTACTTGGGCTGGGTTTTAGATTATTGTCAAGTTAATTAACTCTGCAACAATTTTGATTGTTGCCCTCATTTCTTTCCTGATCTCGTCGGCCTATCTCAGCTTGTTTTTTTTTTGTAGGATGGGAATCAGCCTTATCTCAAGGGATATTTCAGAGTTTTCTGCAGCAGATATCGTTTGGAGCTTTTCGATGTCGAACTTCAAGGATAGGACTGGTCTTGACACCGATGAGTTGAAATTTCAGTAATTCTTGTACAAACACACTCCGACCATAAATACTGACTATTCGCTGCGGAGGGCATTCAAAAAAGCCAAGAAACCTACCATTAAGGAAGCAATACTGAGAACCGCCAATGAAAGCTGTGTCCGAACACAGTTTCTGCTGTATCGGCTAATGAGGAGCAAAATTTACCTTTATTTATCTCCAGGCATTAACCTCTTCATCAGCGCCATGCTCAAGCAGTTACTACCGATTGAGATCGATCGCAATGCAGGGTATACTCACCATTGGAAACTAAAATTGGTGCAAAAACGGCACAATTTTTTGCTTGTGGATTCAGAAAAAACCGTAACCTTACAAAAACCTCTACTTTGACTTCAGTTCTAGCGAAAAACAAACATTTACCAAGAACTCTTAGTTTTTGCGTGTTGTCGGTTTCTTTAATTTAGAATTTTAAGGTATCGCTAAACTTTTCCATATTATTGTCGGATTCAACATCATATTTGCTCAGTATATCAACTTTTTTTTAGCTTAACCGCCCCAACGCAACAGTAAAAATTATACCACCTGTCCTAGGTGCCTTACTAGCTGTTTAGTATCTGAATGTCAGAAGTATTTCCAAACATCACTTTCATGTGCTAGCAAGTCACGTTGCAAAAATAGTATCAGTTTAGAGCTAAATATATAAAATATAAGGTTATACAACAAATTACGCACCTGTTGCATCGACCACATCATCGTCATCTTCACCTTCATCGATATCTTCATCAGTATGATCCTCGTGCTCAGTATCGTCAGAGTCCCCTTCCGCGTGATCATCTTCGTGTTCATGTTCCGACAATGGTTCACGTCTATCATCGTCAGGAGCCGCAGTCGTTTCTTTTTCAATGATAGGCGGCTGGAACAGTCCCGAATCAAGCATCATGAATGGCTTAATCCTTGGCCAAGCAAAATTCAAAAATTGATCCCAATCCACTTGATCCTTATCGTCTAAGAAAAATTTTGCCTCCTCGATTGACACCTCGCCATTTCGGTCTTTATCGAAAACAATTCTCGTCCGAATCTCAGTGATTTCAATTATACCGTCATTGTTTGAATCGAATTTCTTAAAGGTTTCTTCGGCATCTTTTCGGGTACTTTGTGCTTCTTCCTGGCGTTGCCGCTCTATTTCCTTATCCTTCGCTTCGCGATAGACTTGAAGAGCTTCGTTTTCAATGTCTTCTGCTTCCTTTTTTATTTGTTCTTTTTCTTCGCGAATTCGATCAACTTCTGCCTTTCGTTGTTCCAATTCAGCTAAGCGGCCAACTCGTTCGCTTTTCAGACTCTTGCCTCTACTACTAAGATCCGCTTGTAGCGCGCTTCCTTTCTTAATTAATTCCTGGCGGGTTTTTTCTCGCTGACGTTCCTCACGTCCTAGCTCGCTGCATGTATTGGCGCATCCCGTGCTTGTATCGTACTCATCGCTGGCATCACAACAGTCACAGATTCCATCATTTACGCGAGAGCTTGGAATGTTTTTGGGACGGTGACCGGCATTTGTACAGTGAAATGTGCCAGTCGGACATGCCGCTGTGCCTGGTTCGTCGCTTCCGTCGGCACAGTCACAAAAGTCATCATTTATCTGCAACGGAAAATATATTAAAACTATTGATCAATGTTCGAGGAGAAAAAAATTGGATATTTATTGATAAGTTAATTGAGAAAAATACCCTAACACTCCCACCATTACTTTAAGCCCACTTAGGGTTGCGAGAATGTTATTTCTCGAAACCTCTTGTAGGCAATTCTTTTCACTTTTTTGTTCGCTATGAAATATTTCACGATGTAAGCTCATATTCAGAGGCAACAGGTTCGGCATGAGTATCTGGGTCAATTACCTGATTACCTCAAAAACAATTTGCAAAGCTCTTCTTCAGTCCAGTTCAACTGTTTTGTTAAAATATTAATTTTCTTGAGAAATTAACACTATTCACTACTCACTCTTCTTAATCTGGTTTCGGGAAAAGCAAGTTACACAAAATGACTTTCATATGTCCAACATTAGTTTCTATGTCAAGTGATAGCCATGAGCAGTATAAATTTGGATGCTTCTAATTCATTACTTCAAAGCAAATACAATAACTTTCAAACAATGGAGATATATTTCCTATACATTTTCGTCTTCGGGAAAGTTCATTGTACCTCTGTGAACTTATCACCCGATCGTCCGTCAACGAATGACGTGGTCCTTCACCATATCTAACCCCTCAACAAATACCCAAAATCAGCAAATAACCAAACTCACCCGATACAAACTACTAAATAAGTACAATTAACGAAATACCTGAGTATATTTGATCGTTTTCATGCCATCCAGGCATAGGAAACTTTCACTGGGCGCATATAGATTAGCTTTCGTTATAGATACACCACGGGGACGTGGAATATCCGAAAGAACGAGAATGCTAGAACTCGAGAAAACCGCCAACGAAAATAGAAACTTTTGTACGTACAACATGTTTGGCAACGATTCCAACTGATCGAAATGCCAGATGCACGAAATCACGCATAAACTAGAAAATATAAAGGATACACTTTGCCGGCTTTACGTGATCGGTGGCCAAGATTCCAAAATTCACCGTTTTGACAATTCTATGCAAAGATAATCATATAGTTGTCTCTTTCTCGTTCAGTTTTAGTACTCCGAAAGGATTGCGTACGCAATTCTGTATACGCTAGATGGTAGAAGTCTTCGAATTAATAATTTTCAGGTTGCACAACATATTTTAAATTCTGGTAACAAAAGAATAATTTTTCTTCGATTTCTAGGTGATTTTTTTTGAAACCAAATTCGATTTCCTATTGAATATCATTGATTTCAGCAAAAGTCTTATTGAATGCCCCATGCTCTCCTACTGTATTATACATTCGTTTTAGTACACCCCACCCAGTTTGACCAACAGAATGAACCGAAATCTGAACAATCCGAGGAAACAATTTGTCAAAAAGCAGTTGCATCAACATCAGCGCCCAATTGGTGATTAATACCAAGTTTGTTCTAGAATTGCTTCGGCACAGTCTCGCGGTGAATCCATTGAATTTTAATTTTTGATCCTTGTGCCTGTTTCCTAAGTGAAATTCCAAATAATCAGAAATGTCAACAGTAGCAAGTCCTCTATCCGTTGCCGGCACGCGGCAATCGGGACAGCCTGTTCGGTCGCAAAATGGTAAGTAGGCAAATTAGTCCCATGATTCCGAAAGGCCATAATTATTCTGGGGAAAACGCAGTTTTCAAAGAATAATCACTGGCGAATGAATGTTTCACCTAGAAAGTTGAGTATCTTTCAATTGTTCGATAGATTCCAGGTATAATTTGTGTTAGATCTCGTGGTATTCGAACATATTGGAAGCCGAAGTTTTGAGGTTATGTGAGAGTGTGTGGTTAGCCATCTGATTTTCTTTCATGCTTTAATCTAAATGAATTTCACGTTTAATTTCAGTGATGGCAGCAAGTTCAATCGCGAACATAGTGAAAAGCTCTCTGGGACCGGTTGGATTGGATAAAATGCTTGTTGACGATATCGGTGACGTTACTGTGACAAACGACGGTGCTACTATTCTGAAATTGCTTGAAGTTGAGCATCCTGCTGCTAAGATATTAGTAGAGCTGGCTCAATTGCAGGATGAGGAAGTAGGAGATGGTACAACATCTGTCGTTATATTAGCCGCTGAATTGTTGAAAGTAAGTTTGACATGAATGTTATGTTTTTACCTCCTTCATTCCGTGACTCAATATACAGGGGCCATGTGCATTTATTCTAGTTCTACTGCTGTACACTTTTAAGTTTTCTTTAAATGAAGTTTCGTTTCGTATATTTTTTATGAAATCTCGCAAAGTGTAGAATTGGATTGCCTCTGATACCAGATCCATTATTAGTCTTTTAGTTCCCGAGGTCTCCTTTGATATATATCTTGCCGTATCAGCCGTCTCTACAACATTTTTCCATTTGAATTGTTTACTTAAAATTTTATGTATTAGCCTTCCTTTCTCAACGAGAAAAATTTGTTGATAATTTAGATATCAAGGTGAACATATCGTCGCTGTGAAATCAAACCGGCATATCTGCAAAAATTGAGTTTTTGAGTTTTTGGTATCAAAAAATTCCTTATTTTCCCCTCTATTTTTATGTCGCACCGGCATATCGTAAAGTTGAATAAAAACCCGTCTAATGGTGTTTTGCCGCTTTGCATTCACGTGGAAATAGCCCACATGCGAAAACTTTAAAGCGCTCTAGTGAAGAATGTGTATTTTGCTGATATGCCGGTTTGATTTCACAGCGACGATATGTTAAATTCAAATAGAGAGTTGAGCTGAACACATATTACATTTAAGTATGAAATTGAATTTCGATCATTTGGCAACCGTGAGCGCATGTGTAGCGATGGATTCTTTGGACTCAATTTTCCCCCACTGTTTGAAAAACGTTTGAAATTCATTTCACATATTTGGTTTTTATAAAATTTACTTGTTTATAGAATTATAAGACTATTTAAAATATCACTAGAATAGCCACCGTCATCAAAAGGTTAACAATAACTTACATTTGGTGAAACCTGGACTTATTCTACATATAATTAATTAATTAATGGATCCTGAAAATGTCGCCTTAATCGGATGATGCGTTCACGAGAAACGGTGATTTAATTCCGAAATTGTTATGTCCTTATTGACAAACGCTATGTATTGGAAAGCTTTGTTTGATTATACACTGTTGGTGTTCGTGTGCGAGTTGGCATTTTCTGTTATTTTAACGACTTTTGTCGTTAGTCTTCCAATTAGCTGAATGTTGGGCTTCGATTCTTGGCTCGACAGCACAATTTGGTGCATAATAATTGAAAGTGAAATCCAAATATTGTAAGAACTCCTGTCATAGATGTCATTTTTACCTAATACTGAATATGTAGTAACCGTGACAGTCTATCATCCAGAATCAATCCGAGGTATATATTACATAGACCTAGTTTATGCGAGATCCCAATGAAATCCCGATTTGGGATTATACCAGTCAGAACGTCGTATAAACGGTCAAATTCGGATTTCAGCTTAAACCCGAACAGTTGGGTGTACGCCCGATGACTATGTGTGAGTGTGCATATGAAATGTGTCAATAAAAATGATTCTTCAACAAGACGGATCTTGTTTTGAGCAGATTTACACATTATACATATGAAATATGTGACGGCGCTTGTTTTGTGCATTAGTATAAAACTAATGTCGTTTCGTTTATTTTCGCGAAAGAAGACGTTAATCATAAATAAGTACCACAAATTACTAATGCCTGCTGTATTTTCCACAACATTGTGGAACGCCGAATGGCGCATTTCAAAATCGTCAGCTATCGCTAAATGTCTCTCCATAGTCATTGCCTTCTTCATACATTAACTGAAATGTTCAACGCAATTTAAAATTCCTATCTTGTCACATTTATACAATACACTTTCAATGTGAGTGTAACCTATTCTGCAAAACAAGTTTCTATGGTTATACGCAATTCGAATTTCATAAAATCCCAATTCCAATTTTGCCCGTTTATACGACGTGATATTTGGTATAATCCCGAATCGGGATTAAATTGGGATCTCGCATAAACTAAGTCATAGAGTCTACATTGGCCATGAGCTCTGCCATATGCGATGGCAACGAATGTCAGTTTATGGCATGTCATCTGATGCCTGGGCAACGGCATGTCATGCCATATCATTTTGAAAATATCATTCAGCAGTGAACATATGCCCGCTATCCGGTGTTATAGAGCACTACAAAGGTTAAAGGAAGCGGAATGTGAGGAAAGGCGTAAATTGAGGAAGAGGCGAACATATGATTCCATAGGCAATCTTTTTTTTTGTATTCGTTTAGGATTCGTAACACTATTTCCCTCGACATCGCCATTTTGAAAATGAAAAACTGTCAGAATATGGCCATGCTCATGGCCATGCAAATGTCTTGCCATATGGCTTGACATTTATGGCATGCCATCAAATATGTCATGCCATTTATCGTCTACATTTTCCATTTCCATGGCAAGTCGACTATCATGCCATCTCCCATGGCCAATGTGGACGAGGCGTTATTGATTGTACATTTTCCAATTGTGCTCCTTGAATAAAACATGATCTATTTCTTCTACTGAAATACCATATACTTCGTGTTTACCACGTTTACTATTAATTTATTTTTCCGTAGCCAGTTTACGTATTGTTGTAAATCCATATTTATATTACACTATTGTCAGCTAATCTAGCACCGAAATAAAGCAAGAGAGTATCAACCGCAAATAAAATAATTTTACCTGTTAATTTAATATCTTGGATATGGTTAATAACTAGCAAAAATAGAAGCGGGCCAAGGATAGATCCTTGGGAGGTATGCTAATTATTTACTGTGCATTCCAGGCTTACATTAATTTAATTGTTTGTGGCCACTCTCCCATCCTGTATCCCACAACATTCTCCTATCCTTTAATAAGTCGCCTCCTTTTATCGATAAAGTCATACATCGATTTAATCGGATTTCGTGTCAATTGTGCCAAATGCATTTTTCAAACCAAAGAAGATTACCGCTACATATTTCCGTTTGTCCATCGCAGAGTTATCGCTAACGTATTGCTGTGGGGCTGAAAACCGAATTAGATCGGCGCTAGGATGGAATTTTCCTCCAAAAATACAAGAATTCCTGCATTTATGATCCTTTCAAATATTTCGCTGACGATGCTCGTGACAGTTATTTGCAATAATTTGATGGATCCGTTCGATCACCTCCTTTTAAAATTGGCACTATTTTAATCAATTCTAACCAATTTGGATCATATAGGGAAGGTATCAACTTTGAGGTGGTCGTTGATGCCGAATTTTTTGAATGTAATTCGGAACAAACATCATCATCATCACAAGCGTGTAGGTTTCATAATTACATGATCAATTAAGGGGATCAAACCGATTTTTTAGATGGCGGGAGTGAAGTGCAAGAGAGCGGATACGTTGATTTGTATATCCACTTCATTCCCGCTTTGTAAAGAACCGGTTTGATCTGCCAGCCAAACGGACGAGTTCCTCCCCCTATAAGGCTCGCATAGGGCTGAGCCTTATGTTCGCAGACTAGCTGCGTGAGGAGGTCGTCCGCAGCTCTGCAGGTTGCCTTGAAAGTCTTTCATGTTCTTCACTGATTTTTCTGGGCATCGAGTGCCCCGTATATTGGCGATCTCTTTATTTGATTCATTATTCTTGTTTTTAATTGTTTTTAATGTGTACCAATTTTTTCCTAGCTTGTAAATTATCCTTCCTTTACTTCCTTCCAACAGAACGCCGACGAATTGGTCAAACAGAAAATTCATCCAACATCAATCATATCTGGATATCGATTGGCGTGCAAAGAAGCTTGCAAATACATCTCAGAGCACCTGACAGCTCCTGTCGACGAACTGGAAAAGGAATGCTTGCACAATATCGCAAAAACAGCTATGAGCTCGAAAATCATCGGTGCCGATGCTGACTTTTTCTCGGAGATTGTCGTGAATGCAGCATTGGCTTCGAAGGTAAAACTAAGATAGAATTCAACATATCAAAACTAAGTGCACTTTAATCCCATCAGATACAAGATCCCAAAGGCCAGCCGGTGTATGCAATCAAAAATATCAATGTCTTAAAAGCCCATGGGAAATCGGCACGGGAAAGTTTATTCATTGAAGGTAGGTTTGCAACATGATTCTGTTAATTTCGTTCTAAATTCACAATACACCCATAGGATACGCCCTAAACTGTACTGTTGCATCACAACAAATGCCCAAGAAAATCACGAACGCAAAAATCGCCTGTTTGGATTTCTCGCTGCAGAAAACAAAAATGAAGCTTGGTGTCCAAGTCCTAATCAATGACCCGGAAAAACTCGAAGGAATCCGGGCACGTGAACTCGACATCACCAAGGAGAAAATCCAAAAGATTTTGGCTACTGGTGTGAACGTTGTCTTATGCTCGGGCGGTATCGATGATCTCTGCTTGAAGTATTTCGTTGAAGCAGGTGCCCTGGCTGTGCGACGAGTGAAGAGAGGCGACTTGAAAATCATAGCTAAAGCAACTGGAGCATCATTCCTGACGTCGCTAACTAATATGGAAGGCGAGGAAAGCTTTGACGCCTCAATGATTGGCCAAGCCGAAGAAGTTGTCCAAGATATGATTTGCGATGATGAGTTGATTCTAATCAAGCGGCCACAAGTTCGGACTGTTTCGTCGATTATACTGCGTGGTCCAAATGATTTCTATTGTGATGAGATGGAACGGTCCATTCACGATTCGTTGTGCGTTGTGAAGAGAGTCTTGGAAAGCAAGAAGGTTGTGGCTGGAGGCGGATGTGTTGAGGCGGCACTTTCAATTTACTTGGAAAATTTTGCCACCTCATTGGTAAGTTGTTTGCAGAAAAAAGCTTACTTTCTTGCCTTTGGAATAATGCTAATTGGATCTATTTTACCAATAGTTTTTCTTTTTCTTCAGAGCTCTCGCGAACAACTAGCAATTGCCGAATTCGCTCGGTCGCTTCTCGTTATTCCGAAAACGTTAGCTGTAAATGCCGCTAAAGATGCAACGGATTTAGTAGCTAAGCTGCGTGCTTATCACAATTCCAGTCAGACAAAAGCTAATCATGCACACCTGAAATGGATTGGCCTGGACTTGTATGAAGGCGTAGTTCGGGACAATAAGAAGGCTGGCGTTTTGGAACCGGCAATGTCCAAAATCAAATCACTGAAATTTGCAACTGAAGCGGCTATTACAATTCTTCGAATCGATGATATGATCAAATTGAATCCGGAAGACAAAGGAGACAAGAGCTATCGCGACGCCTGTGCTGCCGGCGAACTAGACGGTTAAGAATTAGTTGATAGAGTTGATTAAGATAATTTTTAACTGAACCACAAGCTTTTCAAACAATGCATTTCATTCCTACGGAAATGCAATCAAACATAATGCATTTTTCTTTGTAATTTGTGACTTGTATTTAATTTTCCTGTCGTATCTCATTAATGCATACACTATTTCAATAAAACATGATTTATTAACAAGGATTTGAAACTGAGTTTCTATCTAGTGCGGATCTTTACCTCGTGAGATAGGAAGAGTGGAAAGACTTTCATCTTGTCGCCATAATGCTTGGCAATGTCCTTCACTCTCCGATCGGGATAACGATGTCATGGTGGAGGTGGATTGTGCATCGCAAAATATCACACTAGCCTAGCAAACAACATGAGGATCAATCCTAAGGATTTTATCTTTGCAGGTGGCAGCCAGACTGAGACCCTCATGTTGGGCGTGCTCAGCACGACAGAGGCACGGATTCCGCTAGCCCGAATCTCGAGTATGACTGCAATAGAGGACCCTGGTTACAGCCAAAGCTTGCATGATTATCAGCAAGTTCAAAAACTCGCTGGCCATGGAAGGGTTACAGACTGAGGTTACGACTCCGGAAAGGTAAGTAAAGCATCAGGTGGAAGTCCGAACAAGGCCGTGTCCGACGAATAGGTGCAAGCTGAATTTGGGCATCGATTCTAGAAACGCAGGTACAGGGCTCGCAGGAACAACCCCACCACTGGCGAAATTGGGTTCAACCTGATGATCGTACTTGACCAGATAAGTTTCTCGGTGCTCAAGGTCAGATACCACATGATGCTGAGCTATTTCTTGTATGCGGTTAAATATAACCAAATCAAGAAGAATATCAAGCATCTATTCTCTGTGGCTATCTACGAATACATTTCCAGATCTAAATGCAAAGATCCAGTGGTAATTTTGTCCTGTAAAATTTCTCGTACTGAGGGTCCCTGCAAAGGGGTCCGCAGACATCATTTCATTCAGATCATCTTGCAGCATACCAAGGCTTCGCCATTTCTTTTGAGCCAAAAATTAGCAATACTGCAAGCTTCCCCCTATATTGCACTTTTACGGGAGCCGTGGTTTTTAGGCACCAAGATCTACGGACTCAGTTCAATCAAGGGGGCAAAGATCTTTTGCGATGAAAGATTAACAAAACCGAGCTCTTGTGTTCTGGTTTCCAATATGCTTAATGCCACCACGTTCAATCAGTTTTCAAGCCGGGTGTAGAAGTACTGTACTTCAACAGCTTAGAAAATAATTGTAACCGATAGTAAAATCGGTTGCTTCTGAGCCTGTTGGCTATCACAGTGGTAAGCGGTACTCGCAAGCAGAGTAATTAGTTAACTGTGCAACAATGAAATGAAATAAAAGAAGTACTTGAATAAGTAAGTTTTAATATAAATAATATGTTAATTTAAACCAATTTTTTTCTTTTGAAGCTAGATTTATTTTAATTACTCGGCATGTATCGATATTTCGATGGTAATCTACCCTCTTCTTCAGTGTCTATCGCTCTCTTCTTCAGTGCCCTCTTGTTCAGTATCTATCGGTATCAACCACATAGTGCAACAAATCTTTAGTCAAAACTTCAATGTCTAAACCAAATAGCGAGTTACGTACGACGACCGCATGAAATTCCAAATATTATTTTACACGGCTAAGCAAAATGCACAGCCAGATCAGCAAAATTCAATTACACGCGTAGCCAGTAAAAATCACACGCTGCATTTTCCACAAATATAAAATTTGATCGCGCAGACGGGCATTCGATTCGTCAGCAGCTTTATGCAGGGATAAAAACGATCCCGTACGTAATTACGCTCAGTCGATCTCCATTCGTTAGTAATTATAACTCGTGCGAAAGAATATTATTGAAAACATTTAACACACCTCCGTGCACAATAATTAACTAGCGTGGGTAAGTATTAATATCGTTTTATCTAAATCAACAATAAATTTTATTTATATATATTTTCTTTTATTTCAGGGAAGCGACGACTCTCAACACGACAGGAAGAAGTCTCATCGTGTCAAACTCCTAGAAAAGTTGCAAAAAGAACCAAATCTTCTAATACATCTTCTGGTCCAGTTGAGCCACTTTCAGGAATTGACAAACTTGACCAGACAGAAGCATCCACTGTACAGTCTTGCACGATGGCATTAGCATCAAGTTCCATTTCCGAAACTCAAGCATTAACACTCCTGTGCCAAGCGCGAAAAAATAACCTGTACTCCAGGGAGGAACAAGATGAAGAACAAGAAAACTTCAACCCCGAAGAGCCTTCTACTCTTCCAGCCCCAATCATTCACGAGACACCTCTCCCAAAAGGACCATCAAAAAGTTTTTCTTTTACTGCAGCCAATTTTCTCACTTCCCTAGAAGAAATTCTTGAAGAAAGCAAAGTAGTTGAATTTTTTAAGACTACCCATTTAGAGGTGGGCCCCGGGGTCTGGCAAGCCATGGTCGATATGTTTAATGACTCCAAATCACCTGATAATTTGATCCACACTGATGAAATATGGTATAACAGATTAACAGGTATTCATTTTTATCGAATGGAAAGAGACGCCGATTTAGGCAGGAAATTGGCAAATAGTGTGGAACATCTTACTGAATCGTTTTCCCAAATCAGGGGAGAATTAAATTCTTTTATTCAAACCATGCAATCTGTATCTATGGCCTCTGTTACCACAACCAAAGAACAACTGGAAATATTTGAAAAAGCAATAGGGAAGCTGAAACAATCTACATCTACTCTGCCCGCTCCTGATTGTGACATTTAAGGCCAAATATAATGGGGGGCTTCATCCATTTTTTGTACAAATTAATAAAAGCTTTAAAAACCATAAATTACGACCAGTATTTGAAAATGAACTATGATCGTATTGTATGCACATACTACCAATTAATGAAAGATATGACATATGAATCTCTAGACGCTGAAATTGAGTCCCAAATTATATTAACAGAATTAACCAAACTAATCAACTAAATCTATCATATAATCTCAATTTCAATAGATTTAGAAAAAAACAATTAACATTTTTACAAACTAGGAAAAACAATTGGTACACAATAAAATCAATATAAATACTACATTATAAGATTCTCTTTAACTATTGGACTGATTTCGACATTTGAAATTTGAATGCTTCCGATTCACCATACTTAGCAAAGCAAAATAAATTACCGAAGAGTCAATTTTCAAAAGAAACATAGAAATTTCGTCCCATTTTTCAATATTTAAATAGCTACTTTGACACTTGATTGGAAATAGCTTGGAAATGTTGAATAGATTTAGCTCATTCGGCTGAAGCTGTGATGTGTTTAAGTTGTGTAATTTAAAATGGGAATTAAATTCCGATTTCGGTTTAGTTTATAATACGGTCATAATAATGATCAGAATCATTTTCATCGTCAAATTAAATTTCACGAATTCCGATATCGGAATTGGAAATCTTAATAGACCCCCTGAAGAGCTTTCTGGTAAAACTTCGAAATTTTTGCTACTGCAGTTGAATTGGATAGATTCTCTTGGAATGCCATCGAAAAGCAGAGCTAATGACTATCTAGTCGTGAAGGCCTTTCAGGATTTCTGTAAACTTAAAACTGATGAAGTTCATCAATCATTTTTATTTAACAGTCGAAATCAGTATTAAGACGAGTCGTTCGACACATTTCTCTTGGTTTTGAAGAAACTAGTAAAACTTTGTGGATTTCATACACTCGAGAATAGAATGTTACGTAACCGCATCGTTCTGGGAGTCTCTGATAAGCAATTACAAAAGAAATTTGTTGGAAACAGACAATTCAACTATGGAGAAAGCAATAAGTTCGGCTCGCACTATGTCAGCATAAAATGTGCATAAAACGTACATAAAATTCAAAATGCGACCTATCCTGGAACCTCGATGTACTCAGTCGTCGAGTGTAAATATAACAAAACATCACCTAATGTATATAATTATAAAAATAGTAAAACTAGTAAAATGTATTAAGTGGGGCAGGTAAAAACTCGTTTGTCAATTTTGATAAAACTATGATTGTCGTAAGTATGCATCAATCGTGGCCGTCATATAGAAGGCCGGTCGCAAAAGCAATTAACGTGCAAGATGGCGGACCTAATGTACCTTTTCTCGACCAGTCCGCACAGTGAAGTTTTTCTATGGGTTGCTAGAGAGAATACACAGTTATAGAAAGTGTCCAGCATTTGGGAAGTCTTGCCTCACTGAGGAAAATTGAATCATTTTCCCGTGGCATATAGGACAAGAGGAGTAAATAAATTTAAAAGACGAAGAAGATAAATTCATCTTAGATGCTATTACACGTAAAGCGTATTCTAAAGACTCTAACAAATTGAGTAAATTCGTTGGGTATGAAAAAATTAAAATTGAAAATGTAATAATTCCATTTAAGCTAGACACAGGGACGCAGGCAAATATTCTCCCGTTATACTGTGCAAAGCAAATTAGAGGTTTAAAATTAAACAAGACGAGTTTGGTAGAAGCATATGATGGGTCCAGATTAGATAGATTAGGTGAGGTAGTTTGTATTTGTATGGTGAAGAACGAATTTTCCATACAAAAGTTTTATGTGGTAAATACCAAATCTTCGCCGGTATTAGGATTGAAAGAAGATGCTTGAGGTTCTGTGCGACCTGTGCGAAAAATTCCTCTTTCATTAATACCAGTAGTAAAAAAGGAGTTAGATAATATAGAAAACTAGGGCATAATACAAAAAGTTTATGAACCAAAAGGCTTTGTATCGAATTTAGTTATTGTAGAAAATGCAGATAAAAGCAGATGTTTTTCTGATTGCATCTCTGATTATTACGATGCCTTCGGAGCTCGAGTGCCCTTACTCGCCTTCGGGAGAAGATACGCAGTAATCTTTTTGAGCAGAAGTGACTGGGACCACCTAGATGATTGTGTACAAGAGATATTCCGAGATCTTCTCCATGGATAGCTCGAAGACAGATGTCAGATGTGGAGCTGATGTCTATCTGTATTCATCGAATGAATATTCATCATCTCCCGGAGAGCACGTTTCTCTTTTCCAAGCAGAAATACTCGCTATCTTGAAAGCCACCTGCTGAACGATTAACGAAAAGTAAAGGGGAAAACGTATCGCCATTTGTAGTGACAGTCAAGCTGTGCTTGCCCCGCGTATACCCCTGGCTACTTCGAAAATTGTCCAAGAGTGCAGAGCATGATTGAACTCTGGCTACAGATTCAATAAAATGTATCTGTTCTGGGTACCGGGGCACTGTAGTGCCAAGGGAAATGAAATTGTTGACGTCAGTGGCCTTGGGTGTGCCGACCGTATCTGTATTAGGAGTGAGGAGTCAGCTAAGTATATAATATTGTTGCACGCACGTCAAACAAAACATATTTCGTTGTATCAGCGCCAGAAATAGCTAGAAACGGCTAGATATAACTGTCTCATATATGTATTTCAAAGAATGAAAAAAAAATCTACAGATAAAACTCAGGATAGAGCCCTCTAGAAGCAAAATCGGGACATTCCAGAGCCCAAACCACAATCAAATCTCATATGGTAACAGACATTCACAGTAGCCTTCTCGAAGCTAGATGAAGGAACCTTCAGGACGGACATAAATCCAGAATTGCCTAACAATTCACATTACGAGTATAAATATCGCCGCGGTGAACGGATTAACGATGAAATGATTTCCGAAGTTTCACCTTTCTCTGTGGAGAATTCTAGCGATTTGTTGCGAACACCGATTGTTGGAATGAAGTATCGTACAATGACCGGCATCATTTTTATTGCTCCATGATTAGATGCATCCGTTGACAAACAGATATAATTTCGGTGCATCAGTTCAGATTGTAGCACATTTTCTGCATACGGCGCAAACACATTTTTCACAATAGCTTCGCATTTTGTTCGAGTGCAATGGAAATTTTCAATATTGAAGCATGTTCTAAATAGCATCGAAGCACAATCAGATGATGCGAAACTTTGATTTGATTTGACCAAATGATACGCCCACACACCTTCCAATGCCGCCAATGGATAATTCATTTTTGGTGAAAACATTTCTTTGACCGTATTTGTTTTTGATGCCGCTTCCAATGCTTTTCGATGCTGGTTAGTTGTAATATGCTGCTCAATCATACTTTTACCTTTATTGGCAATGTCCAATTCTGAACCACACAAAGTACAAATAACATCACTTTGAGTTTTTCTTTGATTAATTTTTACGAACGTATACTTTTTAGCCAAATCCGCATTGAAAATGCATTTTCCTCGAGCTCTGTTCGTTTTGCTCATTTCGAGATGAGAACAAGCGTGATTTGATGTGATGAAATAATGTAAAAAATATGCCATAAATTATAAGTGTCGATTATGTATTTCAGTGCAATGATTAATCCGTTCGATTGAAGACATGAACACAGAATAAATGTATCGACTATCGTCATTGCTTCGTGTCTCTTTGATTTTCTCATTTTCGTGTTCAGCATAAAATCATGGCCTTCATATAAAAAGCCTATCGCGACTTGCAATCTGACAGGTATTAAGCTACTTTTTAAAATGGTGTAGTCCTCTCGTTATTAAGATTTATTGGGAATTGCACAATGACAATTGTTTGACATTTCTCTGACAATTCGTAATGTGAATGGAGCTGCTCGGTTGAATCAGGGAATAGAGTCTATTTTCCTATTATACGGAGACTGGTTTCGAAGTTTTTGTTGCGTAAAAGATATTTCGGATAAGTGTCGTGAAAGTGATGTGTTTATTGTGCTGTATACGCGAGAACTTTGCAATTTGGAATACCTGCCACCTACTCTCGGCAATGTGAATTGTAAACAATTGCCGATTGTGGTTGGTAGGATTTATTCCACTTTAAAAATCATCAAATTTTGATAATCAGCAAATTTTTCTATGCAAACGATATTTCGGATACGTGTCCCGATGAATTGAGGTCTGATGTTAAAGACTTTTTATACCTAAATTGCTTGTGAGAGATCCCAAAAAAACATTGATTGACATATGAGTTTCCTCATATCTCCTGTAGGTGGATCTCGTGAATTTCTTTATAACCATAAAAAAACATCACTGTGCGGACTGGTTGGGAAAAGTAGCTTAGGTCCGCCATCTTGTACGTTAATTGCTTTTGCGATAGGCCTTTTATATGAAGGCCATGATAAAATCCATATTATGTAGTCGATAGATTTGAAAAAGAATAAAATAGCTGAAAATGAATTGTGCGATTGTAGTTGATTACTTTGCATTTATAAACAACTGAACGGTTTGCTGGTTGCTGTGCGGAAATATGTTTAAATCTATAGTGCTGAGACAAGTTTTTTCCAGAAATAAATTTTGAGTTTCAGTTTACGAACAAATTTTTATTGTTTTTTTTTCTACATACATTGCGGATCGCAACTGTACTCTCGACTATCTATATAAATTGATGTGATTCATTTCATGACTGTCATTTCATTTCAGTTTTATTTTGGAATATAGAATATAAACATACTATGGAAGTTTGTAAACAAAGAACTTGAATCGATAAACAAATGACATTGGTATAAAATTTCCACATGCAAGTATGTATATATTGACCGCAAAGATAAAAAGAACACAAAACAAAATAAGAAAAAGTATAGAGAACAAAACACATTCTTTGTATGATATTGTCATTTATTTCAAATAATGATGAATTCACGTAAGATTGCTAACAGCATAATATATTTCATTGATGGATCGATCCGTTCAATTGGGATTATGAACATAGAGTAAATACAGCAATATTCTGACATGAATTGCACGCTTGCTTTGCGTGTCTTTCATTTAATAATTTTTGTGTTCTGCATAGAATCCATATGATTACGCAATCGACAGATTAAATAAAGAATAAAGTAGCTGTAAATGAATTGTGCGATTGTAATTGATTGCTTTGAATTTATAAACAATTTAACAGATTGCTTATGGCTGGGTTGAAAACAAAAAGTGTGAATCAATAGAAAAATAACAATAATGCAATGTAGCAAAATTGAATTTCTATGTATTGTCGTGATGCAGATGACTTTGTAGCATTTGCCATTTCGAATTTTTTCTAAATTCACGGCAAATGACTTCTGATACGTAATGTATCAGAAGTCCTCTACAAAACGACCTTACGGCATCTTGTTTTTCGAAAAAATCGAAACACAAGCAATGTCGTGTTAAAATTTCATTTTTCACAAACAAATTACCGTATTAACGGTAACTTGTTTGTGCAAAAATTTCGAGACCGGCACTGGGCTGTGTGCTGGCCGCGATAGGCTATGGACAGTCGATTGTGGGCCGGCGTGGCGGCGAGAAGGCTACTAGGAGATTTCGCGTGAATGTAGTGTCGCGCGCTGGGCTAGTGCAAAGTGGAGCGTAGCATAATTTGGAATACCTTGCTTTCGGAATTTTTACGCGGCTGTAATCGTGTTTGGTTTGATTTTGAGCAGTTTCGTAGATAGCGTGATAGCTTCTCGGACGCGAGTTCATTAAGTTTGGCGGTGGCATTGGCGACGAAATTAAAACACATCAGCCAAAGACAAGAAAGAGAACGACGGAAATCCAAGGGTGCTGTGTTAGTGCAAATCGAATTCCGCTCTACCAATCTTTATAGTTTTTACGAATACCGACAGATCAGCGTATTGAAAAATGGTCCGGTGCCCATCAGTGAGCGGACGACACCTTATCGCCTCAAGCGAAGGCAGTGTCGGTAACGTTTGAGTCGCGAACCCAAGTAATCGGACGGTCTGAACTGAATCGTAGCGGCGAGGGGTCGTTGATGACCCGTCCGCGAAGAGAAAACGGCGAAAGATTGAAAATCGTCTTGGTGATTGAAACACAAGTGCATTGTGCAAAATTGATAATTATCAATTAATTAAAGTTTGCCTTGTTTACTAAGCACAGTTCGATAGTCCTTTCTGTTTCGCGGATTTAGAGTGGAAGTGGTGAAATAAATATTAATTGTGGTATCAAAATAAAAGTGAATTATATAGCTTTCGTAGCTACTGACAGCCACACCGGTCCACAACGATCGTACGATCAACATGAAAGAGAAAGTCAGTTTCCGGTGCCTGTGATGTGCTACTAAACGAGTTCTTGAAGATTATCAATCAATTTAACGACCACCATATAAAATCCGACACAGTTCAAACAATGATCTCGCAAGTTCAAGTTAGATAATAAAACAGTGAAATATCAAAATACAACATCAAACATTGAGAGGCGATGTTTTTTTCTACGTCACACCTTTACCATTAAACCATAACCAAACCTTTAATAGAAGATACCATACGAATGACAAGTGGCCAATAAAAAGAACACAAAAATAATACTATCGAAACCTACATTGGAATTTGAAATCGTCGCGTGGAGTCTACTCTCTCCGATAACAAAGCCAAACCGCAGCTATTGGTCATTCTCCCTAATTAAAAATATGCTCAAGATAATAAACCATAATGAAAAGCGAATGTCAGATAGTGAATCAAGATAAGCCCAGCAGGAGATTCCTGATGAAATATTTAGAAATAACTACATCGTTGAAGTTTCCTCTAGCGGTACAAGTATTTAACTAGCAGCCTGTCAAGATGATGCGATGCGAAGGTGAAGAGAAGTTAGCAGACAGTTCGCCATGTGCCGGAATCAGAGCAGATTTGAAGATGTGCTTGTTGAAGAGGGATTGCTGTACATAGGAGTACTCTTAAACACGAAACAGTAATCAAGTTCCTTTCCTGGCAGTCTGAATGCTTTTGGAATCTACAAGCTACTTAGCGTTCTGGTCTCCTGATTACTTAGGCATTTTCACCCGGCCAAACCCGTCAAGTACTAAACGTTCAAAACTGGATGTTTTCAAACTGGTAATTTACACGAAAATATGTCAAAGTAATATAAAATGATTAGATGCTAGGGAGAATTATGAAAAAACGTTTAAATAGAATCGTAAGTCTACAGTAAAAACAGATCAGCCTTAGTAAAATAAATAATGATAATAATGTGAAATATCTTAGAAAACAAAAGTTCGTTTCGCAACAAGTATAGTACTAGAACAATAGCATTTTTACATGAAAAGTCGAAGGAAGTTTTCGGTAAAGTCGAAACTGTTTCAACAGAATTAATTAATCCTTAGACCAAATGTTACACACACTTGAATCAATGAAACTATAACTAATGGCTAACTGTTCTACATATATATTTGGTCTTTTGACACAGCCAAGACGTTTACGCTTTTACATTGTACTTACATTACTCTCGTATTCTTATCAGCAAACATGGGCATTTCTCTTACCATATTAAATCTAATAGCAAACATATATAAAACTTGAATATCCTCGAAAACTTCCATTCAAGCACAACTTGAAGAGGCTGTTTTCGATGAAAACCATTCATGCTAATTATCGCAGGCGATATGTGTAGCGATGCTTGAAATCGCCTTTACACACACACACACACACACACACACACACACACACACACACACACACACACACGCACAAACATACCCTCGCCCTCATTTCTATTTTAAGGCTGCCGAGAAAATTCGGTGTAGTAAAATATCGACGCGACACAGAAAAGGACATGAATTAACATTGTGATAAAATATCCTTGTTTCGAAACCAACTAAAAAGAAAAATAACAATATATATTTCTTTAGTAGTTTATGGAGAAAGAAAATTGCATTCATATTTAAAGCGCATAATTTTCATTGAGAAAGTAGATTGAGAAAACTTTATTTACAAAAATTTACAGCTGCATTACTTTTACCGTTAGATAGACGTACGTCACATTGAATTATTGTATTAGAACATTTATTGATAATCACGAGGAGGATTTATTTAAAAAAAAAAAAAGAAAAAAAAAACTACAATCGTGAGGAGTATAGTTATGCAGTAGTTGGATATTTGTTTGAAACATATGTAAATAGCATAGAAGTTGGATATTTGTTTGAAACATATGGAAATAGCATAGAAGTTGGATATTTTTTGTTGATCAGCAAGTAATAAAGTAAGCATCTAATTACGTGTTGTATGTTGAGAAAGACAAATTAATGGAGAACTTGTTGATAGTTAAAAATAATGAAATGAATTTGTATTAATTATAACATTTGGCCTTCTTATTGGGCGAAAGCCCGAGAAGTTCTTTCTCCTTTTCAGGGTCCGCGCTTGGCCTGGCTGGCCCATAATGAAATAGTTTTCTTTGTGAATTTTTCAGTATTTTACAGCATCTTATAAGGGAGGGATACTGGCCCAACAGTTAGTTTCAGCATTTTTTTGTTGGTTTTTGATTAGATCTTTGAATTTTTGATATGGGGCCAGTATCAGAGGGTGGAGGACCCCAGACCATCGGGGTCAGGGCTCCACTAACATCGGGGGCCCGGGGCTGTCTGCCTCACCCGGGTTCCTAGTAAAGAGAGGTAGCACGTTTTCCTTTTTCCCTTTTGTAGAATTTTAATTTATTGGCTCCGTGCGTTGTCACGAGCACTGGGTCTGCTTAGTCAGCCCATGTTGCAGAGCCTGGGTGGTTTCCTTTACGGAACTATGCCCCCTTTTGGTCCTTGGGTATTTTTTTATATACCAGTTTGCGGCTACAGTATTATGACGGATGAAATAATACGTAGCATCCCGTTTTCTTTGAGAGCAAACTAACCCCATTTTGTTTAAAGAACCCACCCCAGCCGCAGCGAGCTAGCAAAGCGGCACCCCAGCATCCGTCGGGGTTGGTTAAAGGGTGCTCCGCTAATGCGGACGAGGGGCCTTCACGGCCATTTCTAGGGCACCCTGCTCTCGGGGCAATTCTTTTTTTTTTTTAGTTTTGCCTCTTGAATGGCAGCAGCCATTCCACTTTCGGACCTTAGCACTCTTGGTTCTGGACTTCGGTCTGGTTCTAAGTTGTGCTAAGGCCATTCGCATCTTCCTAATCGCTACAAATGGCGCCCAACGTGGGGCCCGAAACTCGTTTTTGGGTGACCCACCAAAGTGAGAAAAACTTATGAGTTTCGACTCATACTCCCCTTAAGACTTTACGTCTTCAATCCTTAAAATTTCCATTCTCACTAGCAGGTCTTAGAATCGCCTCCTTTGCGATTCCATATTACTTCGTTCGAGAGAACAAAACCCATTTATCAAGACCTGCATCGCTCGCTCTTTCCTTACTAGCCGCAAACATCCTTCCCAGTCCTATCCGGTTAAATTCAATTCCTAGTTAGTTTACCTCTTGGGCAGCTTCCTGTTGTGTTGTCCTTTTGAGTTTTTTTGACTCTGGGTGCAACCTGGAGGTTGGCCGCGGATAACAGGTTGTGGTGGTTTACCGCCGCTCCTGTCCCGGTCAACCGAAGGGCCCCTGCCCCACTTTATGTTGGGAAGCTGTCCCAAATTTTTCATATCCTTGCTGTCTTGATCCAGCTTCGGCTTTTGGCTTGAGTTTGGTTCAAGCTGTGGTGGATTACGTGGGGTTGGCGTGGTGCCGCCTACACGTCCCTGCAGCTTGGCCAGACTTGAACCATTTGCTGAAGTTGAATCAAGCAGCAACATAGTGGTTTTTGGTCCCCTGCACCTCTCTTTTCGAGGAATTTCGGGTGAGAGTACAGTCCCCCATACTGGGCGATTCCCTTTTGGAATCGACCCAATTAAATTACTGAACTTCAATACTCATCACACTTAAACAGTTTTCATACTTAAACATTTTGTAATTAAAATTTCAATATTTTCACAATCACACATCCACTTCACTTCGACAATTTTTAATATTTTTCACATTGTTCCAGTCTAACATTGCATAATTAGAATTTCAAATTCTTGCGTTTTTAAAATCAAAAGCCAGCCAGCCAGCGGACCTGAATTGGAGGAGAACGGATCGGGTTCCGTCCAGTAAGAAGGCCATCTCTTGGAAATTATATTTATATTTTTTCTTGATTCAACTTTGGAAGTTGACAACTTTAGAAAATTGTCTTTCAAACTTTTTGGAAGTTATATATTTTTTTCTCATTAATTATAGCTTCTTGGCATTCTTGTGCCCTTTAGCTGTTAAGTTTTTTTTTCTCTCTGATAGAGTTAGTCACACCAATGGTGTGCACCTACTTATATATATATATATATATTCTTTTATATATTTTTGAATATTTGGCATATTTTGCCTAGTTATCTGTTAAGGTTCTTTGGAAGAGTTAGTCACACTCGTTGTGCACAGAGTTGCATTTGAATTTGCAGCAACTCCTTAGTTATAAGCGTAATTATTTCGTTAGTCACGAGTATCGTGCACTTTCTTTGAATTTTCGTCTATAATCAAATTTCACAGTTTTGACATGCCATTGCGACACAGCAGTGAGGATCTGTCTGGCACCACAGTGGAGGCTCAGTGCTCCATATGCCAGCAGCCATTCGCTGCCGCCCAGGACACGTATACCACCAAGTGTGGACACACTTTTCATGAATCGTGCCTGGAGCAATGGCTCAGAAACCGCACTGATTGCCCGCTGTGCCGTGGACCACTGAGTCTCCCCTTAGGAGCCAGACAGGCCCCCACTGCTGCAGCATCTATGCCACGAGGGGCTCGGCCCAAAACCCAGCGGCCGGGAGTAAGAACCCGAGGCATGAGAAGCAATGAAGATGTGGAAATCAGGGACTTTGATTTACAGGCCGAGTCGGGGGCGGAAGGTTTAGTTCAGCCACCTGGCCCGTCATCAAAAGCGTCCCCAATCTCAGATGTGACGTCGGAAGCCGCAGGAGCGCGCTCTATAGTGCCTCAGGATTTAAGCGGACTTCAACAACAGATTAACGAATTGCAGAACGGCATGCGTGTGATGCTGGAGCGCATGGCCCAATTAAATCTTCCGTCCCGGACTCGGAATGTAGAGTCGCCAAGACTGAACCCTCGCGCACAATCATTTGTTCCAGTGCCGCGATCCTACTCACCTCGCACCCCTCGTGGTAATAATGTGCAGTTCCACCACGATAAAGTGGCTAGCATCATTGGTGGGTGGGGACTAAAATTCTCGGGTCGTGAATCCTCCATGCCCGTGGAAGTCTTTATTAATAGGGTAGCGGCTCTTACCAGGAACACCTTGGGCGGAAATTTTAATGTTCTATGCCAGCATATGCATTTACTTTTGATTGGACCTGCCGCTGATTGGTATTGGCGGTTTTACAATTCGAGACGTGATTTCAATTGGAGGGATTTGGAGTCGGCCCTGAGCGACCATTTCGCTGATCGCTTCACGGATGCCGACCTGATGGAGCAGATACGAGGAAGGAAACAGCGACCTCAAGAAACATTCGACGATTACAGTGCGGACGTCTACAAGATTGTCGACCGGCTACAGCGCCCTATTGGCGACGCGGACTTAGCGGACATTCTCAGACGCAATTTAGTGCCAGAAATCCGTCGTGGTCTGCTCCAAATACACCTTCCCTCTGTTCGTCTGCTCCGTCAGGCCGTCATCCGTGCGGAGAACTTTGAAATGGAGCTTGGAGGTCGACGCCGATCCTCCCAATGGAGACATGCTACAGAAGAACTACGTGAGGAACACCCGCTGGACCAATATGAGGATTCCCCGGAAGAACCTGGAGTGGAGGCGGTCACGGTCCTGCCTACTTGCTGGAACTGTAAGCAAGTGGGACACCGTTTCGACGATTGTTTGGAGCCCAGAACAATATTCTGTTATGGCTGCGGAAAGGCAGACACATATAAACCTAATTGTGTGAACTGCCAAACAAAAAACGGACCGCAGGGAGCGCGGAACAAGATCTCACGCCTCCCGCAGGGCAAACAAGCTCCACCCCGTTCCAGCAGGTAGACAGGACTGATGATCTGTCTCCAAATTCCGTGGGCCCAACCACCAATGATGTTAGTATTCAGCCGAGTGGGGACTCTACCACCTTATCAAACCCACTCTTACAGGCAGAGCCTCCTACACCTTTGGCTTTTCTGCCCTATCACCTTAGATGGCGGAAATACACGGCGGTCCGAAACCGAATTTTTAACTCCGAAATTGACACCATTCAAAAACACCTTAAAACACCTAAACGTTCAACGTTGAGAATGAGGCGTTTCTACGCTCCGTTCCGTCGTTGGCGTTATCAATTGGATTGTGCGACTCTGTTGAACGTGCCTCCAGGTGACGTTCGACCGTACGCTCAGGTTCTGTTGTTCGGCCAACTTACATCGGGTTTGATCGACACGGGAGCCAACGTGAGCGTGATGGCGGCTGATCTAGCCCGCTCATTCCTCGAGAGGAACGCTTTTCCCTGGAAAAGAGCTTCTCTCGGGTTGAAAACAGCTGACGGCACACAACATCAAGCCGTAGGCCGAGTATCAGCCGACATCACGTTCCGGGGGCTCACCAAGACGTTGACGCTGTGGATAATACCCACTCTCAGTCAGAATCTCTATCTGGGAGTGGACTTCGTCCGTCTTTTCGCCCTGGCCACAGACCTGTTTGCGCCACCACCACAGGTCGACACCACCAACAGCCTCGACGCACTCGACGATTGCGCCCACCCTCTCACACAGGAGCAGCATCGCAGACTTCGGTCTGCGATCGCTTGCTTTCCTTCGTTCGCTGTTGAGGGCTTGGGAAAGACTACGCTCATCCGTCATGACATCGACACTGGTGACCAGAAACCCATAAAACAGAGACATTTCTCTGTGTCACCAGCTGTCGAAAAGCTCCTATATCAGGAAATTGACCGGATGTTAGCGTTGGGCGTAATCGAAGAGTCGAAGAGTGCATGGTCTTCACCGGTAACGTTGGTGGTAAAGCCCTCGAAGGTGCGCCTATGCCTGGATGCCCGGAAGGTCAACTCGGTCACAGTGAAGGATGCCTATCCTTTGCCGCTGATTGATGGAATTCTCAGCAGACTTCCTAAGGCAAATTTCATCTCCAGCCTTGACTTAAAGGATGCCTTTTGGCAAATCCCTCTAGAGGAAAAGTCAAAGGAGAAGACAGCCTTCACTGTGCCCGGTCGACCCCTTTACCATTTTGTCGTGATGCCGTTTGGGTTGTGTAATGCACCCCAAACGATGTCACGGCTAATGGATAAGGTTATTCCGCCCCAACTCAAGCACCAGGTATTCGTGTACCTCGACGACCTGTTGGTGATAACAGACGAGTTCGACGCGCACCTTCAGGTACTTCATCAGGTCGCCTTCCATTTGAGGCAAGCTGGCCTCACCATCAATGTGGAAAAGAGTAAGTTCCTCTTGCGAGACGTCAAGTACCTTGGCCACATTGTTGGTGGGGGCACTATCCAGACTGATCCTGACAAGGTGAAATCTATCATGGATTTCCCACTTCCCTCTACCACGAAGCAACTCCGAAGATTTCTAGGAATCTGCGGTTGGTATCGGCGCTTCGTCAGGGAGTATGCGTCATTGTCAACACCACTGACAGACATGCTTTCTAAGCGGAGTCAGTTTGTGTGGACCGATGAGAGGCTAAATGCGTTCAAGCAATTGAAACACAGCCTTGCTTCAGCCCCAGTGCTGCACAGCCCAGATTTCAACAAGCCCTTCTCCATCCAATGTGACGCGAGTCAACATGGAGTCGGTGCCGTGCTGGTGCAACGCACAGAAGACGGAGCTGAAGCCCCCATCGCCTATATGTCCCACAAACTGAATCCCGCTCAGCGAAACTACACCGTCACTGAGCAAGAATGTCTGGCAGCGGTGTTGGCAATCAAGAAGTTCCGTGCCTACGTGGAAGGTCACGAATTTGAAATCGTGACCGACCATGCTTCCCTAAAATGGCTAATGAACCAACCAGACCTTAATGGACGATTAGCCCGGTGGGCCTTGAAACTTCAAGGTTTCAACTTCAAGATTGTCCACCGAAAGGGAAGCCAAAACGTAGTGCCGGACTCCTTGTCGCGCATGTTCTCTGCCGAGGCGTTGATGCCGGCAGAAGGCGAGGAGACTCCAATGGAGCTAGACTTAGAGTCGCCCCACTTCAAAAATGCCTCCTATACGGAGCTGGCGGCTAAAGTCCAGGCAGAACAAGACCAACTGCCGGACCTAAAAGTTGTAGACGGGTTCGTGTACAAGCGGACTGAGTATGCGACCGGAAACGGACTTCAAGACCAGTTGGCCTGGAAGTTGTGGGTGCCGTCAGAAATGACGGCAGAATTAGTGAAGGGAGCTCATGACCCACCCTTGAGTGCGCATGGTGGCGTGGCCAAAACCCTCGGCCGATTACGGCAATGGTTTTATTGGCCACGAATGGCCGCTCAAGTGCGTGATTATGTGGGTTCATGCCTTACATGCAAAACCACCAAAGCCCCTTCACACACCCTTCGTCCACCAATGACGCTGCAGTCCGTTCCCGAGCGCATATTCCAGCGCTTGTACATCGATATTATCGGCCCCTACCCTAGGTCCAAGTCTGGCAACATTGGAGCTCTCATCGTCCTCGACCATCTTTCGCGATTCCCCTTCGTTGAGCCGCTTCGGAAGTTCACTGCGAAAGCAGTCATTGACATCTTGAGGAAAAGGGTATTTCACCTTGTTGGAGTCCCGGAGAGTGTTGTAACAGATAATGGTGTACAATTTCGGTCGTCTATCTTTCAGACCTTTCTACAGGAATTCGGTATCGGACATACCTTCACCGCTGTGTATTCCCCTCAAGCCAATGCCTCGGAACGTCTCAACCGCTCCATACTAGCGGCCATCCGTTCGTACATTGATCCAGCTCAAAAGGAATGGGACGGTAAACTTTCAGAAGTAACCTGCGCGCTACGCTCAGCACCTCACGCAACCATAGGAACTTCGCCCTATCAGGCAGTCTTCGGGCAACCAATGATAACTCATGGCCGCATCTATCACCTGCTGCGACAACTTCATCTGTTGGATGACCCCGAGACCACTCTGCCACCTCCTGACCAACTGGCTCTTCTACGCCAGACCATCCGCGACCTCACCATCCAGGCCCAGTCTCGAAATGCAAAGGCCTATAACCTTCGTTCCAGGTTGGTTTCATACCAGCCTGGCGAAGTGGTCTACAGGCGCAACTTCCGGCAAAGTGACGCAGCCGCGCACTACAATGCAAAGCTGGACCGGAAGTTTTTACCTAGTAAGGTAATTAAGAAGATCGGCGGTGCTTATTACCAGCTGGCCGATCAAAATGGACGATCAGTGGGCGTCTTTCACGCGAAAGACATCACTAAGTGATATACCCACTAGTTCACCAGTTCACGATCTGTTTCCAAATTTTATTTGGAGATCGTCCATTTGCGCCTATTTCAGGTGTCACTCCTGCTTCAATTGAAAAGTATCTAGAGATGTTCACCTCGTTCACCACTCCCTCTACCAAAGATACTTTCATTCTAAATCAGTATACGTTGTTCACGATAATTCCTTTCAGTAATAATTACCCCCTTTGAGTTCTGTTCACATTATTCACGATTTTCTTAAAAGGATTGGACAGTAAACGACATGATCACCTGTTCACGTCATTGTCTTTCACACATTACATCCATCCTTCAGCTCTTTCCACGCACTTGCCCTTGTGGAAAGATCTGTGTTGTAGCATTTGCCATTTCGAATTTTTTCTAAATTCACGGCAAATGACTTCTGATACGTAATGTATCAGAAGTCCTCTACAAAACGACCTTACGGCATCTTGTTTTTCGAAAAAATCGAAACACAAGCAATGTCGTGTTAAAATTTCATTTTTCACAAACAAATTACCGTATTAACGGTAACTTGTTTGTGCAAAAATTTCGAGACCGGCACTGGGCTGTGTGCTGGCCGCGATAGGCTATGGACAGTCGATTGTGGGCCGGCGTGGCGGCGAGAAGGCTACTAGGAGATTTCGCGTGAATGTAGTGTCGCGCGCTGGGCTAGTGCAAAGTGGAGCGTTAGCATAATTTGGAATACCTTGCTTTCGGAATTTTTACGCGGCTGTAATCGTGTTTGGTTTGATTTTGAGCAGTTTCGTAGATAGCGTGATAGCTTCTCGGACGCGAGTTCATTAAGTTTGGCGGTGGCATTGGCGACGAAATTAAAACACATCAGCCAAAGACAAGAAAGAGAACGACGGAAATCCAAGGGTGCTGTGTTAGTGCAAATCGAATTCCGCTCTACCAATCTTTATAGTTTTTACGAATACCGACAGATCAGCGTATTGAAAAATGGTCCGGTGCCCATCAGTGAGCGGACGACACCTTATCGCCTCAAGCGAAGGCAGTGTCGGTAACGTTTGAGTCGCGAACCCAAGTAATCGGACGGTCTGAACTGAATCGTAGCGGCGAGGGGTCGTTGATGACCCGTCCGCGAAGAGAAAACGGCGAAAGATTGAAAATCGTCTTGGTGATTGAAACACAAGTGCATTGTGCAAAATTGATAATTATCAATTAATTAAAGTTTGCCTTGTTTACTAAGCACAGTTCGATAGTCCTTTCTGTTTCGCGGATTTAGAGTGGAAGTGGTGAAATAAATATTAATTGTGGTATCAAAATAAAAGTGAATTATATAGCTTTCGTAGCTACTGACAGCCACACCGGTCCACAACGATCGTACGATCAACATGAAAGAGAAAGTCAGTTTCCGGTGCCTGTGATGTGCTACTAAACGAGTTCTTGAAGATTATCAATCAATTTAACGACCACCATATAAAATCCGACACAGTTCAAACAATGATCTCGCAAGTTCAAGTTAGATAATAAAACAGTGAAATATCAAAATACAACATCAAACATTGAGAGGCGATGTTTTTTTCTACGTCACACCTTTACCATTAAACCATAACCAAACCTTTAATAGAAGATACCATACGAATGACAAGTGGCCAATAAAAAGAACACAAAAATAATACTATCGAAACCTACATTGGAATTTGAAATCGTCGCGTGGAGTCTACTCTCTCCGATAACAAAGCCAAACCGCAGCTATTGGTCATTCTCCCTAATTAAAAATATGCTCAAGATAATAAACCATAATGAAAAGCGAATGTCAGATAGTGAATCAAGATAAGCCCAGCAGGAGATTCCTGATGAAATATTTAGAAATAACTACATCGTTGAAGTTTCCTCTAGCGGTACAAGTATTTAACTAGCAGCCTGTCAAGATGATGCGATGCGAAGGTGAAGAGAAGTTAGCAGACAGTTCGCCATGTGCCGGAATCAGAGCAGATTTGAAGATGTGCTTGTTGAAGAGGGATTGCTGTACATAGGAGTACTCTTAAACACGAAACAGTAATCAAGTTCCTTTCCTGGCAGTCTGAATGCTTTTGGAATCTACAAGCTACTTAGCGTTCTGGTCTCCTGATTACTTAGGCATTTTCACCCGGCCAAACCCGTCAAGTACTAAACGTTCAAAACTGGATGTTTTCAAACTGGTAATTTACACGAAAATATGTCAAAGTAATATAAAATGATTAGATGCTAGGGAGAATTATGAAAAAACGTTTAAATAGAATCGTAAGTCTACAGTAAAAACAGATCAGCCTTAGTAAAATAAATAATGATAATAATGTGAAATATCTTAGAAAACAAAAGTTCGTTTCGCAACAAGTATAGTACTAGAACAATAGCATTTTTACATGAAAAGTCGAAGGAAGTTTTCGGTAAAGTCGAAACTGTTTCAACAGAATTAATTAATCCTTAGACCAAATGTTACACACACTTGAATCAATGAAACTATAACTAATGGCTAACTGTTCTACATATATATTTGGTCTTTTGACACAGCCAAGACGTTTACGCTTTTACATTGTACTTACATTACTCTCGTATTCTTATCAGCAAACATGGGCATTTCTCTTACCATATTAAATCTAATAGCAAACATATATAAAACTTGAATATCCTCGAAAACTTCCATTCAAGCACAACTTGAAGAGGCTGTTTTCGATGAAAACCATTCATGCTAATTATCGCAGGCGATATGTGTAGCGATGCTTGAAATCGCCTTTACACACACACACACACACACACACACACACACACACACACACACACACGCACAAACATACCCTCGCCCTCATTTCTATTTTAAGGCTGCCGAGAAAATTCGGTGTAGTAAAATATCGACGCGACACAGAAAAGGACATGAATTAACATTGTGATAAAATATCCTTGTTTCGAAACCAACTAAAAAGAAAAATAACAATATATATTTCTTTAGTAGTTTATGGAGAAAGAAAATTGCATTCATATTTAAAGCGCATAATTTTCATTGAGAAAGTAGATTGAGAAAACTTTATTTACAAAAATTTACAGCTGCATTACTTTTACCGTTAGATAGACGTACGTCACATTGAATTATTGTATTAGAACATTTATTGATAATCACGAGGAGGATTTATTTAAAAAAAAAAAAAGAAAAAAAAAACTACAATCGTGAGGAGTATAGTTATGCAGTAGTTGGATATTTGTTTGAAACATATGTAAATAGCATAGAAGTTGGATATTTGTTTGAAACATATGGAAATAGCATAGAAGTTGGATATTTTTTGTTGATCAGCAAGTAATAAAGTAAGCATCTAATTACGTGTTGTATGTTGAGAAAGACAAATTAATGGAGAACTTGTTGATAGTTAAAAATAATGAAATGAATTTGTATTAATTATAACATTTGGCCTTCTTATTGGGCGAAAGCCCGAGAAGTTCTTTCTCCTTTTCAGGGTCCGCGCTTGGCCTGGCTGGCCCATAATGAAATAGTTTTCTTTGTGAATTTTTCAGTATTTTACAGCATCTTATAAGGGAGGGATACTGGCCCAACAGTTAGTTTCAGCATTTTTTTGTTGGTTTTTGATTAGATCTTTGAATTTTTGATATGGGGCCAGTATCAGAGGGTGGAGGACCCCAGACCATCGGGGTCAGGGCTCCACTAACATCGGGGGCCCGGGGCTGTCTGCCTCACCCGGGTTCCTAGTAAAGAGAGGTAGCACGTTTTCCTTTTTCCCTTTTGTAGAATTTTAATTTATTGGCTCCGTGCGTTGTCACGAGCACTGGGTCTGCTTAGTCAGCCCATGTTGCAGAGCCTGGGTGGTTTCCTTTACGGAACTATGCCCCCTTTTGGTCCTTGGGTATTTTTTTATATACCAGTTTGCGGCTACAGTATTATGACGGATGAAATAATACGTAGCATCCCGTTTTCTTTGAGAGCAAACTAACCCCATTTTGTTTAAAGAACCCACCCCAGCCGCAGCGAGCTAGCAAAGCGGCACCCCAGCATCCGTCGGGGTTGGTTAAAGGGTGCTCCGCTAATGCGGACGAGGGGCCTTCACGGCCATTTCTAGGGCACCCTGCTCTCGGGGCAATTCTTTTTTTTTTTTAGTTTTGCCTCTTGAATGGCAGCAGCCATTCCACTTTCGGACCTTAGCACTCTTGGTTCTGGACTTCGGTCTGGTTCTAAGTTGTGCTAAGGCCATTCGCATCTTCCTAATCGCTACAACTTTTAGGTGGATTTCTGCAAAAATTATTGCTTTTTCGCAAAAAAAGAGTACAAAAGAGTACAATGAAGAGTACGAAAAATCAGAGAGTACATAAGGAGTACAAGGGTCAAAAAAAGAGTACTGTACTCCTCAAAGAAGCACAGTTGGTAAAATTAGTCTAAACAAATGTCTTTTCTAGTGTTCTGGTTAATATAAGATACATACTCAAAATCACTGAGCATGCTAACATAATCACTGTCTGCATCATTCAGCAATTTAATGTTGATGTTCCCCAGCAGAATAACATTACATCGTTTTTAATTTTCTAAATAATTCGCTAATTCCGAACAAAATGACAAATCGTACATTTATCAAGTGCCGAAATAATACTCTTGCAGGATATTCACTTAGTTTTTCTTCGTTCATTGCCAATGTGTACTAAAAGAAGATCGAGTGGTTCGCAATGTCGTGCCTTTAAATTCATTCGTTGTTGAAATTATTATATTACACACTATGCAGTGATCATGGCTTGAAACAGTATCATACGTTTTTTCAAAAGTTTTATTTTTAAATAAAAATCTTAAATATACGAAACGAAAATATTAAACTAGATTTCCTAATGCATTCTTAACTCTCAGGTGGGTCTTATTCAAAATTGATCTTTCGAACAACTCCATCAGTTGAAGCACAATACACACAATTATTCGATACGACTGCAATGGCATTAATGCATGACCCGATTTCGGCCTCACCGGCTAATTGCGGTTCTGTATCGATGTTCGTCCACTTCTTCAGTTTTCCATCCCAGCCACCTGTGAATATGGTGTCGTCGGTACCGTGAATCACATTTATGATCATCTCGTGGCAGTTCTAAATCGAAAATGAATTCCAAAACATAGTTTATTGAGTGAATTTGAATTAACTCGGAAAATGTAGATCTACAGGGAGACGTCCTGTGAACATAAGCTTACCTCCTTTTGCCAGACTACAGCGTATTTTTCGTTGGGGAGATTTTTCACAAGCGAAAATCCTTTCCCATCACGTGTAGCGAACGCAAGATATTTGCTTGCACCGTCTGTTTTAGGACCGATTAAGGCCAGTGGTGATTTGCCGGGCAGTGTAGCTTTAGTGGAGTATTTTCCCGATTTGCCGGGCATTACGTGAGTCACGACTGCATCCAAGTCTCGCACAGTGTATATCAGACTACCTTGCACAGCTAGTGATTTCACATGCTCCAGGAGATTGAACTTAAACCCAATTCGATCATCGTTCCATTGTGTGACCACACCCTTATCATCCCCCGAATACAAATTGTCCTCCTCGTCGCAATACAAACACTCTATTTCATCCTCGCATCGAACCAGCTCCTTCGCTTCGTCCGACCCTATTGGATCCGGCATGGTTCGAATAGTTCCGTCGCAACTACTCGAATATAACTTTCCCTTGGACGTGATTGCCATTGAGTAGATGTATGCTTCGTGAACTTGCAAATCCTTTTTGAGATTGAGATCTTTGTCCCATATCTGCAAGAGCACAATTCGATTAGACGGTACTTTCTCGAACACTTTTCGCCGAGTGTGCATTTACTTTAATTTTTCCTTCTGCACCACTGGAAAATACGTAGCCATTTTGATATAAAACACTGGTCGCGTCGCCTTCATGTTTGTTATCATCTGCTACACACTTTTCTACTTTCGCGGGCATGTCACCAATTTTTATCTACTTTGTACCACGAAAAATTAACTACAAAAAATCCTTTCCGGCTCTTTAGCGTCCACTCTAGCACGCACAATATTCACAACTCAACTGTTGAATAACATATTGCATCGAAAATTATTTATAGAGAAATGGCTCGGTGGCGATCTATTTATATATTTCAATATTTCAATTCATTAAGTACATGCATCACTTTCTTTGATGAAAATAAGGGAATTTGAAATATTTTCTTGATATTTCGAGAAGACTTTACCCACGTAAACTTACTGACTTCAATTAAATGATTTAAAAGAGAAAATATAAATACACAGATTTTGATATTACTTGAGAAATATTTAAGGGATCTTGGAAGAATTATCGGAATGGTTAGACACATAGAACTAGAAGATTCCGCTCTGTGCCGATGTTTGTTTTGGTTCATCGTGAGATTTTGATGTCTCAAATTGTGTACATAATTTTCGTTCCTTGGTGAATCACAGTCTCTGCTGTTAAGCTGGGTCACTTATTTTGAATGATTATAATCGTCAGGATTAATAAAAATAAATAAATAATTTATTTATTTATTTATTTTAAAAACAAGTTTTTTCTGAAGATAAATTCAGAAAAGTGACAAAAGAGTTAGATAAATAGCGTCGTCACTATTATACATACCAGCTAAAAAGCTGCAAAGGATTGTCGGTGGTAATTAAAGCCATAGAACCTGATATTGATATTGATGAGTTGAAGCAGGAGCTTGAAGCCCTCAGATTGCGGTAAAATCTATCACGAATATATTCAACAAATTCAAACAGCCGCAGCCACTGTTCTAAGTAGAACTAGAGCCCGAAGCCAGCAAGCCCAAAAGAGGTGAAGCTCACAAAATCTATAGCTTGCGATACATTATACACCACAGAATCACTGTCGAAGAGCCGCTCAAACGCAAAGGTCCAGTACAATGTGCGAATTGTCAGGAATATGGCCACGCCAAAACCTACTGTTTACTCTGTAGTGTGTGTGTTATATGTGGCGAGTTTCACGCTACCAAGTACTGTGACAAAAGTAAACAAGATCCTGCAATTAAAAAATGTAGCAATTGTGGTAACAACCATACTGCGTCTTATCCCATGAATGATCAGGACAAGGTCATGTAATTTCAGGCAAAAATTGGTTTCAAGGCTTTGATGCTATGCAGTCATCATAGGATTGGCAAAAATCTGATTATTCGATGATAGTCTGCAGGGAGTTGAGCTCCTATAATGTCAAGAATGAGCGTTGACAGAATTATGCCGTGATATTATCTTGCTTTTTCATACTCCTATCCTGTGCATGACGTCACAGGGTCATGATACGTTACAAAACCTATTTTCACCTGCAATATTGTTGTTCTTTCCTGGCCCTTGGTGGAATATCACATACAGGATGCAAATATACAGTTCATATCCCACAAGAGAGTAGCGAGCAGATGCCCCTCCAAGTTTTACGGCAAGGTAAAAACGTGGTCACTTTTCGGAGCACAATTTTCCACCTACCCTGGAGTGTGGTAGATAAGTTTGTATACATGATTTTTTCATGCGCCTCTTAAACATAGAAAAACAAACTCACAAATATTCCAAGTCGTAATCAAAATCAGATAATATCAAGATGCCGTTGACAAAGAGGATACTGTTAGTTACAAATGTTTAGATCAATATATCTCAAAAACGGTTATGGCTACAAGAAAAAGTTATACAATCTTTTTTTTAGTAAAGGTAATTGAATTTGATCACGGTTCCCTTCTTGTCTATAAATCAGCATGGACAACGTATATCATCTCTAAAGCTTATGTGCATACTTTCGAAACCACTTTGTCAAAATAGAATTTTCAATGTAGATTAAAATTTTTAATGTAAATAAAAAGTTGTTCAATTTTAATAATCCCGCAAAAACAATTCCATTTTCAATCTTTTTTGTTGGAAATATTTTAAGCTACAAATTTGTCATATATTTTTCGGAAGACGTGACCGTTACTGAGATATTTGCGAAAGATCCCTTTTGGTGACCTTTGACCCCGTATAAAAAGTAACGCAGCACTCGGATCGATGGGGACTTCTGACATTTTGCTCAACACGCCAGTATCAAGGTTCACACCAAAATTCAGCTTTCCCCTAATTTTTTCGAAGCACCATGTTAAATTCCCTGGACTATAATGAAAATTACAGCGGAGCTTTTCATCCAGCACCAGACCGAGGTCTAATATGTATATTGTCAACCCTACTAAGTGCCGTATTGCTTAAAATTGCTTTTGTGAGTATAATGTACGTGCGTACTTTTTCGAGGGAAGCTAATCACATGTCATTTTGCGATGTTGAGAGGTACGTTGTTCACTCAGCACCAATGTTCCAGGGAATTTAGTTTTAGTTGAAAAAAGTTGGCATCTGATGGCGACTTTCTAGTATGAAAAATTTTCAGGTCGTCCGCATAGAGTAGATGAGGTTCATCAGATAAAACCTCCGACAGGTCTGATATAAAAATATTAAAAACAGATGGCCAAGATGGCTATTTAGGTGTCTCGTTGCCACCAATTTTAGAAGGATGTTCTACAATAAAATATTCAAGTCAATCATTTTAGTCAAACTTAATATTTTTTTCAATAACAGTTTTTTAAGATCTCAAATTCTCAACTAGTAAGTTCAACAGCATGACATCAATCTGTTAATTTTTTTACAAACTTCAAAAAACCTTTTTCGGCGTTAAGGGAAATTAAATTACTAACGGTATTGCGAAGGCCAGGCACACTAAGGTTTTGTTTTCAGAGCCCAACCATAGGACTGAGAGTAATAAAGTTTATTAGAGCCACCATAAGCATACTGAATGGACACAACTGCCTAGGAGGACACATGAACCGAATAGGTGTGGCACAGGATGGCCTTTGCCCATCCTAACTAGAATAGGCTGACTCCCCAGAGCAATTCTTCTGTGAATGCCCAACGTTTGCACGTCTCAATTTTCAATGCGTCGGCTGGGATGTAGCGCGTATGCTGAGGAAAGCTTCTTTTCTCCTTTCATTGATACTGGATTTCGTTAAGAGATCTGGGAAACTATCGCCGGCTGGGAGTCTGAATAGAAATGACTGCTTAGAAGTGTCAGCACCTCTCCCGTAGCCCACACATGCAAACGGTATATTGATTTAACTTTTGTGTTATTTATATGTTATTCGCATTTCAATTAACTAATTTCATTTATTTAATTTTATTTTTATGCAGCATTTTGATTGAACTATGGATTTAAAAACAAGAAGAATTCGTTTTCCGAGTTACAAGCTTTCTAATCGATGAGCCAATGCTACGCTATATTTAAAGAAAATAGGTATTTTGCGGTAAATATTTTTTTGATGAGCTCATGAACGTTCGATGTTTGTATTAAAATGTTTGTTTCGCGTAGTTTGATCCTGACGGTATGTTTGTCTTATTTGAATTTTTAATGTTGTGACTTTGATTGGTACATAAATTATTTAATTTTTACAGTAGCTACAATATATGCAAAGTAGTCTCGATTTTTTAATAAATTATTTTTAAACATAAACAAGTCTAGCGCATCAGAACCGCTAGAAAAATAATTTTCGAAGAAGTTATCTTTGATGGATTTAAAGATGTGTGAAGATGTTATACACTTCTTTGTAGTATCATATCAACCATTTCTTGCTCAAAGGAACAAATATCATTTTCTAACAGCATTTCCTGTAACACAAATGATGAAAATGTTCAGTGCTGGCAACATTTGTCCAACACAGCAGCAATAAATCTACCATAACATACTCGTGCTTAATCAAACTATCATTTGAATTTCGTTTTCATCCAAGGATGTCATCGAAAGTTTCAGCGATTAAACTATGTCTGGGGTTGCCATCCGAAAAATTTCCAAAACTCGGAAAATTTAAATATGGGTTGCTTATTTTATTGTAAATGCTTTGCTTATGAATACAAAATGGAAGCATATGTTGGTGCAATATTTACGAAATTGTCTGGTGCTGGCAATCATGTGCTAGCACCATAGCTGCTTCACGTTGTGTTAAACCCACCCTATGGATTTCGTTTCGATTGAATCTTTATTTTGCTGAGCAAATTTACAATATTTAGGAGACAAAAATTGCCGTAGCTGGCGTCCCTATACTAATTTTTCAACCAAATTTCTATTTAATTTATTTTTATTTATTTTATTTATTTATAAATGGCATCACTGCCACTGTGTTGCCCTTATTTCCTGGTCCTAGCTAATTCCAATATGTCCTGTAAATTTCATATTGATCGCATAATCTGATCGTCAGTTCTCGTGAACAGAAATTTTGAGTGCTGAAAATAGAGGTAATTTTATCACGGGTTGCCGTTCTTTTTTATCGCGGGATTTTGAAAATTTTTATTTGACTTGGTGGACAAAAGTCAAAATTTATCAATAATTTGAATTTATTTTCAAAAATTAACAAATTTTTCAGGAAGGTCGATGATTTGAAGGATTTTTTTTCAGGAGCCTGCTCTAGCTACAGACGTGCCTGCACATTCTTGAAAGTCCGTGTTTGTTAATTTCTAGTCTACATTAATACGCTCTAAAAATTTCACGATGATCCATTGTTTTGCTGAGAAGTTATGACAAATCGAAATTTGAAAAAAAATCCTTGCCTACTTTTAGGCACTCAGCGCCTACACAAGGCTCAAAATTTTCACTTCTTTATCATAAGCAAACTTAAAACATAATAAGTTTTCATTCCTAGTACTTTTTTTTTACCGAAAATTCACATTGCTTGGAATTATAGGAGTACTTGAAAATTCACTAAAATGCCCGCCGCCGGCAAAAGGTTTAAGATATCTGAATTTTAGCAAATCATGGACCTACCTGTTATATACATCTATGTCCTCCAAAAATTTCAGCTCAATCGGATAGGCCACTCCAGAGATTATCTCCCTTAATCATTTTGCTGATATATATATATATATATATATATATATATATATATATATATATATATATAAATATATATATATATATATATATATATATATATATATATAAATAAATATATATATATATATATATATATATATATATATATATATATATATATATATATATATATATATATATATATATATATATAGGGTGTTTGGTACTCGGTGGACACTTTTATAAGGTCGCATTCCTTGATATATTTTGAGCGAAAATTCGCTCTACAGGGTGGTCCGGTTTTCAAAATCTGCGGAGTTACAGGGTGGTCAAGAAAAGTTTTTCGGACCTGTACTCTGACTCACTTAAATCGTTATATCTTGAAAACTAATAATCATAACGCAAATTTTTTTAGCTTGTATTTTTTGGAATCAATTTAATGTAACGTCCTAAATTGCAACTGTTACAGATTTTGAGATATTTACTTGAAAACACAAAATTTTGGCACTTCTTCCCCGAAAATTCTGTGTTCAGTGTCGTTTTTCTCAGAAAATCTCATGAAAAGAGGCCATTTTAATTTTATATTTTTATAGGCCATATTGTTGGCTACAAAAGTTGCATACATGTTTATGACTTAGGTTTTACCATTTCGCAAGTAGTAAGCGAAAATACGTATCGCTTAAAAAGTAAATATGCCGTAAAGTGGCCCTCGATGAAAAGAAAAGTTTAAATTGTCATGTGTACTTAAGTACTTTTACTGCCCATTAATTACTTTTCAAACTATCAATCAAATAAACTACAACATAAATAATGCATCTGCCTGGATGTGACAGGTAAAATTGGGTACAGTTTTTTGCCTTTATTAATCGGATAGGTTAAAAATTTAAGATCCCATAAAAACAGAACCACTTTCAAATTTTTGTTAGTTTCAGTACATTACTCGAACTACAAAATATTACCAAAAATTTCAAAAATAAATTCAAAATGTTTCACTACACCAATGAAGAATATGCAGATATTATGTACGTATATGGAGAGTGCCGGGGAAGTTCACAAGCGGCGCAATCTTTGTATCAACAGAGATATCATCATCGACGGATTCCTGGACGGAGAGTGTTTCAATAACTATACACAAAGATTCGGGAAACTGGTAGCGTTCAGACGAGCCGAGTAAACGCAAATCCTGCGCCTGCAATCGCTGTACGGACCGATGAAGAAAACCTGCATGCAGTGGAAACTGACCCATCAATCAGTATTCGACGCTTGGCGTTGCAGTTTAACGTGTGTACGTGGAAGGTTTGGAGTGTTTTAAAAGCAGCTCGTTTACATCCCTACCATCACACACCAGTGCAGGAGCTGCTACTGATCGATTTGCCCAAAAGGATGGAATTCTGCAATTGGGTCCTTGAGAAACAATTAGACAACGAACATTTTTTGAACACCATTCTCTGGACGGATGAGTCCTTATTTACCAGGGATGGTATCACAAACTTTCACAATTTATATACGTGTGCTGAGAGAAATCCACACACGAGAAGGACTTCATCGTTTCAGCATAAGTTCAGCGTAAATTTATGGGCAGTGGTGATTGGTAAAGATTTAATTGGACCTATTAGGCTCTCGCCTACTTTAAATAGTACCAATTACTTACATTTTTAAGATATGATCTGCAGGACATATTGGAGGATGTTTGGCTGCAACGACTGGCTTCCATGTTTTACCAACACGATGGTGCTCCAGCTCACTATGGCCGACCAGTCAGAGATTGGTTGAATTCCAATTATACCAATCGCTGGATCGGTAGAAATGGTCCAATACCCTGGCCTGCGAGATCTCCTGATCTAACAGTTATGCATTTTTTTGCATGGAGACGGATGAAGCAACTTGTCTACATAACGGGAGTATCAACATTGGAAGACCTAAATACCAGGATCGATGCGGCTGCAACAGAAGTGAGGCAGCAGCTGAGAATTATGAATATGAAAAAAACGCCTGCGAAACGAGCTTTAGCGTGTATTCAAAATGAAGGTGGCCATTTTGGAAATTTACTATAGCTCAAAATTTTTGAAATGAAGCATAAAAACCATTATTAAATTCTTTCAGTTCAAGCAGAGAGTGTAGATCGAAAACGATGGCCACTTTATGGCATATTCAGTTTTTAAGCGATATGTATTTTCGCTTACTACTTGCAAAAGGATAAAACCTAAGTCATAAATATTTATGCAACTTTTTTAGCCAATTATATCGCCTATGAAAATATAAAATTAAAATGGCATATTTCAATGAGGTTTTCTGAGAAAAACGACATTGAACACAGAATTTGCGGGGTAGAAGTGCCAAAATTTTGTGTTTTCAAGTAAATATCTCAAAATTAGGTACAGTTACAATTTGAAATGTTACATCAAATTAAAGTTGATTTGATTCCATAAAAAACAAGCTACAAAAATTTGCGTTATGATTATTAGTTTTCAAGATATAATGATTTAAGTGAGTCAGGGTACAGGTACGAGACAGTTTTATTGGCCACCCTGTAACTCCGTAGATTTTGAAAACCGGACCATCCTGTAGAACAATTTTTTGCTCAAAATATATCAAGGAATGCTTCCTTACAATAGTGTCCACCGAGTACCAAACACCCTATATATATATATATATATATATATATATATATATATATATATATATATATATATATAGGATAAGAATATATAATAAATATATCAAAGATGATATTAAAGTAGCAAACACGTCTCAACGTACTCTATCATTTTTTTCAATTTACACGCTATTTATTGGCATACTTTATGTGTCTTTATGCCTATAGTACGGCTAACATACATTTTTATCTAAATACGCATCTCAAATGCAGCAACTAGATCTACAGCCTATAGGCTGTGCACGGAGAGGAGAGATACAGATTTTTCATCCGGAATCGCACGAAAACTGTTTTCGTTTCAGAGGAAAATTTTTAAAAATAGATCTAACATCTCACTCAAAATATCTTTACGAGATTCAATACGTATTCGAGTCGAACAGATTCACACGTGCTAGCATATTTGACCGAATATATAAAAAAAGTAAAACTTTAATTTCAGCTTAACTATTCATTAAAAACAGTGATCTCTTCGAGTGCTCAAGAGAATGGAGGTTGACCAGGAAAAGCCAGTTGGAAACATTGAAATACCAACCGGAGATCAAGTGACAGAAAACCAGTGCAATACGGAAAATGAACAACCATTACCTCCGCCTCCAGCTGAAAATAATGAAAAAGCAGAAGACAATCCAGGTAGTGATGTGCCTGCGTCGCAGGATAAACCTGAAGAAGTTAAACCCGATACGAACGAGGAAATGAGTGCTCGTGAAAAGGATCTGTTGGATACAGTTTTTCAGCTGGAAAGTGACAAATTAGCTCTTATCGAGGAAACCCGAACGAAATTGGCTCAGGCGAAGAGGGACTATGAAGTAAGTTGTATGGGAATGTGAATCGGGTTTATTTTCTTGAATATGTCTTTGTTGTTGGGTCTGCAGGCTAAAGAGAAGCAGTCTGTTCTCTGAGATTGGTTAAGAGTGAAAGTGTTTTGGTCTGTTTTATTGCAGACCACGAATCAACTTTTAAATGAAATAACAAACATGCACACATAAGTAGGAAGGTTCCCGAATATTTCTTAAGAGTGTATTTGAGTTGGGCTGTAGAAAATACAGCAAATTTTAACTTTTAAAAGAAATATTATTCTTTCTACGAAAAACAAGATTTAAATCTGAAAAACGATGTGTGAAAAAATGACTGACAAAAATCTAACTTCGAAAATAGTGACGGGCACACTCAATAAAAAAGCAATACAATTCCAAACTATCATACAAATATTGCACTCTAAGTACTTTTTCCCTACTCAAAACTCTTTAATTCAATTCTAATCACTCTATTCTAGGAACTACGCACTGAAAATGAAAAACTCAAAAAGAAAATTCTCATCATGGAACAAAATCTCGTTCAGAAGGAAGCTGCACAATCGCCTGGAACGAAATCGAAACAAGAACAAGAGGATGTTCTAATGAAAGCCAAGACACTACTTTTCGAAAAGACGAAAATCTGTAAGCAACAGGAGCAGCATATTGAAATGCTCAAGACGCAAGTCGAATCGATTAAGGAAGTGCTCGCTGTGACCAAAGAAATGCAAAACCTGAAAAACACAGAAATCGAACACTTACAGGATCGACTGAAAAATCTTGACATTTGCAGGAAAACACAAAAGGAACATAACGATCTCGTAACTAAGAAGCTGAACATGTCGCAGGATGCATATCAAAAGTTACGAGCAGAGTATGATACTCAGGCTCAGATTTATAAGGTGATTTTAATGATTAGCTATGTTATGCGCAGACAAACCAACATAATATATTTTTACAGGAACTAAAGGTGAATTATTTGCTGAAAATTCAATTGTTGACTGATGAACTGGCGAAGGTTAAAGGCGGTCCTCCACCAGCAGAGGTGAACGGAAAGCAGTAGCTTAGTACTGTCAGCGATCATTCTTATGTGCAATATATATTTTCGAAAAATATATTGTATTTTTATCGAATTATAAAATTTTAAGCAATGATTATATGTATTCAATGTCTTCCAAGTGCATTGAAATGATGTCGAAGATGTTAAATTGTGTTTTTACCATGAAACTATTTAATAAACTATAAAACTAAATGTTGTGTTTCGATATGAAAGCAAATAGAACCGATCTCCCCTATTTCTTACTTCACCTTGCATACGGTTGGAAGTAATCAGCCATTTCTTGTAGCGATCAGAAACCCGAAACCAGTAGCACTTGTTTTATCTTACTATTCATACACGTGCACTATAAATTCACTTTACGTTCAAAAATCCATATAATCCATATACTACATGCGCTATAAGCAGTCTCAACATACGTTTATCGAGCGATGTTGTCATAAAATTTCCAAATGGGAATGATTCTGCAATGACAGTTAACAGCAAATATTTACGTTTCAAAAATTTAAATAATTTGGACGGAGCTAACCCTCAAATTATTTTCACTCCTATAACTTCCAGCGCAGCCATCCAATCGAAAGGACATTCACAGGGTGGATTTAACTCAACGTGAAGCAGCTATGGTGCTAACGCATGATTGCCAGCACCAGACAATTTCGTAAATATTGCACCAACAGATGCTTCCATTTTGATATTCATAAGCAAACCATTTACAATAAAATAAGCAACCGATATTTAAATTTTCCGAGTTTTGAAATTTTTCGGATGGCAACCCCAGACATAGTTTAATCGCTGAAACTTTCGATGATATTCTTGGATGAAAACGAAATTCGAAGGATAGGTTGATTAAGCACGAGCATGTTATGGTAGATTTATTGCTGCTGTGTTGAACAAATGTTGCCGGCACTGAACATTTTCATCATTTGTGTTAAAGGAAATGTTGTCAGAAAATGATATTTGTTTCTTTGAGTAAGAAATGGTTGATATGATACTACAAAGAAGGGTTTAACGTCTCCACACATTTTTAAATCCCTCAAAGATAATTTCTTCGAAAATTAGTTTTCTAGCAGTTCTGATGCGCTAGAGTTTTTTTTCCAATTAATAAACCCTATAGTACACAACACAGATGTAGCGGAAGAAGAAGCACGTACCAGAAATTGCATTGATTGTCTTACAATCTACAAGCCAAGATACTAACGTACGGTGTATAAGCCTAACTAACACATTTTGGATCTGTTAGCTCTCCGAAATGAACGATTTCTATTTATTTATTATTTTACTATACTGCGCGTTTCAGTCATCGCAAAGTTGCGATAATGCTGAGTAGTGTATTCGTCTGCCAAGCTTCAATTTGCCACCCGGGCACGGGCTCCGGCTTGCCCCCTTTAGATCCGGGGCTGGTGATAGGTCACCCGAATTGTGGTAAGCAGATTTTTTTTGCCCATCTACACTAGGAAAAAATAAGAATTTCGCGTAGTGCTGCCGATCATAACGATGTCTTGGTAGTTTGTTGGAGAGTTTCTCCGTGATAAGATGCAGTTGGGACACCGAATCTAGTAAGATTCTGACTCAGAATATTTCTCCATAACGGTTACGGTTGTCGATAGAGACTTCTGCCGTCGTTAGATGAACATAGAGCTTGGCGTGTTTTGGATAGTGTGCAGCTAGTGCTTTGTTGGCTGCTGGAATCTTGCTGTGTTCTTTGACTCTGACATTGTGTGCTTTCAGCTTTTGGTGCAGTAGTGTATGATAACGTTTTCAACATTTTGAGCAACTGTGGGATATGAAAAGTCTCACAGCATGACCAGGATTCAAGGATTCAAACAGTTGAAAGACAGTTGCCGCTTGGTTGCTACCGTTTTTTTCTTCTACGCTGCAAAAAGTGACAAAAAGACTACACTGGTGAAGGCGACCTGTTCCTTAACATATGCAACTGTTATTGGTTACAGTCCGAACCATTTTTGGAGCTTTGGCTACTGCAAATCGTAATTGTATGCATATATGTACATACTTCAAAAAATACTTGCTAGAATTTTGGGAACAGGTAATTGGAACAGGTATTTTTTTGTACTCGTACTAGTTATACCTAGTATGACCCAACTCTAATTTAAGAGAACGGTCAAAAGCTACGTGCGTTGTGCTGTCCAGTTTCTTTAACAACAGAAAAATCAGTATTGAATCCCATTGTTCTACACTCTCGTCCAAAGTTTGAAGGCCTCAGTGAAATTCCGTAATACAGCTAGCCGACTCGTTATTGATTGCGAGTTTTGAGACTAGCTTACTGATTGGTGAACTCACCAATAATAATATCTTCAAAACGTGAGTTTTCGAGCCTAATTAGAGATTTTGCTTCCCCTACAAGATTCGTCTGTAAATAAAAAAGCTTCTACGCTGGCCCTTAGTTGCTCTTATCAATCAACTGTGTGAGCGAATCGTGAAACTCGTTCCATCGAAACTTTATGTTCATATTTGACGTTGATGCAGTCAAAGGTACAACTTGCATCATCTCCGGTTGGAGACTTTCCATTTCTTCCTCCATTTTTGTATAAGAACCAATATCGTAGTCAGCTGGAACTTCATCCGAGACTAGAATATTGAAGTCCCGATGTCTGGATATTGTTTTCAGCTGCAACTCTAGAAACTGCGCTAGTTGCTCCGCATCAGCCTATCTCTGAGCCGCGCCATTATGTGCCTGGGAGATTTGTGCAACACCTTGCTAGATGTTTCTGTGGGTTTTTACTAATGTCCGAAGAACAATAGTATTAAACTCGTTTCGCCGAAAATTCATATTTCTTTATATATATATATATATATATATATATATATATATATATATATATATATATATATATATATATATATATATTTATATATATATATATACATATATATATATATATATATATATATATATATATATATATATATATATATATATATATATATATATATATACAGGGTGTTTGGTACTAAATGAACACTATTTTAAGGAGGCGTTCTTTGACATATTTGGAGTAAAAAATCGTTGTACAGGATGGGCCGGATTTCAAAACCTACGGAGTTACAGGGTGTTCAAAAAAACTTGTTCGGACCGGTACCCTGACTCACTTGAATCGTTATATCTTCAAAACTAATTATCACAACTCAAAGTTTTATACTGCGTTTATTAGACAATTAAATTACCTTTTATTTAATGCATTGCACTTGATTGCAATTGTACCGAGTTTTGAGATATTTTCTTCGAAAATAAATAAATAATAAATAAAATATGTATAATAAATATATAATAAATAAAATAATTCGGTAAACATAGAATTTGCTGATTCCTTTTACACGGTATACCGAGGGAAATAATTTTTGATGGAAATTGGTTTAATAATTCAATCCATCTCCGAACTCAATTAGTTTAGTTAAAAACATTGCCTGCTGTGATCGGACCTAGCTAGGTATGAAATAAAGCAAGTAGCAACGAACTACGCCAAGGATTCGCAAACAAGGAAATACCGAGATCACTTGGAGTCCAAGAGAGGTCAGCTCGCCCAGCACTGGCAGCATTTCCATAAAAACAGGAACGAGCTAAAAGCGGTCTAAAGCACAAGGGCTCTCCGTACGTAGTCAACAATTACTACCACCAAGTCAAGAAGGTGCCATTCAACTTCGGCTACAAGTGAGGCAACATAAAAAAAAACTCTAGCGCACCTGAACCGCTAGAAAACTAATTTTCGAAGAAATTTTCTTTGAGTGACAAAAAAGTGTGGAAAGACGTAAAACACTGTTTTGTAGAATCATATCAACCATTCCTTATCCAAAGCAACAAAACTCAACTATAACACAAATGATGAAAATGTTCAGTGCTGGCAACCCGAACGAAGTAGTCCGAACGAAGCGTCCGTTCGGCAGTCCGAACGAAGCAGCAATAAGTTTACCATAACAAACTCATACTCAAATCAACTTATCCTCTGAATTTCGTTCTCATCGCAGGATTTTATCGAAATTTTCAGCGGTTAAACGTTGTTTGAGGCTGCCATCCGAAAAATGTTCAAAACTCTGAAAATTTCGAAATTGGTTTCTTTTTTTTATTGGAAATTCTTTGCATATGAGAACGTAATTTGAAGCATCTGTTGGTGCAATATTTAGGCCCGCCGCAAATTGAGCCCAGCCCAACCCAGCACACGGATCGCCCACGGGCAACCCATGTGCTTCCCGCACGCATGGGATGGGTGAGTCTCCGCATATTGAACCCAAGTCAACCATACCAGTTCAGTTAGAAGTCGCTATGAATGATATAAATTATAACTTATAACATGTGTATAAAAATAAAACAACTAACCATTGCTATTAGTTTCCAAGCAAATTTTTCCCCATACATTTTCTTTTAATTTTGTTCTCATGTAGTGCGGATCACTAGTCTTATATAGCACAGGATTTTCTCGCACCAATTCAATTAATTTCTCAACATTCATTTTAAGCAAAAGACACACCAAGAATGAAATAAAATACTGACCCAGCCCACGAAAACTGTGCGAGATAAACAAACAGACCCATGCGTGTCAATCGAATTAGTGGGATAGCCGTGGACTGGGCTCAATATGCGGCAGCCTGTTCAAACAGGTCTGGCACAGTTTGATCCACGCGTGGGCTGGCCGTGTGCTGGGCTAGGCTGTGCTCAATTTGCGGCGGGCCTTACGGAAATGGCTAATGCTGGTTACCCTGTGTAAGCAGCAAAGCAAAACACAAACCAAATCTGCTTCACGTTAAGTTCAACCCAACCAGTAAATTTCGTTTCAATTGAATCACTGCGCTGGACGTTGTACGGGTGAAAAGAATTTTAGGGTTACCACCCTCAAAACTTTTCAAGTTTTTAAAGCGTTAATATTTGTTGTTAATTTTCATTGCAGGATCATTTCCATTTGCAAATCTAATGACATAATCGCTCAGTAAAGAAATTAAACAAAATTACAAAATGGTCATAGCTGGCAGCCCTTTCATGATTTTCGTACGAAATTTCTACGACATTTGGTTCATATTAAGGTTCATTTACTGCGTGAAGTTCGTTCTGATTTCTACACTGGACCGGAAGTTATAGGGAAAAAAGCTTTATTTTGCTGAGCAAATTTGCAAGATTTAGGAGACAAAAATCACCATAGCTGGCAACTCTATTCTAGTTCTTCAGCCAAATTTTCACCAAATGTTACATAGAGTAAGATCCAAGTATTGTATGAATTTTGTCAAAATCTGATGGCTGAATCGGAAGTTATAGGCCAAGTGATTTTTCAAGATGGCACAGGGTTGCCCGCATTTCAAAATCACTTCTATCAGACCTGGTCCTAGCTAATATTAACATGTCCTGTAAATTTCACTATGATCGGATAACCCGGTCGTCAGTTCTCGTGAACAGAACTTTCGAGTGCTGAAAATAGAGGTAGTTTGGTGATGGGTTGCCGTTCTTGTGCGAATCGGAATTTGGAAAATTTTAATCTGACGTGAAGATTTATCAATGATTTGAGTTTTTTGGCAAAAAGCAAAAAATTTTCAGGAAGGTCGATGATTTGAAGGATTTTTTTTTAAGAGCCTGCCATAGCTACAGGGTTACCCACACTGTCTTTAAAATCCATGTGTGCTAAGTTCTAGCCTACATCAATACGCTCTATCAATTTCACGAGGATCGAATGTTCCTGTCAGAAGTTATGACAAATCAAAATTTGAGAAAAATTCCTTGCCCACTTTTAGGCACTCAGCACCCACACACGGCTCAAAATTTCCAATTCTTTATCATGAGCAAACCTAAAACATAATAAGTTTTTATTTCCAATACTTTTTGTTACAACAAATTTACACTGCTCGGAAATATAGGAGTACCTGAAAATTCACTAATATGCCCGCCGCCGCCAAAAGGTTAAAGATAACTGAATTCGAACAAGTCATGGACCTACCTACTATATACATCTACGACATCCAAAAATTTCAGCTCAATCGGATCGGCCACTCCAAAGATTACTTCTATTAACCGATTTGCTGATATATATATATATATATATATATATATATATATATATATATATATATATATATATATATATATATATATATATATATATATTAGGGCGGGCCAAATTTTGTGTCGATTAGACCTGCCCCCTAAGATGATTATATGGACAATTCTAAGCAACTTTGCCGAAGGAACCATAGGTCTATCTCGATTTTCGAGTCTCCCACTTTTCAAAAAAAGATTTTTACTAATGTTCGAAGAAGAACATTAGTATTAAAATCACTTTGGCCAAAAATTCATATTTCTATATATATATATATATATATCATCAAAAAATTTCAGTGAAAAAATCTCAGGAACGCGCCATCCGATTGAGCTGAAATTTTCAGGACACATTGGTGTATATGCAGAATAGTGCCAGGTCTCAGAAAAAGTTAAAATTCTTTAACCCTTTGGCGCCGGCGGCCATTTTAGTGATATTTTTAATATACCTATTATTCCGTACACAAATAAGTTTTGCAAAAATAAAGTTAACAAAATATATTTCCAACGTGTTTTACATGTGAATCAGGTAATGTTTTGGAATTTTTTAACCCCATGTGTGCGCTGGGTGCCTAAAAAGAGATCGGGAAAAATTGAAAATTTTTAAATTGCGATAACTTTTGACAGAGCTATTCAATCATTACCAAATTTTCAGAACATATTGATATTATTTAGTTGTAGATTTGTGTAGCTTTTGATGAGCGTGCTGGCAACCCTGAAGCTAGGACAAGCACTGAAAGTGAAAACTTCCAAATTATCGTCTCTCTTGAAAAAATGCCGTTTCTTCAAAAAAAGGCCACTGTTATGTAAATTTTGTGCTTTGTTTACATAGACAAAAAATAAAATTTGATATGGTATAACGGGCACGCCTGGTAACCCTTGCCCAATTGACCTATATTTTTAGCATCAAAAACTTCTGTTCACGGAAACTCACGATCCGACGAGCAGAATTAATTGAAATTTGCAGACTGTATTGGGCTTAACTAGGACCAGGTCTGATAGAAGTAATTTTGAAATGTGGGCGATTCTGTGCCAGTGTTGCCATCTTGAAAAATCACTAAAAAAAATAACTGTTTTTAGCCCTATAAATTCTGATTGAATCGTTCGATTTTGACGAAATTCACACAGTAGCTGGACCTTACTTTAAACCACGTTTGGTAGAAATTTGGTCGAAAAATTCGGTTGGAGCTGCCAGCTATGATAATTTTGGTGTCTTAAATTTGAAAAAATAAAAATTTGGAAGTGAAAACATTCAAATCATCGAATATCCTAAAAATGTCCGTTTCTTACAATAAAACCAATCTGTATACAAATCTTATGCTTTATCTACACGTTCAAAGTAAAACTTTGGAAATCTCATGTCGGACAAGAACGGTAACCCTCTCCCAGTTAACCTATATTTTTAGCTTCAAAAACTTCTGTTCACGGGAATTCTCGAACCAATTATCAGATACCATTGAAATTTACAAAATGCATTGGACTTAAGTAGAACCAGGTCTGATAGAAGCGATTTTGAATTGGGGGCAACTCTGTGCCAGTGGTGCCATCTTGAAAAATTACAAAGAAAAAAAAACTGCTTTTTGCCCTATGAAATGTGAATTAGTAACCAGATTTTCATGAAATTGACACAGTAGTCAGTAGTAATTGACACACACCTTACTCTTAACTCTGTTTGATAAAAATTTGGTTGAAAAATTCGATTGGTGCTGCCAGCTATGGTAATTTTTGTGTCTTTGGTTGTGAAAATTCTCTCAGGAAAATAAAACTTTTTGCTCTATAACTTCCAGTGCAGTCATGAAATCAATACGAATTTCATATTATTAATGGAATCTATTCTAAGCATTATTTAGGCCTAATTTGGGTGAAAAGCCACGATAGGGTTGCCAGCTATTGTTGGTTTTGTGTTTGTGTTTAATTGCAATATCTTTATTAAGCGGTTTTATCGTAGAATTTTCAATTGGTAATGATATTCTAGTGACAATAAACAGCAAATATTAAGCTTTCGATTATTTGAAAAAACTTGCTGTAGGTAACCCTAAATTTCTTTATACTCCTATAACTTCGAATGTAATATAACAACGTGAAGCAGATGTGATATATTCTTGGCTTTGATACTGGCAGAAGGTTGCCAGCACGAGTCGGTTGTGCATCTTTTGTCTCAATAAATGCTTACAGTTAGTATTCATACCGGAAACATTTTCAATGAAAATAAATAACCAATGTTTCAATTCCCAAAGTTCTGCAAATTTTTCGGATCGCAGCCCCAAACACCAACTTCAGTTACAGTGCTGCAGGCACTGAGAATTTTCTTCATTGATGTTATATGAGATGCTGCTTTCAAAGTTTGGTGAAATAAGCAACTGATAACGAATATGATTAACAAGTGTTTTTCTTTCATAAACTTTGAAACTCATGCCAGTGGTAATATCTGAAACCTTCTACCATATGAGTTATAATGCATTCTTGAGACCAAAGTAAAACGTGGCATTTGAAACAGTTTGGCCGTAATAAGCAGCTCACGTGGTGGAATATGCACTCAAAACCTGCACGATTCTTCTACTGTTCTTCGAACATTAGTGTTTCTAGCGGTTCAGGTGCGCTAGAGTTTTTTCCCTATAACATCATTTTGATTCAAAATTCGTTTTTTTATTCATCGTTATATTATCTTTTTTATGTGTATATGGGGGGTTTTTGGGGTCGAGAAATTCATTTCTGATCTTTATTTTTACCTATAACTACCGCCAGAGGGCGTTTCATGCATATTTTAACTATTTTTCGTCTATTTTCCGAGAAAAATTACAAGTTTTTCGGTAAAATTGATCTTTATTTTATTTTTTTCAACAAAAATTCAACTTAAAAAATAAGAACATGTGTAAAAAATAAAAAAAAAATGAATTTAGTGGAAGAAAAGCGAAATAACTTATTTTTGAAAGTCTTTTTTGCTTTCAAGTCGGGGGTATTTTGCACGGCTTTCTGATGTAACTGCCATAACACTGTGTCGACTCTTTTCTAAAACACGTTTAGAAACGCTAGCCAGCAATTGAACATGTCTTTCCGTTGCTTGTATGTGTACCGGAATTCTTGGATCAGGCAATGGTGGATCATCGCATTCTAAATATTGTTCCAAATGATCATACGGAATGCTATACGTAAACGGTGGTTCGAATAAGACATCATCTCTATTTAAATCAATCATATTCGTATAATCTGTACAATTGAAGTTTATCAAAGGTTTTTGATAAACCCTAAGATGTGCCGGGTCGTACAGATTTCTTCGGTAGTGTAAAATTTTCTTGATTGCGATTTTTCGTGTCTCTTTTTTATCATCAAATAACATCGCTAACAAAATATTTTCGGAATGTGCGTAATATGAATTGTTTTTAATGACATTATTCACAACTCCGCGTAGATTTGTATCCAAATATTGTGTCCAACGAATGAATTTGTAAAATAATACACTACCGAAGACCACCGAATTATAGTACTTGATGTTGAAGTACATCGGCACATACACTTTCATTATGTATGTTGCCAAAATTTTCAAATTCCTTGATAGATTTTCAGTTGACACATACAACCGCAACAATCTATTCGCCTTGGTGAGCCAACGTGAATGTGCTATTGGTCCTGGTTTATTGTGAGATAAATCCGCAGGAACAACACCATTCGAAATTGCATTGGCCATTTTGTATAAGTACTTTGAATCGGTGGATAATTCAAATGGATCTAAATCAGGTGGCATGTTCTCTAGCACGATTATCTCGAATTCATCTACAAGCTGAAAAAAAAGAAATGAGATGAATTAAATTTTACCATTTAATAATGGAAAAAATCGATGAGAAAAATGACAAATGATACATACCGGAAGATTTTCACAAGTTTCAATTTGTTTGCCCAACGTTCCAGTTGTTGTTCGTGGTCCAGTGGTCGATGATCTTTCCAAAGTGTCAAACAAATGACGAAATGGCAGCTCGTTAAAGTGCAGCATGCACACAAACCAATGCAGCGGTCTATTCAAATGCAATTCAAATCGACGCAAAATCCCATTTCTTACGCCAGTATTTGTTGGCTCACCATCACAGCATATGCCGATTAATGCATCGAGAGCAATTTCTTTTTCGACGAAGAATGCATTAAATGTCATCAATTTGTGTTCAGCATCTTCATTTTCGACTTTTGTGTAGCCTATCAATTGAGAATTTGGTTCCTTCAAAACAACTAGATGTGGTTCTTTCACCATCCTTGCATGCAACTTCTCATCGATTTTTTCCATTGTTAAAGCATCATTTTTTCGGCCGTCGAATGAAAATGCTATCAAATTGGATGCATCATACTGCTTACGAAGCAGTTCTTCTCTGCATTTGGCCTTTTCTCGACGCACTTTATTTTTATCCATGATGATAGGATTGCCATGTGCATCTTTTACGTCAATGTCTTGCAGAAGAGATGTTGCGAGTGCTGCTGCTATTCTATCAGACACACCAAATCGATCACACATCGCAGCGAAGTTCGAAGCATCGTATCTGGGAGTATACGGTCCTCGTATCATTGGCGGAATATCTTGTGGATTTGAACTTGGCTGATCTATATCAGTACTTGGTTCATATGCTGAATGGCTCTGTTCAACGCTTGTTGGTATTATTGTTGACGTTGGTGCTGGCTCTTCAACTTCTAGCACGAATTCCGGTATCGTCAATCTTCTGTCATTATTTTGATCTCGCATGAACTCTTTCAAATGATCTGGAATCAATCCACATGAGCATAATTCTGCTTTCAAGTCACATTGACATTTGCCGATGTAAAATAATTCTTTTGTAGATTGCTCGAACGTTCTGAATGAGGCGATATTTGAATGTTTAGTTTCGATTTGATACTTGTCAATCAATGTACCCAATTTTCTAACAACACTTTGTTTGGTTAGAATTTCAACATTAAGTTGACTCCAAATTTCAATCAATTTGTCTGTTACGTGCGGTACGAATGTTTTATACGAAAACATTTTGTTTTGGAGTTTAGCACGTTCGGCCAAGAAAAAAAAACATCTTAAAATATCCTGTTTCGTTGGCAGATCGAGTCCACTCAAATCACAAGATGCACCAAAAACAGCAACATCGTGCGAAGGCAAATGCTTCAAATGACTTTCGGTACTTGTTGATGTTGTTGCGGTTTGAGATGTAGACGGCAATGCATTTGGATCCATTGTATAATTTTACTAAAAAAATTTTAAAAAACTGAAATTAGTATATTTCAAAACATTTGGTTCGAATATATTTTTTCCACCTACAAATTGGCATAACTCATATGTGATCAACAGCATTTACTCATATGTCAACCGACATTTCGCCTCTAAGGACCAGTTAATACATTATTCCAACGCACATTATTCCTACATGCTATACATATAAATACATTACAATGTATTACATATTTCAGAAAAAAGTAACCAAGCAAGAGAACAACATCGATGCCTATGTGTATTAAATTACAAAATTTTAACACATACCTTTTAATTCTTTTTGAATTTCACAATTATTCACTGGCAGGAAATTTATAATTCACTTTCACTGAAATGATGCTCAAACACTAATGAACTGAACACTCATAAATGTCATTGTGTTGTGCTCTTTCACAAAATATGTCGGTAATGATGTTTTACCGATGTTTTTTTTTAAATAAATGCGTTGTTGACTTGAAAGCAACAACACTTTGTCGCTTTTTTTCTCACTAAATTCATTTTTTTTATTTTTTACACATGTTCTTATTTTTTAATTTGAATTTTCATTGAAAAAAATTAAATAAAGATCAATTTTACCGAAAAACTTGTAATTTTTCTCGGAAAATAGACGAAAAATAGTTAAAATATGCATGAAACGCCCTCTGGCGGTAGTCATAGGTAAAAATAAAGATCAGAAATGAATTTCGCGACCCCAAAAACCCCCCATATACACATAAAAAAGATAATATAACGATGAATAAAAAAACGAATTTTGAATCAAAATGATGTTATAGGGAAAAAATCTTTTTTTGAAAAGTGGGAGACTCGAAAATCGAGATAGACCTATGGTTCCTTCGGCAAAGTTGCTTAGAATTGTCCATAGAATCATCCTAGGGGGCAGGTCTAATCGAATTTTTCGGCTCCATACAAATTGGCCCGCCCTAATATATATATATATATATATATATATATATATATATATATATATATACAGGGTGTTTGGTACTAAATGAACACTATTTTAAAGAGGCGTTCTTTGACATATTTTGAGTAAAAAATCGTTCTACAGGATGGGCCGGATTTCAAAACCTACGGAGTTACAGGGTGTTTAAAAAAACTTGTTCGGACCGGTACCCCGACTCACTTGAATCGTTATATCTTTAAAACTAATTATCACAACTCAAAGTTTTATACCGCGTTTATTAGACAATTAAATTACCTTTTATTTAATGTATTGCACTTGATTGCAGTTGTACCAAGTTTTGAGATATTTTCTTCGAAACACAAAATTTTTTAATTTTAACCCCGAAAATTCTGTGTTCCAGGTCGTTTTCCTTAGAAAACCTCAATGTAATGTGCCACTTTCATTTAAATATTTTGATAAGGCATATTACTGGCTACAAAAGTTGCATACATTTTAATGACTTAGATTTTACCATTTCGCAAGTATTGAGCGAAAATAAATATCGCTTAAAAACTAAATATGTCATAGAACGGTCCTCCTTGAAAAAACAAAGTTTAATATGCTAGTCGTACTAAAGTAATTTAGTACCCATTCATTGCTATTTAAAGTATCAATAAACTTAACTATATTTTAATTAGTTTCAACATAATTGATGCACCTACCTAGATGTGACAGGTAAAAGCATGTCCAGTTCTTCGCCTTTATTAGTGGGATACTTAAAAAATTGAAAACGCATAAAAACAGAACCACTTTCAAATTCTTGTAAGTTTCAGTGCATTACTCGAACAACAAGATCTAAATAAAATTTACGAAAATACATGGAAAATGCCTCGCTACACTAACGAAGAATATGGAGATATTTTGTACGTCTATGGGGAGTGCCGGGGAAATTCAGCAGCGGCGCAATCTTTGTATCATCAGAGATACCCCCATCGACGGATTCCTGGAAGGAGAGTGTTTCAACAACTTTACGCAAGGATTCGGGAAACGGGTAACGTCAGAACGAGCCGAGTAAACGCAAATCCTACAACTGCAACCGCTGTACGGACCGAAGAAGAAATATTGCATGCAGTGGAATCTGACCCATCAACCAGTATTCGACGCTTAGCGTTACGGTTTAACGTGTCTAGCTGGAAAGTTTGGAGTATTTTGAAAGCAGCCCGTCTACATCCTTACCATCACACACCAGTTCAGGAGCTCCTACCCATCGATTTGCCCAAAAGGATGGAATTCTGCAATTGGCTCCTTGAGAGACAATTAGACGACGAAAATTTTGTCAACAGCATTCTTTGGACGGATGAGTCTTTATTTACGAGGGACGGTATCACAAACTTCCACAATTTACACACGTGGGCTGAGAACAATCCAAACACTGCAAGAACGTCATCATTTCAGCATAGATTCAGCGTAAATTTATGGGCAGGAGTGATTGGCAATAATTTGATTGGGCCTTTTAGGCTCCCGCCTACCCTAAATAGTACCAGCTACTTGCATTTTTTAACACATGATCTGCAGGACTTATTGGAAGATATTCCTCTGCAACGATTGGTTTCCATGTTTTACCAACACGATGGTGCTCCAGCTCATTACGGCCGACCAGTCATAGATTGGTTGAATTCCAACTATCCAAATCGCTGGATCGGTAGAAATGGACCAGTACACTGGCCTGCGAGGTCTCCTGATCTGACTGTAATGGATTTTTATGAAGTTGACGGATGAAGGACCTTGTGTACGCAATGGAAGTATCCACTTTAGAAGAACTAAATACCAGGATCGATCATGCTGCAACAGAAGTGAGGCAACAGCTGAGAGACATGAATATGAAAAGAACGCTTGCCAAACGAGCTTTGGCATGTATTCAAAATGAAGGTGGCAATTTTGAACATTTACTGTAGATTAAAAATTTTGAAATAAAGCATAAAAAGCATTATTAAATACTTTCAGTTCATGAAAAAAGTGTAGATCGACAACGAGGGCCGCTTTATGGCATATTTAGTTTTTCAGCAATATTCATTTTCGCTTAATACTTGTGAAATGGTAGAATCTAAGTCATTGGAATGTATGCAACTTTTGTAGCCAGTAATATGCCTTATCAAAATATTTAAATGAAAGTGGCACATTACATTGAGGTTTTCTAAGGAAAACGACCTGGAACACAGAATTTTCGGGGTTAAAATTAAAAAATTTTGTGTTTCGAAGAAAATATCTCAAAACTCGGTACAATTGCAATCAAGTGCAATACATTAAATAAAAGGTAATTTAATTGTCTAATAAACGCAGTATAAAACTTTGAGTTGTGATAATTAGTTTTGAAGATATAACGATTCAAGTGAGTCAGGGTACCGGTCCGAACAAGTTTTTTTGAACACCCTGTAACTCCGTAGGTTTTGAAATCCGGCCCATCCTGTACAACGATTTTTTACTCCAAATATGTCAAAGAACGCCTCCTTAAAATAGTGTTCATTTAGTACCAAACACCCTGTATATATATATATATATATATATATATATATATATATATATATATATATATATATATATATATATATATATATATATATATATACACCCCGCGACACAAAAATTTACGAATTGTTCATTTCATGGAAATTCCTAAATATTTCAATCAGTGTCTCGAAACGTTAACTTTGTATGTAGAAAATATTTTTCTGACGACAGTACCTTTCTTTTATAAGCGCTACAAGTTAAGAACGTTTTTTTCAACTGCTTATTGCATTGAAAATGGAAAATGAGTGTTTTTTTCAAAAATTTCGGAAATTTATTAATTAAAACAAAATACATTATTTATTAATTTATTTTTGCTCCGTAGTGAGAATTACAATGAACCCATAGTAACAAACACGTAGAACTTAAAATTGAACAAAATTTGAAATTTAAAGACAATTAAAAAACTATTAGTAATTGATTGGTCCGCCTTTAGCTCGGATGACAGCCTTCACTCGCCTCACCATGCTGTCGTATAAATTTCGCAAGAAATCCTCGTTTACAGCTTCTTCCCACACCTTTCTGATAACACACTTTAAATTGTGTATCGTTTTCGGCTCGCTTTGTCGTATCTTCGACCCCATTACCTGCCAAACGTTTTCAATAGGGTTCAGGTCGGGACTGTTACCTGGCCACGGGAGGGACTCTATCCCTAGTTGCACCTTTAATTGTGTTACCTAGAAAAGAGAACCAATTACCAAGTTTATGAGTGACAACATTTTTTTAATCAATGTCGAAATAACTTACAGAGCGAGCTCGATGCGCAGGGGCCGAATCGTCTTGAAAGACGGGATTTCTGACATCCGCTGTCAGATCCTCGATTGCCGGAACCACGCCTTCTTCGATAATTTCCTGGTATTTCGCAGCATTGACGGATCCCTCAAGAATAATTATCGGTCCTACGCGATTGTATAAAATGCATCCCCAAACCATCACATAGGGGGAATGCTTCACAGTCGCTTGAATGCATTCGTCCGAATACCGTTCACCGGTTCTGCGTCTCACTCGCAATGTTCCATCTGGACCAATGAGATTGAATTTCGATTCATCCGAGAAAATGATTCGTTTCCAATCCTCAGAGGTCCAGTTTTTGCGTTCTTTGCACCATTCGAGCCGAGCTTGCCTCATGCGCTGGGTTAAAAGCGGCTTTTTCGCTGGGCGACAAGAACGTAAATCCATCTCGTTTAGTCTCCTTTGGATTGTTCTCGTGCTGCATGGTCTATTCGTCGATTTCAACAGCTCAGCTCGCAGCTTTGATGCTGAATCGAATCGATTATTCAGAGACAGGAACTTTAAATGAAGGTCGTCCCTTTGTGTGGTAGCTCTTCTTCTTCCACTCCCCTTTTTTCGCTCGAGGCTACCAGTTTGTTGTTTTTTTTTAACCAAATAACGCACTGACCCCTCACTGCATCCTACCTGTCGGGCAACTTCCGATTTGGACAATCCTGTTTGCAAACAAGCCCAAATTTCGGCCTTTTGCTCCAAACTTAACTGAGCGTATTTTCCCATCTTTACTATTCCTACAAAATTCAAAATTCTTCACTGGCCTTCAAAATCAAACTGACGCAAAGGTTCTGAGTTTTCAAGTTTATATAGGGTCTGTCATTACTACCTGGAAAATTTAATCTTTCTAAGTACGAGTTAACTCGGTCATTTTGATGATTTCTTGGAAAATTGCTAGTTCGTAAATTTTTGTGTCGCGGGGTGTATATATATATATATATATATATATATATATATATATATATATATATATATATATATATATATATATATATATATACAGGGTGTTTGGTACTAAATGAACACTATTTTAAGGAGGCGTTCTTTGACATATTTGGAGTAAAAAATCGTTCTACAGGATGGGCCGGATTTCAAAACCTACGGAGTTACAGGGTGTTCAAAAAAACTTGTTCGGACCGGTACCCTGACTCACTTGAATCGTTATATCTTCAAAACTAATTATCACAACTCAAAGTTTTATACTGCGTTTATTAGACAATTAAATTACCTTTTATTTAATGTATTGCACTTGATTGCAATTGTACCGAGTTTTGAGATATTTTCTTCGAAACACAAAATTTTTTAATTTTAACCCCGAAAATTCTGTGTTCCAGGTCGTTTTCCTTAGAAAACCTCAATGTAATGTGCCACTTTCATTTAAATATTTTGATAAGGCATATTACTGGCTACAAAAGTTGCATACATTCCAATGACTTAGATTCTACCATTTCACAAGTATTAAGCGAAAATGAATATTGCTGAAAAACTAAATATGCCATAAAGCGGCCCTCGTTGTCGATCTACACTTTTTTCATGAACTGAAAGTATTTAATAATGCTTTTTATGCTTTATTTCAAAATTTTTAATCTACAGTAAATGTTCAAAATTGCCACCTTCATTTTGAATACATGCCAAAGCTCGTTTGGCAAGCGTTCTTTTCATATTCATGTCTCTCAGCTGTTGCCTCACTTCTGTTGCAGCATGATCGATCCTGGTATTTAGTTCTTCTAAAGTGGATACTTCCATTGCGTACACAAGGTCCTTCATCCGTCAACTTCATAAAAATCCATTACAGTCAGATCAGGAGTCCTCGCAGGCCAGTGTACTGGTCCATTTCTACCGATCCAGCGATTTGGATAGTTGGAATTCAACCAATCTATGACTGGTCGGCCGTAATGAGCTGGAGCACCATCGTGTTGGTAAAACATGGAAACCAATCGTTGCAGAGGAATATCTTCCAATAAGTCCTGCAGATCATGTGTTAAAAAATGCAAGTAGCTGGTACTATTTAGGGTAGGCGGGAGCCTAAAAGGCCCAATCAAATTATTGCCAATCACTCCTGCCCATAAATTTACGCTGAATCTATGCTGAAATGATGACGTTCTTGCAGTGTTTGGATTGTTCTCAGCCCACGTGTGTAAATTGTGGAAGTTTGTGATACCGTCCCTCGTAAATAAAGACTCATCCGTCCAAAGAATGCTGTTGACAAAATTTTCGTCGTCTAATTGTCTCTCAAGGAGCCAATTGCAGAATTCCATCCTTTTGGGCAAATCGATGGGTAGGAGCTCCTGAACTGGTGTGTGATGGTAAGGATGTAGACGGGCTGCTTTCAAAATACTCCAAACTTTCCAGCTAGACACGTTAAACCGTAATGCTAAGCGTCGAATACTGGTTGATGGGTCAGATTCCACTGCATGCAATATTTCTTCTTCGGTCCGTACAGCGGTTGCAGTTGTAGGATTTGCGTTTACTCGGCTCGTTCTGACGTTACCCGTTTCCCGAATCCTTGCGTAAAGTTGTTGAAACACTCTCCTTCCAGGAATCCGTCGATGGGGGTATCTCTGATGATACAAAGATTGCGCCGCTGCTGAATTTCCCCGGCACTCCCCATAGACGTACAAAATATCTCCATATTCTTCGTTAGTGTAGCGAGGCATTTTCCATGTATTTTCGTAAATTTTATTTAGATCTTGTTGTTCGAGTAATGCACTGAAACTTACAAGAATTTGAAAGTGGTTCTGTTTTTATGCGTTTTCAATTTTTTAAGTATCCCACTAATAAAGGCGAAGAACTGGACATGCTTTTACCTGTCACATCTAGGTAGGTGCATCAATTATGTTGAAACTAATTAAAATATAGTTAAGTTTATTGATACTTTAAATAGCAATGAATGGGTACTAAATTACTTTAGTACGACTAGCATATTAAACTTTGTTTTTTCAAGGAGGACCGTTTTATGACATATTTAGTTTTTAAGCGATATTTATTTTCGCTCAATACTTGCGAAATGGTAAAATCTAAGTCATTAAAATGTATGCAACTTTTGTAGCCAGTAATATGCCTTATCAAAATATTTAAATGAAAGTGGCACATTACATTGAGGTTTTCTAAGGAAAACGACCTGGAACACAGAATTTTCGGGGTTAAAATTAAAAAATTTTGTGTTTCGAAGAAAATATCTCAAAACTCGGTACAACTGCAATCAAGTGCAATACATTAAATAAAAGGTAATTTAATTGTCTAATAAACGCGGTATAAAACTTTGAGTTGTGATAATTAGTTTTAAAGATATAACGATTCAAGTGAGTCGGGGTACCGGTCCGAACAAGTTTTTTTAAACACCCTGTAACTCCGTAGGTTTTGAAATCCGGCCCATCCTGTAGAACGATTTTTTACTCAAAATATGTCAAAGAACGCCTCTTTAAAATAGTGTTCATTTAGTACCAAACACCCTATATATATATATATATATATATATATATATATATATATATATATATATATATATATATATATATATATATATATATATTAGGGCGGGCCAATTTGTATGGAGCCGAAAAATTCGATTAGACCTGCCCCCTAGGATGATTCTATGGACAATTCTAAGCAACTTTACCGAAGGAACCATAGGTCTATCTCGATTTTCGAGTCTCCCACTTTTCAAAAAAAGATTTTTTCCCTATAACATCATTTTGATTCAAAATTCGTTTTTTTATTCATCGTTATATTATCTTTTTTATGTGTATATGGGGGGTTTTTGGGGTCGCGAAATTCATTTCTGATCTTTATTTTTACCTATGACTACCGCCAGAGGGCGTTTCATGCATATTTTAACTATTTTTCGTCTATTTTCCGAGAAAAATTACAAGTTTTTCGGTAAAATTGATCTTTATTTAATTTTTTTCAATGAAAATTCAAATTAAAAAATAAGAACATGTGTAAAAAATAAAAAAAATGAATTTAGTGAGAAAAAAAGCGACAAAGTGTTGTTGCTTTCAAGTCAACAACGCATTTATTTAAAAAAAAACATCGGTAAAACATCATTACCGACATATTTTGTGAAAGAGCACAACACAATGACATTTATGAGTGTTCAGTTCATTAGTGTTTGAGCATCATTTCAGTGAAAGTGAATTATAAATTTCCTGCCAGTGAATAATTGTGAAATTCAAAAAGAATTAAAAGGTATGTGTTAAAATTTTGTAATTTAATACACATAGGCATCGATGTTGTTCTCTTGCTTGGTTACTTTTTTCTGAAATATGTAATACATTGTAATGTATTTATATGTATAGCATGTAGGAATAATGTGCGTTGGAATAATGTATTAACTGGTCCTTAGAGGCGAAATGTCGGTTGACATATGAGTAAATGCTGTTGATCACATATGAGTTATGCCAATTTGTAGGTGGAAAAAATATATTCGAACCAAATGTTTTGAAATATACTAATTTCAGTTTTTTAAAATTTTTTTAGTAAAATTATACAATGGATCCAAATGCATTGCCGTCTACATCTCAAACCGCAACAACATCAACAAGTACCGAAAGTCATTTGAAGCATTTGCCTTCGCACGATGTTGCTGTTTTTGGTGCATCTTGTGATTTGAGTGGACTCGATCTGCCAACGAAACAGGATATTTTAAGATGTTTTTTTTTCTTGGCCGAACGTGCTAAACTCCAAAACAAAATGTTTTCGTATAAAACATTCGTACCGCACGTAACAGACAAATTGATTGAAATTTGGAGTCAACTTAATGTTGAAATTCTAACCAAACAAAGTGTTGTTAGAAAATTGGGTACATTGATTGACAAGTATCAAATCGAAACTAAACATTCAAATATCGCCTCATTCAGAACGTTCGAGCAATCTACAAAAGAATTATTTTACATCGGCAAATGTCAATGTGACTTGAAAGCAGAATTATGCTCATGTGGATTGATTCCAGATCATTTGAAAGAGTTCATGCGAGATCAAAATAATGACAGAAGATTGACGATACCGGAATTCGTGCTAGAAGTTGAAGAGCCAGCACCAACGTCAACAATAATACCAACAAGCGTTGAACAGAGCCATTCAGCATATGAACCAAGTACTGATATAGATCAGCCAAGTTCAAATCCACAAGATATTCCGCCAATGATACGAGGACCGTATACTCCCAGATACGATGCTTCGAACTTCGCTGCGATGTGTGATCGATTTGGTGTGTCTGATAGAATAGCAGCAGCACTCGCAACATCTCTTATGCAAGACATTGACGTAAAAGATGCACATGGCAATCCTATCATCATGGATAAAAATAAAGTGCGTCGAGAAAAGGCCAAATGCAGAGAAGAACTGCTTCGTAAGCAGTATGATGCATCCAATTTGATAGCATTTTCATTCGACGGCCGAAAAAATGATGCTTTAACAATGGAAAAAATCGATGAGAAGTTGCATGCAAGGATGGTGAAAGAACCACATCTAGTTGTTTTGAAGGAACCAAATTCTCAATTGATAGGCTACACAAAAGTCGAAAATGAAGATGCTGAACACAAATTGATGACATTTAATGCATTCTTCGTCGAAAAAGAAATTGCTCTCGATGCATTAATCGGCATATGCTGTGATGGTGAGCCAACAAATACTGGCGTAAGAAATGGGATTTTGCGTCGATTTGAATTGCATTTGAATAGACCGCTGCATTGGTTTGTGTGCATGCTGCACTTTAACGAGCTGCCATTTCGTCATTTGTTTGACACTTTGGAAAGATCATCGACCACTGGACCACGAACAACAACTGGAACGTTGGGCAAACAAATTGAAACTTGTGAAAATCTTCCGGTATGTATCATTTGTCATTTTTCTCATCGATTTTTTCCATTATTAAATGGTAAAATTTAATTCATCTCATTTCTTTTTTTTCAGCTTGTAGATGAATTCGAGATAATCGTGCTAGAGAACATGCCACCTGATTTAGATCCATTTGAATTATCCACCGATTCAAAGTACTTATACAAAATGGCCAATGCAATTTCGAATGGTGTTGTTCCTGCGGATTTATCTCACAATAAACCAGGACCAATAGCACATTCACGTTGGCTCACCAAGGCGAATAGATTGTTGCGGTTGTATGTGTCAACTGAAAATCTATCAAGGAATTTGAAAATTTTGGCAACATACATAATGAAAGTGTATGTGCCGATGTACTTCAACATCAAGTACTATAATTCGGTGGTCTTCGGTAGTGTATTATTTTACAAATTCATTCGTTGGACACAATATTTGGATACAAATCTACGCGGAGTTGTAAATAATGTCATTAAAAACAATTCATATTACGCACATTCCGAAAATATTTTGTTAGCGATGTTATTTGATGATAAAAAAGAGACACGAAAAATCGCAATCAAGAAAATTTTACACTACCGAAGAAATCTGTACGACCCGGCACATCTTAGGGTTTATCAAAAACCTTTGATAAACTTCAATTGTACAGATTATACGAATATGATTGATTTAAATAGAGATGATGTCTTATTCGAACCACCGTTTACGTATAGCATTCCGTATGATCATTTGGAAAAATATTTAGAATGCGATGATCCACCATTGCCTGATCCAAGAATTCCGGTACACATACAAGCAACGGAAAGACATGTTCAATTGCTGGCTAGCGTTTCTAAACGTGTTTTAGAAAAGAGTCGACACAGTGTTATGGCAGTTACATCAGAAAGCCGTGCAAAATACCCCCGACTTGAAAGCAAAAAAGACTTTCAAAAATAAGTTATTTCGCTTTTCTTCCACTAAATTCATTTTTTTTTTATTTTTTACACATGTTCTTATTTTTTAAGTTGAATTTTTGTTGAAAAAAATAAAATAAAGATCAATTTTACCGAAAAACTTGTAATTTTTCTCGGAAAATAGACGAAAAATAGTTAAAATATGCATGAAACGCCCTCTGGCGGTAGTTATAGGTAAAAATAAAGATCAGAAATGAATTTCTCGACCCCAAAAACCCCCCATATACACATAAAAAAGATAATATAACGATGAATAAAAAAACGAATTTTGAATCAAAATGATGTTATAGGGAAAAAATCTTTTTTTGAAAAGTGGGAGACTCGAAAATCGAGATAGACCTATGGTTCCTTCGGCAAAGTTGCTTAGAATTGTCCATATAATCATCTTAGGGGGCAGGTCTAATCGACACAAAATTTGGCCCGCCCTAATATATATATATATATATATATATATATATATATATATATATATATATATATATATATATATATATATCAGCAAATCGGTTAATAGAAGTAATCTTTGGAGTGGCCGATCCGATTGAGCTGAAATTTTTGGATGTCGTAGATGTATATAGTAGGTAGGTCCATGACTTGTTCGAATTCAGTTATCTTTAACCTTTTGGCGGCGGCGGGCATATTAGTGAATTTTCAGGTACTCCTATATTTCCGAGCAGTGTAAATTTGTTGTAACAAAAAGTATTGGAAATAAAAACTTATTATGTTTTAGGTTTGCTCATGATAAAGAATTGGAAATTTTGAGCCGTGTGTGGGTGCTGAGTGCCTAAAAGTGGGCAAGGAATTTTTCTCAAATTTTGATTTGTCATAACTTCTGACAGGAACATTCGATCCTCGTGAAATTGATAGAGCGTATTGATGTAGGCTAGAACTTAGCACACATGGATTTTAAAGACAGTGTGGGTAACCCTGTAGCTATGGCAGGCTCTTAAAAAAAAATCCTTCAAATCATCGACCTTCCTGAAAATTTTTTGCTTTTTGCCAAAAAACTCAAATCATTGATAAATCTTCACGTCAGATTAAAATTTTCCAAATTCCGATTCGCACAAGAACGGCAACCCATCACCAAACTACCTCTATTTTCAGCACTCGAAAGTTCTGTTCACGAGAACTGACGACCGGGTTATCCGATCATAGTGAAATTTACAGGACATGTTAATATTAGCTAGGACCAGGTCTGATAGAAGTGATTTTGAAATGCGGGCAACCCTGTGCCATCTTGAAAAATCACTTGGCCTATAACTTCCGATTCAGCCATCAGATTTTGACAAAATTCATACAATACTTGGATCTTACTCTATGTAACATTTGGTGAAAATTTGGCTGAAGAACTAGAATAGAGTTGCCAGCTATGGTGATTTTTGTCTCCTAAATCTTGCAAATTTGCTCAGCAAAATAAAGCTTTTTTCCCTATAACTTCCGGTCCAGTGTAGAAATCAGAACGAACTTCACGCAGTAAATGAACCTTAATATGAACCAAATGTCGTAGAAATTTCGTACGAAAATCATGAAAGGGCTGCCAGCTATGACCATTTTGTAATTTTGTTTAATTTCTTTACTGAGCGATTATGTCATTAGATTTGCAAATGGAAATGATCCTGCAATGAAAATTAACAACAAATATTAACGCTTTAAAAACTTGAAAAGTTTTGAGGGTGGTAACCCTAAAATTCTTTTCACCCGTACAACGTCCAGCGCAGTGATTCAATTGAAACGAAATTTACTGGTTGGGTTGAACTTAACGTGAAGCAGATTTGGTTTGTGTTTTGCTTTGCTGCTTACACAGGGTAACCAGCATTAGCCATTTCCGTAAGGCCCGCCGCAAATTGAGCACAGCCTAGCCCAGCACACGGCCAGCCCACGCGTGGATCAAACTGTGCCAGACCTGTTTGAACAGGCTGCCGCATATTGAGCCCAGTCCACGGCTATCCCACTAATTCGATTGACACGCATGGGTCTGTTTGTTTATCTCGCACAGTTTTCGTGGGCTGGGTCAGTATTTTATTTCATTCTTGGTGTGTCTTTTGCTTAAAATGAATGTTGAGAAATTAATTGAATTGGTGCGAGAAAATCCTGTGCTATATAAGACTAGTGATCCGCACTACATGAGAACAAAATTAAAAGAAAATGTATGGGGAAAAATTTGCTTGGAAACTAATAGCAATGGTTAGTTGTTTTATTTTTATACACATGTTATAAGTTATAATTTATATCATTCATAGCGACTTCTAACTGAACTGGTATGGTTGACTTGGGTTCAATATGCGGAGACTCACCCATCCCATGCGTGCGGGAAGCACATGGGTTGCCCGTGGGCGATCCGTGTGCTGGGTTGGGCTGGGCTCAATTTGCGGCGGGCCTAAATATTGCACCAACAGATGCTTCAAATTACGTTCTCATATGCAAAGAATTTGCAATAAAAATAAGAAACCAATTTCGAAATTTTCAGAGTTTTGAACATTTTTCGGATGGCAGCCTCAAACAACGTTTAACCGCTGAAAATTTCGATAAAATCCTGCGATGAGAACGAAATTCAGAGGATAAGTTGATTTGAGTATGAGTTTGTTATGGTAAACTTATTGCTGCTTCGTTCGGACTGCCGAACGGACGCTTCGTTCGGACTACTTCGTTCGGGTTGCCAGCACTGAACATTTTCATCATTTGTGTTATAGTTGAGTTTTGTTGCTTTGGATAAGGAATGGTTGATATGATTCTACAAAACAGTGTTTTACGTCTTTCCACACTTTTTTGTCACTCAAAGAAAATTTCTTCGAAAATTAGTTTTCTAGCGGTTCAGGTGCGCTAGAGTTTTTTTTTATGTTGCCTCACTTGTAGCCGAAGTTGAATGGCACCTTCTTGATTTGGTGGTAGTAATTGTTGACTACGTACGGAGAGCCCTTGTGCTTTAGACCGCTTTTAGCTCGTTCCTGTTTTTATGGAAATGCTGCCAGTGCTGGGCGAGCTGACCTCTCTTGGACTCCAAGTGATCTCGGTATTTCCTTGTTTGCGAATCCTTGGCGTAGTTCGTTGCTACTTGCTTTATTTCATACCTAGCTAGGTCCGATCACAGCAGGCAATGTTTTTAACTAAACTAATTGAGTTCGGAGATGGATTGAATTATTAAACCAATTTCCATCAAAAATTATTTCCCTCGGTATACCGTGTAAAAGGAATCAGCAAATTCTATGTTTACCGAATTATTTTATCTATCAATGTGCATTGCATCAATGAGCGATGTACAAGCGCAGTGCCACATTAATATGTCTGGGAATATGCATGATAGTAAAGAGTCATGCACAAAAATGGTCTCGGGTTTCACTAGATCTTGAGATTCATAGGCCTTGTTTATGCCGTAGCCTCACTGGCCGTAGCTAAAATAGCGTTGCCAAACTGGCGCTGCTATAGTAGTAGCGTTTACACCGTGCATTATTAACCAAAGCAAAAATGGCGTAATATCTGAAAGGAGCTCAATACTAAGAAACAAAATACACTTGCACCAAGGCTTCCAGATTGCGAATGTCACTCGAAACTAGAAATCCTATTTATGACACTTCTGACAACGAAACAGCTCTATTATAGTCATTGATATAAAAGTATAGAGGATATGCATTGATATAAAAGTATAGAGGATATGCGAATAGCATATACGTATACTGTCCGTGACTGTTGCCAGAAACAATTGTATTAATATGGGTGAGAATGCAGTGTTCTGACAATCTCAGGTGTTCCTGCATCGTTCCAGCAACTGGGACTGTCAATTTGAGTTTGATTTGTTGACATTTGTTGACTCGAGATTGCCGTCGCGATATTTGAAATCGATAAAAGAACGTGAATTAAGGCCTTTATTGATATCAATCATAAGTTCCACTCAAAAAGTACAAAGTGTGTTAGTAAGTGAAAGTGATAAATGTTCAAGGGAACAAGTTATATTGTGTTTTTTGTTGCAGATAAATAAATACAATGCGGTGCTGCGTGGTTGGTTGCCCAAAAAGGAAGAGTTTCGATGTAAATGGAGTTTCGTTTTTCAGGTAATGCATTGTTATAAATTAAAGTAAGAGTTCCTAAATGTGAAACGCGTAACAAAATCGGTATAGGATAGTCAGAGGCTTTTAAATTGTAAATTGAATTAGTGCGTCTACTAATTTGTTTACATTTAAATGACAAGCCATGTTGTTCTGTTTCAGTTGGTCAAAGTGGGCGACAACTGAGTAACTGCAAGGGGCATTAGGATTTGTGTGGATATGAAATTATATGAAAATATTTTACGTTTTTAGGTGAAATGTTCAATATATATTTGTTTCTTGCTGAAAATTGAAATAACGACTGAATTTTTAAAATATTTAGCAATCTGTTGTATTTGAAATTAACTACGAAAAACTTAAGCAAAAAACATAAGGAAAATTATATTGAAGATTCTAATAGGTCTGTTCAGATACCTGAATCAATTATAATATAGGTGCGATTTTTTGCACCCCCGAACAGATCAAAATTTGTTAAGTGTACTGAATACAACAACAAAATCGTTGTTGTATTCAATATACTTTACAAAATTTGATCTGCTGTTAATGTATTCAATATACTTAACAAATTTTGATCTGCAAGAAAACGCACCTTATTTTAAAATAGATTCACAGCAAGTCGTTTTAGTACTGTTGCTGCAAGCAAAATTTTGACACAGAAAGAAACCAGCTGCAAAAATATGTTGCTGCTGCAGTACGCGCACAGACCTAATCTTTCACATATTTTCTTACTACAGGTTTCCTGGCAATATTACCCGCAGGCAGGCGTGGTTGGACTCAATCGGATTGACGGAGGTAAAGAAAACTGCTGTTGTTTGTTCGGACCACTTTTGTGAAAGTGACTTAATCAAACAGCAGCGGAGAGTAATTTTGTCTGTGAAAGCCGTACCGAAGGTAATTTTTCTTTAAATTATATGCAAATAGTGTAAACTCATGATTCGCAGATGAATTTGCTGGCAGTCTGTGTGTTTGCAAAGACAGATATCGTCGAAGAACGAAACCAAGCCGTGTGTCCCAAAAAGGTAAGAGTACGTTTTTACAACACATATGTTTATGTTTAGCATGGTGTTGATAGGTACTGGATATGGAACGCAGAGCAAAGCCTTATACTGCAAGATTTATGGAAAACGATCAGGTATGTATCGAAACAATGGAAATGATTCAATTATAACCAAAAATTTAATTTTAGAGGTATGTGCAAGAGCTTGAAGTGCAGAATACTAGATCGCGTTACCTAAATCGTTCCACAATCACCGTAAGAAACAATTATTGAAATAATAGCAATAAAGTTTATTTAATATACTTCAGGTTCCCAAAGAAGTATACAGCGGTGATTTCACGGTTGATTATACATCCTCTGCGAATGATATGTTTGAATCAACATGTGAAATGGTATTTTAATCTTAATATTGCCTATTATTGCATGTATTGTACGATTTGTTTAAGGATATCTCTGACAATGAGGAATTTGATAGTGGACATTCGAGCAACCAAATCGTAGTTGATTATGTGAGTATTAAAAACGAGATTGATAAAGAACTTTTTAAGAATTTGAAAATATTTCAGAATAATTCTTTCGACGAAAGCAAGCCAGTCAAAAGTTTACAGGAGCAAATGCATGTTGAAAATGTGAGTAACTATATTACTAATATAGTTTTATTTTCGTATACATCAATATAATTAATATTGATTGAATACTCCACGACTGATAAAAATTATTGATAGGAGCATTTCAAGACTTCGAAGTCATGCGGTGAAAAAAATCTGGTTTCAATCGTAAGTAAAACTGTTAACACGATCTGATCAAAAATAATAAGTAAGAAAATACATGATCCAATTTCGACTCGTTTTTCTAATTGTAAAAGTGACGTTTTTCTTTTTTAAAACGCCGTATCATTACAGATTTTTTCGTTATGCTATCCTTTCAAACTGCTGATTTAAAACATAAAATTTATAAATGAATTCAGTAATAGCTAAATGAATTGACTGCCTTCTTGTTTATTTGAAATATAATGTTTGAAATGCATTGGCAGTCTGAATTTTGTTAAATCCACACTAAGATATTTAAAATGAGAAGGAAATGGCGAGTCGGAACAACACGATACACCTTTCTTGTGCAATGATCAAATCAATGCTATCAAAACCACCTTTAATTTCACTTACTTTATATTATGCAAAGCATTACTTCTTGCAATTTTAATTATTTGATACTATACAAAAACCTTAATCAGTGCACAAAGATAACACTATTACACGGTAGGATACCTGTGTGAAAATTGCTTAGTTGGTTATGAATTTGATAAATATGCTATAATTGCGGAGTTGACTCGTTACTGGTAAAAGTTTGTAAGTTGTATTTAAAAGTATTATTAAGCTGATTATCAACGCTTCTTAGTTGCTGGCGCTAACATTGTGTTTGTTAAGTTCAAAATTTATCCATGCATTAGAAAATTCATGTATTTGAATGAATATAGGGTACAAATACAAATCAAGATGAAGAATCCCATGCATCATTGTTGCGTAAAGCCAATTCGCGAATTAAATCTCTTGAAGCGCGCCTGGTAAAGAAGACAATGCAGCTCAAAAAATTAAAAATTAAGGTAAAGCGCCAAGAACGGAAAACCATTAGCTTGAAGCAGCTTTTAAATTCACTTACTGAAAAGAATTTGATATCTGCAGAACAAAGTGATTTCCTTAATTATTTAAGCGAGCCTAGTAAGCACATAATTGAAAGGCAGCTTTTTGCCACCAAACTTAAGAAAGTCCCAAGGAAATATAGCCCCGAGTTGAAAGCCTTTGCTCTCAATCTAAATTTTTTTTTCACCTAGAGCCTATAACTTTGTTCGATCAGCATTTGGTAAATGCTTGCCTCATGACCGCACAGTTAGAAAGTGGTACCAAAATGTTAATTGTGGACCCGGCTTTACGCAAGAATCTTTTGCTGCAATTAAAAAAGCAGTTGAATGTAACGGCGGCAATGGACAAATTGTTGTTAACCTTGTCTTCGATGAAATTCACATTCGCCAACATGTGGAGTGGGACGGAAAACAAGCATATGGATTTACAGACTTTGGTGGCGCATATTCTTCCAGTGATGTAATAGCGACGCAAATGTTTGTTTTGATGGCAGTCGCAATTAACAAATCGTGGAAAATACCCCTAGGCTTCTTTCCGATCAATAGTATTACAGCCGAGCAGAAAAAAAATTTGGTTTCACTGTGTGTGGGCCTTTTGTTGGATACAGGAGTATTAGTGTCAGGGATCACTTTCGATGGTGCATCATCAAATCTCACATTGTGCAAACTTTTGGGATGTGATATTCGAAATACATCTTCGAACGGTTACTTAATGTTTGAAAATTCTGCTGAAAAATATGCGATTCATCCAGACCCATGCCATATGATCAAACTAGTTCGGAATTCCCTAGCAGACCTTAAAACGCTTAAAGACAGCGAAGGAAATTTGATCAAATGGGAGTATTTGATCAGACTGGTTGAATTACAAGAAAAAGAAGGCCTGCATTTGGGGAACAAAATTCGGAAAGCCCACATATTCTTTCAGCAGCAAAAAATGAAGGTCCGTTTGGCTGTGCAAACGCTGAGCAAATCTGTTGCTGATGCTCTTGACTTTTGCCGAGAAGTCCTTCATTTAAGAGAATTTGCTGGCAGTGAAAGTACGTCCAAATTTATTAGACTCTTCAACGACATTTTTGATGTTTTGAATAGTAAAAAATTATCTGAATGCGAATACAAAAAAAAAGCATTATGTGACTCAAATAAATCCAGTATAGATGATTTTGCAAAAATGGCTATTGAATACATAAGGCAGCTAACACTCCCGACAGGAACGTTAGTCCTCAATTGTCGAAGAAACACCGGCTTCCTTGGAATTATCGCTGCATTGCGAAACATAAATCTACTATATGAGCGTTTTATTGTCACAAAAATTCTCAAATTCATACCACTTTATAAACTCAACCAGGATCATATAGAGCTGTTTTTTTCTTCAATACGTGCGGGACTGGGATACAACAATAACCCCACAGTTAGACAATTTATTGCTGCATATAAAAAAATTTTGTTTCGATGCCAGCTAAGAGAAAACGGAATTGAAAACTGCATCCCACTTGAGGAAATCAGCATTCTCAACACAAACCCAATCGCAGAAATTAACCAAACTGTCGCTAGGCATGCAAAGCACGATCCGGAATTACATTTTTACGACGAACGTTTATCCGACACAAATGAAGATTCATTTGAAACAGATATGCAATGTCTCAACGATCACTTTTTGCAAGAGCATGACTACGCAGCCGATCCAATGCATTTATCGTCATTCGTCAACAGTCTTGTTGAATATATATCTGGCTTCATTGTGTTTAAACTTTGCAAGAAACTTCAATGTGAACATTGCATTTCTGCGATTCAAGGAGAGAAAAATATAATATCTTTGATTTCATACAAGAGTAGGGGCTATTTGAAAATACCATCAGAAAGTGTGGTAGCTGTGTGCAAAATTGCGGAGGGAGAGATTCGCAAAACTATATATTTAGAAGATAAGCAAATTTTGAAAACGGCACTTTTTAAAAAAATTTGTTATTCTGTTCAAAAGAGTTGTGTTGGGAAAAAGCTCTTCATGGAGCATTCACAACACATAAGCACATTAAACCACTATAGCTTGTTAATCAAATCAATTGCGGAAAAATATATTCAAACAAGATATTTTTTTATCGCTAGAAAGGATTCAGAAAAAATATCCCTTAGACAAAAATATAATAAACTCCTCCATTTTAAAGGCATGTAAATCGCGTCCATTTCCAACATTACAAAATTATGCAAAATTTTCAATTAAAACTACTCTCTTTGCTTCTAAATAATAGCCCGGATTATATTATGAATTTAATTATCCAAGGGAAGCCGTAAATCCGCCAAAGCCGGTCCCAAGCCCGGTTGCGAAAGGAGGAGGGGGGCTTGTAACTTAACATTTGGTTTGTGGTAAGATTCGTATTTTAAAATGCATTTTAACTACTATGAATTTATGGTTAATAAATGAGTTAAACAATAGTTATTATTATCAATAACATTGCTTTGTAAATTTGATAACGCGCACTGATTTTTGTTGCATTTTCTTTGTATAAAATTCAGAAATTTATTCAAATCAACGATATAATTTTTTTTATTTGAATGCATCATAAATGTTAATCAATAAAATTTCACAAGCTTTGATTGCAAAATGTTTTGTATTTCATCTCTAACCGTTCATAGATATTGTGAATGTATTTTACTATTAAATTCTTCCAGTTAAATCGAAACACCATTTTAATATATTTAAAATAAATTGGCCCCTTTCATTATACGAAATTGTATAATCACTACACCTTTGTATTTTTAAGCCAGTTGCATGTATTCACTACACCTATCAAACAATCCAAAAAATGGCAACATAAATTTCGCTATGCCCATATCCTCTATACTTTTATATCAATGATTATAGTGTTTATACTACGGCCACCTTCACACTTATGACAGCGCTAAATTTTAGCAGCGCTAAAGTAGCGTAGCCAAAATAGCAAGGTCGGCTAATTTAAAAGTGGTTTATGCCGCTGCTAAATAAGCAGAGCTCACTAATTTGGCTACGGCATAAACGCACTCATATTGTAATATATTCGAAATAATATGTTTATGTTTTTGACAGTTAGAAACTACATTATTTCAAATGGAATTTCCCGAATTTCCCCAGTAAATTTCATAATTAGCTTCCAAATGATAAGCATTAGCTTCCAAATGATAATTCGTAGAACCTCATTGATGATGTTATAAATGATGACACACGTAATGGATAATGATCATTGGGCTCGAAATGATAATTAACTTGTGTCGTCTGTCTAGGCTATTACCATGTGAGATCTGAGCCATGGTTTGGGTTCTAGAATGTTCCGCTTTTGCTTTCTAGAGGATTATTTTACGTTTTATCCATAGATTGTTTTCGTTGTTTGAATACATGTATGAAATACATGTATGAGATGTATGTCGAGTATTTTCTCGCCGTTTCTGCCACAACGTCATACGGTTCGTTTGGCGTGCATGCAACAGAATATTAAATTAAGACCCGGAATATTAAATTAAGAATAGTTATTAAATAAATGATGTTGGAACAAAAGTAGCCAATATAAAAAGTCTACCTTAGTCATATAAAACATAAGGTTTAGGCCTTATCTCTGGACACAAGGTCAAACATATACCTATTGGTCCATAATGATCAGGAGATAAGAAGGTTCAGGTCCTCCTAGCCATCCGAAGGCCACGAACCTTTTGCCGAACTGAAGGTGTCCTTGCACCTCTGAGGAGCTATTCGGAAGTACAAATCATGTACTATTGTGAATTTTTTCTGGCTGAATTGTTCACCATTTTCAACAACTTTCACGCAAAAAAAATTGTACACATAAATTCGAATGACATTTCTCTCTCTAAATTTCCTCATTCTAAATCACTTCGGGTAATGTGAACGCTTACCTGATTAACTTGACAGATTCTAAATCTACCTGATTTAGAAGTGTAGTGTGAACGGCATATTAGAGTGTAGTGTGAACGGCTTATAAAACTCGTCTTGATGCACTCAATGCCTTCTAGAAGTACGGGCCGTCAGGCTACGTAATCGTTGTCGCTGTGACGTAATGAGTTTAGGAAATTTTGACATTTACACGAGGCAGTGCCGATGTACACGGAGATTTCACTTGCGGTTTTTTGGCTAAAATATGAATAAAACGTTAGTTTTTTGTGCGTCGACGCGTTATAATAATAATATTTAGTCATAACTTACATTTTGTATCAATTAATTGTATCGCGACAGTAAATCGACACGAAACATCACATAACCTAACACCAACCGATAAACATTTCGTAGCGAATTTTCCACATTATACCGCACGCACCGCATTAATTTGTGTTTTAGCTGTTCACTAGCACTGTTCCGCATATACCACTTTGTTTTCATTTCAAACACTTTAACACAACCCGTACAATTAACATTTTCCCGCGGGCGTCCCATAAGACTACTCGTGTTTTTCGCGACATTTTATCCGATGCTCAGACGTCATCATTCTGCATTACGGCCCGTACTTCTAGGAGGCATTGATCAACAGCTTAAACACAAATTGAACAGCATTGATCAACAGCTAAAACACAAATTAATGCGGTGCGTGCGGTATAATATGAAAAATTCGCTACGAAATGTTTATCAGTTAGTGTTAGGTTATGTGACGTTTTGTGTCGATTCACTTTCGATACAATTGATTGACACAAAATTCAAGTTATGACTAAATATTATTACTAGAACGCGTCCACCCACAAAAAACTAACGTTTTAATCATATTTTAGCTTAAAAACCGCAAGTGAAATCTCCGTGTGTGTCGGCACTGCCTCGTGGAAATGTCAACATGGCCTATCGCAATGACGTCACAGCGAGAACGATTATGTAGCATGACGGCCCGTACATCTAGGAGGCATTGCATTGATGCATTGCACTGATGCATTGCACAGCCGTTAAATTAATTTCGCCGATAGATGCCGGGCTAGTATATTTGTGTTTTTGTTTGCTTTTGAGGGTGGTTTTGTTTGTTTGTTTTTCTGAATTATGTTATCTTCTCGAGTATTTTTTTTGTATAACTTTGTCTGTTTTTCTTCAATTTTACCTTGTTATTTTAGTTTCCTACCACCTATTCGCCCTCTGCTGGTAGAATTTTCCGCCTGTGGTGCATCAAGTCGAGTTTACCCAAAGTTTTTGTTGTGTTTTTCAATATTGACCATTTCAGTGAAATTGAATCAAAATAATTGACTGAAACCGAATATTAACGATCAAAGATATATTTTGAATGTTTTCTAAGAGTAATCGAATTGATAAAAAGTCTCACTTATGAGTCTTGACATAGCTTAGAGTTATTTTTCGAGTGAAATTTAACACAAGGTTTATTGAAGCTATTATATTTTTGATTAATTCAAAGTATTTGCAGTAGCGTTTAGCACACTTTTCTCACAGCTGAATCAACATTTTATTCACTTCTTAAAAAACATTTGAAAATTTTGTGCTCGAGAGCGTCCAAATCCGGTTCTTCGGTCAGCCCAAGGTCCAAATCGCGTTCTTCGGTTAGGCCTAGGTCCCGGAAAATGTTCTGAGTGTTGCTGTTCCCGCATAAGTTGCTGCACTGTCTGTTGTATGTACTCTTTCCAGCAAGGCCCCGAAGATATGCGCAGAGCTTTGCAATTATATCACACAATTAGAACTTGAAAAAGAAATTGCTACGTTTTACTTACTGGAACCGTATTTACAATTGTGCCGCCTGACCTCACATTCGTTCGCAAATGTCACTTGAATGCCATTTTCTACGTTGATGCAAACTGGATTAAAACCATCATTACATGACTCGCAAGGAAAAACAGTAGTAAAAAATTGGCCCCTAGAAGTAGGCAAGGCCACTGAAAAAAAAATTATTTCGACAAACAATCACTCCAAAAATGTATACGTCTGCCTACCGAATAAGATAGAAAAAATACCCAACAGCATTTTGTCAGAGCCTTGAGTCTAGTAACTACCGTAAAACATGACCCAAACTCAGCTTTATATCTAACTGCGAAACCTGAAATTCCACCCGAGCTTAATTCAATGTTAGCGTTTAGCAAATACTTTACTTGTTTGTTGAAACAAAAACGAATTCCTTTAATTTAAGTTTAATCAATTTTATTCCACGTACTCTGTCAAAGCACTTGAGAAACTATAAAAAAGTAGCTAAGTAAGTAACTACAGTGTGTTCCACAAAAACGTAACTCATGTTATGTTTTCCTTCGTGCTTGCACAATTATTTTTAATACACTTTTACCAATTTTGCACTTAACTAATTTAATTAATTTTATTTTAACTAATTTTACACTTAACTAACTTTCATGAAGAGAACATATTTAACACATGAGTGCCGGGTACAAGAAGCGTTTTGAAATTGTATTTTTAGTTACTCATCCCAAAGGGCCTAAAATAAGGATAAAAGATGCAGCAAAATATACGAAAATCAGTGTTTCGTTTGTAATGAAGTGGATAAAGAAGTATAAAGAATGTGGGGATGTGGATGATGAGCCAGGTAGAGGCCGTACTAGAGGTACTTCGACTGAGATGTTGCGGAAATACTCAACGCTTCGTAAAAGACAGGCCAGAGTAAAACTTCTTAGAATAGGTGTTCGAGTCACAATTGATACAATTAGACGGAAACTTCAAGAATCTGGCATGAAAAATTGAAGAACGAACCCTAAACCCTTGCTGACAGTGACACAAGTAGAAAAGAGGCTGAGCTGGGCAAACGAGAATTTGGAATATGATTGGAGTAAAATAATATTTATCGACGAATCATCTTTTGTTGCCTAGAACTACTGGCGGAAGACTTGAACAAAAAATGGAGAAACATTTTTGCAGCTTACAATTCAACATCCAGCAAAGGTGCATGTTTATGACTGCTCCTCAGAAAAGGGATTCGGAGAGTTAATTACTTTCATCAGAAACTTGGGTGCTCAATTCATGCTCACTTTGTATAAAAAACGATTACAGAGGTCTGAAGAGAAATTATATGGAATTGAAAACGATGACTGGACTCTACAAGAGGATAATAATCCTAAGCATCGGTCATCACAGAGTCTACATGCGAATCCCACTGAAAATGTGTGGTCGCCGATGAAACTTAAACTAATAGGGAACATAATATCCAGTACACGTCAACTTATACGCACTTTGAAACATGTTCAAAATTTGAGTCAGAGCTATCGAAAAAGATGCGCAGCAGCGATAAATAATAAGGGCAATTGGACTCGGTATTGAGATAATTTGCGAAACTTGTAATAATGTATAGTTTAAGGAATAAATTGGAAAACAATTAATTATTGAGTTTCTAGTGCTTTCTTTAAGACAAATTTTTTAATTACATACTGTAATTAAAAGCTTCTTTCTTTATTGATACTCAACTGTCGCCAAGTTTAAGTCAATAGACGTGTTTTGAAGAAAAACTTTTGAATATTGATGTTGTGCTTGCTTGAATAATAACCGCTCTCATGAAAACTGAGCTCATACAGATGTTATCCTGAATGTTAAACAATAAAAGGTATGGTTGTTTGTCTGAAAGAATTTTTTTGAAGAAATTTTGATCAGAAACTACGACTTGATTTAGAAACTTCGCATTGAATTTGAATTTCAGAGATATGAACTATCTTTGGCTAATCGCACAATGGGCGTTTAATTACTGTGAAAATATTAAAGATTAGTTGATGTATCCCTAAGCTCACATTAAATTATTTCTACATTATCAGAGACAGGAAACACATTTTTTGGGACAAAATTAGTCATTTCTGTACTATAGTTCGCTTTACTTCAATAGAAGTAAATGAAACTCTCGACTTCATCAAATCATATAATTGCCAAGCCACACACGCACCTTGCACTTTAGTTAACTAAATTTGAATTCATATTCATGAAATGTATTCAATCAAAAATGATGTCAGTCTTTTGGAAAATCAACGTAGAGTAGAATAAATAAATTTGTTTAAACATTTCGGATACTTTTAAAGATATCTCAATTTTAATATACAGACGTAGTTGACTTTTGGTTGAGAATGCTGGCAAAGGGTTGTCAGCAACAAGTACGAGGGTTGATCCAAAAGTAATAATAATCAATATAAACAAAGGTAATTAAACTGAAAAAAAAAAATATTTATTTTTCAACATAGTCTCCTAACAAATTAATATATTTATAACAATTATTTATTCATTCACCAAAACAAGGTACAAAAAAACATATAAAAAAAAGACTCAAATTAAAATAAAATGGAAAAGTAAAGTAAAGTAAAGGAAAAAGTAAAAACAAACAAGTTAAATAAGTAAAAAACAAATTAAAAAAGTAACAAATAAATTAATAAATAGCAATCAATAAATAAAACATTGACATATAAGCTATAGCTTAAGGTTAAGGGTACGTATGGCATGGAAAAGAGAGGACTTGAAGGATGATTTGGAAATCGTAGGGGAATATAAATTGATTATTCTGTTGAATACTCTGCAGCATCTATTTACTGGCTCATTAGCTCCATATGTGGTCGAATGAGAATATTCTTTTAGGAAACGATTGGACCTAGTGTTCCTCACAGGGATATTTATCAAAATTTTATTATTCAGGAATTCTACATTAATAGCGCCTCTAATGACGTCGAATGTGAAGCAGGCCGATATCACCATTCTTCTGGAGGCTAGTGTCGATAAGTTTACATGACCTAGTCGAAACTCATAAGGGGGTAGGCTATTAAAATCATAAGGGTTGTATAGCTCTCGCAAGGCGAAAAGTAAAAATTGCTTTTGTGTTGACTCAGGTCTGTCACTGTGGGTTTCAAAAGCAGGATTCCAGCTAATGCAAGCGTATTCGAGAATATGACGTACAAGTGAAGTGTATAAAGATCTGGTGACCCACAGGCTACGAAATTATTTGGCTCGTCTTTTGATGAAGCCCAGTTGTTTGTTTGCACGAGAAAGTATTTTATCGTAGTGTAAAATGAAGCGGAGTTTTTTTTTATCTAAGATAACACCGAGGTCAGCAATGTTATCAACTCGAGTTAGCACATTATTACCGAAGTACCTATTGTGTGTGACCGTGCATTTTCTGGAAAAACTAATAACCTGGCATTTATTAATGTTGAGAGAGAGCTTGTTTACATTGCACCAATGATCAAGGGAATCAAGTTCGGATTGGAGAAAGAGGGCATCCGATTTCGATTCAATGGTCAGATCAAGTTTGAGGTCGTCTGCATAGAGTAAATGAGGTATGCCTGCTAGGACGTTAGATAGGTCGGAAATAAATATATTAAAGAAAAGTGGACCAAGATGGCTACCTTGGGGTACATCAGAGGTAGCACTAACGTTTTTCGATAAAAATCCTTGAAATTTTACACAATGTATTCGATCGCAAAGGTAGGAAGTCAGCCAGCTGAGAAGAGACCCGGTAATACCGAATTTCTGTAGCTTAAGATTTAAGGTAGAATGGTCAACTCTGTCAAATGCCTTACTGAAGTCTGTGTAAACTGCGTCAATTTGGTAACTTTTTTCCATTTTGCATAGAACGTCTGAGATTAGGATTGTCAAATTCGTGGTAGTTGAGCGACCTTTTCTAAAGCCATGTTGTTGCTCGTTAAGACGGGAATCAACTAGGGGAGAAAATTTGTCGTATACTACCTTTTCGAAAAGTTTCGGAATCGAAGACAAAATGGCAATGCTCCGATAATTTTCAATACAGCGTCGATCACCATTCTTGAATATGCGTGTGACATACGAAAGCTTCCAACTGGATGGAAAAACTCCTGACAAAAGTGATCTATTAAAAAAAATATGCAAGGGAGTCATAAGCTGCTCCACACACTTGCATAAAAAGATCGGAGGAAGAAGATCGGGCCCAGGACCTTTGTTGCAGTTGAGTTCCAAAATAGTTTTACGTATTTGATCGCGGGAGATTTCTAAATGGTTGACAAAAGCCGTTGGAGTTGAGTCAGAGGAAGAAAGGTGTGAGTTTGTTGGATCTGGTGCACTAAAAACTTTTTGGAAACTATCTGCGAATAGGTCACATATCTTTTTAGGAGAAGAAGACGTTATATTATTCAGAAACATCGACGATGGATAGCCAGTAGTTTTTCACTTCACATTGACAAAATCGAAGAATTTTTTCGGGTCGCGGACTATATTTTCGCCGGTTGACCTAATGTAAGTATCATATGCCTCACGAGACTTTGCTAAAAATTGCTTAGTGACTTGATTATACTCTTCCTGAATAGCAGGACTAACATCAGTATTTTCTCTAATCCGCTTATATAGTTTGTTTCTACGATTTCGCAAATGCCTAAGGTCTCTATCAAGCCATGACTCAGACAATTTTATTTTTTTTTGTTTTTTATTTTTTATTTTTTTTTAGTGCATCTTTTTTTCAAAACCGCAGATATCCTTAGAAAAAATGGTTTGTACTTACTGTCCCAAAACGCCTCAAAAGCGGCCATCACTTCGCTATTATCTTTAAATTTCTTGCCGCGAAGGTGTTTCTTGAGCCGAGGAAAGAGTAAGAAGTCACAGGGAGGTAGATCTGGCGAATAGGCTGGCTGTCGAAGCAGTTCGAATCCTGCACTCAGAAAAGTTTAAACACTTAAAATTTTTTTAGAATCAAATTTAAATCAAAAGTTGAAACACTTTTAAACAAAAAACGAATCTTATTTGAATTAAATAATCCCCCACATTCAATAAAAATGATTCCACTTTATTATAAAAATGTTATTTTCATATCAAAGTTTTCATCATTGAATGAAAAAAAACTCTAGCGCACCTGAACCGCTAGAAACACTAATGTTCGAAGAACAGTAGAAGAATCGTGCAGGTTTTGAGTGCATATTCCACCACATGTGCTGCTTATTACGGCCAAACTGTTTCAAATGCCACGTTTTACTTTCGTCTTAAGAATGCATTATAACTCATATGGTGGGAGGTTTCAGATATTACCACTGGCATGAATTTCAACGTTTATGAGAGCAAAACACGGGTTAATTATATTCGTTATCAGTTGCTTATTTCACATAATTTTGAAAGCAGCATCTCATATAACATCAATGAAGAAAATGCTCAGTGCCTGCAGCACTGTAACTGAAGTTGGTGTTTGGGGTTGCGATCCGAAAAATTTGCAGAACTTTGGGAATTGAAACATTGGTTATTTATTTTCATTGTATGTTTCCAGTATGAATACTAACTGTAAGCATTTATTGATACAAAAGTAGCACAACCGACTCGTGCTGGCAACCTTTCGCCAGTATCAAAGCCAATAATATATTACATCTGCTTCACGTTGTTATATTACATTCGAAGTTTTAGGAGTATAAAGAAATTTAGGGTTACCTGCAGCGAGTTTTTTCAAATGATCGAAAGCTTAATATTTGCTGTGAAAATTCTACGATAAAACCGCTTAATAAAGATATTGCAATTAAACACAAAATCAACAATAGCTGGCAACCCTATCGAGGCTTTTCAACCAAATTTGGCCTGAATAATGTTTATGACAGGTTTCATTAATTGTATGAAATTCGTATTGATTTCATGACTGCACTGGAAGTTATAGTGCAAAAAGTTTTATTTTCCTGAGCGAATTTTCAAAATCAAAGACACAAAAACTACCAAAGCTGGCAGCACCAATCAAATTTTTCAACCAAATTTCCACCAAACAGAGATTAGAGTTAGGTTTAGCTACTGTGTCAATTTCATGAAAATCTGGTAACTTATTCACATTTCATAGGGCAAAAAGCAGTTTTTTTTCTTTGTAATTTTTCAAGATGGCACCACTGGCACAGACTTGCCCACAATTCAAAATCGCTTCTATCAAATCTGGTCTTACTTAAGTCCAATGCATTCTGTAAATTTTAGCTGTATCTGATTATTGGTTCATGAGTTTCCGTGAACAGAAGTTTTTGATGCTAAAAATATAGGTTAACTGGGAGAGGGTTACCGTTCTTGTCCGACATGAAATTTCCAAAGTTTTATTTTGAACGTGTAGATTAAACATAAGATTTATATACAGATTGGTTTTATTGTAAGAAACGGACATTTTTTTGAGTATTCGATGGTTTGAATGTTTTCACTTCCAAATTTTTTTTTTCAAAATGAAGACACCAAAATTATCATAGCTGGCAACTCCAACCGAATTTTTCGACCAAATTTCTACCAAACGTGGTTTAAAGTAAGGTCCAGCAATTGTGTGAGTTTCGTCAAAATCGAACGATTCAATCAGAATTTATAGGGCTAAAAACAGTTATCTTTTTTAGTGGTTTTTCAAGATGGCACCACTGGCACAGAATCGCCCGCATTTCAAAATCACTTCTATCAGACCTGGTCCTATTTAAGGCCAATACATTCTGTGAATTTCAAATAATTCTGCTCATCGGATCGTGAGTTTCCGTGAACAGAAGTTTTTGATGCTAAAAATATAGGTAAATTGGGCTAGGGTTACCAGGCGTGCCCGTTATACCATATCTTTTTTTTTTTTTTGGTTATGTAAACAAAGCACAAAATTTACATAGGAATGGCTTTTTTTTGAAGAAACGGCATTTTTTCAAGAGAGACGATGATTTGGAGGTTTTCACTTTCAGTGCCTGCCCTAGCTACAGGGTTGCCAGCACGCTCATTAAAAGCTACACAGGTCTACAACTAAATAATATCAATACGTCCTGAAAATTTCGTAATGATTGAATAGCTCTGTCAAAAGTTATCGAAATTTAAAAATTTTCAAATTTTCCCGTCCTCTTTTTAGGCACCCAGCGCACACATAGGGTTAAAAAATTCCAAAGCATTATCCGATTCATATGTAAAACACGTTAGAAATTTATTTCGTCAACTTTATTTTTGCGAAAATCATTTGTGCACGAAATAATAGGTATATTAAAAAAATCACTAAAATGGCCGCCGGCGCCAAAAGGTTAACAATAACTGACATTTAAAGAGACCTGGACCTATTCTGCATATACACCAATGTATCCTGAAAGTTTCAGCTCAATCGGATGGCGCGTTCCCGAGATTATCTCACTGAAATTTTTTGATGATATATATATATATATATATATATATATATATATATATATATATATATATATATATATATATATATATATATATATATATATATATATATATATATATATATATATATATATATATATATATATATATAGAAATATGAATTTTTGGCCGAATCGATTTTAATACTAATGTTCTTCGAACATTAGTAAAAATCACTGAGTGCAGAGTGTGTGCATGTCATACACAATGGCAAAAAGAGCAATCAACGGACAAAGCCCTAATCTTAAGCTTCTATTGGTATATCGCTTGTTCGTCGTTCGCTAACTGAATAAAGTGTGTGTAGTACCAGTGGGTTAAATTAAGCTAATTGGGTTTTGCAATTGAAGAGTAAACGATGGTTTTGCTTTTACAGTGCTTGTTGATATTATCGTGGTATGATAAATATGATAGAAAAATTTTGTGCTCGTCTCAAACATGATTCAATATGATACAGTCAGATCTGTACGTATGGTATTTTATGCAAAATGTTAGGTCTGTTCGCGTACTTTCAGTCACTGAATTTTACTGAATTTTCCTGAATCATATGGTAGGGGTAATTCAGGAAAAGTACGAAAACGCTCTCATTGCACTTCCTGAAAATTGACAAACAAAAGTGTCAGTCGTCGGTTTTTGGAAGAACAATAGTGATTATAATGTCATCCTAAGCGGCGATAAACTATCGCCGCAAATATATTCGTACTTCATAATAACATTACGCCAAAAACCGTTTGACAGTTTTCAGTATTTTTCAGTAGCTCAGACCCTACTGAAATTTACTGAAAGAGGGGAAATTTTCAGTTTTCAGTAAAACGGAGTACAAAAACGGCTTCATTGCAATTAATTGCAATTAATCGTAGTACGCGAACAGACCTGTTGATTGCATTAAAAATGTGTGAGCAGTGGCGGCTCGTCAGGGTGGGCCCGGCCCGCCTGGCCTACCCTGAAGAGCCGCCACTGGGCCCGTTGTAGCATTTGCCATTTCGAATTTTTCTAAATTCACGGCAAACGACTTCTGATACGTAATGTATCAGAAGTCCTCTACAATGTGGCGGCTACAAGGAATAACGAAAGTGTTCACCAAGAGATGCGCTAGAGTCGGTAGAAGGGGCAGGGCGAACGAACACCGAGAAAGAAGAGACTTCCAAGAAGGAACGATGACAAGGGTGTGTGTGTGACGACGGAGATATAGAGCAGCAGCCGCATCAGTCGCGTCAGGTTAAATTCGACGCTCACGTTTTTGATTCATGTTAAATTTAGAAGTTTGTACTTGAATAAAGTAGTTTATTTTGGTAGTTAAAACCATCGTGTTTTGTGTGTATATCATTAGAGTTTAGAATACAGTTGGGAAACGTCAATCCCCACATTGGTGACCGGTGACGTGATACTCAAGAGCAATTCGAGAAAAACGAACCAAGACAACATGGCGGAAAGCGATCAAGTATTGGAGTCGGTACCGGGAAATGAAGGGCAACATGAGATGAAACAAGAAATCGTGGCGGCGGTAGCCGCAATAAAGCTGCCACCATTCTGGCGGCAAAATCCAAAATCGTGGTTTGATCAAGTGGAAGCAATTTTTGCGGTGTCGCATGTCACGAACGACGCTAGTAAGTTCCGTCATGTGCTCGCTAACTTGGAGCCTACAATATTTCCGTATTTAAATGAAGCAGTAAGCAGCCCTCCGGAGAACGGAAAGTATGTTACACTGAAGGAGAAGATTATAAAATTGTTTTCAGAAAGCAAGAGTGCTCGTTTGCAGAAGCTTCTTAGTGGTGACGTGCAGGAAGCAAAGCCATCATTGCTTCTTGAGAGGATGAAAAACTTAGCTGAAAACGATTGCCCAGAACAATTCCTGCGACACATGTTCCTGCGTCAGCTACCACGCCGGATGCAAGAGGTATTAACTCTTAGCAATGCACCGAACTTGTCGGCGCTCGCTCAACAGGCGGACGAATTGGCGATGTACAACCACCCTACGATTGATGCAGTGGAAAATCGTGGGCAGCCAACTGCAGAAGCATCTGCACCAGCAAACGAGAGCGGCACAAGCTTGGATATTGCGGTAGAAGCAATCATGAAACGCATTGATCACAGGTTGGCTCAAGGCGAGAGAAGTCCACAAGAGGTATGTTTTTACCACAGACGTTTCGGGGCAGCAGCGCGCAGGTGCGAAGGGATGTGCAGCTTTAGAAATAAAAAGGCGGGAAACGGAGGCGGCGCGAGCTGGAGGCGGTAAGCGAGCGCTGTTTCAAAACCAACCGCCTGCACATGTGAGACAAAAAGAGCAACATATGCTACCTAATCGATACAGGTGCGGAAGTGTCATTAATGCCACGAGGAAGCTGTCGAGGAGCGGTAATACCATCAGACCATCAATTGTATGCGGCCAATGCTACACCTATACCCACACATGGAATCCAAACATGTCAAGTTGATTTGGGCCTCGGCACTACTCACATTTGGCAGTTCTATGTTGCAGATGTACGAAAACCCATTATAGGCGCCGATTCCCTGGCACATCACCATATAATAGTCGATGTTGCGAAGCGACGAGTTATAAGCGGAGTTACAAGATTAAGTATTCAAGGCAAGCTATCGCCAACAGGAACTAACATTTTAACAATCAGCAAAGCGAATGAGCTTCATTACTTGCTTAAGGAATTTGAAGATGTGACTGGCCCACGAGGAAATCGTAGCATAATTCCACACGACATAAAACACCATATTGAAACACGTGGCCCCCCAATAGCAGAGCCGCCACGCAGACTAGCACCGGACAAATGGAGAATAGCCAAACAGGAATTTGAAAAAATGATGGAGCAAGGGATCTGCCGGCCATCAAGTAGCCAATATGCGAGTCCGTTACATATGGTAAAGAAAAAATCAGGCGAATGGCGTTTGTGTGGTGACTATCGCCGATTAAATGCCAACACAGTTCCAGATCGCTCACCGATTCCCCACATTCATGATACATTGTGGACGGGTAAAGCCGACATATTTTCAACAATAGATTTGAGAAGGGCATATCATCAAATTCCGGTGGCCGAGTCAGATATTCAAAAAACAGCAATAATAACGCCGTTTGGGCTGTTTGAATTTCCGATGATGGCGTTTGGATTAAGGAACGCCAGCCAAACATTCCAACGGTTCATGAATAGAGTCTTGCAGGGGCTGCCCTTCGTAAAATGTTATATAGATGACTTGCTAATTTATTCCGAGGGTGAAAAACAACACGTTGATCACGTTAAAACAGTATTCAAACGGTTAAGAAAATATGGATTATCCGTAAATTTGGACAAATGCTTATTTGGACGAGCATCAGTGGATTATCTCGGCCACAGAATTAATTCGAATGGCGTCTCACCATTACCAGACAGGGTACAGGCAATAATTTCAATTAAGCAGCCGCAGAAAAAATGTGATTTACGTCGTTTCCTGGGAACAATAAATTTTTACCGCAGATTTATTAAAAATTCAGCGGAGGTGCAAGCACCGTTAAATGAATTAATCAACCCTACAAAAAGAAACGACAAATCAGCAGTTGTGTGGAACTCAAAAGCCGTAAACGCTTTCGAAGAATGCAAAAAGAGATTAGCAAATGCAGCATTACTAACACACCCACGAGACGGAGCACAACTGCGGTTGTTGACGGATGCATCAGATATTGGAATTGGTGCAGTAATTGAACAGAAAATCGGTGGGGATTGGCAAGCGTTGGGTTATTTCTCAAGGAAATTACAGACAGCAGAGCGGCGGTATAGTACGTATGACAGGGAGCTGCTGGCCATTTTCAATTCAATAAAATATTATCGCTATTGGCTAGAGGGACGGAATTTTCATGTGCTAACAGATCACAAGCCATTAACATACAGTTTTCAACAAAGGTCGGACAAGGCGTCACCCAGACAAACGAGGCAGCTGGGATTCATTGGACAGTTTACAACGGACATTCGGCACATTGCGGGTATCAACAACGAGGTAGCCGACATGTTGTCCCGAGTGGAAGAAGTGGAATTCCCAGCTGCCATTAGTTCACGCGAGCTAGCACAGGCTCAAGCAGACGACGATGAGCTGAGGCAGTTGCTGAACTCAGAGACGGCGTTGAAACTGCGACGTGTTCGCATTGATAGCTCCCCAAATTTGGTGTTGTGTGATTTTTCCGCGGGTATACCACGGCCATACATACCATCAGAATTCAGGCAGCGAATTTTCGAATTTATTCACAATGCAGCCCATCCCAGTGGGCGAGTCACGAGTGAGATGCTGAGGAGAAAGTTTGTATGGCCACATATAAAAAGGGACATTCAACAACGAGCAAAAACATGCCTGAGCTGTCAAACTAGTAAAGTCGCACGGCACGTGCGTACAGAATTTACGAAATTTTCAACACCAAACCAACGGTTCCAGCACATACACTTGGATTTGGTTGGACCGCTCCCGGTGGCCGATGGGTATAGATATGTATTAACAATCATTGATAGATTCACGCGGTGGCCGGAGGCGATACCGTTAACCAGTTGCGATGCAGACACAGTTGCTGCAGCTTTTTATCGGACTTGGGTGTGCCGCTATGGAGCGCCTGAAACAATAACAACAGACCAAGGGGCACAATTCGAGTCAAGAATTTTCAGGGCTCTTACAAATTTGATTGGGTGTCATCGCACTCGTTCGGCAGCATATCACCCACAAGCTAATGGCATCGTAGAAAGGTTTCACCGGAGCCTAAAAGCGGCTCTTATGTGTCGCAGTATTGAGAAATGGACAGATGCACTCGACACAGTATTGTTTGGCCTCCGAACAGCTCTAAAGGAAGATTTGGGATGCAGCGCTGCAGAATTAACATTTGGAACAACATTAAGACTGCCGGGAGAATTTTTGTTTACGAACATTGACTCACCAGATCCGTGCGAGTTCGTCGAAAAATTTCGAGAACAGATGCGGGCACTTCAACCAATGCCAACAGCACACCATGGGAAGCCCAATTTATTTTATTACAAGGCATTGCACACATGCTCACACGTATTTCTTCGCAAAGATGCATCGAAAAAATCATTGGAACCACCTTATACAGGACCTCATCAAATCGTCAACCGCGTCAATGAAAAGCAGTTTTTAATCAAAATCGATGGGCGAGAAGTTTTGGTACCAGCAGATCGGTTGAAACCAGCATTTTTAGTACGGGACAACGAACAGGAAACGCCTCGAGTATACAGGGGAGCGTCACAAATACAAAAGTGTCCGCAGCTAACACCTTGCAGACACTTGGAGGGGAGTAATGTGGCGGCTACAAGGAATAACGAAAGTGTTCACCAAGAGATGCGCTAGAGTCGGTAGAAGGGGCAGGGCGAACGAACACCGAGAAAGAAGAGACTTCCAAGAAGGAACGATGACAAGGGTGTGTGTGTGACGACGGAGATATAGAGCAGCAGCCGCATCAGTCGCGTCAGGTTAAATTCGACGCTCACGTTTTTGATTCATGTTAAATTTAGAAGTTTGTACTTGAATAAAGTAGTTTATTTTGGTAGTTAAAACCATCGTGTTTTGTGTGTATATCATTAGAGTTTAGAATACAGTTGGGAAACGTCAATCCCCACAACAAAATGACCTCTAACGGCATCTTGTTTTCGAGAAATCGAAACACAAGCGATGTCGTGTTAAAATTTCATTTTTCACAAATGAATTTACCGTATTAACGGTAAATTGTTTGTGCAAAATTTCGAGACCGGCACTGGGCTGAGTGCTGGCAGCGATAAGCTCGTGGCAGTCGGATGACGATCGGGGCTTAGGCCGGACCTGGAAGCGCGTCTCCGGTATTTCTCAAATTAAAATTAAAATTACAAAGTTTAAACCGGGGAAGGCAAATTAATAGTCTTACGTGAAAGATTCGATTTTGACGCGTTTGATATGACATACGGCGGTGTGGATGTTGAAAAAAAAAAAGAAAAACTAGAAAAATTTCAAGGATGATCGTCTTGGATGCCGGAGCGCTAATACATGTGTACATGCCGCCGCTGGCTTGGTTAGAGGAGATATTGGTTTTGTGCGCGACAGTGATCTTCGTAAGTAGATAGTCCAACTCCCATAAAATCTACGATGAGTGAATTATTTCATATTGCGTATAATGTTGGAAATTTTTAATTCCTCATCAAACAACAATTAATAAGCACGACACAACCTAGTGCAATTTGATTAACGGGATTGTTTTGAGTTGAGTGCCGCCATGTGGTTGATTGTGCGAGAACGGCGTTCGGATAAAACTCTTGGCGAGAAGCAGCCGCTTTTGGCGTGGCGGAACGGGTCGAAATCGAGATAGTCATTGGTTGCGGTGTCGTTTAGCGAAGACGGTTGAAGCGGTGAACGTTTGTCCCTAATGTGAATGCAAGGTTACGTGGATGGAATTTGAAGTGATATCAAGTGATATAAAAGAAAAGTTAACAACCTTTATGCTATATAAGCTACGAGAAGATTAAGAAAAGTGATGCGACTGGCATAGGCCATAGTGTTATGACGAATAATGGAGTATTGATTTCGCGACAGTTTTGTGAATCTAAATAGCAGAAACATCCGTGAAAAGTATGCCTGGGAGTACGCGATTGCGGGATCGAGAACAACTTGAGTGCCACATTGAGACGTCCGATTGCGCGTCCTTTGGTGATAAAAAAAAAAAGAAAAAAACCAATCTCCATTCAGTTTTGTGAAGTACGCGTCAGCTAAAGTGGTAGTCAAAAGTTTTCGTTAACCTCGTTTCATCAAAGGAGCGGCATCATGCATGACTAATAGTTTTTGAGAAGTGTTGTTCCCATTCTCTGTGAATCATGTCAAAGAGTACATCACGAAAACTCAAGCCGCTACCAAGAGGCTAATAAATCAAGTAGTGCAAGATCTAAACAGTAATATTGCAGGGATTGTTCAAATTCCAGAACAGGAAACCGAAAAGGCGAAAGTCATTGAAAATATTGTAAGTAATTTTTATATACAAGTTACAAACGATTTGCAAGCTGGACCACTGAAAATCACGCAAGGAGATTTCCGAAATATGCAGTGGCGCACAAAACCAACAACGATGACGATGATGATGGCCCTGTGAAAAGACTTCAAATATGATCTGACCAATTGAACGCCGCCGTTATTTTGCTCCACTTACGGGTTTATTGAATCCCAACATTACATTAGCATTGTACTTGAACTTAAAACGAATCTTTCAGTGCCACATCAAGTACCTGTATGTAGGTGTATGAAAATATACCCTCGAAATATTGACTTTAATGAGTCCTTCAAAACTACAAGAGAAAAACAAAACGTAGTGTTTAATAATAAATTTTTTTTGACTTAATAATAAATTAAAGACACTAAATGAAGAGAAATTTCCATCTTTATCAGCACTCTGTAAGTGACCTGATTGAAACAATGAAACATAAAGTCAGAATATTTTGTATATAAAAATTTATCGTTGTGCATTATATTGTTCAATTACTTGATCGACTTGAATTATAACATCAAGAAAGAAAAAAAAAAAAAATTATAATAATACCTTAGGTTATTTTGCCTGCTTATTTGTCTCAATTTCGGAACAAAACAATTTCTTTTTTTGCTTTAGAGAAACTAAATTGTTTGAAGTGAATACTGATTCATATTTTTGATACATATTACTCGTATTATGCTATAATCATACAAACTTAGCTATCATTTATAGAGTTAGATTCCTTAAATTGCTATCATTGTCAATGCTCTAAACAAAAAGAAAAGGAAAGCTACAGTTTATTAACGTAAGTTTAAATCATAATCGTGGTTAGTTACGCTAACAATTGCAGTCGCTTAGCGTTTCAAAGTTCATTTCTCTGAACTTCAAACATAAACCTTTTCACTTCATGAGGATCTGGATTAAGACTTGTTCTACCTCTACTCATAATTTTTGGTTAAGTCAAACATAAGATTTCCAAATGATACAACAAATTTGAACAATATTTTTATAATAAAATTCGCACGAAAACCTTTTCTTTTCACTTGGCTGATTCCTTTAGTTAGCAGTCATGTAATGTAGTTTTATCCATATGCGATAAGATAACACTGTAGTTCTCCATTTCGTTTATTTGCGAGATTATCTTGGAAACATTAACTGCCACTTAAAGGGCTCCATAACATTACCCTACCAAACAATAGGAATGTCTTATTAGTCACGAGGAGACATTGACTTTGAATGTAATTACATACTTCTTTAGTTTAACCGTAGTTTTGACAGAGATGCTGCAAATAGTTATGTATTTTTGCGAATGTACAATAGTAAATGGAAAACAGTCATAACTGATGAATTTGTTAATGCAAATTTTAGCTTTATCACATATTATAAGTGACATATGAATGGAGTAACTCCCGATGCGCAGTGTGGATGCAGGACTATGCAAAGGCATATTTTTTTTTCTGAATATATGACATTATTGAAGGTCAGCAAGGCTAAAGGTGGCGCCACAATTAGACTGCTAAGTAGGAAACTAATCATTTATTAAAAGAAAAATACAAGAAGGAATTTTAATTTAGTATTGGGTGCCTTAAAGTCAAGAGGCCAGAACTATTTCTTCGGGATTTACGCCATACCACTCGCTCTTTATAAAACTGCTTTTAAGTGCTAATTGTTATTTTCTTTTGTGGTAACTCTATAATATAATGGATTGTTAAATTTAAACTTCTTGGTCTTCTTATTGGGCAAAAGCCCGAGAAGTTCTCTTCTTTTTCAGGGTCCGCGCTTGGCCTGGCTGGCCAATAATGATTAATTTGTGATTTTTCGGTATTTTTCAGTATTAAAAGGGAGGGATACTGGCCAAACATTGTTAGTAGTTTCCGTGATTTTTGATTAGTTTTTGGTTTTTGAACTTTGGAATTTACATGGCCAGTATCAGAGGGTGGAGGACCCCAGACCATCGGGGTCGGGGCTCCACTAACATCGGGGGCCCGGGGCTGTCTGCCTCACCCGGGTTCCTTGTAAAGAGAGGAAGCCTTTTTTCCTATTTTCCCGTTTTAGATTTTCAATGTTCTGGCTCCGTGTTTTGTCACGAGCACTGGGTCTGCTTAGTCAGCCCATGTCGCAGAGCCTGGGTGGTTTCCTTTACGGAACTATGCCCCCTTTTGGTCCCTGGGTATTTTATATACCAGTTTGCGGCTACAATTCATGACGGATGAATATACGTAGCATCCCGTTTCTTGAGAGCAAACCATCCCCATTTGTTTAAAGAACCCACCCCAGCCGCAGCGAGCTAGCAAAGCGGCACCCCAGCATCCGTCGGGGTTGGTTAAAGGGTGCTCCGCTAATGCGGACGAGGGGCCTTCACGGCCATTTCTAGAGCACCCTGCTCTCGGGGCAATTCTTTTTTTTGGTTTTGCCTCTTGAATGGCAGTAGCCATTCCCCTTTCCGACCTTAGCACTCTTGGTTCTGGACTTCGGTCTGGTTCTAAGTTGTGCTAAGGCCATTCTCATCTTCATTTTCGCTACAAATGGCGCCCAACGTGGGGCCCGAAACTCGTTTTTGGGTGACCCACCAAAGTGAGAAAATACTTATGAGTTTCGACTCATACTCCCTTTAAGACTTCACGCCTTTAAATCCTAATAATTCCATTCTCACTAGCAGGTCTTAGAATCGCCTCCTTTGCGATTCGATATACTTCGTTCGAGAGAACAAACCCCTTGAATTAAGAACTGCATCGCTCGCTCTTTCCTTACTAGCCGCAAACATCCTTCCCAGTCCTATCCGGTTAAATTCAATTCCTAGTTAGTTTACCTCTTGGGCAGCTTCCTGTTGTGTCGTCTTTTTGAGTTTTTTGACTCTGGGTGCAACCTGGAGGTTGGCCGCGGATAACAGGTTGTGGTGGTTTACCGCCGCTCCTGTCCCGGTCAACCGAAGGGCCCCTGCCCCACTTTATGTTGGGAAGCTGTCCCAAATTTGTATATCCTTGTTGTCTTGACCCAGCTTCGGCTTTTGGCTTGGGTTTGGTTCAGGCTGTAGTGGATTACGTGGGGTTGGCGTGGTGCCACCTACACGTCCCTGCAGCTTGGCCAAACTTGAACCTTTGCTGAAGTTGAGTCAAGCAGCAACATAGTTGTTTTTGGTCCCTTGCTCCTCTCTTTTCGAGGAATTTCGGGTGGGTAAGCAGTCCCCCATACTGGGCGGTACCCTTCAGGAACCGACCCGAGTTAATTTTTTGTACTTACCAAATTCACACGTAAATAATTTCACCATCAAACATTCACTTCACTTTGACAATTTTTAATATTTTTCACATTGTTCCAGTAACATTTCGTAATTAAAATTTCAATTTCCTGCGATTTTTGAAATCAAAAGCCAGCCAGCCAGCGGACCTGAATTGGAGAGGAACGGATCGGGTTCCGTCTAGTAAGAAGGCCATTTCTTGAAAATTAAATTTTGATCCTATCTTAGAAAGTTTAAAACTTTTTTTTTGGAATTTATATTTTTTCTTTTTCTCATTCGAATTCTAGCCACTTGGCTTTAAGATCTTTATTAAGATTCATTGAAGAGTTAGTCACACCACTGGTGTGCACCCACTTATATATATATTTTATATATATTTTTGAATTTTTGGCATTTTTGCCCTATTAGTTATTAAGATTTATTGAAGAGTTAGTCACACCACTGGTGTGCATCCACTTATTTTGAACTTTGGCACTTTGGCCTATTAGTTGTTAAGATTCTTTGAAAAATTAGACACAAATTTTTGTGCATTTGGTTGCGGACTGAATTCCCCGCCAACCAACTTTAGATTAAGCGAATTAATTCGTTAGTCACGAGTATCGTGCATTTTCTTTGAATTTTCATCACTTGTCAATTATTTTCACAGATTAGACAATGCCATTGCATCACAGTAGTGAGGACCTGTCTGGCACCACAGTGGAGGCTCAGTGCTCCATATGCCAGCAGTCATTCGCTGCTGCCCAGGTTACGTACACCACAAAATGTGGTCATACATTTCATGAAACGTGCCTGGAGCAATGGCTTCGGAATCATACAGATTGCCCGCTGTGCCGTGGACCACTGAGTCTCCCCTTAGGAGCCAGACAGGCCCCCACTGCTGCAGCATCTATGCCACGAGGGGCTCGGCCCAAAACACAACGGCCGGGAGTAAGAACCCGAGGCATGAGAAATGATGATTTGGAAATCAGGGACTTCGATTTACAAGCCGAGTCGGGGGCGGAAGGTTTAGTTCAGCCACCTGGCCCGTCATCAAAAGCGTCCCCAATCTCAGATGTGACGTCAGAAGCCGCAGGAGCGCGCTCTATAGTGCCCCAGGATTTAAGCGGACTTCAACAACAGATTAACGAATTGCAGAACGGCATGCGTGTGATGCTGGAGCGCATGGCCCAATTAAACCTTCCGTCCCGGACTGGGAATGTAGAGTCGCCAAGACTTAACCCTCGCGCACAATCATTTGTACCAGTGCCGCGATCCTACTCACCTCGCACCCCTCGTGGTAATAATGTCCAGTTCCACCACGATAAGGTGGCTAGCATTATTGGTGGGTGGGGCCTAAAATTCTCTGGTCGTGAGTCTACTGTGCCAGTAGAAGTTTTCATCAACAGGGTAGCGGCTCTCACTAGAAATACCTTGGGCGGAAATTTTAATGTTCTATGCCAGCATATGCACCTGCTTTTGATTGGACCTGCCGCAGATTGGTTTTGGCGGTTTTACAATTCAAGACGTGACTTCAGTTGGAGGGATTTGGAGTCGGCCCTGAGCGATCATTTCGCTGATCGCTTCACGGATGCCGACCTGATGGAGCAGATACGAGGAAGGAAACAGCGACCCCAAGAAACATTCGATTTTAGTGCGGACGTCTACAAGATTGTTGACCGGCTACAGCGCCCTATTGCCGACGCGGATTTAGCTGACATTCTCAGACGCAATTTATTGCCAGAAATCCGTCGTGGTCTGCTACAAATACACCTTCCCTCTGTTCGTCTGCTCCGCCAGGCCGTCATCCGTGCAGAGAACTTTGAAATGGAGCTTGGAGGTCGACGCCGATCCTCACACTGGAGGAACGCCACAGAAGAACTTCGTGAAGAATACCCGCTGGACCAATACGAGGATTCAACCGATGAACCTGGAGTGGAAGCAGTCACGGTCCTGCCTACTTGCTGGAACTGCAAGCAAGTGGGACACCGTTTCGACGATTGTTTGGAGCCCAGAACCGTATTCTGCTACGGCTGCGGAAAGGCAGATACTTATAAGCCGAATTGTGTAAACTGCCAAACAAAAAACGGACCGCAGGGAGCGCGGAACAAGATCTCACGCCTCCCGCAGGGCAAGCAAGCTCCACCCCGTTCCAGCAGGTAGACAGGACTGATGATCTGTCTCCAAATTCCTTAGGCCCAACCACCAATGATGATAGTTTACAGCCGAGTGGGGACTCCACTACCTTATCGATCCCACTCTTACAGGCAGAGCCTCCTACACCTTTGGCTTTTCTGCCATATCATTTAAGATGGCGGAAATATACGGCGGTCCGAAACCGAATTTTTAATTCCGAAATTAACACCATTAGACAACCTTCTATTACACCTAAACGCTCAACGTTGAGAATGAGGCGTTTTTATGCTCAGTTCCGTCGTTGGCGTTATCAATTGGATTGTGCGACTCTGTTGAACGTGCCTCCAGGTGACGTTCGACCGTACGCTCAGGTTCTGTTGTTCGGCCAACTAACATCGGGTTTGATCGACACGGGAGCCAACGTGAGCGTGATGGCGGCTGATCTAGCCCGCTCATTCCTCGAGAGGAACGCTTTTCCCTGGAAAAGAGCTTCTCTCGGGTTGAAAACAGCTGACGGCACACAACACCAAGCCGTAGGCCGAGTATCAGCCGACATCACGTTCCGGGGGCTCACCAAGACGTTGACGCTGTGGATAATACCCACTCTCAGTCAGAATCTCTATCTGGGAGTGGACTTCGTCCGTCTTTTCGCCCTGGCCACAGACCTGTTTGCGCCACCACCACAGGTCGACACCACCAACAGCCTCGACGCACTCGACGATTGCGCCCACCCTCTCACACAGGAGCAGCATCGCAGACTTCGGTCTGCGATTGCTTGCTTTCATTCGTTTGTTGTTGAGGGCTTGGGAAAGACTACGCTCATCCGTCATGAAATCGACACTGGTGACCAGAAACCCATAAAACAGAGACATTTCTCTGTGTCACCAGCTGTCGAAAAGCTCCTATATCAGGAAATTGACCGGATGTTAGCGTTGGGCGTAATCGAGGAGTCGAAGAGTGCATGGTCTTCGCCGGTAACGTTGGTGGTAAAGCCCTCGAAGGTACGCTTATGCCTGGATGCCCGGAAGGTCAATTCGGTCACAGTGAAGGATGCCTATCCTTTGCCGCTGATTGATGGAATTCTCAGCAGACTCCCTAAGGCAAATTTCGTCTCTAGCCTTGATTTAAAGGATGCCTTCTGGCAAATACCTTTAGAGGAGAAGTCGAAAGAGAAGACAGCCTTCACTGTGCCCGGTCGACCCCTTTACCATTTTGTCGTGATGCCGTTTGGGTTGTGTAATGCACCCCAAACGATGTCGCGACTGATGGATAAGGTTATTCCGCCCCAACTCAAGCACCAGGTATTTGTGTACCTCGACGACCTGTTGGTGATAACAGACGAGTTTGACGCGCACCTTCAGGTACTTCATCAGGTCGCCTTCTATTTGAGACAAGCTGGCCTCACCATCAATGTGGAAAAGAGTAAGTTCCTCTTGCGAGACGTCAAGTACCTTGGCCACATTGTTGGTGGGGGCACTATCCAGACTGATCCTGACAAGGTGAAATCTATCATGGATTTCCCACTTCCCTCTACCACGAAGCAACTCCGAAGATTTCTAGGAATCTGCGGTTGGTATCGGCGCTTCGTCAGAGAATATGCGTCATTGTCAACACCACTGACAGACATGCTTTCTAAGCGGAGTCAGTTTGTGTGGACCGATGAGAGGCTAAATGCTTTCAAGCAATTGAAACACAGCCTTGCTTCAGCCCCAGTGCTGCACAGCCCAGATTTCAACAAGCCCTTCTCCATCCAATGTGACGCGAGTCAACATGGAGTCGGTGCCGTGCTGGTGCAGCGCACAGAAGACGGAGCTGAAGCCCCCATCGCTTATATGTCCCACAAACTGAATCCCGCTCAGCGAAACTACACCGTCACTGAGCAAGAATGTCTGGCAGCGGTGTTGGCAATCAAGAAGTTCCGTGCCTACGTAGAAGGTCACGAATTTGAAATCGTGACCGACCATGCTTCCCTAAAATGGCTAATGAGCCAACCAGACCTTAATGGACGATTAGCCCGGTGGGCCTTGAAACTTCAAGGTTTCAACTTCAAGATTGTCCACCGAAAGGGAAGCCAAAACGTAGTGCCGGACTCCTTGTCGCGCATGTTCTCTGCCGGGGCGTTGATGCCGGCAGAAGGCGAGGGGACTCCAATGGAGCTAGACTTAGAGTCGCCGCATTTCCAAAGTGCTCCGTATAGGGAGCTGGCGGCTAAAGTCCAGGCAGAACAAGACCAACTGCCGGACCTAAAAGTTGTAGACGGGTTCGTGTACAAGCGGACTGAGTATGCGACCGGAAACGGAATTCAGGACCAGTTGGCCTGGAAGTTGTGGGTGCCGTCAGAAATGACGGCAGAATTAGTGAAGGGAGCTCATGACCCACCCTTGAGTGCGCATGGTGGCGTGGCCAAAACCCTCGGGCGATTACGTCAATGGTTTTATTGGCCACGAATGGCCGCTCAAGTGCGTGAATATGTGGGATCATGCCTTACATGCAAAACCACCAAAGCCCCTTCACACACCCTTCGTCCACCAATGACGCTGCAGTCCGTTCCCGAGCGCATATTCCAGCGCTTGTACATCGATATTATCGGCCCCTACCCTAGGTCCAAGTCTGGCAACATTGGAGCTCTCATCGTCCTCGACCATCTTTCGCGATTCCCCTTCGTTGAGCCGCTTCGTAAATTCACTGCGAAAGCAGTCATTGACATTCTGAGGAAAAGGGTATTTCACCTTGTTGGAGTCCCGGAGAGTGTCTTAACTGACAATGGTGTACAATTTCGGTCGTCTATTTTTCAAACCTTCTTACAGGAATTCGGTATCGGACATACCTTCACCGCCGTGTATTCCCCTCAAGCCAATGCCTCGGAACGCCTTAACCGCTCCTTACTAGCGGCAATCCGCTCTTACATTGATCCTGCTCAAAAGGAATGGGACGGTAAACTCTCAGAAATAACCTGCGCGCTACGCTCAGCACCTCACGCAACCATAGGAACTTCGCCCTATCAGGCAGTCTTCGGGCAACCTATGGTCACCCATGGCCGCACTTACCATCTTTTGCGGCAACTCCATCTTCTGGATGACCCCGAGACCACTCTGCCACCTCCTGACCACCTGGCAATCCTACGCCAGTCCATCCGCGACCTCACTACCCAGGCCCAGTCTCGAAATGCAAAGGCCTATAACCTTCGTTCCAGGTTGGTTTCATACCAGCCTGGCGAAGTGGTCTACAGGCGCAACTTCCGGCAAAGTGACGCAGCCGCGCACTACAATGCAAAGCTGGACCGGAAGTTCTTACCTAGTAAGGTAATCAAGAAGATCGGCGGTGCTTACTACCAGCTAGCCGATCAAAATGGACGATCAGTGGGCGTCTTTCACGCGAAATACATCACTAAGTGATATACCCACTGAGTTCACAAGTTCACGATTTGTTTCCAAATTTTATTTGGAGATCGTCCATTTACGCCTATTTCAGGTGTCACTCCTGCTCCATGGGAAAAGTATCTAGAGATGTTCACATCGTTCACCATTTCCTCTACCAAAGATACTTTCCTTATTGATTCAGTATACGTTGTTCACGATATTTCCTCTCATTAAAAAGATTACCCCTTTCTTTCTGTTCACCTTATTCACGATTTCCTCAAAGGATTGGATAGTAAACGACATGATCACCTGTTCACGTCATTATATTTCACATATTACATCCATCCTTCAGCTCTTTCCACGCACTTGCCCTTGTGGAAAGATCTGTGTTGTAGCATTTGCCATTTCGAATTTTTCTAAATTCACGGCAAACGACTTCTGATACGTAATGTATCAGAAGTCCTCTACAAAATGACCTCTAACGGCATCTTGTTTTCGAGAAATCGAAACACAAGCGATGTCGTGTTAAAATTTCATTTTTCACAAATGAATTTACCGTATTAACGGTAAATTGTTTGTGCAAAATTTCGAGACCGGCACTGGGCTGAGTGCTGGCAGCGATAAGCTCGTGGCAGTCGGATGACGATCGGGGCTTAGGCCGGACCTGGAAGCGCGTCTCCGGTATTTCTCAAATTAAAATTAAAATTACAAAGTTTAAACCGGGGAAGGCAAATTAATAGTCTTACGTGAAAGATTCGATTTTGACGCGTTTGATATGACATACGGCGGTGTGGATGTTGAAAAAAAAAAAAGAAAAACTAGAAAAATTTCAAGGATGATCGTCTTGGATGCCGGAGCGCTAATACATGTGTACATGCCGCCGCTGGCTTGGTTAGAGGAGATATTGGTTTTGTGCGCGACAGTGATCTTCGTAAGTAGATAGTCCAACTCCCATAAAATCTACGATGAGTGAATTATTTCATATTGCGTATAATGTTGGAAATTTTTAATTCCTCATCAAACAACAATTAATAAGCACGACACAACCTAGTGCAATTTGATTAACGGGATTGTTTTGAGTTGAGTGCCGCCATGTGGTTGATTGTGCGAGAACGGCGTTCGGATAAAACTCTTGGCGAGAAGCAGCCGCTTTTGGCGTGGCGGAACGGGTCGAAATCGAGATAGTCATTGGTTGCGGTGTCGTTTAGCGAAGACGGTTGAAGCGGTGAACGTTTGTCCCTAATGTGAATGCAAGGTTACGTGGATGGAATTTGAAGTGATATCAAGTGATATAAAAGAAAAGTTAACAACCTTTATGCTATATAAGCTACGAGAAGATTAAGAAAAGTGATGCGACTGGCATAGGCCATAGTGTTATGACGAATAATGGAGTATTGATTTCGCGACAGTTTTGTGAATCTAAATAGCAGAAACATCCGTGAAAAGTATGCCTGGGAGTACGCGATTGCGGGATCGAGAACAACTTGAGTGCCACATTGAGACGTCCGATTGCGCGTCCTTTGGTGATAAAAAAAAAAGAAAAAAACCAATCTCCATTCAGTTTTGTGAAGTACGCGTCAGCTAAAGTGGTAGTCAAAAGTTTTCGTTAACCTCGTTTCATCAAAAGAGCGGCATCATGCATGACTAATAGTTTTTGAGAAGTGTTGTTCCCATTCTCTGTGAATCATGTCAAAGAGTACATCACGAAAACTCAAGCCGCTACCAAGAGGCTAATACATCAAGTAGTGCAAGATCTAAACAGTAATATTGCAGGGATTGTTCAAATTCCAGAACAGGAAACCGAAAAGGCGAAAGTCATTGAAAATATTGTAAGTAATTTTTATATACAAGTTACAAACGATTTGCAAGCTGGACCACTGAAAATCACGCAAGGAGATTTCCGAAATATGCAGTGGCGCACAAAACCAACAACGATGACGATGATGATGGCCCTGTGAAAAGACTTCAAATATGATCTGACCAATTGAACGCCGCCGTTATTTTGGATTTTCGAAGGGTGCCTAGTGATAACACAACAATTATGTTGGTGTAGTATGAAGCGAAAGCACTACCAACAAAACCACATTCATGGAGATTATCTAATTGCATACAGGAACTTATTTTTTAGTCTTTAAGTTTTTATATGTAACTTATGTTTTAACTCTCAACGTTATATACTATATTGCGAAACAACCGGGGAACTTAAAACTAAAAATTCATTCATTAAAATAGGCATGCATACGCACGAAGCGATTCTCAGAAAGTAATGAATGGTGACGCTTATAAATTAGCTTCTAAGTTTAGTAATCTATTTGGAGTGTGCTTGAATCTTTGAAGGATGCTTGTTACGCAAAATCCTGAGAATGAAAATTCAACTTTTAGTAAATGTTTTCAAGCATATTTCCTTCGTATTTAAACATATTTGTATGCGGTATAACAATGCTGCAATATTTTTCACCGCCAATTTATCAGAAAGATCGTATCTACTGACTCAGGCAGAGCGCGTGCATGCCTAAAGGTTTTCGGCTTACTCCACTTACGGGTTTATTGAATCCCAACATTACATTAGCATTGTACTTGAACTTAAAACGAATCTTTCAGTGCCACATCAAGTACCTGTATGTAGGTGTATGAAAATATACCCTCGAAATATTGACTTTAATGAGTCCTTCAAAACTACAAGAGAAAAACAAAACGTAGTGTTTAATAATCAATTTTTTTTGACTTAATAATAAATTAAAGACACTAAATGAAGAGAAATTTCCATCTTTATCAGCACTCTGTAAGTGACCTGATTGAAACAATGAAACATAAAGTCAGAATATTTTGTATATAAAAATTTATCGTTGCGCATTATATTGTTCAATTACTTGATCGACTTGAATTATAACATCAAGAAAGAAAAAAAAAAAAATTATAATAATACCTTAGGTTATTTTGCCTGCTTATTTGTCTCAATTTCGGAACAAAACAATTTCTTTTTTTGCTTTAGAGAAACTAAATTGTTTGAAGTGAATACTGATTCATATTTTTGATACATATTACTCGTATTATGCTATAATCATACAAACTTAGCTATCATTTATAGAGTTAGATTCCTTAAATTGCTATCATTGTCAATGCTCTAAACAAAAAGAAAAGGAAAGCTACAGTTTATTAACGTAAGTTTAAATCATAATCGTGGTTAGTTACGCTAACAATTGCAGTCGCTTAGCGTTTCAAAGTTCATTTCTCTGAACTTCAAACATAAACCTTTTCACTTCATGAGGATCTGGATTAAGACTTGTTCTACCTCTACTCATAATTTTTGGTTAAGTCAAACATAAGATTTCCAAATGATACAACAAATTTGAACAATATTTTTATAATAAAATTCGCACGAAAACCTTTTCTTTTCACTTGGCTGATTCCTTTAGTTAGCAGTCATGTAATGTAGTTTTATCCATATGCGATAAGATAACACTGTAGTTCTCCATTTCGTTTATTTGCGAGATTATCTTGGAAACATTAACTGCCACTTAAAGGGCTCCATAACATTACCCTACCAAACAATAGGAATGTCTTATTAGTCACGAGGAGACATTGACTTTGAATGTAATTACATACTTCTTTAGTTTAACCGTAGTTTTGACAGAGATGCTGCAAATAGTTATGTATTTTTGCGAATGTACAATAGTAAATGGAAAACAGTCATAACTGATGAATTTGTTAATGCAAATTTTAGCTTTATCACATATTATAAGTGACATATGAATGGAGTAACTCCCGATGCGCAGTGTGGATGCAGGACTATGCAAAGGCATATTTTTTTTTCTGAATATATGACATTATTGAAGGTCAGCAAGGCTAAAGATGGCGCCACAATTAGACTGCTAAGTAGGAAACTAATCATTTATTAAAAGAAAAATACAAGAAAGAATTTTAATTTAGTATTGGGTGCCTTAAAGTCAAGAGGCCAGAACTATTTCTTCGGGATTTACGCCATACCACTCGCTCTTTATAAAACTGCTTTTAAGTGCTAATTGTTATTTTCTTTTGTGGTAACTCTATAATATAATGGATTGTTAAATTTAAACTTCTTGGTCTTCTTATTGGGCAAAAGCCCGAGAAGTTCTCTTCTTTTTCAGGGTCCGCGCTTGGCCTGGCTGGCCAATAATGATTAATTTGTGATTTTTCGGTATTTTTCAGTATTAAAAGGGAGGGATACTGGCCAAACATTGTTAGTAGTTTCCGTGATTTTTGATTAGTTTTTGGTTTTTGAACTTTGGAATTTACATGGCCAGTATCAGAGGGTGGAGGACCCCAGACCATCGGGGTCGGGGCTCCACTAACATCGGGGGCCCGGGGCTGTCTGCCTCACCCGGGTTCCTTGTAAAGAGAGGTAGCCTTTTTTCCTATTTTCCCGTTTTAGATTTTCAATGTTCTGGCTCCGTGTTTTGTCACGAGCACTGGGTCTGCTTAGTCAGCCCATGTCGCAGAGCCTGGGTGGTTTCCTTTACGGAACTATGCCCCCTTTTGGTCCCTGGGTATTTTATATACCAGTTTGCGGCTACAATTCATGACGGATGAATATACGTAGCATCCCGTTTCTTGAGAGCAAACCATCCCCATTTGTTTAAAGAACCCACCCCAGCCGCAGCGAGCTAGCAAAGCGGCACCCCAGCATCCGTCAGGGTTGGTTAAAGGGTGCTCCGCTAATGCGGACGAGGGGCCTTCACGGCCATTTCTAGAGCACCCTGCTCTCGGGGCAATTCTTTTTTTGGTTTTGCCTCTTGAATGGCATTAGCTATTCCCACTTTTGGACCTTAGCACTCTTGGTTCTGGACTTCGGTCTGGTTCTAGGTTGTGCTAAGGCCACTCCCCATCTTAATATTCGCTACACCGTTCGACCCAAAAACACTATTATAAGGTATACGCGGATACCAACAAGAAATATCTACTTTAATTTAACTCAGTGGCGGCTCGTCAGGGTGGGCCAGGCGGGCCGGGCCCACCCTGACGAGCCGCCACTGTGTGAGACAATATAATTGATCTTTGAAGACACTTTTAAAAAGTTTTCTTACGTCAAATGCGGGAAGTGACAATTTTTAATCTTCGTACTATTTAAAGCATAAATATTTATTAGTTAAAATTTACCAAAATCAAAGAAGTACCCCAAGATTGATGGTTATTTGCTGGAATTTTTCGCCCCCGAATAAAATAATCTGTTTTTGAAAGCCTGGGGTATCGAATTTATTGCTTTGATTTAATTGAATGGGATGCTTGGGACGTTGTTACGATAATAGAAGTAATCGAATTGTTAAGTTATATGAATAATGATCATTTTAATTTTAAATATTCGTAATTAAGTAGCAGAACCTATATATGCTCAACAAAGCAAACCACATGATGACCCTGAATCACTTTTTTACTGGCCAGAATTTGATGAAATGATATCGAAACGATTACAACATCATCGAATAAATAAGAAGTGAAGAAATATACTGGTCGCATTGTGAGCATACAATGCGATTCCAATCTCAACCTAGAAATCTATGTATCAAGCATAGGCAGAGGAAAATAATAATCGAAAGCGATGAGCAGGTAACGAGCAAACACTGGCAATGAGCAATCAAAGGTAGCGAGCAGTTTTTTCTATGCACGAAACTGCGATCGCAATTACGATTGTAATAGCTGCTACTCTAAACTGTTCTTTGCTCAAACTACTCTCTGAACGAGTCTAAAACCAATTTTCTTCGAAAATCAGTAAAAACAACTCTCTGAATAACGAGTAAAAGTAAGAGATTGAGACTCTATCCATAAAGTAAAGTCTAATATGAATTCCTTGTACACATGTTACATATTCTGAACAATATGATGACTACCGAATTGGATCCTAATTTAAATTTTCAGAATACTGCCTTTGTTTTTCAATTTCGACAAAAAGTGGTTCTATACTATCAAGTTTGAAATGAAAGCATTTGACTTCTAAAATGATTATGGCCAATACATAGAAGGATATATAAATTTTCTTTTATTTTCTCAATAAAATTGAGATCGCTGGTTCTGATACTAGGCTATTCATTTGTTGCCTTCATATCAAGCTCTACTAATATTTTATATTTTCGTTATTTGTATGGTATGAAAGGTCTTCAGTTTCACAGCTTGTAAGCTATTTTTTGCTTGAAGCACGAATTAAACAGCACTGCATGTAAAAAAATTCATTGTTAATCATTACAAGAGAATCTGTGTGAGACAAAAGTAATTTACTCAGAGATCTTAACTGATTGTACTTCTTAAACAATATTGACGTTAGTTCTGCTATTCAGGAAGAATAGAATGAAGTTGCTAAGCAGTTTTTAAGCTTATGACAATTGCATTACGACAACCAGCAAAAATATAGTCCGCGACCCGAAAATTTTTTATGATTTTGTAAATGTGAAGCTAAAAACTACCGGTTATCCATCGTCGAAGATCTTTAGTGATATCACTTCTTCCTCTCCTAATGAGATTTATTTATTCGCTGCTAGTTTATTTAGATTCCATTTATTCGCTGCTAGTTTCCAGAATATTTTTAATGCACCAGACTCATCAAAATCACACCTTTCTTTCTCTCATTCTGCTCCTACAGCTTTTGTCAGCCACTTAGAAATTATACGTGACGAAGTACGTAAAGCTATTTTGGAACTCGTCTACAACAAAGGTCTTCTTCTTCTGTCAACTTTCTTGCGCAAATGTGTAAGACAGCTTATAGCTCCCTTGCATATTTTTTTCAACAGATCATTTTCGTCCCATCCTGTAGGAAACTTTCGTATGTCACACCCATCTTCAAAAATGGTGATAGACGCTGTATCGGAAATTATAGGGTCATTACCATCTTATCTTCAATTCAAAAAACCTTTCCGAAAAGATTGTCTACGATCAACTTTCCCCACTTGTTGACTCCCGTCTGAACGAGCAAGAGCATGGTTTTAGAAAAGATCGCTCAACTACCACGAATTTGACAATCCTAATCTCAGACGTTCTGTGTAAAATAGAGAAAAGATGCCAAGTTGACGCAGTCTATACTGACTTTAAGGGGAGATATACACCTAGGAGCCGGATAAAACGGTCATTTTTGTGCATTTTTTTAAGGAAAACTATTTGAAATATCGGATTGGGAGTTTAATTATCTAAAAGTATACACATTCAAAAGTATGCTTAATTTTTTTTTATTTAAAAATATAAAAAATATACAAGGATATTGTATGATGCTTGGAGCGCTGTAAAAAAAACAGCGTTAACGGTACCCACTGGCATTTGTTCAAAAATTATCTGAAGAAAAAAATGGAAAAAAATTATTAAATTAGATACTATAATCTAGTACTTGTCATAGCCGATTTTGAAAATATCGATTAATGACAAAATGGCGGACGTTTGAACATGAATAGTGATTTTTTGACCAAAAATTAGATATTATTTTGGCTATAAAACAAAAACTAAGTAACGAAAAAGAAAAATCCTATGACAAGTACTAGATAATGTTATATAAAATAATCACAAAAAGAATTAAGGTAATCAGTTAATTGGTTTCCGAGAAATTTTGGGTACCGATTTGAAAAACGTGTTTTTAAGAAAAACGCGTTTGAAAATTTAGCACTGAATAAATCATTAAATTTGTCAACTAACATGGAATCATCGATACCAGGCCCATAGTGTAAGTCTTTTACTGTTTACGGAATATTCATGGCTTCTACATTGTCTTGCCGACGCCGTATTCAACCTTCTTTCGTCTGTTCTTGCGCTTGCAGTTCGGCTTTCGCTATGCAAGTTTCGTCTTCTTGCGCTGCGTACAAGTGCGCTCCCGATCCGAACGATATTCTTAACACATTCATGACTTCCAGCGATGAGGTGAAACCATTGTTGAATGTACATGTTGCAAGATATACTGCAATGCTAACGATTTTGGCTCCGCTGTTCATCGTTTTTGGGGCTATTGTCCAAATAAGTTGGTTGCAGTTTTGGGTATATCGACCAACACAGCGTTCCAACAATTTTTCATTGCTGAGGTGTTCGTTTACTGGTTTGATGACATCTAGCACCATTTTTGGCAATGCTCAATAATTGTGACGAACATTTTCCAGTTCTCCTTTAGCCTTTGCTCGTTGCAACAGGCACCACGATTCGGGGCCTTCGGGACAGAAATGTTGTTGAGGCTTGCTGTCTGTTGAGCCGTAATGGTAAAATGTTACCCGTATCGCTTTTTTCATTTCATCCTTGGAGGCACAGTTTCTGCAAATAGCTAAGCCATAGTAAATCTTCAGAATATCTATAAACTTTGCCCTCAATTTGTTTTTGCTGCTGATTCCAGGAGTTTTTTCTTTCATTCGCGAAGAAGGGTTCACAATCGCTTTTGAACGTGACCCACTCATTCTTTTTTTGTAATTTCAATCTCGTTACCATACGGTTTCGCATTCACTAATCCCGTGTTCGTCTTAGAGTCACCATCCCCGGCGTAATTAGTGTACATAACTCTATACTTTTCGGCAGATTGTGAAAACAATTCTTTCATGGCGTCTACTTCCATTTTACCTGCCGATCCATCATGATTGGCCTGGCAATTTCCATCGTGATTCGATTTCTATTCCTCACATTGCTCAGTATTTTCGAGTTTATTCCAATAGTTACATTTAGCACAATAAGAAGATTTTACAAGAATATCAAAAACTTTTCCTGTAAACTGTCCAATGAGAGCCTCAACTCCCTACAATGAGGTAAAACCATGTTTTCGCCCCGTACTATCTCCAAAAACGGTTAGTTTGGTTATCACAGCACTCGAATTTTGCTTTTATTTCCCGTTGTACTTCTTTTACAGCTTGTTTTAACACCAATTGAACAATACTTGAAGCAGCCTAATGAATGTTATTAACTATCGTATCATACTTCGTAAAACACGTTTGATTATATCGGCTGTAACTAGCTTATTTATAGAAATATTAACTTGGTGTTTTCACCAGATATTTTTGAGACCTGTATCTTCACGAAAATGCAATAAAAAATAAATCGATTTTGCCGACCATTCTAGGTGGATATCTCTCCTTAATAAAGTTTTTGGCAGGTTTGACCATCCTACCTTAATTTTAAAGCTTCAGAATTCGGACTTGCCGGATCTTTGCTTAGCTGGCTGACTTTCTACCTTCGCAATCGAACAAACTTGGTAAAATTTCAAGGACCTTCATCGAAAAATATTTCTGCTACTTCTGGTGTATATATTTATTTCTGACCTATCTGACGTCCTAGCAAATATACCTCATCTACTTTATGCCGTCGATTTCAAAGTTTATCACATCAATAAATCTAAATCCATGCACTCTTTCTCCAATCTAAACTTGATACACTTGATCATTGGTGTGATGAAAACAAGCTCTCTCTCTCTCTCTCTCTTAACATTGCTGTTTTTCCCGAAAATGCGCCGACAATAATTTGTTAGCTCATGCTGAAAATCTTGTTAACCTTGGCTTTTTATTGAATGCGAAACTGCACTTCACCTTGCATTAAGATAAAATACTTTCTCGTGCAAGCAAATGGCTTCATCAAAAGACGTGCCAAAGAATTTCGTAACCTGTGGGTCACAATATCCTTATGCACCGGAATATGCTTCCGTTTGCTGGGATTCGGCTTTTGAAAACCACAGTAACAGACTCGAGTCCATACAAAAGCAATTGTTACATTTCGCATTGAGAGAACTATACAACTCTTACAATTTTAATACCCTTCTTCCTTATAAGTTTCGACTGGGTCATCTAAACTTATTGACACTTCCATCCAGAAGAAAGATGATTTCGGCCTGTTTCGCATTCGACGTCATCAGAGGCGTTATCAGACTTGAATTTCTGAATAGTAAAGTGGTTTTAAATATCCCTGTAAGGAACACCAGGTCCATTCGTTTACGTAAGGAATATCTACATCCCGCTACGTAAGCAGCCAATGAGCCAATAAATAGATGCTGCAGGGATATTCAATAGCATAAGCAATATTTATTTTCCAAAGATTTGCAAATTATCCTTCAAATCCCCCCTTTTCCAAGCCATTCGGAATCTCTTACTTTAAGCTATAAGTCAATATTTTATTTATTTGTTATTTATTAATTGTTATTGATTTATTTGTGATTTATTTAATTTATTAAATTTTTCGTTGTATTTTTATGTACACATTTAGCTTAATTTAACTTGTACCTTGCTTGGTCAATAAATAATAATAAAATATATTAGAACTCCGATTTATGCCGTAGTCATGTCAATTGTTTCAAAACTATGTTGAATTATCGGGGAAAACCAACAGAATAATAACGAATTGGTTTTATTGGTTTTCTTATTGGGCGGAAGCCCGGAATGCCTTTCTATTTATCAGGGTTCAAGATGGCCTGGCTGGCCTATAATTGAATGAGTGTGCTATTTCCTTTTTTTTCAACTGTGGACTTCGGCCACTTCTTTTTTTTGCCCAAGTCAGTTGGCGGAGTGACCCCGCAACGTATGTGGTCGTGGCTCCAACAATACCAAGGGCCTGAGGCTGTCTACATCTCTTCGGGCCTCCTAAATAGAAACATATTTCCCTGACTTAAATTTTCCTTTCTTTTGAAATATTTCCGCCCCTTCAGATGCTAGCAACGTGCTTTGACACGTTCTGGCTGGGTCTGGCTTGCCAGCCCGTACCTGAACGCTATTTCTGGTCTTTTGCGGACAAAAGCCCCTTTCCTTTTCCTTGTTGAATAGCATCTAGTATATTTTCAGGTCAGATGAAATATACGTAGTGTCGTCCTTTTCTAGGAGCTAATCCACCCCATTTTCAATGACCCACCCCAGCCGCATAGAGCTAACAAAGCGGCAAACCAGTATCCGTCGGGGCCGGATTAAAGGGTGATCCGCTAATGCGAACGAGGGACCGTCACGGGTAGGATACCCTGCTCCCTGGGCACTTTTTTACTATTTGCCTCTTGATGGTTTGCCATCTCACCACCGTGTGTGTCAGCCTTGATCGGACTTTGGTCTGGTCGAGTACTGTCACGCTCGCTCCAAGCCAAAAATTGACCAAAATTGACTGAAATGGAATATCAGGCAATCAAAAACATATTTTAAGTGTTCTAGAAGCGGAATCTAATTGATGAAAATGTCTCACTTCTGAGTATTGACATAGCTTAGAATTATTTTTAGAGTGAAATTCAACACAAGATTTATCGAAGCTATTATATTTTTGATTAATTCAAAGTATTTGCAGCAGAGTTTAGCGCACTTTTATCATAGCTAAATCAACGTCTTATTCACTTCTTAAAAAACATTTGAAAATTTTGTGCTCGAGAACGTCCAAATCCGGTTCTTCGGTCAGCCCAAGGTCCAAATCGCGTTCTTCGGTTAGGCCTAGGTCCCGGAAAATGTCCTGGTTGTTGCTGTTGCCGCAAGAGTCGCTGCACCGTCTGTTCTATATACTCTTTTATACAAGGTCCCGATGATATGTACAGATCTTTGCAATTATATCACACAATTAGTACTGGAAATTCAAAAGAAGTCGCAGTGTTTTACTTACTTTTATATGTTTTACAATTGTATCGCCCGAGCTCACATTCATTTGCAAATGTCAATCGAATGCCATCTTGTACGGCACAGACTGGATTGAAATCATCATTACATGACTGGCACTCAGGAGCAGTAGTAGTATCTACCCCAGCAACAGTAGTAAAATATTGCCAAGGAGTAGTAGTAGAATATTGCCCCATAATAGTAGGCAATAACACTGAAAAAAAATTATTTTAAGTGACAATCATTCCAAAAATGTTTGCTTCCGCCTACCGAATAATAGAGAAAAAATACCAAACAACATTTTGTCAGAGCCTTGAGTTTAGTAACTAATGCATCACATGACCCAAACTCAGCTTTATATCTAACTGCGAAACCCGAAATCCCACCCGAGCTTAATTCAATGTCAGCGTTTAGCAAATACTTTACTTGTTTGCGGAAACAAAAACGAATTCATTTAATTACTGTTTAATCGATTTTATTCTACGAATTCTGTCAAAACACTTGAACAACTATAAAAAAAGTAACTAATTAAAAGTGACTTTCTTTATTGATACTCAACTGTAGTCAAGAATAAGTCAATACACGTGTTTTGAAGAGAAGCTATTAAATATTGATGTTGTGCTTGTTTGAATAGTATCAATTTTGAAAAAGTAAGTGAATAAGTGAATACGTTTGATCAGAAACCATGATTTAACTTAGAAATTTACAGATATGAACACTGGGCGCTTACTTACTGTCAAACTATCAAAGACTACTTTATGTATCTTTAAGCCCACATTGAATAAGTTTTATGTTATCAGGGACAGGTAGCACAATTTTCGAGGGTTCAAATAGTTCAATTTTACTTCAATAGAAGTAGATCCAACTTTCGACTTCTTGAAATCATATAAATCTGCCCACACCTTCAAGGCGCAGACGCACCTTGTACTAGAGTTAAATAATTTTGAATTCCTACTCATGAAACGTACTAAAAAAAAATGAGGTGAGTCTTTTTGGCAATCAACGTAGAGTAGAATAAATAAATTTGTTTAGAAATTAAGATTACGTTTGAGGATATCACAATTTGAAAATAGAGAAGTGGTCGCCTTTTGATTGAGCGTGCCAACAAAGGGTTGTCAGCACCAAGTATTTTCGTTATTTTGACCCCAACAGATGCTTCTATTGAATTCCTTGGAGATCCACATCTATATCGAAACAAAACAACAAACGTTTAAATTATCCAAATTTTGCGGATGGGTACTCCAAAAATATTTCCATAACTGTAACTTCCGTAATAATTTACAGGCTGTGTTGACTTTGACGTGAAAGTAAGTAAAGTAATCCCACGACAACCCTCGTACGGGTCTAGGGGTTGAAGCTGGTAGAGAGCTTCATTACAATTTTTACTAATGTTCAAAGAACATTAGAATTAAAATCGATACGGCCAAAAATTCATATTTCCATATATATATAAATATATATATATATATATATATATATATATATATATATATATATATATATATATATATAAATATATATATATATATATATATATATATATATATATATATATATATATATATATATATATATATATATATATATATATATATATATATATATAATCAAAAAATGTCAGTTAGATAATCTCGGGAACGCGCCATCCGATTGAGCTGAAACTTTCAGGATACATTGGTGTATATGCAGAATAGGTCCAGGTCTCACTAAATGTCAATTATTGTTAACCCTTTGGCGCCGGCGGTCATTTTAGTGATATTTTTAATGTACCTATTATTCCGTACACAAATAATTTTTGCAAAAATATAGTCGACGAAATAAATTGTGAAAGTGTTTTAAATGCGAATCGGACAATGTTTTGGAATTTTTTAACCCCATGTGTGCGCTAGGTGCCTAAAAAGAGAAGGGGAAATTTGAAAATTTTTAAATTGCGATAACTTTTGACAGAGCTATTCAATCATTACGAGATTTTCAGGACATATTGACATTATTTAGTTGTAAGTTTGTGTAGTTTCATGAGCGTGTTGACAACCCTGTAACTAGGGCAGGCATTGAAAGTAAAAACCTCCAAATCATCGTCTCTCTTAAAAAAATGCCGCTTTTTCAAAAAAAGGCACTCATATGTAAATCTTATACTTTGTTTATATAGCCAAAGAAACAAATTTGATGTGGTATAACGGACACGCCTGGTAACCCTTGCCCAATTTACCTATATTTTTAGCATCAAAAACTTCTGATCACGGAAACTCACGATGCGATAAGTAGAATTAATTGAAATTTACAGAATGTATTGGTCTTAAATAAGACCAGATCTGATAGAAGTGATTTTGAAATGCTGTTGATTCTGTGCCAGTGGTGCCATCTTGAAAAATCACTAAATACTGCTTTTAGCCCTATAAATTCTGATTCAATCGTTCGATTTTGACGAAATTCACACAGTAGCTGGACCTTACTTTAAGCCACGTTTGGTAGAAATTTGGTTGAAAAATTCGGTTGGTGCTGCCAGCTATGATAATTTCGGTGTCTTAAATTTGAAAAAATAAAAATTTGGAAGTGAAAACATTCAAACCATCGAATATCCTAAAAAATGTCCGTTTCTTACAATAAAACCAATCTGTATACAAATCTTATGCTTAATCTACACTTTCAAAGTAAAACTTTGGAAATTTCATGTCGGACAAGAACGGTAACACTTTCCCAGTTAACCTATATTTTTAGCATCAAAAACTTCTGTTCACGGAAACTCACGAACCACTAACCAGATACAACTGAAATTTACAGAATGCATTGGACTTAAGTAGGACCAAGTCTGATAGAAGCGATTGTGGGCAACTCTGTGCCAGTGGTGCCATCTTGAAAAATTGCAAAGAAAAAAACTGCTTTTTGCCCTATGAAATGTGAATAAGTAACCAGATTTTCATGAAATTGACACAGTAGCTGAACCTTACTTTAAACTCTGTTTGATAGAAATTTGCCAGCTATAGTAATTTTTGTGTCTTTGGTTTTGAAAATTCGCTCAGGAAAATAAAACTTTTTGCCCTATAACTTCCAGTGCAGTCATAAAATCAATACGAATTTCATACAATTAATGAAACGTATCAAAAACATTATTCAGGCCAAATTTGGTTGAAAAGCCACGATAGAGTTGCCATCTATTGTTGATTTTGTGTTTAATTGCAATATCTTTATTAAGCGGTTTTATCGTAGAATTTTCAAATGGTAATTATATTTTAGTGACAATAAACAGCAAATATTAAGTTTTCGATTATTTGAAAAAAACTCGCTGCAGGTAACCTTAAATTTCTTTATACTCCTATAACTTCGAATGTAGTATAACAACGTGAAGCAGATGTGATATATTCTTGGCTTTGATACTGGCGAAAGGTTGCCAGCACGAGTCGGTTGTGCTACTTTTGTATCAATAAATGCTTACAGTTAGTATTCATACCGGAAACATTAACAATGAAAATAAATAACCGATGTTTCAATACCCAAAGTTCTGCAAATTTTTCGGATCGCAGCCCCAAACACCAACTTCAGTTATAGTGCTGCAGGTACGGAGCATTTTCTTCATTGATGTTATATGAGATGCTGCTTTCAAAATTTTGTGAAATGAGCAACTGATAACGAATATAGTTTACCCGTGTTTTGCTCTCATAAACGTTGAAATTCATACCAGTGGTAATATCTGAAACCTTCCACCATATGAGCTATAATGCATTCTTGAGACCAAAGCAAAAAATGGCGTTTGAAACAGTTTGGTGGTAATAAGCAGCTCATGTGGTGGAATATTCACTCAAAACCTGCACGATTCTCCTACTGTTCTTCGAACATTAGTATTTTTAGCGGTACAGGTGCGCTAGAGTTTTTAATCATTGTGAATACGAGTGTGGAGTGATTATTTCCACGACTTACTTTACCCCTGATTTAAATCAGGTACCTAATTAGAGTTAGGTGAACTCAAAGCTTGGTGCGCGGACCCTCGTCTGAACCTGGATTCAAACCAGGGTCCCCACACGCTAGAAGCCAGTGCTCTACCCCCCCAAATTCTTGATTGCGGTACTGGTAGAGTCTTGCCAGCGTCGAACATTTTCATCATTTTTTTTACAAGGAGATGCTACCATTATATTTGTAAGAAGAAAATTGCTGGTTCCATACTTTCGAAATGCACTGCATCAATTTTAAATGTTCTTAAAACTAGTTTTGGAGATTTCCCTACGAAACTTCTAAGTTCAAAGACTGATCCATTGCCATATTTGGTAATCTCTCTAAGCACCGTTCGGCAAAAATTACACCACCAGCTTCTAGCGGACCGAATCTGGCTGAGGAGAGGCAGCTTAATAATTATTTTGCAAGTCGTGCCCGGAAGCAGGCAAATTGAGGTCGAGGTCAGGAGACGGTCAGTCGAAATTAGTTGTATGGGTGTGACAGTGCACGTAATTAGTGTGGTTTGCCATTTCTATTGTTCGAATGATTCAGGCATAAGTGCTTAAAATCACTAAAAATATTGATAGTTGCACGACGAATTGTCATCACGTTATGATATCGGATGACAATTCATATGCACCGGAACACAGCACCCAGTCAACGGGCGGCCAGATGATAAATTGGTTTTAAGTACGAGAACGAGAGAATCCTGTAAAGGTTATTGACTGTGATCATGGCTCCCTTCTTGTCTATAAATCAGCATAGACAACGTATATCATCTCTAAAGCTTATCAAAGCAATCCTGTTTTTTAAGCGGCGTATGGCAAATGGCTTTTGTGGGGCCAACATTCATATCACATCTAGCAAAACACATTTGAAAAAAAAAATTATTCAAATTTCCAAACTCTTTCCTTGCAACATACCACCTCTTTTGTATGGTTTCAATCGTATCTGCCTTGCATTGCATTTGTTTCAAGAATTTAATTTAACTTCGCTGGAGTGCACCTTAAACTGAATAAAAGATGATGAATTTGTAAACTTAATCGCTGGCCTTCTTATTGGGCGAAAGCCCGAAGGACCTTTCCTTTTCAGGGTCCGCGTATGGCCTGGCTTGCCAATGAATAACTAGTGTTTTTGTGGATTTTCAGCATTCTCTTTCATGGGAGCCAATTTTCTCTTTCTTCTTTTCGATGCATAAATCCATCGGGGGTCAGGGCTTCGCCACCATCGGGGGCCCGGGGCTGTCTGCCTCACCCGTGTTCCTGCGAAAAAAAGAGGTAGTATTTCTTCCCCTTTCCCGCGTAAAATTTTTCAGCTTTCTGCCTCCGTGCGTCGACACGTGCACTGTTTCTGGTTAGTCAGCTCATGTACGGAACTAAGCCCCCTTTCCCGCCTTGAGTATATTTATTATACCAGTTTGCGGCTACAATGTAATGACGGATGAATTACACGTGGCATCCCGTTTTTCTAAGAGCCAGTCGACTCCTTGTTTCAAGAACCCACCCCAGCCACAGCGAGCTAGCAAAGCGGCGCCCCAGCATCCGTCGGGGTCAGTTAGAGGGTGCTCCGCTTATGCGGACGAGGGGCCTTCACGGCCATTTCTAGGGCACCCTGCTCTCGGGGCAATTCTGTTTTTTTTTTTTACTTTGCCTCTTGGATGGCACTAGTCATTCCACCTTTCCGACCTTAGCACTCTTGGTTCTGGACTTCGGTCTGGTTCTGAGTTGTGCTAAGGCCGCCTAAATCACACATTTCGCTACACTTAGCCCGGCGCACATTGTATGTGGAACAGAATATGGAAAGAGAATACGAACACAGCATTGTGTGCATAAGTAAGTTCTCTTGAATTGTATACATACGAATTTGTGTAAGGAAATACTAATTTTGAAAGAGACGAGACATGAATGAATTTTAATAGCAGTAGGTGAACGAAGTATTTTGATAATTTGATTCACTAAAATGATATTTTATAGTTTGTAATAATTGAAATACAGATTGGTTTCTTTACATTTTGGAATGAAAAAGATGGTGGGGCTAAGCTCTACTTGCCCCACACGTAGAGCCGCCGCTTAATGAATTGGTAAATTTAAAATTCTTGGTTTTATTATTGGGCGGAAGCCCGGGATGCCTTTCCATTTATCAGGGTCCGCGATGGACTGGCTGGCCTATAAGTGAATGCGTGTGCTATTTCCTTTTTTTCTTCTTTAGACTTCGGCCATTTCTTCTTTTTTTTGCCCAAGTCAGTGGATGGAGTGACTCTGCAACAAATGTGGTCGTGGCCCCAAGAACACCAGGGGCTTGAGGCTGTCTGCATCTTTTCGGGCCTGCTAAATGGAGGCATATTTCCCTGACTTAAATTTTCCTTTCTTTTGAAATATTTCAGCCGTCTTCAGATGCTAGCAACGTGCTTTGATACGTTTCGGCTGGGTTTGGCTTGCCAGCCCGTACCTGAACGCTATTTTTGGTCCTTTTGCGGACAAAAGCCCCTTTTCTTTCCCTTGTTGAATAGCATCTAGTATATTTTCAGGACAGATGAAATATACGTAGTGTCCTCCTTTTTTAGGAGCTAATCGAGCCCAATTTCAATGGCCCACCCCAGCCGCGTAGAGCTAGCAAACCGGCAAACCAGTATCCGTTGGGGTCGGATTAAAGGGTGATCTGCTAATAGCCTAGTGAAATTCGACATAAAAAAGGCGAAACTTCGGAAAAATTAGGGGAAAGCTGAATTTTGGTGTGAACCTTCATACTGGCGTGGTAAACAAAATGTCAAAAGTCGCCATCGATCCGAGTGCTGCGTTACTTTTTATACGGGGTCAAAGGTAACCAAAAATGACCTTTCCTAAATATCTCAGTAACGGTGTCGTCTACAGAAAAACAATGTATGACAAGTTTCTAGCTTAAAAAATTTTCAACAAAAAAGATTATGTAACTTTTTCTTGTAACCATAACCGTTTTTGAGATATATTGATCTAAACATTTGTAACTAACAGTATCCACTTTCTCAACTGCATGTTGATATTATCCAATTTTGATTACGACTTGGAATGTTTGTTAGTTTGGTTTTCTATGTTTAAAAGGCCGATGAGAACTTTTGACATTTTGTTCAACACGCCAATATCCAGGTTCACACCAAAATTCAGCTTTCCCCTAATTTTTCCGAAGCAGCATGTTAAATTTCCCCGGACTATAAAGCGGACGAGGGACCTTCACGGCCATTTCTAGGGTACCCTGCCCCCCGGGCACTTCTTTTTTATTATTTGCCTCTTGATGGTTTGGCATCACACCACCGTGTGTGTCAGTCTTGATCGGACTTTGGTCTGGTTGAGTGCTGCCACGCTCTCTCCAATCCAAAAATATTAACGAAATTGACTGAAATGGAATATCAGGCAATCAAAAACATATTTTAAGTGTTCTAGAAGCGTAATTTAATTAGTGAAAATGTCTCACTTATGAGTCTTGACATAGCTTAGAGTTATTTTTAGAGTGAAATTCAACACAAGATTTATTGAAGCTATTATATTTTTAATTAATTCAAACTATTTGCATCAGCGTTTAGGGCACTTTTATCATAGCTAAATAAACGTTTTATTCACTTCTTAAAAAACATTGGAAAATTTTGTGGTCGAGAAGGTCCAAATCGGGCTCTTCGGTCAGCCCAAGGTCCAAATTGCGTTCTTCTGTTAGGTCTAGTTCCCGGATAATTTCCTGCCTGTTGTTGTTGCCGCAAAAGTCGCTGCACTGTCTGTTCTATGTACACTTTCCAGGAAGGTCCCGGAAAATGTCCTGGTTGTTGCTGTTGCCGCAAAAGTCGCCGCACTGTCTGTTCTATGTACACTTTCCAGGAAGGTCCCGGAATTTGTCCTGATTGTTGCTGTTGCCGCAAAAGTCGCTGCACTGTCTGTTCTATGTACACTTTCCAGGAAAGCCCCGAAGATATGCGCAGATCTTTGCAATTATGTCACACAATTAGAACTTGAAATTCAAAAGAAGTTGCTACGTTTTACTTACTGGAACCGTGTCTACAATTGTAGCGCCTGAGCTCACATTCGTTCGCAAATGTCAGTGGATTCTCATATTGGTCGGTGGTCCAAACTGGATTAAAACCATCATAACATGTGTCGCACTCAGGAGCAAGAATAGTAGTAGTATCTTGCCCCATTATAGTAGGCAATACCACTGAAAAGAATTATGTTTAAGGATAATCATTCCAAAAATATATGCTTCTGCCTACCGAATAATAAAGAAAAAATACCAAAGAACATTTTGTCAAAGCCTTGAGTTTAGTAACTAGCGTGAAACCTGACCCAAACTCAGCTTTATATCTAACTGTGAAACCCGAAATTTCACCCGAGCTTAATTCAATGTCAGCGTTTAGCAAATACTTTACTTGTTTGCGGAAACAAAAACGAATTCATTTAAGTACAGTTTAATCGATTTTATTCTACGAATTCTGTCAAAACACTTGAACAACTTTATTGATACTCAACTGTAGCCAAGAAAAAGTCAACACACGTGTTTTGAAGAGAAGCTATTAAATATTGATGTTGTGCTTGTTTGAATAATATCCATTTTCTCATGAAAACTGAGCTCACACAAATCTTATCCCAATGTTAAACAATAAAAGGTATGGTTTCAGACATATCTCTCGATGAATAAGTTTGATCAGAAACCGTGATTTAACTAAGAAATTTCGTATTTGAGCTATCTGAGCCTAAGCCCACACTGGGCGCTTACTTACTGTGAAAATATCAAAGACTACTTTATGTAGCTTTAAGCTCACATTGAATAAGTTTTATATTGTCAGAGACAGGAAGCACCATTTTTGAGGATTCACATAGTTCACTTTTACTTCAAGTAGATCCAATTTTCGACTTCATCAAATCATATAAATCATATAATTGCCCACACCTTCAAGGCGCAGACGCACCTTGCAGTTTAGTTAAATAATTTTGAATTCCTATTCATGAAACGTATTCAAACCAAAATGAGGTGAGTCTTTTTGGCAATCAACGTAGAATAAATAAATTTGTTTAAAAATTAAAATTACTTTTGAGGATATCACAATTTGAAAATAGAGAAGTGGTCGCCTTTTGATTGAGGGTGCTGGCAAAGGGTCAGCACCAAGTATTTTCGTTATTTTAACATCAACAGATGCTCTTATTGAATTCCTTGGAGACACACATCTATAACGAAACAAAACAACAAACGTTTAAATTATCCAAATTTTGCGGATAGGTACTTCAAAAATATTTCCATAACTGTAACTTCTGTAATAATTTACAGGCTGTGTTGATCTTGACGTGAAACATTTGTGATAAATTCTTGATGGCGGTACTGGTAGAGTCTTGCCAGCGTTGAATATTTTCATCATTTTTGTACTAGGAGATGCTGCCATTATATTTGAAAGAAGAAAATTGTTGGTTCCATACTTTCGAAATGCACTGCATCAATTTTAAATGTTCTAAAAACTAGTTTTGGAGATTTCCCTACGAAGTTTTTAAGTTCAAAGACTGATCTTTTGCCATATTTGGTAATCTCTCTAAGCACCGTTCGGCAAAAATTACGCCACCAGCTTCTAGCGGACCGAATCTAGTTGAGGAGAGGCAGCTTAAGAATTATTTTGCAAGTCGTGGCCGGAAGCAGTCAAATGGAGGTTTAGGTCGGGAGACGGTCGGTCGAAATTAGTTGAATGGGTGTGACAGTGCGCGTAATTAGTGTGGTTTGCCATTTCTATTGTTCGAATGATTCAGGCATAATTGCTTAAAATTACTAAAAATATTGATAGTGCAGGACGAATTGTCATCACGTTATGATACCGGATGACAATTCATATGCATCGGAACACGACACCCAGCCCACGGACGAATTGGTTTTAAGGACGAGAACGAGATAATCTTGTTTTTTAAGCGGCTTTGGCGGCATATGGCTTTTGTGGGGCCAACATTCATAACTGCCTGCGGTATCACATCAAGCAATTAGCATCGTTAAGATTTAAGGGGCAGCATCTCGTGTCTCGCAAACGTAGCATTGATAGTACGCAGCGATCCTTTAGTATAAACCACAGCGTAGGCTGCATTGACATTTCAACAATTGCGTTATATTAGCGCGAACAGAGTAGTTAAAAGTATTTATTTGCGCAAATTTAATCAGATTCCGATTTGAGCTCCAAAATTTGAATATTTCGACTTTGTGGAGGCATGAGTAAGTAATTCTTATGATGTATAAAATCAATACAACATCTAAACTTTATCGTGAAGATGAATTTTGACAACTGACCATTATCTGACAATTCTTTGGAGTGAAAATTTCGAGTATAGAAAAAAGCTGAGACTTTGCTGATTTCTGGCAGATAAAATTTCGTATTGAAAAGACATTTGCACAATTCAATTTTCAAATTCAAACACCGAGTGCCCCTTTTAAATCTGCTTGAACAATTCAGTAATAAATGACGCTTTTCCAAACACTTCAGGCATAGTCCATTTGCTTGACGATGGTTAGTTTTTTAGCATAACTGAGATAGTAGAAATGGAGTGGACATCGACGGTATAACTTTCTACCAATAGCAAAATCAGTTCTTCTTAAATATCTTATGTGAACATAAAATTTACTCAGCATTAAAATCTGCACAAAGGTTTGATACATCAAATTCATGTACAATCAGTAGTTTTCGAGATATGAGGCTGAGAAATTTTTCAGCCGAGCGCATAATTCCTTATCGTTTGCATATAATAGTGTATACAGACTATACGATGCAATTAAACCTATAAAGTTCGTGTAATGCACCCAAACCTACAATGCTTTCTTTCTAAGGTGTAGTTGAAGTGGAGCTTTCTACTTAAAAACGTAAGTCTATAGTACAGGGTGTTTTTTTATAGGCATAGAACTTTAAAATGAAATAAAATACGGATAAGTTGTTTTGATTGCCATGAAATTGGATCTATTGGAAAGATAATTTGCTGCCATTTTAATTTGAATAGAATTTTGGGCATGTGAGCGCCACGACTAGCGCGAAGGAAGTCCGAACGAGAGGTCCAATTTTCGATTACTCTAACCAATAATTGGGGCCGTATCTCGCCAATAACGCGGCGAATGTTATCTTCCAAATTGCCAAACGTCTCGGGTTTGTCAGCGTAAACGACTGCTTTGACCTATACTCACAAGAAATAGTCCAGCGGTGTTAAATCACAAGATCTTGCAGGCCAGTTCACAGGTCCAAAACGAGAAATTATTATCAAATACTTCTTTCAATAAGTCGATGGTTGCACCAGCTGTATGGCATGTAGCGCCATCCTGTTGAAACGAGAGGTCCCTTGCATTACGGCAAGTCAATTTCCGTCAAATCATTGATCATGGCTCTATAGTGTTATTCCCAGCAGCATTTTTGAAGACATATGGACCAATTATTCCACCGATCCATAAAGCACAGCAAACAGTAGCCAAGTTTATAATCCAGATCGATTTAGACTGGCTCAGACCGACTTGGATTGAAATAAAAATGGCTGCTAACTCAATGTAGGTCTTCGATGTGACAGGATCGACCAAGTCACTTGAAACGCAATTGAGTTTTAGATTTCATGTGGGTGTTTTCGTGCGATAGCGGACACGGTAATTTTTGGAAATTTGAAAGTGAAAAAATGTGAATACTGGTTCAAATGGACAATCAAAGACTTCTGATATCAACAATAATAGTGAATTATCTTTGTCAGCGTCAATTAATAATGAATTATCTTTGTCAGCGTCAATTAATAATGAATAATAATGAATAATTAATAATACTAACACATGTACCTGAATTAAATTTTATGGCCCTACCTCTAATAAAAGATACGGAAAAACCTCAAAATAAATTGAAAGGCTTACATTCATTTCTAGTTCTTTATTAAATTTGCATTTGTGTGAAAAGGATAGTATTTTCACAAAACACTTTTCCATTGTTTACCTAACTTACTTTTACCTAGCATACGGGTTGCAAAACAAATCATCCACCATCCACCTGTTTATTATTCTGGTATTTTTTATTGTAACTGTATTTACAGACACGGTCCGACTCTCCTTCATTAGTAAGTAAAACCAAACGATCGCACATTTTGTGAAACGTAAGAAACATGCCCTGCTAACAGTATAAGTAAAATTTTTTCGCATCAGTTTTTACAACATGTGGGATTGTCTGAAGTCGTTATAAGTCCTCGTGCGTTCTGGTTCCAAAAAAAGTATTTAGTCCTGCATGATAATATTATTGGTGCTTCGGTGTGAATTTCATTTCCATTGTATTGTTTTCACTCCCAATAATTAAGGGATGTTCTCTTCCATTTTCATCTGCTAAATAGCTTAAGGCTAGTTAATTCCAATCAAATTTGTCCACTCAAGAAGCATGCAATATACATATAGTTTTGCCTATTTTCAAATTATTTACATGAACTAACATGTGAAAATATATGTTGCTGTGAAAATAAATGTTGCCACAAAAAGAAGCCTCCTGCAAAAATATGTTGCTGCTCCAATATGCGAGCATACCTATAGTTACAATTATATTATTCTTATTCTAAATTCCATGTTATTTTCCTTCGAATCTCAAAAAAATATCCAAAACGCATATATGCTCGATTTATAAATTTCAAGTGTTCAAAAATTTCATTCACTTCCACAATGGTGAAGTATGCCGCATTGGAAAGTCACATACATAAGTGAAGTCGGCTTCGAATTTTTCAATCCTCAATCGCTCGATCCGCGTCTTTTAACACCCAAGTCGTTCCGATATATATATATATATATATATATATATATATATATATATATATATATATATATATATATATATATATATATATATATATATATATTTATATACATATATATATATATATATATGTATATATATTTATATGTGTAGATATATATATATATATATATATATATATATATATATATATATATATATATATATATATATATATATATACGAGTCTATCATCAAAAAAATTCAGTGATTATTTCGTGGGAACGCGCCATCCGATTTAGCTGAAACTTTCAGGATACATTGATGTACATGCAGAATAGGTCCAGGTCTCACCAAATGCCAATTATATTTAACCCTTTGGTGCCAGCGGCCATTTTAGTGATGTTTTTAATATACCCTTTATTCCGTTTACAAATAATTTTTGCAAAATTTAAGCTAACGAAATGAATTTTGAACGTGTTTCAAATGTAAATAGAATAATGTTTTGGAGTTGTTTTGACCATGTGTGCGCTAGGTACCTAAAAAGAGATCGAGAACATTTGAAAATTTGAAAATTGCGATAACTTTTGACACAGCTATTAAATCATTATGAACCTTTCAGGACATATTGGTATTATTAAGTTGTGAAATTGTGTTCCTTTTAATGAGCATGTTGACAACCTTGTAGCTCCGGTAGACGCTGAAAGTGAAAACCTTCATCGACTCTCCTGAAAAATTGTCCCTTTTTGGAACAAAAGCCTCTCATATATAATTCTTATGCTTTGTCTACATAGCCAAAGTAAAACATTTGAAATTGTACAACGGGCAAAAATGGTTACCCTTCCCCAAATTACCTATATTTTTAGCATCAAAAACTTCTGTTCACGGGAACTCACGACCCGATAATCAGATACAGTTGAAATTTACAGAATATATTGGTTTTAAGTAGAACCAGGTCTGATAGAAGTGATTTTGAAATACGGGCGATTCTGTGCCAGTGGTGCCATTTTGAAAGGTACTAAGTATAATAACTGTTTTTAACCCTATATATTCTCATTCAGTCATTTAACTTTATGAAATTCACACAGTAGCTGAACCTTACTCTAAGCCACGTTTGGTAGAAATTTGGATGAGAGGGATCCTACCACTGCGATCTCCTGGGTCTATTGTGCCTCCTTTGCGTTATGTCCTATAGGATGTCTAGGCTTCTAATGAACCTGGATATGTTCCTTGACGGGACATTTGTGATGTCTTTGATGGAAGGAAGAGCAGAGCCAAGTAGCTCGAATCTTCTTCTCGCTTGTGCTGGACAGACTGTGAGCAGATATTCTACACGCTCTGTCGTTTCCCCCCAGTATCTGCAGCGGTCGTCCTGCTCCTCACCTATCCTGTGGAGGTACTTTTTGCATGGAAGGTGTTCTGTCAATGCTCCGCATAGGGCTCTTATGCCACTTTTGCAGAGAGCCACTGCTTCTTTCGCTCTTTTATTATCGAAGCCAAGGTATTTTTTTGAGTGGTTTAAACCCTCAATATTAAGCCAGTAGTCTTTGATCTTCTTCTTGCTCCATGTTTTAATTTCCTTTTCCGTATCTGCTTTTGTAAAACCCCAGTACGGAGAAGGACCTATGAAGGGCATTTTTGCTCCTTTTGTGGCTCTAGTATCAGCTTCCTCGTTTCTTCGGTGCCCCTCATGGCCGGGGCCATATCAACTCGAGGCTGTTCTGTGCCCCTATTTCATTTAGGGCCTCTCTCACCTCTAGGAGAATAGCCGAATTTATTTGATCGCAATTTAGATTCAATTATGAGAGCCACTTGACTATCTCCACAATCCATCTTTGAACCATCCGTATACCACATTTGCGCTCCTTTGTACGAAGGAGGTGGTCCATCCTTCCATTTGTGACAAATTGTGACCTTGAACCTCTTCTCGAGTGCTGCCTCAGTTTTTATTTGGTCGCTGAGGTTTAACATTTCCATTATGGGCCTGACGTCCTCCAGAATTTTTAGGTGGCCTTTAAGGCCCCCTGATTTATACCTGTAGGCCTGTTGTAGGCTAACGGCTTGTCTCGCTGGTTCCTTCTGAATGTTGAGGTGCAGCGGTTCAAGGTTTAGAAGTGCCTCCATTCCTGGACAGGCCATCTTTTGAAGCTTGTTGAGCCTATTAATAGCAGTTTTTTGTAGCTGCAGCTGCATACAGGAGGATAGGTCTCACCATTTGTTTGTATGCCCATAGGGTCTGCCTTGGAGATAGTCCCCAATTGCGTCCAAGCATTTGCTTTGTCGCCCAGAATGCCTTAGTGGCCTTCATTGTCGTTTTGTTTAGATGATTGTCGCAGGTGAGTTTCCTATCTAGGTGTATTCCTAGATATGTTACCTCTTCCTGCAGACATACGACTGTACCCCTAATATTTAGGACTCCTATTTCGATTTTTCCTTTTCTGGTGAATGGTATTATGCTAGTTTTCTGAGAATTAATGGATAGACCCTCTTTTTCACACCATTGGGCTGTTTCATTTAAGGCTTTTTGCATTCTGGACTTCACGGTATCCACGTGTGAGTCTCTTATTATTACCGTAATGTCGTCCGCGTAGCCGAGAGCAGTTAGGGCCTTACTATTGAGGGTCACGAGAAGGTCATTAACTAGTAGGGACCATAGCAGGGGGATAATACCCCTCCCTGTGGACATCCCGCCTTTAGCCACAGTGTCCGCCTTTAGCTTCGCCTCCCCCAGCTCCGCAACCACACTTCGATTCCTTAGTATTTTGCTCGCCCATTTCACTACTTCTTGAGGAGTATCCCTCCTCTGGAGACCGACGTATACTGAGTCCTGTCGTGCATTGTCAAAGGCTCTTTCTATGTCCATGAAGGCACATAGTGCGACTTTCTTGCATTCCAATGCCTTTTCTATTATTTGTGTCAGCTTATGTGTAGCTGATATAGTTGATTTGCCTTTTTGGTAGGCAAATTGAAATTTGTGAAGTGGCATCTTTGTCAAAGGATTTATAGGTCAATCAGTTTTTCTATGGTCTTTAACAAAAAAGATGTGAGGCTACTTGGCCTGTATGATTTTGGCAGGTTGGCCGGTTTGTGGCCACCTTTAGAGATGAACACAACCCGCGCCAGTCTCCACAATTTTGGTATATAGCTGAGTTGCAAGCTCACTCTTAATATGTGTACCAGAATGGTTTTTAGTTTCCCTGTCGCTCTTTGTAGCAGAGCTTGGTAAATTCCGTCTGGTCCTGGTGATTTAAAGGGTTTGAAGAAGTTTATCACTCATTCAACCTTTTCATATGTGATGATTTTTTTGAGCAGAGGAGGTGAGTGAAGTATCCGATCAGGACTGTCCTCTTCTTCCTCAGCCTCATTGCTTATTTCGCACCCTGGAAAGTGTGTTCTAAGCAGCACTTCCAGTGTGTCGTCAAAGGTGGGCGTCATCCCTCCATCTGGAGTTCTTAGTAGTCCTATATGGCCTTGATAGCCTTTGGATAGAGCTTTCTGGATCCTGGCAGTCTCTGGGATACTATTGAGACTATCGCAGAAGGCACTCCAGGCCTTCCTTTTGGATTTTCTTAGCTCTTTGCTGTATTCTGAGAGTTTCTTTGTATAGGCCTCCCAGCTTGATGTGATTTTAGCTCGGTTGAACTCCGTTCTTGCGGCTCTTCTAAGTTTTTCTAACTCCCTATTCCACCATGGCACCCTCATCTTGGAAGCACTGTTTTTCTCAGGGCAGTTATCGTGGTATGATTCGAGGATTATTCTGGTGACCTTGTCCACATTGTCCTCCAGTTCCGTCCTCGTACTGAAGCTCGGGTGCAGACCGTAAAGTCCCGCTGTAAGGCTATTTTGATAGCCTTCCCAGTTCGTACACTTTGGTTGCCTGTACTTTACCCCTTTTACAATATCTTTTCCTAGCTCGAAGTTTATATGCCTATGATCAGAGAAAGAAGCGACTCCTAGGACATTCCACTTCTTCACTAAATGCGCTGCATTGTTTGACACCAACGTAAGGTCTAGTAACTCTTGCCTGTTAGGTGTCACGAAGGTTGGCGTTTTGCCCTTATTTGCTACAGACAAATTGATGTTCAGGAGGAAGTCTAAAAGTAACTCACCTCTAGTATTGACGTCACTACTCCCCCATGCTGTGTGATGAGCGTTGGCATCGTATCCAATAATCAGCATTTTGTTCTTGCTTCTGCAGTGGCTAACAAGTCCTTTGATATTATTACTTGGGACTTGATCCTCATCTCCTGGGAAGTATACTGAGGCAAATAGCGCCTCCACTATTCCTCCTTCGATTGGGACCTGTACTTGGACCGCTACTGTGTCCCTATTTGTGTATTCTGGAATCAGAAGAAAGTTAATATTTGTGCTAATTATTATTACCGCCCTCGGGTTTTCTTCCCCTGCGGCCCAAATTAACTTACTATTTTTTGTGTTCAGGCCATTTATTCTGCCTTTGTAGAGCCTTGTAAATAAAGAGCCCGGTAATCTTTATTTACAAGGCTCTTGCATTAGCCCCAATTTATAGGTGCCCGAGGCAAACCTGCTGCTTACTTCCGCCGAGGCAGCTTTGGTATGATGCAGGTTCACCTGTAGACACCTCATTCCCTTTTTTCGCTTAGTTGGGAGCCGCTGGGACTTGGTGTTGCCTCCATGCCGGTTCCACTGCCCTCCGTATTGGTGGTTGGAGTGACCACAGGCTCCGATGTTTTCCCGCCTGACTTTTTGACGTTCAACTTAACTTGCGCAAACCGGAAGCTAATGTTGCCGTGTCCGTCTGCTATTTTGGTAGCAGAGGCCTGGTCCGCCGCTACTACTAGCATGGCGCACTTGCCTTTATTTTCCCTGAAGAGGGCTCTCCAGGACTTAACATTGAGGTCCTCATTCTGGCGTTCTACGAAGGCCAGGATCCTCTCCGTAGGCAGATCCGCTGCATTTGGGAAGTAGCCAACAAGGGTTTAGGATTAGGAATCAGGGATTCCTCCGTGGCCCATAGGTTGGTCCCTTCCCACGGCCTTATATTCTGGGCTTCCGCCCTTATCCACTCCGCCGTTGGTGAGAATTCCCTGGGGAAAATCTTTCATCATTACCGCCATTTTCACACCCTGCAAGGCTCCGCTGTAGGTTATTTGTCGTTGTCTTTTGCTGGGTTCAGAGTGTTTTGGGGCCACATCGATGCCCCTTATTTTCTTTGGTTGCCTATCTTCAGGAGTGCCATCCTTGGATCTAGGCCTTTTCTTATTGGCCTCTGGTGCCTTTGTTAGGAGGGCCTTTTCCCTAGCCTTTTCTGTAGACATGCTTTTTCGTATAAAGAACTTCATGCGCTTTCTGGCTGCACCGCTCATGTTCTTCTTTTTTGGAGTATCTTTTTTGGAGTTTTCGATGCCTCCTGCGAAGTCATGTTAAGTGCTTCCATACTGCGCGAGAGCTCCTCTGCGATTTGTATCGAGAATCTGCCGTCAGACGTAGAGGGGGAGGCTGCGGGAGCCTCTGCTGCCTTTACTTCTTCCAGTTTACCTCTCCCTTTTTGTGAAACTGGCTGGGATATTTGATCCTCGCCTTGTCCACCTTTGTTTTTTGGTGTGAAGCTATATTCCACTCTCCTCTTGCTTTTGCCCTTCTTGTGCCTTTGTTGCTTGGAATCATCATGGGATTTGAGCTTCATATGTTCCCTTAATTCCTTTGAGGATTCACTGGGGAGCACTGCAGCTCCACTGATGGATGGCTTTCGGGCCTTTAGATTTGGGGCACTTAAGACAGTCTCCTTCTTTTTTTGCTTTGGTTCCTTCAATTTTGGTCCCACGAGTAAGAGGAATACAAAAGACCAGCCGTATTATCCTCTGTATTCCGGCCTAGGCATTAAATTAGACGGGCTCTTGCGATCCGACACCCGAATTCGCATATTAGCGACTGCTTCACCCAGCAGCCATTCAGCCCTTGGCATATGCTGTTCCATCACTGGCTTGGGGTTTTTTTCCTTAGGGGTTGACTCCACAAAGCGTGAATAATATTAGCCAATCTTTCTTTCACGGCAGATTGTTACCGGCAGCACCGCGAGGAGGTTAAGATCACACTTCCATCAGCCTGAATAGTTACGGCACGTGAAAATTGCTTCTCCGTGTTATTCCCCCTATTCATCTGATGATTATTCCCCCTATTCATCTGAATACATTGATAGTGTATTACGTCTTCCCACCAGTTTTAGTCACTCACAGACAATATCTTCGAAAATCAGTTTTCTGGCGGTTCTGATGTGCTAGAGTTTATCCTTTTTTAAATGTTGGCCGATTTCGGCCATGAAAATTGTGCGCACAATGAAATTGAACCAAAACAATTGACTAAAACTGAAACTTTGGTATTCAAAGATATGTCCTCTCTAAGAGTAAGCTGATTGATAAAAATGTCTCACTTAGGAATTTTGACATAGCTCAGATTTATTTTTTTAATTAAATTCAACACAAAATTTATTGAAGCTATTATATTTTTGATTAATTCAAACTATTTGCATCAGTGATCGGAACACTTTTATCAGAGCTAAATCAACGTTTTATTCAAATCGGGTTCTTTCGTTAGGCCTAGGTCCAAATTGGAGTCTTCGATAAGGTCCACGTCTAATTTGGGGACCTTTATTGGGCCAAGGTCCCGATGATTGTCCTGGCTGTTGCTGTTGGCGCAAGAGTCGCTGCACCGTCTGTTCTATATACGCTTTTATGAAAGATAGCAAAACTGGATTGAAATCATTACGACATAGCTGGATCGCAGGGCTCGCAGTGGTAGTAGTATTTTGCCCCATAATAGTAGGCAATACCACTGAAAAAAAAAATTATTTTAAGAGACCATCATTCCAAAAATTTTTGCTTCCGCCTACCCAACAACAGAGAAAAAATACCAAACAGCATATTGTCAGAGCCTTGAGTTTAGCAGCTAATGCAAAACATGATCCAAGCTCAGCTTTATATGTAACTTTGAAACCCGAAATTCCACCCGAGCTTAATTCAATGTCAGCGTTTAGCAAATACATACTTGTTTGCGGAAACAAAAACGAATTCATTTAATTGCAGTTCAATCGATTTTATTCTACGAATTCTGTCAAGCCACTTGAGTAACTACAGAAAAAGTAACTAATTAAAAGCTACTTTCTTTATTGATACTCAATTGCTACCAAGTTTAAGTCAATATGCGTGTTTTGAAGAAAAGCTATTGCATATTGATATTGTGCTTGTTTGGATAATATCCATTTTCTCATGAAAACTGAGCTTACACAGATCTTATCCCAAATGTTAAACAATAAAAGGTATGGTTTTAGACCTATAGACCATTTGATGAGCAAATTTGATCAGAAACCATGATTTAATTTAGAAATATCGCATTGCATTTAATTTCATAGATATGAGCTATCTGAGCCTAAGCCCACACTGGGCGCTTGCCTACTGTGAAAATATCAAAGATTACTTGATGCATCCGTAAGCTCACATTGAATGATTCACATATTATCGGAGACAAGAAACACAATTGGGGTGGTTCGCGTTTCCATACTTCCGTACTTCGTGTTTACTTCAATAGCTCTCGACTTCATCAAATCATATAAATCATATAATTGCCCACACGTTCAAGGCACATATGCACTTTGCACTTAAGTGAAATCATTTTAAATTTCTATTCATGAAATGTATTCAATCTTTATTTTTCTTTAACTGCTACCTTTGTAATAGAAGCTTCAGTTAGTTTTAAAATCTTACATGCTAAAACAAGTGATGTGCACTCCTCACAGTTGAAGACGTGAACATTTTGGACCCAAGTTACTTTATTGACTTAAAGTCAAACAGCAAAGCTATGATCTGTGTTCTAGAATTACAATGTTCAAGGTTCATGCAAAAGAGTTTAAAAGCAAAGAAAGTGGCTACGCAAGTTGTTTTTTTTTCTACATTAGAGATGGAAGGTCAAACGGGTCAGTCATACGATGAGTTAGTATTTTTATACTTGGACAATACAAGGACGTTCTTAAGCTTTATAAATCAGAAATTAGGAAAGCCAAATGGAGCTCTTGGAAAGAGCTGTGCGGTAGGATCGAGACCACATCGGAAACGGCGAGACTTCGAAATCTGCTGGCTAAACGCCCTGTCACGCCTAGCCTGGTATGTAAGCTGGATAGGAAGTGGACAAGCAATAGCTAGGAAACGCTGAGGGTCCTCGTAAACACTCACTTCCCGGGCTGTTTGGATAAATCCTCCCTCTTCACTGGTCAACAGGCGTCCGTTCTGCATGACATAGAAGGCATTGACGAAGTTGTCACCAAGCCGAGGCTTGTCTGGGCAATTGGCACCTTCAAGCCCTTCAAGTCCCCCAGGTCCGGATGGGGTCCTACCGGCCATGCTAAGACACGTGCTTGCAGCCTAGAGGACCGCTAAGGTTGTATTTATACCCAAGGCAAGTAAAATCAATCACGCTTACCCCAAGGACTACAGGCCAATTAGCCTGACTTCCTTCCTCCTTAAAGTTTTCGAATCTCTACATCAAACAAAGTCTTGGATCTCAAACTCTATTGAGAGCCCAAAATGCGTACATGAAAGGGAAATCCGTTGAAACGGCTCTCCATAGGGTAGTCTTCGAAATAGAAAAGGCACTCAACTATAAAGAATACGCTCTGGGAGCCTTTCTAGACATTGAGGGCGCTTTCAATAATGTGCACACAACAGCCATTTTGGAGAGCCTCCACGCAACCAACACCCACCCCGCTGTTCGCAGCTGGATAAGCAATATGCTTAAACAAAGGCACATAACGGCTGAGTGGGCGGGGCTCAAATCACTAGGCAGGTCCATAGAGGCACACCGCAGGGAGGAGTTCTATCCCCTCTCTAGTGGAACCTGGTTATATATACAATTTTGGATAAGTTGAAACGCAAAGGACTTACGGTTGTGGCCTATGCCGATGACATTGCTATATTAGTCTCGGGCAGGTTTCCGCACTCCCTCGGCCAGCTCATCGAGTATGCTCTGAGGCTGGTTGAGGAATGGGCAAACACCGTGGGCCTCGGCGTCAACTCCAATAAAACTGATCTTGTGCTTTTCACTAGGAAGTACAAAATCCCTGAATTAGCCTCAATCAGGTTGAGCGGCGCCAGGTTAAGGCTCAAGTCACAAACTAAGTACTTGGGTCTTTTTCTGGACAGCAAGCTCACCTGGAAGGCGAATTTAGAGGAGAGAGTTAAGCGGGCAAGCAATGCGATTTACGCCAGCAAGAGAGTACTGGATAAAACGTGGGGTCTAAGCCCTGCTGTAACGCATTGGATCTATATGGCGATAGCCAGACCTATCCTGGCTTATGGATGCTTGGTCTGGTGGCCAGCTGTAAATAAGACTACCTTTGCCAGCATGACGAACAGAGTCCAGCGGTTGGCGGCTCTCTGTACCACAGGTGCCTTAGCCTCGACTCCTTCGTCTGCACTGAACGTCCTGCTTCATCTCCCTACGCTTGACCTCTTCGTAAGGGTCGCTGCCGCAAAAGCTGCTGTCAGGCTTAGGGAATCGGGATACTTCGAGTCACGATCCTTCGGTCACAGCAGTATTGAGCGGGGGTACGCAAGTAGCAGCGACTACTTGGTCCCCACTCTGTGCTTCGAGCGGGGATATCAAGCGACTGTGGGGGATGGGCAGGAGTGGAATCAGCAAAGGGACGCTCTTAGCATCTGCACTGACGGCTCTAAAACGGCTGTACTGCAACATGTTCTGCAGATGCAACTATTAAAGCAGCCTTCAGGCTTCCTAACCACTGTAGTATTTTTCAGGCGGATTTTTTTTGCGATACGTAAAGCCGCAGACCTAGCACACGCCAAACATACCACAAGTGAGGAAATCAACATCTTTACAGAGAGTCAAGCAGCGGTCAAAGCTCTGATGTCTTACACATACAAATCGAAGTGTGTACTGGACTGTATTCAGGCCCTGAACAGACTGGGCAGCCACAGTAGACCCTGATTTTTCTGGGTTCCTGGTCACAAGGGCATTGATGGAAACGAGAGGGCGGCTGCGCTAGCCAAGCACGGAGCTAGCCTTCCCCTGTCAGGATCGGTTGACATTTTAACTCCAATCCAGACGATCAAATACTCTATCGACTCCAATGTGATGCAAGGTGCGATGTGCAGATGGCGTGCAACTCAGACCTGCAAGCTTATCAAAATCATGTGGGGGTCATACAATCACGCAGCGACTAAGTTCCTAAGTAAGTAACGCGGACTGACTGCAAGCGGCTGGTCGGTGTCATAACTGGCCACTGTCCTGTAGCAGCTCATGCCATGAAAATGGGGCTGCAGCGACACACCTGTAGGAAGTGTCAAGTGCCGGGAGTCTCTGAAACAATCGAACACCTTCTGTGCCACTGCCCGGCACTGGGGAAAACCAGGCAACGCTGCTTCGGTGAGCCCTGGCTGGTGGATCTCTCACATGTGGCGGAGCAGAGGCTGAAGGACATACTTCAGTTCGCAAAAAAGTCCGGGGCCTTCGATGGCCGTTTGGACTGAACTTTCCTTCTCCGGGTCCATTTATCTGGTATCGCTACGGACCAAATGGGTCTATGTATGGCCATGTGCTAGCCAGTTGAACCTAACCTAACCTAGTATTTTTTTGCAAGCTTGTTGGGGTGATGAGCGAGGGCTGCAATATATTTTCCCTCTATCGGCAATCGTCTCGATCCGCAGGTCATTGTGAAGATTAGCGTTCCGGGTTTACCACGGGGCTCCGGTGATTGTACGAAGTATTCTTGATTGGGTCCTCTGGATGATGTTGATGTTTGATCGGCATGCTACACCCCATATCTATAAGCCATATGTCCAGATTGGCTTTAGGACAGACTTGTAAACGAGCACTTTACAGTCGAGAGAAAGTTTTGACATGCTATTGAGCATCCATTTGAGGTTTATGACTTTGAGTTTCAGTTGTTGATTTTTAGCTTCAATGTGCCGTTTCCAGGTGAGCCTCCTTTCAAGGTGCATTCCGAGATACTTTATTTCGTTACTTTGAGGTATAGGTACATTGTTTAGATATACTTGAGGACAAGTCAGTTTTAGCAATGTGAAAGTAACGTGAATGCATTTGGTTTCGTTCATTCTGATTCTCCATTCTGCTAGCCGTTCTTCAAGAAGTGAGATGTAGGTTTGGTAACTGGATCTGAGTTAGTGCATAGTAGTGATGGGCTCAAAATGCCAAACAGTATGAAAAAAAAACGTTTGGCTGCAAAAAACGAACGAACAGTTTTTCCAAACAGCGAAAAACAGTTTTTCTAAAACGAATTTTGTTTTCTAAAACGAACAGCATTTCTAAAATAACCCGTTCTTCTACAACGAATAGTTTTTCTACAACTAAGTGTTTTTTAAAACGAATCGTTTTTATAAAACGAATTGTTTTTATAAAACAAATCGTTTTTCCTTTTTCTCAAAGGAATCATTTTTCGTTTTTTTTTAAAACGAATCGTTTTTTATCGTTTTTTTCAACGAACCGTTTTTTAAAATCGAATCGATTTTCGTTTTTTTAAACGAATCGTTTTTCATCGTTTTTCGTTTATTAAAACGAACTGTTTGGCAGTGGAAAACTGTTTAGCTGCGGAAAACAGTATTTTATTATTATTTTATTATATTATTTTATTATATTTTATTATATATTTATTTACAAGTATTTTATTGAAACATTCAAAAAGTTTTTAGGGCAAAAGGAGCTGATATCGGACAAAATCGGCCAATTTTGAGTTAGAGTGGTTTGGGACATAACGGGCCAATACCTATTGTTGTGATATAAAAATTTCGGTTTTGTAGGAAGTAAGGGGTTTTTTGGCCATAGTTTGGCAAAAACTGCCTTTACCACGTTTTCGATGATTGGAAGTGGTCGAGGAGTATGTTAGTGATATTTTAAGGCCAAAAAAAAATTTGAAAGGGGAAATTGGTCAAAATCGTCCATATTTTCCAAATTATTTTTTTATCCAGCATGAATTAGGGGACCTTTATTAGTTGTTTCGGGCGAAATTTCCATACAAGTCTGGAAAAAAGCGGCCTAGTTTCGAAAATACAGCAAAATGAAATCCACCGGAAAACTAAAAGTAGCACTAAAAGTGCCAAGGAGGAAAAGGCTGAGATTCTTTTTGGTTCATCAGTTGGCGTCTTCGGATATGCTGAGGCCCTCCTCGTGACTGCAGGTCGCCACGAGGGTGTCTCCATACCTACCGGGGTTGTAAAATCTACGAGACCACGGGAGGTAAGGTGCCCCTGGACTCATGCCCAGCCTTACGGAAGAGGTTGGCCCCATAGTGGGTGCATGTTTAATACACGAAACATTGTTGTTTTATTTCTTAATAACAACTTCATGCTTCAGTGAGGCGAAGTGGAAATCCCACTGTTTTAGATTAGTCAGGAAAAGTTTGGTATCAGAAATCGCTCGATGAAAAGTCATATAGATGACAACAGGATTAGTTGGTCCTATCTTAGTAATTTTTTTTACTTTTGTCATTTGATCGAATACAAAATGTGTTTTTTGCAAATAATAAAATGAAAAACAAATTAAGGGGTTATAGGCAGTTAGAATTTTCATAAAATCGATTTTTTATTTTTTTTTTATTTTCGGAATGTATATTTAACTTATAATATTCCCTGAAAATTTCAAATCGATCCGACAAGTTTTTTCCGAGATATACGCATATTTGTAATCACATCTCGGACTGTTAGAAAGTAGGCGGACTACAAACCGAAGCGCATGGGAGTACGCGAGAGGTAAGAATGGCTCGTAAACAACATCAAATCGAAGTATTAGAAGCTGCTCAGGCTACAAAGGGTACATCTTATGGCCCTAGAACAAAAGCCTCCATGTAACTAAAAAAAATTATCTATGTGTTAACTTCTTCCGAAACTTTAAACGCGTTTTTCTGAAAACTATGTTTTCCAAGTCGGTAACCAAGATTTCTAAAAAAAACGGCCCAACCAAACGGTTTGAAATTTTAACACAACTTTCTCAGATATATTCCTCAGGTATTAATCGAACGAATAAGATTTCCGATAATAATTTTTATTTTTTTAAACAATTTTAAATGACAATTTTAGTCACAAATTCAATTTTTTTTTACGAAGCTGCCATTTTGTCAAAATTCTAAATTTCGATTATTCCTTCGATCAATACCTAGTTTTATCAATCTACTAAAATAATCTGTTTGGTTTTTTGACTTCAGATGAATTACACCCGAGAAATCGTGGTCACCGCCTAACAGCTTTTTTTGGAAGACCTTCAGGAGATCGTCTGGAGGAGCGCACCAGATCAATATTTTTACAAATTATTAGTGTCATTATAAACTTAGATGCTGCCACTAAATGCATATATACTTTTTGTTTTTGTAAAATAAAATACCTTTTCACAAAAAATTAATAAAATAACGTCTTTTTTCGGCCTTATAACCCGGCGTATAACCCCTTAAATTGATTGAATTTGATCGTTTTCCTTTAGATGGCCTCTAGATTGGAGAAAGAATTGCCAAATAAATGACCGACCATTGGAATGTTACGGACAAGCTGCACATACTAATGACTCGGTATTCTTTGAAGGAAATCTTGCACCATCACCATTCTAGCTTGGGAACGTTGTGTTTGGAGGGTGGAGGAGGGCATATTAGTCCGTTTCATTACATTACTGCAAATCGTATGCATTGTATGTATACATGTACATACTTCAAACAGGTATTTGGAACAGGTATTTTTTGTACTCGTACTAGTTATACCTTGTATGTGAAAATCCTAGTACGACCCAACCTTTATTGTCGAATTTTTTTTCAAACAGTTTTAATAAACAGTTGTTTTTGAAAAAGAAACAGTTCGTTTTCGTTTTTTGAAAACAACAGAAACGCCCATCACTAGTGTATAGTACGGCAACGTCGTCCGCAAAGGTAGCTGTCGTTGTTTTGTGGCATATTGGAAGATCAGATGTGCATATAGTGTCAAGTACCGGTCCCAAAACACTTCCTTGAGGTACTTCAGCATGTACACGATGCTTAGCGATAGAATAGCTTTTGTATCTCACCTGAAATGTGCGGTCAGTTAGGTAGGAGCAGAGTATTTTGTGGAAGCTTTTCGGAAGCATTGATTTAATTTCGGAAATGAATCTTTCGTGCTAGACTTTATCGAAAGCTTGAGTTACATCTAAAATGATTGCTGAGCAGTACTTCTTGCGATTCAATGGACCTGTTGAATGGTGCTGTGATGTCTGCGAAATCCGAATTGATGCTCTGACATTTTTTTCGCATCCTGCGAAGCTCTGTCAAGCCATCGTCAGTGCAGCATAATTGAAGTTAAGGAATCGTGGAATAATTCACCTTGCATGCCTTTACCCCGCCGACTAGCTCAGTCTGGTCGTGGGCGTTTGGGGCTACGAATCCTTCGAGCGCGGTCGTAATTTGAGAATTAGAGTATAAGTTATAGCCGAATTGTGTGCGTTACATAGTGGGTGAAATATAATCGTTATTGATTTATACGAATTAATCAACTATTAGCGTTTGCATTCCGGTCATTAGCTTGGTAAAGATTGGCTACGCGATAGCAAAGTGAATAGGGTCGTACTGATATACTCCGTCCCCTCTTCTCGCTTCAGGGCGACGGTGGCGTGGCAGATTTTCGGTTCCGAAACGAGTGGCGCCCGAACCACCCCTTTCTCGATGTGAGCATAAGCCAGCCGAATCTGCCACCCTTACGTCCCAACTCGGGGGCGCAAGGTTTTTCTTTTTGAGACGGGATTTCAGTTATAACGGTAACAAATTCCTTGCCACATTTGGCACTGAATTGTACGTAACGGTATTGTGGACAACGCTTCTTACGGCTAGTGGGGAAGACCACTGGCGAACAGGGCGAATACGGGAATTTGCGAGGAGTTGAAATTTGCTCGTCGGTCGGGCCAGTCAATTTTAGAATGGTGGCTAGCGGAAAGTGCCTCTTGGTTTTCAACTTGAAACTTAAAACTTCTAGGCTGGCGTGCTTTTATTTTATAGTGTCAGATATAAAACCGCATTTTGTTATTTATTTAATAGCAGTGAAGTGTGTACGAGGGTGGGTCAATAAATTCGCAGAATGAGTAGGTAGGTCATTAGTCAGGGTAGTTTCATCCGCGTAGGCCACTAATTGGTTCGACTTATACAGAAGCGTACCCCCTGTGTCGACAGAAATCTTCCTTATCACGTAGTCAAGTGCTAGGTTGAACAGCAGAGGGGCCAACCCAGCGCCTTGCTTGAGTCCGACATTTCTGTCAAAGGCGTCAGTCAGACTGTTGTTGATTCTGACTTGTGATGCTGTCGACGTCATCGTCATTTTGGTCAGTCGGACTAGTTCTGCCGGGATGCCGCAGTATAGCATTATTTTGTACAGTACGTTTCGCTCAATACTGCACTGAGAAAACACATGGCACCAGACGCCATAATTTATAGACTTCTAGCGCCATGTACATAGTCGATTTAGGGATTGTGATATAATATAGCGCCACACGCCATAATACATGGCGAAAAGTACATAGGCCTACACGCCATGTACTATAGTCCTCCACGCCATGTACATGGCGTGACGGACTATATTACATGGCGTGGAGAGCTATAGCACATGGCGTGGAGGACTATACTGTATGGCGTAGAGTACTATACTGTATGGCGTGGAGGACTATACTGTATGGCGCGGAAGACTATAGTACATGGCGTGGAGGGCTATACGCATAGCGTCTGCTCCTATGTACTATGGCGTGTGGCGCTATATTTTATCACAAATCGACCGAAATCGACTTTGTACATGGCGCCAGAAGTCTATAAATTATGGCGTCTGGCGCTATGTGTTTTTTTCAGTGCATCTGAAGATGATCCAGTTCGCATTCAACAAAAGGCCACGAGCCTTCTCAGTTCTGAGCACCTGGAGGTAGAGCAGTTGATGTTAGGTAATGGAATTCTATCGACGAAATTCCCGAGGGATAAATGACGTCAAAGCCCATTCCCTCTCTTATACTCAAGAAGCTTACTGTCATTTATACATTTCCTCACTCAGTATGGCTGCGAGTTATAATTGTAGTGCCTTGAACCATATTACATGGCCCATGGCACTATGTAATATGGCGTGTGGGGCTATAATTTCTGCGCCATGTAATTATGGCGCTGGGAGCCATACTGCATGGCTCAGGGTACTATGTCCATAGCGTGTGGGACCATAATTCCTGCGCCATGTTACATGGGACCACGCGCTATGTAGATTCTGACATTATGGCGCTGGGAGCCATATTGCATGGCTCAGAGTACTATGTACATGGCGTATGGGACCATAAATAATGCGCTATGTTACATGGCTCTGGGCGCTATGTGGATTTTTTTCAGTGTGTCATATGCTCGTTTAAAATCCACGAAAATCTGGTGGACGTCGATGTTAAATTCCCAGTATTTTTCGAGCACTTGTTTGACTGTGAAGAGCTGATCGGTAGTTGATCGACCAGACCTAAAGCCTCCTTGGTACTCCCCAAAGACTTTTTCAGCGTATACAGCGTATATACGTATACGCTTCAGTACAGTTTTATTTCAATTGAGCCATTCGTGTCTGAACTATATCCGACCACGCAACTCACTCTGGAAGAAAGTGTAAAATATGGAGAAAATCGATTATCGCGCTGCTATAAAGTCCTCACCAAATAAAAAAAGTCGGCTCAAACCATAATGGAAGAGATGGAGCCCGTTCACGGGGACACTTGTCCAGGTAATAGCATGATTTATAAGTGGTACAGTCTTTTCAAACAAGGAAGAGACTCAATTGAGGACGATTCACGACCGGGACGGCCAATTGAAGTGGCCACTCCGACCACTGTTCAGAAAGTTGCAAAAGCGATATTGGAGATGCTAAGCTAAAAAAAGATAGCCCGGAGAAATCGTTGGAGTATCAGAAAAAATTTTTTTGAACATTCTTCACGAACATCTTAAGATCAGCGCAAGGTAGGTGCCGAGAATGATCACGCCGCCTAAAAAACAAGAGCACGTGGAGTGTTGTTGGGCGTTTGTGGACCTCTGTAGTACAGATGAGAAAACCGACTCAGTTTAGTGTGTCGACACATTTCGAATCACTCATTTGGATGAGTCGATCAGTGTGAGTCAGTAAATTGTGTCAATTAGGTTTTTATTGATGTATCATGTAGTTATGAAAAAGGATTACGTTTGTGGTATTTATTTAAGAAAACAATGAACAAAAGAATATAATAGAAACAACGGTTGATAAACATAAATACAACTTTAATGTACAAATTCAAAAAATTTTATAAGTAATATATTTACGTGTTACTTTTAATTGAAAATATGTTTAATATATATACATTATACATTCTTAGTCTAGCTTAAAGTTAAATTAACAAAGAAAACATAAAATCTAACGGCTATAACTATATTGGCCTGCTGGCTCTTATTGGTTAAATTACGATCTAACCTATGTCTAATTATAATTAACTTAGCCTAAAGCTTAACCTAGATCTTAATACGCTTCTTATAAATTAGAGTTTAGAAAAAGTACTTTAGATACTTCCTGGAAACTAAGCCTCGTTCGATTTTCATTGAGCAAACAGCCACATTTCGAAAATATCCTAAACTACTAGATAAAACAAATAATCACAGCGATAATAGAAATAGAGCCGGTGAAATCAAACATCATACATTTTCATTTGCCATTCCGGTATTTTGATTTTTTTCCATTGAAACATAGTTATTTCTGAAAATTAACTCAAATATCTCTGTGCAATATCTACATCTCATGTCGCTTGTGTAGACGGGAGATGGCTTGCAGTAGCCGACAGTGGCGAAGCATTGAAATGGCGATGGCCGAGGATGGTTTTTTACACACATCAAAACGACCCCATCATGCGCAACCGAAAAACCAATTACTAGTCCATCTAGTAGCCCAGTGTGTGGAGGCAACTTTCTGATGGTGGCCATCATTGTGGCCATCAGTGCGACCATTGCAGTGGCCGATCATGGCCCATAGTGAGGACGCAGCATCATATACTTCATCAATAGCCTTAGAAAATTTCAGTTCGATCGGACCTCGCATTCCTGAGATAATGTCACCGTAACCAATCAGAAAAAAATTGAGAAAGTCTACAGAAAGAAAGCTAAATCTTCATCATATGCACATATAAAGTGCATACATATGTACGATCTTCATCCGCGACGGCCAGTTTTTGTAGCATTTGCCTACCATGCTCGCTTCTGTGTCATGTGCTCTACATGTGCATGGGTACGTGTGACGACCCCCTTAACCTTCTCTCAGTATCAATTTTCAATCAATTTTCAATCAATTTTCATATTGAATATCAAAATGCATCGGCTCGAGAATTTGTCCAATTCCAATAGCAACAATGCTCTGGTATTTCCGGAGCTCATTCCCAGCAATATTAATTGCTGGCAATGGGCTCGGAACCCCGAAATTGTTGTTGTGGGATTTGGGAGAATTTTCGAGCCGTAGCGACTCGAACTTCTCGTGACGACGATTTTGTTGGTGTCAAGCACTAACAACAACGCAGGAACAAAGCATATCACCCCACATCGCAAATGCGAGCGTGGGAATAATGTTTATGCGATTGAACAAATCTTCGCACGCTTTGTGTTTCAGTGCGAAATTTTTCTTTGTTCTGGGAGATTTGTTGTTGCCACGTAGTCCACTAGCATGGGCATTGTGTGTGGCGGCGATAGTTTTCCGAGGGCGGGGGGGTCTGTTCGGGCCTGTGAACCGAAAGCGAGATCGGACTCGGCAGTTGCAGTTCAGACTTGGGTCGGGTAATACGGTTCGGATATCTAATTCGTCTGGTGATGGCCGGGGTCGGTGAACTGTTTCAGGATATTGAAATAACTATAGAAAAACGAAGGTCATCCTTAAACAAAAGAAGTAGTTTTATCTGTCTTTCGACTATACTCTACTAGATATATAATTCAGCACAAAAATCAATCATACAAATGTTAGTTTGCCGATTGTTTTATGATTGCTTCCAGAATATTTTCTATTTTGGATTCAAATTTTAAATAAGAAATGCGTAACGAACAATGATACTCAAGTAAACGCCATATATTTTGAATGAATACGTGAACTTAGTTTGAAATCTCGCTCGCGTGTATTGTTTTATGAGACGTTCTTGTTTGCATACAGAAAATTAATGATTTTGTAGGTTTTAAAATATTCTTTATTCTTCCATGATACTATTCAAAACAAAGTAATTCATATGTGCAGTGCGGATTATTACACTTTGAAATTCGTATATGAATTCTGTAAATGCACACAGTAACTCAAATTCGAGAGAGATATAACCATCTAAGCTGTGCTTATACATAAAAAGAAAATTTATAACTGGGAATACGGCATCTTTCATTCGACAGGTTATTTTTTTTCTAAAAGAGATGCCGTTGATAATACTTGAAAATTTGAAAATGCAAAGCACATAAAAATAAGTAAAAAAAAAAATTAAAAAAAACACAAGAGGAACACTTTTGAAAAATTCTAAAGAAATTTGTAATTTTGCATTGAAAACGAATGGAATGTGAATGAATAATAGTCTATTCAAAGAGAATGCACAAAATGAGTGATACAAGATAACAGTCATAAATTCATCTTTCTAATCAAATTGAAATCGAATTGGTAGAAGTAAGTTTTTTTTTCGCAAAAGAAACTAAAACATCCTTGTTGCGATAACAAATAAATCTAAACACCAGCTTTCAATGAGCTCATACACGGAAACCGTGAAAAAAATAAAAAGTCAAAATCAGTTTTTCTGTTAAGACATAAAATTACATTACGAAAAAAAAGGCTACTCAAATCCGGTAAAAGTCTTTAAGAATTGATAAAAAGAAAAATTATTGAAAATAGTAGAACAGCTACAGAAAACTAGGAAACATAAATAAAATCAAAGGAAACTGCTTAAAACGGGCGCTATTCTAAACTTACAGTGAACGTGCACTTGGCCGTAAAATCTAATCGAATTATGAATTCTGAGTACTTATTCTGCATATGAGATAGTATATTGTAAAAACTAAAAGGACCTATTACATTTAATTCAATATTAAGACGCATTTAAAGCTTTTCCGACTGAAATTTGTCTGATCAATAGTAAATCTGTATGCACTCTGCATTAAATGAACACTAGATAATAATTGATCGTACGAACATTTTCAATTTTTATCTATGTGGTCTTGGTTTCTCTGAATCCGTTATTAATCATACTATTATTAATCTGTCCATAAAAAGGTGGTTGCAGAGTAACTTTACTAATAATATGTAAAAATATTCTTTTTTTTTTCTAAAAATACTTAATTACAAAGAAATAATAATAATGATTTCGTAAACTAAAAACACCATTGGCCTTCTTATTGGGCGAAAGCCTAGGAGGACTTTCTTTTTGCAGGTTTGCGAGGGCCTGGCTGGCCAATGAATATGTAGGTTTATAAATTTCAGAACTTTTAAAGGGAGGGATACTGGCCAAACAGTTTAGCTTCAGTTTTGATGTAGATTTTCTTGAATTTTTGTATTTGATGGCCAGTATCAGAGGGTGGAGAACCCCAGACCATCGGGGTCAGGGCTCCGCCACCATCGGGGGCCCGAGGCTGTCTGCCTCGCCCGGGTTCCTTGGAAAAGAGAGGTAGCGTGTTTTCCCTTCCCGTTTTAGAATTTTCAAGTTTTGGCTCCGTGTTTTGTCACGAGCACTGGGTTTGCTTAGTCAGCCCATGTTGCAGAGCCATGGGTGGTTTCCTTTACGGAATTATGCCCTTTTGTCCTTGAGTATTTTATATACTAGTTTGCGGCTAACTTATAATGACGGATGATTTATAAGTAGCATCCCCGTTTTCAGAGAGCCAACCGACTCCATTGTTTTAAAGAACCCACCCCAGCCGCAGCGAGCTAGCAAAGCGGCACCCCAGCATCCGTCGGGGTTGGTTGAAGGGTACTCCGCTCATGCGGACGAGGGGCCTTTACGGCCATTTCTAGGGTACCCTGCTCTCGGGGCAATTCTTTTTTTTTATTTGAATTTGCCTCTTGAATGGCATTAGCCATTCCACTTATTGAACCTTAGCACTCTTGGTTCTGGACTTCGGTCTGGTTCTGAGTTGTGCTAAGGTGCCTCTAAAAATTTACAATTCGCTACATTTTGATCATCACAACCGATCACGGCATACTTGTACTGTACGGCATCACTGCTGAAACACAATGTGCAGCCGTAGTCCGCTGCGGATGCTGTCAACAACGCTGCCGTCAGTGATGTAGCCAGGCATTGCAGCATAGACCGAACACAATGATGTAGCCAGCGGCAGCTGTCAAAATTGTTTTTTCTATGTGGAAGTTCGTTACATATTCTTTATTAGTTCGAAATTGTCGCTGAGTTGGATTTAGCAAGTTATTTTTTAATAAAAGTAAGATTTTTTATTGATTTTATGTTATCGGTGTTTACTAGCTGTTTATTTTTAGATTAACTGAAGGCATTGTTTTAGGATAATTTCCCATCTAATTGTTGTAAAATGGAATACATCGGTAGAACTTTTGCAAAGCGTGGAAAAACTGTTGTATGGAATCATTGCAGGTAAACTCGACTACGTGTCCCCCATACTACCATACTTATCATTGTAGCATTTGCCAATTCGAATTTATTCACAAATTCACGGCAAATGACTTCTGATACGTAATGTATCAAAAGTCCTCTGCTACGACCTGATAGCGGTACCTTGTTTTCGAGAAATCGATATACAAGCGATGTCGTATTGCCTTGCCATTTCTAAAAATAATTTACCGTACCCAACGGTAAATTATTTGTTTGAAAGTTCGAGACTGGAGACGGGCTGTCGGTCTGAGTGCGGTAGCTCAGGCCCAAGCCAGGCGGCAACTTAACACCTGCCATCCACCAACTCAGCATTGCTCATGTCCAGACGAAATTCGAAGCAACGTGACCGTATGGGAACGACAACAACATGAGCAACGGGATCATGTGGGAACGACGACAGTATGCATTTTCCCACATTTATGGAAAATGCAATCTTGCACATCAAAATCACATAAATTCGGAATGCAGATTAGATTCTAGTTTAGTCACTTTGTAACATCGAACCAAGTTAAATAAAAGTATATTTTTTTTAGACAACATTGAATTAAAATCATTAACTGGCGCCCGAGCAGGGACCACTTTTCGTGTGTTTGTGGGATAGACCAGGCTATCTAATAATCATTAGATAATTAAGCGATAATAAGGTCGAACATTGCGCAGAGGCTGGCCAATGGTCCATTTAGTAGTCAAAGTATTTTTTTAAAAGTGTGTTAACCAGGCGCATAAAATAAAATCAAGTTGACTAAATAAAATCCAGGACGAAAACCAAGTGCTGAAGCAAACACATTCTATCAAGGCAGGCCCCTTAGTAGCCCCAACCAATAAACAAGGAGAGGCAAAAAGAACATCGCGGGAATCGTTGATAGCCTACTGGTGCAAAAAAGCTGTCCACAAATCAGAGCAGCGAAAACTACATACGAGTATGCAGAAAATTATTTCGATACTGTAAGTCTTCCACTGTTGCTCATAACATTTTTTTTGATTCAATAACTTTTTTTCTCAAATTGGTTAATCTTGCAAAAGGTCATTTTAAAAAAAATGAACTGAATAATCATAAGATAATTGACGTATACAGGATTATGAGGAAGGACAATGATAATGATGGGAAATTAATACCAACTACCACGATCAGAGTAACTTTTGAAGGAGAGCTATTGCCGGACTTCATTAAAATTGATTTTCTTCGATTGAAAGTAGAATATTTCATTCAGAGACCAAAGCAGTGCTACAACTGTGGTAAACTGGGTCATTATGCCGGGGCCTGTAAAAGTACAATGAAAAAGTGTCTAAATTGCTCAAATGAAAAGTGTGATGGTGGAGGTTGTGCGCCGAAATGCATTTTGTGTGGTTCGATTGAGCACAATGCTACAAACAGGAAGTGTAAAAAGTGGATTAGTGAAATTGAAAAGTTGGAAATTGTTGCTAAACTAAACATCTCGCCTGGTGAAGCAAGTAAAATGATGCATAGAAATAGATTTGAAAATCTTGAAGAAATTGACATCAATAACATGAACGATTTTCCAGTGCCTGAAAAAACATGGAGGGATAATGCCAGAAACCCTAATATCGACGTAAATTCGTCAAGATATAAAACGAGTTATAGAAATGTGACGATTGGACAAAAGTTTGTGCCAAACAAGCTGATTAGCGGCGAAAAAATGGTGGAAGGACCTTTTGACACGGCATATAAAAGTGCCTTAAAATACAAAGTCACAGAAATTGAGAAACTTTTCACCCAAATAAAATTAATGATGGATAATCTAGAAATGGACTCAAAAAATATAGATCATATAAGCTTGAATGAAGGATCAACGGTAATGAATAATACTGATAATCGACTTAGTGAATTTAATGATAGAAATAAAAATTTAATCATAGTTAACAAAGATTTAGTTAGTTCAAAATAAAAAGAAACATGAAAGTAATTCAACTGAATAAACAAGGCATAAGGAAAAATGCAGATAACTGAAATACAAATCTGAAGATTAATGAAATAGATATAGCTATACTATCTGAAACGTGATTACCAAAAGATTTTAATAGAGTTAATTTAATAAATGGATTCAAGGGAATTTCTAGAAATCGTGAAGATAACAAAGGAGGAGGAGTTGCTATCTTTGTTAACAATAAAATTAAGTTTGTAATAAAAAAAAGTGTAACGTTGATATTGAATTAATAGTCATTAAAACTTTAAACCTCGAAAAAAATTTGAACATGGCATCAGTATACATCCCGCCTAGATATAATAATAATAAATTTGATGAAGATTTCGGAAAATTGATTAATATGTTTGACAATGGTGAAGCCTTTCTTATAGGAGGTGATTTAAATACACGTAACGTTAAGTGGGGAGATAATGTTATTAACGCTAGAGGAAGGAAAGTTGAAAAATTATAAAGAACTTTGATCTCATTGTAATGAATAATGGAGACTTCACTTTTTTCCTCGCCAGGGACAGGATAGTGGCAGTAACGAAATATTCGCGACTCTTAATTGAATAAAGCGAAAACGTGAATACAAACTGGAAAACTCGCTTGGATTCGTAATTGTCGACGACGTACATAATTTGTTTCGAAAAGGTAAATAGAAGTCAGTATTTTACGACGAGGTTTGTGGAACTCAGTAAACTATTCAAATTTTCAAAAGTGCTTATCCGTCGGTAGTGACATTGCATTGACTCAAGTAGAAGATACACTTATACCGTCACACTAAAACAAATCCACCTGAAGCAGAAAGAAATAGAAAAAAATAATTTTCACATAGAGACATTTTGAAATGCCGTTTGGCTTCAGTTTTGTACGAAGTAGATTTTCTATGTAATTTGTTTGGACCGGGAATTGTTGAAGGTTTTCGAAGCGCTTAGAGATTCACTTCCTTGAAAAGTAAATTTATTCTATTGACACCGTAACAAGCGCTAAACTAACTAAACTAAACTAGTAAGAAGTCAAATCAAAACCCAAAGATATAAGTCCATATTCACAATTAGACGGACATTTATTGAAATAGTATAAGTTAACACAACCAGACACCGCGCATAACATCAGTGCCAGACGTCACCCTACACCATCATTCTCAGCTTGACCCATTGTTACGGATTAAATATTTGGTTAATGTTTTTAAATGGTAAATATAGAGGAGAGTCACTTGTGGTCCGATTACAGATTTCGTTTGCTCTACTTCACCAACGGTTTGTTTGAAAACTAAAAATAAATGTCCATTAATAATGTTGTTGCCAAATTCAAATTAATACTGTGATGTTTGAATAGATTTTTGGAATTCAGTAAGCTAAAAAAAAAAGTCAGTTGTTGAAAATTTGAGTTCAAAAAAAAATTTGGTTTTTGATGAGTTGAGTTTGAGAGTGAGTCGAGGAGGGTTCGATCAAGAATAATTGTATTTAATACAATTGTGCTGAATCAAAAAGAAAAAGGTGGATGTTTACAAGAATCGTTAATTTGGAACCAGATAGGCAATAAAATAACACCTGGTGACGAGTCCAGTGACGCAGCGGTGTGACCAAACCGATTATTTACCAATTTATTTGGTCATTCAAATCATAACGATCGGGAGATTTTCACACAATAGTGGATAGCGACAGCGAATATCATCTCGTTAATTGGCATTTGTTTGCAGCGACATTTGCTCTGGATTTAAGGTAGAGTTGCAGCGACTTTTGCTCTGGATTTAAGGTAGAGTTGCAGCGACATTTGCTCTGGACTTAAGTTGAAGAAAAGAAGTGGGAACGTTGATGAAGAACAGAATAAGCAAGCATCTCGAAGCCAGCCGTTCCGAAGTACGAGTTTTGGATCGACGGACTGCATCCAGAGGGGGCCCCCACAGGTAGTTGTTTGTTTGTTTCTATTATTATTATATTGTTGCAAGGTTGATTTTTTCATGAATAATATTGTGTATGTAATTCAAACGAATCGTTGGTGAATTTATTTGATTGCGTGATAAAAAGGAAAGTGACTCTCCAGAAAGTAAAGAAAAAAAAGTGACTCTCCCTAGAGTAGAGTATTGGTTTCTCGTAAAACAAAACAAAAATATATAGATACACTTTTCCCCCACTTATCCGTGAGGCTACGTCTCGTTCCGTAGCCGAGGGAACGCAGAGAAATCGAACGAGTGGCGCTGTTTTAACCACGACCGTCTTCGGCTGTGGTCGGGCAAATCTTCGAGCGTTTCCCGCGGTTTTGTGTAACACCATACCTGCTGTGGGAAAAGGTAAACGGTCGGCGATCACGCGGCTATCGCACGTTCCGCCGGATTAGCATAATCATCAGGTGCCAGCCGCGGATTGCATGATGATGGAAACAGTTAGTCTTGCCTCGTATTTAGACCTTAGCGGATCAATTTTATAATAAGTATTTTTTTAAAAACTAAAAAGTGGCTTCTTGATTTTAACTGGCGCTCTAGTCATGTATAAGATGAAACATGAACACCCCAACAATTATCACATGGTGATGTGCAACATTAGATCATTTCTTGAACCAGGTAAAACTCCAGACATCGAGTCAGCAGAAAATAGATAATGTCGCCATGAACAGAATTAACATGTAAGATGAAGATCGGAGTGCTAAGGCAGTTGTTGTGGGATCGCTGAGTAGATAAGTTCGAATATAAATTTTCGCAAAATAAAGTTTATAGTTGGTGTTGCATTAAATTGTTTTTTTTTTTTGAAAGGTAGTTCGGCCGATCGACTACTTAATGGCGCAGTCGGGAAACTTGTGAAAGAAAAAAATCGAAAAGATTAAGTAAAACAAACTAAAAAGAAGTGTGTTAGCGAAAAAGTCCAGAAGAATAATCGTGGAAAAAACACATTATCAAAATAAAACCACTATAAACACAACATTGTGATATTATCTAAAATAAATAAAAACTTTCCTTTGGTTTGGGAGGATTTAAGCCTTTTTACATCCTTCAACGTCGGCTGAGGAAAGTAATAAAAAGTGAATGAGTGACAAAAAGTGACATTCGTGAAAAGTTTGCTTGAAGCCGTTTGAACATTGAAGTGAGAAGCCGTGAATGACGGAGAGGAAAATTAAACGTGACAGGTACTACTGCTCAAACAGAAATCTAGTTTCAGGTAACATGGAAGACCAGGTTCGACAAATACAGCAGCAACTGCAGGAGCGAGAAAACGAGATGGCCCAATTAGCAGCAGCTGTACAAGAATTACTTGCAAACAGGAACCGAGACGACTATATTGGACAATTAGCGGCATCGATACAACAATTAGCAGGCAACAGATCCCAATCGGAGCAAATCCCGAGGGAAATTAAGCACATGGCAAACTTTACTGGCACTGGCGACATGTCATTAAACTCATTTATTAGTAGCATCGAGTACTACCTCAGCAACATCCAAAATCCCGATACAAGAAAAGCAGCAACTCGTATGGTGCACTACGAAAAAATCCAGGGACCCGCTAAAGACGCAATTATGAACTTGAATCCAATAGATGACTGGGACAGTGGCGGCTCGTCAGGGTGGGCCCGGCCCACCTGGCCCACCCTGACGAGCCGCCACTGAGTTAAAGTAAAGTAGATATTTCTTGTTGGTATCCGCGTATACCTTATAATAGTGTTTTTGTGTTGAGTGGGCCCAGTGGCGGCTCGTCAGAGTGGGCCAGGTGGGCCGGGCCCACCCTGACGAGCCGCCACTGGACTGGGAAGTGATAAAAGCAAATCTGAAGCTACGATTCAAACCCGATACGGAACTCGGAGACATTCACAGAAAAATCAGCAACCTTCGAGTTAACACGGTGAGTGAATTATCGATTGAAGCACAAAAAATTAAAGATAAAGCCGATGAGCTAATAATATTTATAAAGATAATCTTTTCATAGATTTAAGTAACGTAGAATCTTTGCTAATTAATACTATAAAAGATATGACACAAGGTGTCCTTCTGGATAAAATTTACAAGCTGAGAAATTTGAACGAAATAATTAAAATTATGCAGTGCAGAAGGTATGAAAATTCGTGTATTAGGCCAGAATTTAAAAAAAAATAAAATCTCAAATTCAGTGGAAAGTTGGGTGTTTCCAAAAAATAAGAACTTCTCGCGACATTCAGATAAAAATCAAAATAGTCAACCCGATCCGGGGCAAATAAGACAACCAACGCTACAAAATACAGCAGATGATGACGGACAAAGCAACAGATACAACAACTCTGACCAATATAGGAGACGAAACCAAAACAACCCCGACCAATACAGGAGACGGTACTACAATAACGAAAATTCGGACCGAACCAGGGGGAACAATTCACAAAATCACCCTGATAGGAATAACTACCAGCCCGCAAATAACCCTAACAGATCCAGGCAATTTAGGCAAAGTTCTCAGAATTCTAGATTTAGTTCACGATTTCGTAGGGATGAACAAGAGGTGACTCCCATGGAAATCGACAATGTCGAGCCGAAACGAAACCAGGGTAATACTTAACAAAACATTCAAGAAAGACAGGGACCCAGGGATCAACCTGAATTAAATCAAATCAGCTCTAACGATGGCCAACAGTTTTTTACAACTAGCCTCGGATGATTTACCCTTAATAAAAATTAGCATAAATCAAGTAGAATACGTAGCATTGATCGACACAGGCTCGTCGTTCAGCATAATCGATGATAGTATAAACGATTTTCCAAAGATGCGAATAAAACCATTGCAGTTTACTACCATCACGGGCAAAGACTCAATATATTTTTAAGCACATACTCCCGCCCCAGCAGAGCTTAAGTCTCCGCCCCATGCTCAAATTAGGTGGAAAATTCGAGAATTGAAAAACAGAAAATATCAATTTATCATTGGTGTTGACCTATTAGACAGGCTAGGTACAATAATTGACATGGAACAACAAGTCATTATACTCAATGGCGAATCAATTCCCTTTATAAATAACCCATATCCAAATAAACAGTCTTGCGCAATTGAACAAATTGAAAAGGGCTATATTGCGAGACTAAAGCTAGACCATTTAAACTCTGAAGAACGTAAAGAAATAATTAAACTTGTAAAACGTTTTGAAAATACATTCTATAAGGAAGGAGATAAGTTAACAAGCACTACAACAATAGTGCATGAAATAAAAACGACTACGGACCAGCAAATTAACGCCAAACTGTACCGTTTTCCACCTTGTCATGAACAAGAAGTGAGAAAACAGATAAAATGGAGAAACAGGGAATTATTCAGAAAAGCTATTCAAAGTACGCAAGTCCATTAATTGTTGTCCCAAAAAAAAAACGATAATTCTAAAGAAAAGAAGTTTCGGATAGTCATTGACTACAGAAAACTTAACGACATAACGGTGGATGAAAAATTCCCTCTCCCAAACCTAGACTCAATATTGGATAAGCTCGGCAAAGCCCAATATTTTTCCACACTCGATCTAGCAAAAGGATACCACCAGATCCTCGTTAGAAAAGAGGACAGAGCAAAGACGGCATTCGTGACCCCACATGGTCTTTATGAGTTTATAAGAATGCCTTTCGGCCTAAAGAATGCCCCGGCGACATTCCAAAGGCTCATGAACGACATTCTTAGAGACTACATAAACCAAACTTGTGTCGTCTATTTGGATGATATCCTTGTTTTCAGCACTTCACTACAGGAGCATATCAAATCATTAACAGATATATTTAAAGTCCTTGAGTCACATCGACTCAAAGTGCAAATTGATAAATGCAACTTTATGCAAAAAGAAACGAGTTTTTTAGGTCACATTGTCACTAGAGCCTAATCCTGAGAAAGTCTGTGTAATTTCAAATTTAAAGCTTCCGAAAAACGAAAAAGAAATCAAAAGTTTCCTAGGTATGACGGGCTACTACCGAAAGTTTGTCAAAGACTATGCGGAGGTAGCCCAACCAATAATCAAATATCTCCAGAAAGGTACCAAAGTAAATAGCAACGATCCCAACTACATTGATGCATTTGAAAAGCTTAAGACACTAATTATCTCGGACCCAATCTTGCGCTTTCCTGAATTTAATAAACCATTCCAGCTTACAACTGACGCGTCTAATTACGCGATAGGGGCCGTCCTTTCCCAAAATGGACATCCAGTCTGTTTTGCATCTAGGACATTGCGAAAGCATGAACTGAATTTTTCCGCCACCGACAAGGAGTTTCTAGCAATCGTATGGGTGTAACTTACTCTTTTCGAGCCATTTGGTTTGCAGGGATATCTTTGTAGCCCTAACTGCGTGTCCGAGGCTAGATGAAATATCAAAACCTTTCAAACTAGTGTTTTTGCTGTTTTCCGTTTTCGTGATCCTCTGGAAAATGTGAGATCCAGACAGTGCTTCTCTGCGAATGATTCAATTTTTTCCCAAACTACATAAACATTTTCTCGCTTACTTAGTAGTGTTTTAACTGTTCCATTCACAAGATCCATCCCATCCCAAAGAATTGCATTTTTAGCTTGGAAATGTGTACTTAACATGTTCGTTACAGAAAAAACACAGTGAAAGATGAAAAGATTTACTACAAACTTAGGATTCCTGATTGAATGAAAGATACCCAATGCATAAACTGAGTCGTTGTATTTTCCTTCATTCATTTCTTTTTCTAAAGCTTCTTTTATAGTCCCATATTAGTTCCATTTGCAATTGTGAAATCTCATTGACTAACGAGTCGAGCTTAAACTTCTCATTTCACGCCTTGTATTTAGACCAACTGCCTCTTGAAGCTGCTCAAAATTATATCTGCTAAATACGAGGCTTTTCTAGTTCCTGAACAGTCTACAAAACTTAAGAACCTTTCTTCGACTGCTAGCTATTTAACAAATCTGACAACCACGGAGAGTTTTTCTTTTTTGTGGACCCTTGCTTCGTCTGCCATAATGGATATCAGTCCGCACTCTTTTGTTTATGCTGTAATGTCCTCGGGAACGATTTCAGCAATTGTTTTTATTAATTCATTTTGTGCTTTGCCACTATAGTAGTTCGCAACCTTGTTCTTAAAATGTTTTTCAAAAGTTGAATCAAGCTTTGCGAATAATTCACAAAATTCCAAAAAAAAAAGGCACGGTGATTACTGGCACCACTTTCATCGTGTCCTCTAAAATCAAGTCCTTGGCGACTGCGATACATCGTAAGGTCGAAAATCTTTTCCAAATAATTTAGGTTCATCTTGACAATATTCCAAGACTGTTCAAGAACCATATCATTTACTGTCTTCCAAGCACTATTAGAGTTTTATTATCGTAAAGTTTTTATTATTGTTTGCAATATGTGCTTGAACACATTGTACGTGAATTTTACTATCCGGATAATTTATCCGGACCGCGAAGTTTGGTCGCACTGTGATAGCTTCACACTGCCCCGGATCTTGAATTTTTTCGAGGCGGGGCAAAAACTGAAAAATGCCGCCCACCAATATTTTTACCCTTATCATCATCATCATCATTTCAGCCCACTAATAGACATAGGCCTAAAGAACGCTACAACGGCCGGTCTAGCGCTGCTTTTTCTCTGTTAAGCATATATTTTTTTCCAAAAATTCATGAACGTGTCGGACATATGTATATTTTAATTAGTATAGGAAAGGATAGGGCCTGAAATAAAACGTGAGATCAAAAGTAATTATTATGTGACACCTCAGAAGAGAAAGTTATAAGGAAATGAAAACAGCAGTGAGAAGTGAAGCAATTGACCTGAATTAGAGCGTTGGGAGTAGTGAAGGAAAACAATGGGCACTATGGGCAAATTTGACAGGCTTTTACTCCGCGAACAGAAAGATGGAGGTAGAGATAATATGCTATTTGACACGTTATAACCAAAAGCTTGTAGATTTTAGGTATCGGAGACACCAAAGGGAATATCTGAGGTAGTAATTCTCTCGATTTGTTCTAATTATAGATTTAACCTTTGTAGTAAAATTGCTTTAGTAAATTTCGTATATGTATACGCTAATTTCATTTCCTTAAATCTCTCTGGTCTGAGTGTTACGCATTGAAATTACTATTTTACTCTTCTGGCCTTTTGTTCTGCAAACAAATGGATGGCCTCGTCATAATTAATCTCATGAGTAGTTTTATTTTCTATTGCTAATATTGCGAGACTCGATAAACGTCCTGGCTCATCTACGATCATAAATATTTTTTCATAATTTTTTTCGCAGCGTGCGGATTCAGTAGGAAGCGTAGATTAAACTCGCAGAGCAAGACAAACATTAGGAAAGGCAACCTGCAAATAATGCCTATAGATCTGTTACAAAAGATTGAAAGCCCTAGCATTTTTTATACCTCCAAATAAAAGTGGAGTTTGCTCTTTAAAAACGTAGAGTTTCTCGCAAAATTCAACTGTGTTTAAATCTTGCTTATATTATCGTCCAAGATCTGCTCCATGCTTCTGTAGTTCTTCAGTCGGCATATTCAAGACTTCAGTCCCATTGAGAAATGCAAAATTCAAATTCATCGTGGTAGCAGAATCAATCTTCTTATTAATTTCTGACAAGATTCGACCAAATATCGTTGTTGCCTTAACAAAGAATTGAACAGGTTGAAGTTTTCATGGTTCGTCATCACACATCTCATCAAATTGTTATTTGCACCTCGGAACTCGTTTATTTTGCAGAATAGATTCAACGCCAACTTTTCCAACAACTTCTTTAGCTTCTTCTATCCAATATTCAGTTGAATTTTCTCTTATTTCTTGCAAAGTTTTCATCAGGCCATCCATTAAAGAAGCGGAATGCGCAAGGATTATATATTTCAATATTTACTTGATTGATATCTTCACAGCGACATGTTTCGCTGACCATCTTGTCTGACAGCTTCCTTTTAAATTGGTTTTAACATATTTTTTCATAATATCTCACCGAGTATTGGAGCCTGCAATAAAGCAATATACTTTTTGAATTACTTCAAATAGGTTTATTGCTTCCGGGCATGATGAAGCAGAATGGACACCGACTAGATTTAAGAAGTGAGCCAAACACGGTTCGAACTCGGCCAACTCATTCTTTTCTGCAATCCTGGTTTGCACTTCGTTATACGTGCCAGTCATATTGGAGCCATTATCATAAGATTGGCCACGACTTTGTCTAATATTTAAACAATCAACTGTCAATTTTCTCATAAGCTGTTGACAAATGTACTCTTCTGTCTTTCCAGCAGTCTCTATGAAATTAATGAATTTTTTTTATTTCACACACATCGCCAGTTTTTTCTTACATAGCGAATGACTTGGCTCATTTGTTCTGCATGCGAGACATCTGGAGTGCAGTCGAACATTATTGTGTATTATTTGGCTTCTTTGATGTCGTTTAGAATGCTATTTATAACTGTTTTTTCTATTATGTCAATAATTTCATTCTGTATTTTATTTTGTAAATATGATACTTGTCCCTTTTGTAAGTGTTCTATTGAAACTTACGAGTTGAATTATGTTTGGAGAGCAGAAAAATTAAATTCAAGAAGCTCCCTTGACCAGGCTGAGGACATTGTGTGACGAGGTCGCTAGGGGTTTTGTGGGACCCACGAAAAGACAGTTTTTTTTATAGATACAATATAGCATCCATAACAATACGCAGGAACCGTATAAATATAGCTGCATCCCTTTCGCAAGGACGCTAACCGCCCTCAAATGTGAGTGCGTTCCACTTGCACGATACCACTGAACCAGCCGCGTGTCTCGTGGGCACTGTGCGAGCGCGATCGTTGTCCTATCTATGCCTACGTTGCCCAAAGGGATTAATTTATGTGCTTAAAGTACTATAGGGTATATCATTGCCAACGACCTTAAAGACGATGCTGATATTTAAAAGAAGCGCAGGGCTTTGGCAGTCAGAGGTAATATGTTGGCTCGCAGATTTTTCTGTTGTACTGAGCAAGTTAAGGTAACGTTTTTCCAGGGATATTGCCAGAGCTTGTACACGGGGAACCTGTCAGTCGGATATGCCAAAAGACCGCTGTATGCCTTGGTCGTCCAATATAATAATATCTTCAGGATGATGATGGTATTGGCCCGCTTCTGCAGTGTCATTTGCAAAAAAACTAAATCCCTGATCCATAGAACATGGGATAGTCCCAACAGCATCCTAAAGACTATAGCTGATAGTTCACTTCACCACCATGGAGGTGTCTAATACGGAAACCAGATCGTTTTCTTAATCGCCCACGGTGCAGGAAACTGGACTTGTCGGTGTCTTCAATGTTTATATTTAATGTGCTTTGTGTTTTTATCTATAATAATCTAATATTAACCTTACTAACACACTGTGGATCCTTTAGTTGTCCGAAATAAACAATTTTTACTTCTATTTATTAATTATTTTACTATACTGCGCGTCTGTCATCGCAAAGTTGCGATAATGCTGAGAAGTGTATTTATCTGCCAGGCTTGAATTTGCCGCCCTCTGAATTCGCCGCCCGGGGCACAGACTCCGGCTTGTCCCCCCTAGATCCGGGGCTGGCTTCACATCGCGTCATCAGATTATCACGAAATTTACAACACTCATCAATGGGCATAAAAAATAAGCTTCTGTCGTTTTTAAATAATGTCTGGGCAACCTTGTAGCTACCATAAGCACGTAAACACAAATCTTTCACACCATTGACTCTCTGGTATTTTTTTGGTTTTTAGAATAAAATGCAATGCAGCAGGCAAATCTAAACTTCTAAAATTCCCGATCGCACAAAAATCGTAACCCTTCACCGAATTATTTATATTTTTAGCACCTGGAACTTGCGTTTACGGTATCTTGCGACCAGATAAAATTCACAGAATATATTGGTCTTGAGTAGATAAAGGTTTGACAAAAGTTTAATGAATATGATAGGCCGATGCAGTTATCAAATTATAATGAAATTCACACACATTTAACCTGAGTGTAAACCAAGTAGGTCAGAGTTTTGGCTATAATGTTAGGTTTGCGCTGCCATCGTAAACGATTTGATTCATTTTTGTCATGGAAGTCGGTAATATTAAATTTTAACATATTCGCGGGAGGTAACTCTAAATACCGTTTTTTTCTTATAACTTCCAACGCTTTCAACGGATCAAAACCAAAGTTATAGGGTAAGTTATTTTAACGGGATGCAAATTTGGTATAGTCTTTGTTGTGGTGGTGTCAAAATGTTATTGGACTTTCCGAGCTATTCAGTATGGACTTTTTGACTCAAACCGAATAAGTACACTTTACCATACGCAAAAGTCAAAGAAACATGCTGTCAAATATGCAATGAGACTGTGCTTGTTTTGCTTAATGTTAGGTATGAATGTGCTAATTGTATATAATCCCATAAAAAAAGAGTAAGCGCAGCGAAAATCGCTCGCAATAAACAACCTTGTCTTGAATAGATAGCATAAAAGTGACAGCGATGCCATTTTTATTCTCCAAATGACTTCGAAAATTATATTCTACGGTAATTGCCTTATTGCCTACCATTTTAAGACTCAGACAATGTTTTGTGAAAAACGTTATTGCAGAAAACGCCAGTTTATAAAAGTGTTTTTATCTAAATACCTGTATATTGCCTAGTAGGAATGAACAGATAATCTTAATATATAAAAGATGATTGGCGAGGTGTTTTTCGTCTTTTTCTTAACGTATAACTTGTCGAAATTAAATATTGCCGACCATTTCTCGAGATAAGTCCCATAACATCGTAATTAATACCACAACTGTTACTGGGGCTCTGACAGAAATGAAAATATATTTTTTAATAAAATATAATATGTAAATATCTGCGGTGGTCACGTTGAAGTGTTTATGATTAGGCTGTCTTAATTTCAAACTATTTCTAATTGAATTAATAAATCAAAACCGAGAATGGCTTTTTTACCGCGTGAATCTAAAACATTATAAAGAATATTTATTGGTCTGACACAATATTTTATTAAAAGGTCACTAAAAAAATTCAAATTAAAAAGTCACTAAAAATTAAAGATCGATTATATTGTATAAAATGCATACGTACAGAACTATTAACACGCACTGTAAAAGCATAACCATCGTTTCCTCTTCAATTACAAAAACTAATTAGCTTAACTTAACCCACTGGTACTACACACACTATTTATTCAGTTAGCGAACGACGAACAAGCGATATAGCAATATAAGATTAATTTTAGGACTTAGCCCATTGATTACTCTTTCGGTCAAATAGAATACCTGGGCCACACTATCAATGAAAATAGCATCCTACCACCTCTATCACGAATAAAAGCAGTAGACAAAATAAAACGTCTTGAAAATGCCAAACAACTAAGACGCTTCCTTGGCATAATAAACTTTTACAGTCGGTTTATTAAAAACGCAGCTATTTTGCAAGCTCCCCTTAATGCATATCTTTGCGAAGGCATTAATGAAAAACACCCATCCAGTGGACTGCTCAAGCTGAAGATGCTTTTAATAAGTGCAAAGCTAGCTTGGCTGAAGCTACTCTACTTGTGCATTTTCTTCCTAACCGTCCATTAGCTCTAGCAACAGATGCATCTGACATCGCTATCGGATCTGTTCTAGAGCAGCAACAATTAGATGGACAATGGCTTCCGCTAGCATTCTTTCAGCGAAAACTAAGCCCAACTGAACAAAGGTACAGCGTCTATGATCGCGAACTTTTAGCAGTTTACGCGGTAATTATTTAGAAGTGGGGCTCCAGTCAAAACTCGCCCCAAAAAATTTTCCACCCTCTGGAGAGTATTCTATAGGTTAGAAATAGATGTTTTAAAGTGGGGGAAGACATTTTCAACATTTTACAAAAAAAAAAAAATTTTACAAAAAAATTTACAAAAAAAATCATACTCTAATATTAGAAAATCAAAACAAAGCAAAGTTTCGTTTACTTCACATAGTTCAAAGAAATAAGGGTATTTATTTTGATGGTTTGTGATCAAAATCATTAGTGAATTTCAATATCAGAGTAAAAAATGGAAATCGTTATTTATCGTGAAACCGTAAAAAAATTCTCCGAAAGAACAAAAAATTGGTCAAAATATGTCATTTAATAAAAATTAAAGTAATTACAAAAAAAATTTTTTTTTGTTTATAATAATTTTTTTTACTATAAACAATCATTGAAAATGTCTTCCCCCACCTTAGAACATCTATTCCTACCCTATAGAATAGTCTCCAGGGGGTGAAAAATTTTTTGGGGCGAGTTTTGACTGGAGCCCCACTTCTAAATATTTACCGTTTACGCTAGCATCAAACACTTCAGGCACATTTTGGAAGGAAACGAGTTTATTATAAAAACCGACCACAAACCTTTGACGTATGCCTTTAATCAAAAGCCAGAGAAAGCAGCACCTCGCCAGCAGCGACAACTAAGTTTTATATCTGAGTTTTCAACAAACTTTTTCTACGTTCCGGGCGATTCAAACACCATTGCAGATGCATTTTCACGGATCGATGCAATTATCATGCCTGTAATTCTGCCTATGGACGAACTAATTCGTGACCCACAACTACAAAAACTTTTGAAAGAGAACACAACATCACTCACGAGTGAAATCGTTTTTAGTTCAAGATTCTGATGAGCTGTATTGCGATACATCGCTTGAAAAAATACGTCCTTTCGGTCTGAAATCCCTCCGAAAACAAGTTTTTCAAATGTATCATCGTTGTTCACATCCGAGCGCACGAGCTACTTTACGAGCCATCAAAGAAAAATTCATATGGACATAATCGGACTACTCTTCCTATCAAGAGGCTTTAAATACTGTTCAACAATGGTTGACCGGTTTTCTAGATAGCCAGAAGCCATACCAATTCCGGACCAAACAGCAGAGGCGGTTGCAGAATCGTTTTATTTTAATTGGATAGCGCGTCACGGTTCACCTTCAATTGTAACCACCGACCAAGGATCGCAATTCGGGTCATCACTCTTCAAGGCTCTTATAAACTTAGTCAGATGTGATCGATCACGAACATCCCCTTACCACCCAGCATCCAATGGATTGGTGAAGAGATGGCATCGTTCACTGAAGCAAGCAATCATGTGCCATGGAAATAGACAAAATTGGACATCAATTTTGCCCACAGTACTTATTGGTCTGCGCAATGCATACAAAGAAGACATTAAATCGTCAACAGCCGAAATTGTCTTTGGTACGACGTTACAACTACCAGGAGAATTTTTCATTGACGATCAGCAACCAAGCAGTCTTCAGCTCTTCGCGGAAGAATACCGACATTACATGCGACAAGTACGTCCTGTTCCGATTTCTCATCGTGACGATCGTACGATCTTCTATCATCCGGAGCTGAAATCTTGCTCTCACGTTTTTCTTAAAGTGGGTGCTGTAAAACGCTCACTATCACAACCTTATACAGGTCCACACCGTATAGTAAAACGATTGACAGACTTTCTTTTTGCAGTTGATGTTAATGGTAAGTTAAGTTAAGTTAAGTTAACGTGGCTGCCGATCTTCAGAGGCCTGACGACCAGCACACATAGGCACAGGAGAGGCCCGTTGTGATACCACAATATTTTAGTGACTCTCTTCTACTCAATAAAGTCAGGAAACCATTTGCTTCCTTTGAGAAACCGGACTATCCCCTTTAGCTCTACCAGGGACAGTTCCGTCAGGTTTAAGAGAAAGGGTGCACCAAGTGCCGCCAGTTTTCTCCTTGCCAAAGCCGGAAACTGGCACATGAGGTGAAGGACGGTTTCCTCCTCATCCTCAGAGCCACAGCTCCGACAGAAATCATTAAACTCTACGCCCAAACGTTGTGCATGCCGTCCTATGAGGCAGTGGCCCGTTAGAACGCCCACAGTGCAACGAAGGGCGCATCGAGTTAAGCCTAAAAGCTGCCTGGTGCGATGCGCATCCATGGATACCCAGGACTGCCTTGTTATCACACAGGAAGATTCATCTGCCCAGGACTTCTTAGCGTCCTCAAGATATTTTTGCCTTATGGCCAGTTTGAACGATGTCATCGGTATACCTATTGAAAAGGAGCAAGAGACCTCAGGTAGCAAAGTTCCAAGCCTTGCTAGCTCATCGGCCTCACAGTTGCCCTGAAAACCCCTATGTCCAGGTACCCAAATCAATTGAACAACCGAATGTCTCGACATCTCCCATGTTAATGGTAAACTTAGTAACATTTCAACAGAGCGTCTGAAGCCAGCTTTTATCCTGTCGGAAACACCTGCAACGAAGCAAGATGACAAATAACCGAGCCCAAAACCACAACACCAAAAATTCAACAAACATGTAACCTGGTCGACACAAATTGCACAGCAAGAATCTCCATTCAATCAGCGCAGCACAAATTCAACATCGAATTCACTCGCCAAGATTCAACCGAGGCCTTCATATAAAAGGCCTATCGCCTAACGTACAAGATGGCGGACCTAAGCTACTTTTCTCAACCAGTCCGCACAGTGATGTTTTTCTCTGGTGTTAAAGAGATTCACGAGAACCCCCTACAGGAGATATGAGGTAACTCATATGTCATGTCAATTACACTGAGCGGGAAAAGAACATAAACAAAGGTAGATTGCAACGAATGAATTTTTCATAATCTTCATCAAATTGATTTGTAGGAACAAGCAGAGGAGCCAGGAATGTGAAGAGGAGTCATATATTGGTAAGTAGGAATACCACAAATCTGACGAGGAGATATATAGTAGCTTAGTTTCGTTACAAAAACGGCTTGCTGCGAATCTAACCAAGAACCACGGTTAGCATTGTGATTTATTTTGTTTCTTATATGCCTTATATGCGTACCTGAAAATCAGGATTTACTGATAACAATATGAATCTCTACAGATTCCGGTAACCGACCTTTCCATCAATAACGGCATCGTCTTCGAAATTCGCCAAGAACATTGTTAGAATTTGATCATAAATTGATAAATCGTCACTTGTATAACCTGGATAACTCGTCACGCTGGAAACTTTTTTGAAGTCATCGACCGATGCAGCACCTTCATTTGATCGATCAAGTTTTTCGAACGCTTTTTCGATTATATTAAGCCTATATGATGACATTGACAGCTGAAACAGAATGTACCAGTTATAAAATTTTGCGTTACAAAGACCTCATGTGTCGTTAAGCTACCCGAAGAGCAGCTAAAAATTCTGTAATGCTTATGCTATCGCTGCCAGCTGTATCAAATTTGAAATGCATAAAATATACAATGAGGCATAATTGAACAAATGATTTTGACAATAGTATGCAATTCATAAAAGCCCAAACAGTAGGATTAAGCTACATATATGAAGATTTTATTACGGATTGGCATTGCAACATAAATTCAACCTAGAATTCCCTCCATTCAAGTGCCCTACGCGCTACTCTTGTCAGCTAGCTCAGCTGCGACAGTCGTGGGGATTGGGCTGAGTAGAGCTTCATGCTAGAAGCACGTTCAATTATTCAAACACGGACTATACGAAACATAACAGGCAAGATTACCATATTCGGCGCCGATGTCAACTGGTTGGATTTTTTACTTAGTTTTTCTTTACTCCATGATATTCATTAAATAAACAACCTTTAAACGTGGATTACAATCGCCTAAGAGAATGGGCAATAATCGGTACTCGTTGGATATTTGTAAACAGATTCCGAACGCAGCCGCGGCAAGCAGCAAAAAGGTGCACTGGGCAACACCGATTGATGATGGCGGCAGTCGTCAGACAACCAGCGCCGAACAAAGAATCGAGTCGTAGAGCGAGATCGAGAAATATACAGTGTAATAAACCAAATTGCCAAAATAAACCGTATTTCAAACCGAAATAATTTGAGGTAATAATTGTATATATACTTCAAAAGCAAGTACAGAAAATCCAAAAATAAAGCTAAAATACCAAATTCAATTTTCTCCAAATCCAGTTGAAGTTCGACAGTTCAAAGGCGTTTTGTGAATATTGAAGATGTTTGTTGTCAGGAGTTCTTCACAAGTATACCTGTGATATATCTTGGAAAAATGTAGTACACACTGATTTTACGAATGCTCCGTTTTGTCAAACGGTGCATGTACATTTTGTCTGATATTCTAAGATTCAAAATTTTAGATGCGCCGTCGCTCACTTATCCGTTGCCATTTGGTGACCCAACTATCTTCTGGGCTCGTGACCGCAACTAACCTATCGAACTTATTGCTGGTGCGGTCGTACACTTGATCTTTATTATTTTTCATTCAGAGAAACTCTGCGCAATTATCGCAGCCGTCATATTCGAACTGTTTAAAAGTCTACCAAAGCAAACTAAATTTACAGACGTACATAACTTTGAATGCGGAGTAGAGCATTTACCTTGACTATCGAACAGACCAAACATGCCCGCAACCCTCGTAGGTCTTTAGGAATTGTATCAAAAGACATTATGAACTATTGGATAAACACGTACTTTACTTCGGAATTAAGCCAAACGCCTAGAACCGAGCCCACCGAACAGCACCATTCACTTTATTATTTGTCCAAGAAATGTCAAAGAAATGTCAATGCAATTGTCATCGAGCAATTGCCAACAAATCCTTATCCCGAGAGGACTACACAATTTCAAAAAGTAGCTTAATACCTGTCAGATTGTAAGTCGCGATAGGCCTTTTATATGAAGGCCATGATTCAACATAGACATTTCATCAGCACACCGTTGATTCCGCTACCATCAAATATTTCCAAAACATATCCGCCATGTAAACATCTCCTAAATGTCAAACGTCTTCAAGACAAACTTCGTCACTCGGGAGGGAGTGATGTGCGGACATGACCAGATGCAAGTAGAACGTGAGTCGTTCCAGCGTTCGCCGCTACGTTTAAGTTTAGCGTCAATGTAAATAGAGTGAGTTGTAATATGATATTCGTAGTCATTAATTATGTCATAGTTCTATCGCCAAGACGTACTTTGAGCTAATAAATTGTGTTTGTTGTGAGAAATGATAGTTTGACTTAAATACGCGTAATTAATCAACTTGTAGAACGTGGTACCTACAAGTCATCCTAACTGAAGAGCCACCTACTGGTGAATATCGTGCACTACACGAACTAGTAGTTATTCTGTATCTGTCAAAACTTGTTCTCTTTCTTGTCAATAAAGCGTGTACAACAGGTTATGGGCCCAGTCCGTCTCGCGAATTAAAATCGTGAAATATCCGTGAAATCGGTGGAAAAAATGGCAAGCAAGTGGGTGATTGGCTGATCGAATCAAATTACGACATTTGGAAAGAGCAAATGCGTGCTACTCTGGTCGTAGATGATTTGTGGGACTTAGTTTCGGGGGAAAATCCACAGCTATCACACGATCAGGAAGACCAATTTCAAAATTGGAATAGCGTAGATCGGAAAGTGCTGGCAAAAATTAAGCTTACTATGTCGCTGACGCAACTACTCCACATTAAAAATTGCGCAACATCCAAAGATGCTTGGGAAACATTGCGAGGTATTCACGAGAGCACATCGCCAGCGAAAAAAATGGCGTTATACAAGGCATTGGTGCAATGCAAGTGTTCAGAGCATAACACAATCGTTGATCATTTGGCCCGATTTAGCACCATCGTAGAAAACATGGCGAACGTCAACATTCAGATTAGTGAGGAGATCTTTGTTCTAACCCTCATTAATAGCCTGCCACCAACTTATAGCACTTTTAAAACTTCGCTGCGAACACGTGACAAGTTGCCAAAATTAGTTGAATTGGAAAGTTCACAAATCGCTAGAGAATTAGATTGTGAACAAATTGAAAAAGCCTTAGCTATTAAAAGCAAACGTATAAAATTCAAATGCTATAACTGTGGAAAACCTGGTCCCTACGCGAAGGATTGCCGATTAATCCCAAAAGAAAAAAAAGGTCAGGCAATGTATGGTGCATTTGATGTGAAAGTTGACAGCGGCACGTGGTGTATAGACAGCGGTGCAATGTCACATATATGTAGTCGACGCGAATTTTTCGTAGAATTGTCCACTGAAGACTTCAATGTAGAGCTAGCTTCTAGCAACACCATAAAAGCGATAGGAATTTGAACCGTTCGAATCCAATTAGAAGCGGGAACGCTCACGTTAAGGGATACGTTGTACATCCCGGAAATTAAGACAAATTTCCTATCGATTAACAAAGCTACTGAAGCAGGGTTTAGAGTACAGTTTTTCAAAACCCAAGCAATCCTGAGTTTTGATGGATTCATAGTAGATAGTAGATAGATTCAATAAAGGAGGTGGCTAAGAAGAATTTAGTCAAAGGTCTCAACAAGGTAAAATTTGTTGATACAAAGGAAAATTGCAAAATACTTGTAAAGTGCAAAATGGCCACAAAATCATTCAAATTGTCTGAAAGCCGTGCAAAACTTACTTTGGAGTTAATACACACGGACGTATGTGGACCTTTTCGAATCACATCTTTGGGTAGAGCGCGATGTATCGTTACATTCATAGACGACAAATCCAGATACACAAAAGTATATCCCATTCGGTCCCGAGATGAAGTGTTGGTAAAATTTAAAGAATTTATGGCAGTAGCAGAACGCGAAACAGGCAATAAAATAAAATGTGTTCGAAGTGATAACGCTAAAGAATATCGAAGCAATGCTTTCAATCGATTATTGAAAAATCTTGGAATCAAACAGCAATTTAAAATTGCTTACATGCCACAGCAAAACGGCATAGCATAAAGAGCGAATCGAACTTTAGTCGAGATGATAAGATGTATGCTTGAAGAAGCAAATTGACCCGAACCATTTTGGGCAGAAGCTATTTGCACTGCAGCTTATATAAGAAATCGATGTTTACACTCTTCAGTTCATGCAACGCCATACGAGATGTATTTTGGAACAAAACCAACAATATCTCACCTAAAGGTGTTCGGCAGCACAGCCATTGCTTTGAACAACGGGAAGAAAGGTTCGAAATTCAAACTGAAAACAAAAGACTATATCTTAAGGATCATGAGTCATGAGAGAATCATTGTACAGTGCGGATCGTGGTGACAGGTGCTCTTGCAAATTTTCTTTCTACACCAATTGACATTTAAGTTTGTTATTAAGTTTAATTGTATCGAGCTGTTCCACCGGTGCTTCAATATTTTTATAAGCGTGAACTATTTAGCAACACACTGCCTTTTGCTGAACAAAAATTCGATTGTAGCTGCAAAGTGCAAAACTGTAAAAGAGATGTCAGAGTGTACAGTGTGCAAAAAGCCTTCTAGTCTAGCTAGAAACAAAATAGCTTGCTCCCAGTGCAACTGTGCCATGCTAGCTGTGTGAACATTACGAAGGAGGATATCAACTGCATCGTTAACGATAAGCAGACTTGGCGATGCCCGCCATGCGCACATCTAAGGAGGAAGAGTATGGTCGCTGTGGCAGCAGCTGAAGATGGCAAAGCGGACGTCTCTCATTTAATATTAATGTTAGATGAAGCTCAAAATGAGAGAAACAGAATCGAAGCAGACATGAACAAAGCTTTTGAGTTCATGAACGATAAGATTGACGAACAAAAATCTACAATTGATGCCCAGTCCAAAACACTTCAGGAATATTTAACTTTGATTACTGAAGTGAGGCAGGAAAATGTTGCTCTAAGGAGAATAATTGTTGAAATGGAGTCCAAACTTGAAGAATGTGAGCAACACAACCGCGCGAATACTGTATAAATTATGAATATACCAGAGATTCAAAACGAAGATGTGTACGAGATAGTCCAGAAGGTGGTCAAGGCGCTTGACATTGATATATCAAGGGAATCAATTGATTTTTGCCATCGACTAGGGAAAAAATCGGATTCAAATCGACCAGCTTGCAATTATTGCTAAATTTGTTCGCAAGGCGGACAAACTGAAACTTTTGGAGAAGAGAAGAGTGAAGAGAAATCTAAGCACGGCCAATGTTGAATATAATACAAGCGCTGAACCTGTTTACATCAACGAAAGCTTATGTCCGACCCGCAGAAAGCTTTTCGTAGCTGCTAGGTTAGCTAAAACAAATAAGCAATATTCTTATCTCTGGATACGCAATGGGAAAATATTCATGAGAAAAAAACAAGGTGATCCCGTAGTACTCATAAGTTCAATGCAAATCATCAATAATCTATAGTTTTAGTTATGTTTTTCTGTTTTTTCTACTCTTATATTTCATATTACTTTACATGCATGCCCATGATTCATTCATAGATTTTAATTCTTTCTTTAATAACAATTCAGAATTCATATTATTGCATCAAAATATTCGAAGTTTACGGGAAAACTTTATTGCGTTTATAATTTACTTACAACAGTTGGAAAACAAGCCGGACATAATTGTTCTCTCTGAACTTTGGGTAAATTCGTGGAAGACTCAATTTTACAAAATTGATCTCTACAATTGTTATACTCACTGTAACGATGAGTATAGAAAACAACAACAAACAACAACTCAACAAAAAATTTGACTTGGTTAGAGAAGGCTATGAAAGAAAAATACTGCCAACTCAGTCCGCCAGTCCTGAAGTGTTTTTAGAACCACTTCCATCTACAGAAATTGAACATTGTACCTCCTTGCCAGACATATTCAATATTGAACTGAATGAACCAAAAATGAATGCCACATAAACTGTGAACTGACGTTGCCGGAACAAGAAAAGTTCATGTCCATAGTGTTGTAATATTTTCAAATGTAAAAATAACCTTTTCAGATTGCTGGCGCTGAGGAGTGTTCCGAACATCTGTCTGTTGAAATAAAGTGAGACTATATGTAAGAGCGAGATAGAAAAGGTTGTTGAATAAAATGTGCTGAAGTGAGCAAACGTGTTTGATTTAATAGGATTTCATAAAGGCGGAAAAATCCAACAAAATCAGAAGTGGGATTCACCAAAAAGTTGTTTCAATAAGCGTCTGGTACAGCGAAAGATCCGTGTAATCAGTAATTTTCCATAGTTTTTTGGTTTTGTCAGTGGAAATGATCGAAATGTCACAGGAAAATGTGAATGATGCTGGGACCTGCAAAATGGATGCACGGAGATTTGATTTTGAAGGGCTGTTACCTACAATTGATCCGGTCAGGGGAGATGATATCATGACATCGATCGAAAAGATTGAAGAATATGGAATTATGCAAGAATATGGAATTATTGCGATTCGCAATATCCTTTCAAGTGAGCTTGTTGTGACCAGTTCTTACAAACTTTTTGAACACAAATTCGTCAGAGTCTTATTCGACAAGCATTACCTCTTTATTGGTATCGTTTATATCCCACCTCAATCTGATGAAACTACTTACATGGACGTTTGTGACTTGATATCTTCAGTAACAGCTTCCTACACGACGATAACAAAATAATTGTTCTGGGGGACTTCAATCGTTCAAAAATCAGTTTCGTTCTCGACGAAAATGATGGCCGCCTCTTTCCAATCAACCTTTCTGACTCCATTGACTTCAACCTTATAAGTACGTTCTATGGCAACGATTTACAGTAAATAATTCCTATCCCTAACCAAAATGGCAATTGGTTAGATCTTATTTTTACTAACTTTTATGACGAAGTGGTGGTTAGCCCAACTATTGACGCCGAGAATCTTTTCTCAAACACTCTTCATCAATCCACTTTTACAGTTGAGCTTTCCGCTACAAATATTTCTTTCACCCAATCGTACAATAATGAAATTATATATGATTTTCAAAATGCTGACTACTTAAGCATTAGAAACTATTTGGACACAGTAGACTGGACAATTTCTCTTTCGTTATTAGATTTAGATGAATCAGTGTCTTCCGTTTATAAAATAATTTTCAATGCCATTCACTTATTCGTACCGAAGCTGAAGAAAAAAAACAAACTCTCAGAGCCTCTCAGAAACCGTAGACATAAATTATATAAAGCAATTAAAAATGAAAGCTTGCTCAATGAGGGTCTAATCAGATTAAACGATCAGCTATCCAAAGAATTTTCCATCAAATCTCGCGAAGCGTATGAGTTCTATTTTAACTCAATGGGGGAAAAAATCATTAGTGATCCCAGGAAGTTTCACGATTTCGTTAACTTGAAACGTAAAACAACCGGCTATCCCTGTTCGATGTCCCGTGGTAACATGGTTTCTTCCTGCCCACAAGCCATTTGTAACTTTTTTGCTGATCACTTTCAAAATTCTTTTTGCTCTCCAAAAACCTCCACTTCTACTATGTCTGCAAGAATCACCGCGAGACCTCTTATCGCCGGGTTTGTTCTTACACAAGAGGCTATTATTGAAGCTATTCATGAACTAAAGACCGGCATCTTTCAGAGAGCCGCTTTCAGAGAGCCAACCGACTCCATTGTTTTATGGACCCACCCCAGCCGCAGCGAGCTAGTAAAGCGGCAGCCCAGCATCCGTCGGGGTTGGTTGCAGGGTACTCCGCTAATGCGGACGAGGGGCCTTCACGGCCATTTCTAGGGTACCATGCTCTCGGGGCAATTCTTTTTTTATTTTTTATTTGAATTTGCCTCTTGAATGGCAGCAGCCATTCCACTTTTCAACCTTAGCACTCTTGGTTCTGGACTCCGGTCTGGTTCTGAGTTGTGCTTACTAATCGCTACACATCCTGAAGTGGGCGACGCACAGTGGTCTATTTCGCGAAAAAGGTGAACTTTATTCAAACTGTGGACTTTTAAGTATGGAGTTGAAACTTGGGGGAAATATTGTAATATATGGCCCCCATCATTTGAGGTAGTAATTGGGTTCCATAAGTTTAAGGGTAAGAGCACAGGTGCTGAAAACAGCTAAAAATTACATCTGTCTTTTAACCTATTTTTTAAATTAAGAATATGAAGATCAAAATACCTTTGAGTAATACAGCGTTATTAAGCTATGAAAGATATTGATGATTTAGCCTCCTTTCCTTTCATCGTGTTCATACTGCAGATAGTATAAGAATTCGGTGTTTAAAACTTCTAGTCCCTTTTAAGTTTAGAGCGTCACAAAACGTTGCTACAAAATAGGTCTAGTTGTATTCATTAAAGTCCAAAGTAACTATCAAAACTTAATTTGCCTGCGGCTAGCTGCGGCTACGCTCGTAAACTCCTTTCAAAGTTCAGCGACCTTGCATAAAATGCAACACTTTGCTCGTTTATTGCGCCAGTCCGCGTGCTCTGCAGTATTTTCTTATCATTTGCACTAGCACACAATAGCAAGCATCTGTACCAGGTTGAAGCTCGTGAGATTGAGATAAACACAACGTTGAATTTCATAAATAAAACAATAGTTTCTAAACCCTACACTTACTTCTTATGTTATTGGCAAAGTTTCAAGTGATGTATGTTTATTTGGCTGTTCATACATTTATTTACCCATCCACCTATACTTTAGTATCATCAAATTTCCCAAGTTGCTTCTGAATTCAATTCAATGAAATATGTTCATATGATAATTCATGTATGATCTGTAGCATCTGCCTACCAGAATCCTTTCGGCGACATGTGATCGCCCTGTGCATGATCATGTGTAAAGGTACCCTTAGGCACCTAGGCAAATTCAATGTGCATACCTGCCCCGATTCGCATATGCATCTCAAAATGCATATGTCCCCATATCCTAATATGCAAATTTCATAGGCATATATTCTTTAATTCGCATATGCAACTCAAAATGCATATGTCCTCATATCATAATATGCAATTTCAACATGCATAAATACCCTAATTCACATATGCATCTCAACATGCATATGTCTCTTTAACCACCCATATTCAATTTTCCCCATGATCATTATCAAAACGGCATCGGCTCGGAAATTCTACCAAATCCAATAACAACAAGACTTTGGTATTTCCGGAGTTCATTCCCAGCTAATATTAATTACTAGCAATGAGCTCGGAACTCTGAAATTGTTGTTGTTGAATTTGGGTGAAAATTGGAACCACCGCGACTCAAAATCTCACAACGACGTTTTCTGTAGCGGCATGAAAAAATAACCCACTAACAACAACATAGATTCAATGCTCGGACCCCATCTACGGAATGTCGCTAATACTGAACGTGGGAAAACGTTCAGTCGGCCAAATACACACGAGAAGTTTCCGAGAAAATTCTTGGAACCTGGACGATATGAAATCGCCAGAAAATTGTGTGCCGAGATGGGTTGCGTTTGGGTGTTGGGGGATTGGTAGTGAAAACGTCGATCGAGTCGGACGTGAAATTGAAAAATTATTGCATATTCCGCGATATTTGTACCATGGAGGATTGTGAGTGAAAACGTCGATCGAGTCGGATGTGAAAATGTGTTTTGATTACGCTGTACCGCGAATATTTATTAATTATTAATAATTAGTTTCGTATGTGTGTACGTATTTGTTAATATAATGATGATTTGTGCGTTGGAAAATATTTCTGCTAATTTTGTTTGGAAATGTTGCAATTTTGCACCGAATGAACCGCACAACTGAACGAAGATTTCGGATCCCAATTTTTATATGATTTTGAAAAAGTGTATTTGGACGTCTAACAAGTGCCCCGCTGAAAACGCGAAGAATTTATAAGCAGATCTATTTGGTCTCTGTGCGTTAAGTGAAAATAAATTGTGAACTGGTGATAATAGCAATCGTAAATTTTGTGGTGACAATGTTACGTCCGCTGATTGTAAGTAAGGTAACTGATGGATTGCCGAATCTCTTAACAGCGGTGTTGTCTGTTTCGAGGATGGCCCACGACCTTGGCAAAGGATTCGGAAGATCCGGTTGGGATAGTACTGCTGCTTTAAGGGTGAGTCTATCGTTTGACACAATGACGATGATAGCTTCTAGGAAGTAGAAAGGTATTGTATTGTATTTTATTGAAATTGAAGCCGCACAACTGATCATGTTTGGAACAGTCAGCGGCATACCATTGATTCTAAACACGAGCTGCTGATATATCATGAAGAGAGCTGCCATCGATAATAATCGTGCAGGATCAATTTTATGTACAATATTTTTGGGGAATTAAGAACTACGGACGATGAATCGCAACATTGCTTACATCATACAGTTGTAGTGATAAGGTTACTATGGTGCGATCAATGCTGCAGCTGTTGCTCCTGAGTACAATACACGGTTGATTCACAACACAATTTGGTATTATAGGTATGTTTAGAAAAACAGCGATAATAAAATAAAAACTCAAATTGCTTACATGAAGTTCTTTAAACTATTCACTGAAATTTATGGGGCTGCAAACCCGAGACAAAATATTTGATTGAATTGGAATGGAATGCTGCCACTTGAAAGTCATAAAAAGTGATATGATGATTTCGATATTTTATTTATTAAATTAAATTTGTATTTGAATAAAATCTGAAAAATTTCAGTGAACTCAGTTCTATGTTTGTCACAATATCGGATGTTTGTGAAATTGGACACCGAATACCATCATAGACCTATTATATTATGTGATTAGTAGTACAGCCAGCTCAAGTAGCCAGGTAGCCTGGTAAAGAGTTGTCCGTATCGATTGAGATATATGAAGCAAAAAAAAAATTAAGTGTAAAGAAAACGTGGTAATATATTATGGATATTTTGTTACCTAAAACTTCAAACATACTCAAGAAAAAAAATGAAATCTAAAATCCAAGTTTTTGTAGGCATGCTGTTTGTGATGTAGTCTTTCACATTACTCTTATTATGTCGATATTGGATGTCAAGAAACTATTTATAGAAATGAAGATAATCCAATTACTAAATTACACTCTTGAACTTAAACGAATTAACACACAATTAAACCTAAACCTCTTTCAAAAAGAAAGAAAAACAAATAAAACAAAAAAAATTTAATTTTTTAAATAAATCTAGCTTTATACCCAATACAAGAAAAAAAAAATCAAACTTGTACAAGGCCTTTAGAATTAAGAAATATAAAACACAAACATTGATGAAAAATAAACTAAATTCTTTTTCTACATAAATAAAAATAATGTGTTGGTAAAAATTAAACTCTTTGGTCTTGTTATTGGGTCTCGGCCCATGGGAACTGAGTGGCGATAGGCGCGTGAAGTTCAGGCTGGTTTAAGTTAACAGGAGTGGTATTTCGACGCATTTGAATGTCGAATTCAGTGGGTGGCGTTACCCCAACTATATCGGGGGTAAAGGCCTCAATTCTATCAGGGGCCTGAGGTTGTGTGCCTTGCCTCGGGTCCGCACAAAATCAAGGCAATTTATTCTTCCCTTTTGTAACGTAACGTTTTTTTCAGGTTCCCTTACGTGTGTTGACACGTCTCGGCTGAGTCTGGTAACAGCTCATGCCTGAGAGTTTTGTATGGCGGTTCTTTACGAACTTAGGCCTTAAATCCTTTTTGTAAATTTTCACTTTGCGGTTACTACTTTGTATGACGGATGATATACAAGTAGCAGTCTTTTCTTTCTCGGAGCATATCCACCCCATTTCTGTAATGACCCACCCCAGCCGCGTAGAGCTAGCAAAGCGGCACACCAGCATCCGTCGGGGTTGGATAAAAGGGTGCTCCGCTATAAGCGGACTAGGGACCTTTACGGCCAATTCTAGGGCACCCTGCTCCAGGGGCAATTAATTATTTTTTTTTTTGCCTCCTTGATGGTTCGCCATCAACCTCTTCACTATTCCTTGCCGGTCTCTCATTCGTGCTTCGGTACGAATGAGGGGAGCTGACTGGGAATAGCGAAAAGTTGAATTTCTCCCGGTTTCAAAATTCATCAATTTGCTACAATTTAGTTAGTTCAAAATAAAAAGAAACATGAAAGTAATTCAACTGAATAAACAAGGCATAAGGAAAAATGCAGATAACTGAAATACAAATCTGAAGATTAATGAAATAGATATAGCTCTACTATCTGAAACGTGGTTACCAAAAGATTTTAATAGAGTTAATTTAATAAATGGATTCAAGGGAATTTCTAGAAATCGTGAAGATAACAAAGGAGGAGGAGTTGCTATCTTTGTTAACAATAAAATTAAGTTTGTAATAAAAAAAAGTGTAACGTTGATATTGAATTAATAGTCATTAAAACTTTAAACCTCGAAAAAAATTTGAACATTGCATCAGTATACATCCCGCCTAGATATAATAATAATAAATTTGATGAAGATTTCGGAAAATTGATTAATATGTTTGACAATGGTGAAGCCTTTCTTATAGGAGGTGATTTAAATGCACGTAACGTTAAGTGGGGAGATCATGTTATTAACGCTAGAGGAAGGAAAGTTGAAAAATTGTAAAGAACTTTGATCTCATTGTAATGAATAATGGAGACTTCACTTTTTTCCTCGCCAGGGACAGGATAGTGGCAGTAACGAAATATTCGCGACTCTTAATTGAATAAAGCGAAAACTTGAATACAAACTGGAAAACTCGCTTGGATTTGTAATTTGTAACATGCAGAAATTTCCTTTCGAAATTTCTGCACGGCTTATTTCAGCACACACTGTCGTGCCCTTGAAATAGCCAAATTATTTTTCATTCGGACTAGCGGTACCTTGTTTTTCAATTTGAAAAACAAGACACTGCAAGTCCGATTTGACATTGACTGGCTTGAGGCGATACGAATGCAGGAACCGGTAACGGTATCTTGTTTTCGTGTCGCAGATCAAGCCAGAATTCGGGAGAGTCTTGGTTAGATGGTGGTGGCGATCGGAGCGTGGCCGTGGCCAGAGGCTCTGTCGGCGAGTTATCGTGAACTTTTGACCGTGTTTGGTTTTGTTTCACTAGACAAAGTTTCATTGTTCGGCTAATTAATCAATCTGGATATGTTTACATATCAGTTTGCGGCTACGAATTCATGACGGATGAATACTACGTAGCATCCCGTTTTCTTGAGAGCCAACCATCCCCATTTGTTTAAAGAACCCACCCCAGCCGCAGCGAGCTAGCAAAGCGGCACCCCAGCATCCGTCGGGGTTGGTTAAAGGGTGCTCCGCTAATGCGGACGAGGGGCCTTCACGGCCATTTCTAGGGCACCCTGCTCTCGGGGCAATTCTTTTTTTTTGTTTTGCCTCTTGAATGGCATTAGCCATTCCACTTTTGGACCTTAGCACTCTTGGTTCTGGACTTCGGTCTGGTTCTAAGTTGTGCTAAGGCCACTCTCATCTTCATTATCGCTACAAATGGCGCCCAACGTGGGGCCCGAAACTTGTTTTGGGCAACCCACACCACAGTGAGAAAATACTTATGAGTTTCGACTCATACTCCCCTTAAGACTTTACGTCTTCAAACCTTAAAATTCCATTCTCACTAGCAGGTCTTAGAATCGCCTCCTTTGCGATTCCCTATTACTTCGTTCGAGAGAACAAAACCCATTTATTAAGACCTGCATTGCTCGCTCTTCCTTACTAGCCGCAAACATCCTTCCCAATCCTTTCCTTTTAAAATCATTTCCTAGTTAGCTTACCTCTTGGGCAGCTTCCTGTTGTGTTGTCTTTTGGAGTTTTTTGACTCTGGGTGCAACCTGGAGGTTGGCCGCGGATAACAGGTTGTGGTGGTTTACCGCCACTCCTGTCCCGGTCAACCGAAGGGCCCCTGCCCCACTTTATGTTGGGAAGCTGTCCCAAATTTTTATATCCTTGCTGTCTTGATCCAGCTTCGGCTTTTGGCTTGGGTTTGGTTCAAGCTGTGGTGGATTACGTGGGGTTGGCGTGGCGCCGCCTACACGTCCCTGCAGCTTGGCCAAACTTGAACCATTTGCTGAAGTTGAGTCAAGCAGCAACATAGTTGTTTTTGGTCCCTTGCTCCTCTCTTTTCGAGGAATTTCGGGTGAGAAAAACAGTCCCCCATTCTGGGCGGTACCCTTCAGGAACCGACCCGAGTTAATTTTTTTTTCACTTACAAATTTCAAACGTAAATATTTTCACAATAAAACATTCACTTCACTTAGACAATTTTCAATATTTTCACATTGTTCCACGTTCTAACACTTCGTAATTAAAATTTCAATTTCTTGCGTTTTTTGAAATCAAAGGCCAGACCATCCGCGACCTCACCACCAAGGCCCAGTCTCGAAATGCAAAGGCCTATAACCTTCGTTCCAGGTCGGTTTCATACCAGCCTGGCGAAGTGGTCTACAGGCGCAACTTCCGGCAAAGTGACGCAGCCGCGCACTACAATGCAAAGCTGGACCGGAAGTTCTTACCTAGTAAGGTAATTAAAAAGATCGGCGGTGCTTATTACCAGCTGGCCGATCAAAATGGACGATCAGTGGGCGTCTTTCATGCGAAAGACATCACTAAGTGATACACCCACTGAGTTCACCAGTTCACGACTTATTTCCGAATCTTATTTGGAAGATCGTCCATTTGCGCCTATTTCAGGTGTCACTCCTGCTTCAATTGAAAAGTATCTAGAGATGTTCACATCGTTCACCCTTTCCTCTACCAAAGATACTTTCAGTATTAAGTCAGTATACGTTGTTCACGATATTTCCTTTCATTAAAAAATTACCCCTTTTCGTTCTGTTCACATTATTCACGATTTTCTCAAAAGGATTGGATAGTAAACGACATGATCACCTGTTCACGTCATTATATTTCCCTTATTACATCCATCCTTCAGCTCTTTCCACGCACTTGCCCTTGTGGAAAGACCTGTGTTGTAACATGCAGAAATTTCCTTTCGAAATTTCTGCACGGCTTATTTCAGCACACACTGTCGTGCCCTTGAAATAGCCAAATTATTTTTCATTCGGACTAGCGGTACCTTGTTTTTCAATTTGAAAAACAAGACACTGCAAGTCCGATTTGACATTGACTGGCTTGAGGCGATACGAATGCAGGAACCGGTAACGGTATCTTGTTTTCGTGTCGCAGATCAAGCCAGAATTCGGGAGAGTCTTGGTTAGATGGTGGTGGCGATCGGAGCGTGGCCGTGGCCAGAGGCTCTGTCGGCGAGTTATCGTGAACTTTTGACCGTGTTTGGTTTTGTTTCACTAGACAAAGTTTCATTGTTCGGCTAATTAATCAATCTGGATATGTTTACATATCAGTTTGCGGCTACGAATTCATGACGGATGAATACTACGTAGCATCCCGTTTTCTTGAGAGCCAACCATCCCCATTTGTTTAAAGAACCCACCCCAGCCGCAGCGAGCTAGCAAAGCGGCACCCCAGCATCCGTCGGGGTTGGTTAAAGGGTGCTCCGCTAATGCGGACGAGGGGCCTTCACGGCCATTTCTAGGGCACCCTGCTCTCGGGGCAATTCTTTTTTTTTGTTTTGCCTCTTGAATGGCATTAGCCATTCCACTTTTGGACCTTAGCACTCTTGGTTCTGGACTTCGGTCTGGTTCTAAGTTGTGCTAAGGCCACTCTCATCTTCATTATCGCTACAAATTGTCGACGACGTACATAATTTGTTTCGAAAAGGTAAATAGAAGTCAGTATTTTACGACCAGATTTGTGGAACTCAGTAAACTATTCAAATTTTCAAAAGTGCTTATCCGTCGGTAGTGACATTGCATTGACTCAAGTAGGAGATACACTTATACCGTCACACTAAAAAAAATCCACCTGAAGCAGAAAGAAATAGAAAAAAATAATTTTCACATAGAGACATTTTGAAATGCCGTTTGGCTTCAGTTTTGTACGAAGTAGATTTTCTATGTAATTTGTTTAGACCGGGAATTGTTGAAGGTTTTCGAAGCGCTTAGAGATTCACTTCGTTGAAAAGTAAATTTATTCTATTGACACCGTAACTAGCGCTAAACTAAACTAGTAAGAAGTCAAATCAAAACCCAAAGATATAAATCCATATTCACAATTAGACGGACATTTATTGAAATAGTATAAGTTAACACAACCAGACATTACACAGCACCGCGCATAACATTAGTGCCAGACGTCACTCTACACCATCATTCTCAGCTTGACCCATACCTGCTGTGGGAAAAGGTAAACGGTCGGCGATCACGCGGCTATCGCATGTTCCGCCGGATTAGCATAATCATCAGGTGCCAACCGCGGATTCCATGATGATGGAAACAGTTAGTCTTGCCTCGTATTTAGACCTTAGCGGATCAATTTTATAATAAATATTTTTTAAAAACTAACAAGTGGCTTCTTGATTTTAACTGGCGCTCTAGTCATGTCTAAGATGAAACATGAACACCCCAACAATTAACACATGGTGATGTGCAACATTAGATCATTTCTTGAATCAGGTAAAACTCCAGACATCGAGTCAGCAGAAAATAGATCATGTCGCCATGAACAGAATTAACATGTAAGATGAAGATCGGAGTGCTAAGGCAGTTGTTGTGGGATCGCTGAGTAGATAAGTTCGAATATAAATTTTCGCAAAATAAAGTTTATAGTTGGTGTTGCATCAAATTGTTTTTTTTGAAAAGGTAGTTCGGCCGATCGACTACTTAAGTGGCGCAGTCGGGAAACTTGTGAAAGAAAAAAATCGAAAAGATTAAGTAAAACAAACTAAAAATTAGTGTGTTAGCGAAAAAATTGTGAAGAATAATCGTGGAAAAAACACATTATCAAAATAAAACCACTATAAACACAACATTGTGATATTATCTAAAATAAATAAAAACTTTCCTTTGGTTTGGGAGGATTTAAGCCTTTTTACATCCTTCAACGTCGGCTGAGGCTGGTTTGACACCCCAAACATACAAAGAAAGTAATAAAAAGTGAATGAGTGACAAAAAGTGACATTCGTGAAAAGTTTGCTTGAAGCCGTTTGAACATTGAAGTGAGAAGCCGTGAATGACGGAGAGGAAAATTAAACGTGACAGGTACTACTGCTCGAACAGAAATCTAGTTTCAGGTAATATGGAAGATCAGGTTCGACAAATACAGCAGCAACTGCAGGAGCGAAAAAACGAGATGGCCCAATTAGCAGCAGCTGTGCAAGAATTACTTGCAAACAAGAACCGAGACGACTATATTGGACAATTAGCGGCATCAATACAACAATTAGCAGGCAACAGATCCCAATCGGAGCAAATCCCGAGGGAAATTAAGCACATGGCCAACTTTACTGGCACTGGCGACATGTCATTAAACTCATTTATTAGTAGCATCGAGTACTACCTCAGCAACATCCAAAATCCCGATACAAGAAAAGCAGCAACTCGTATGGTGTACTACGAAAAAATCCAGGGACCCGCTAAAGACGCAATTATGAACTTGAATCCAATAGATGACTGGGACAGTGGCGGCTCGTCAGGGTGGGCCCGGCCCACCTGGCCCACCCTGACGAGCCGCCACTGAGTTAAAGTAAAGTAGATATTTCTTGTTGGTATCCGCGTATACCTTATAATAGTGTTTTTGTGTTGAGTGGGCCCAGTGGCGGCTCGTCAGAGTGGGCCAGGTGGGCCGGGCCCACCCTGACGAGCCGCCACTGGACTGGGAAGTGATAAAAGCAAATCTGAAGCTACGATTCAAACCCGATACGGAACTCGGAGACATTCACAGAAAAATCAGCAACCTTCGAGTTAACACGGTGAGTGAATTATCGATTGAAGCACAAAAAATTAAAGATAAAGCCGATGAGCTAATAATATTTATAAAGATAATCTTTTCATAGATTTAAGTAACGTAGAATCTTTGCTAATACTATAAAAGATATGACACAAGGTGTCCTTCTGGATAAAATTTACGAGCTGAGAAATTTGAATGAAATAATTAAAATTATGCAGTGCAGAAGGTATGAAAATTCGTGTATTAGGCCAGAATTAAAAAAAAAAATAAAATCTCAAATTCAGTGGGAAGTTGGGTGTTTCCAAAAAATAAGAACTTCTCGCGACATTCAGATAAAAATCAAAATAGTCAACCCGATCCGGGGCAAATAAGACAACCAACGCTACAAAATACAGCAGATGATGACGGACAAAGTAACAGATACAACAACTCTGACCAATATAGGAGACGAAACCAAAACAACCCCGACCAATACAGGAGACGGTACTACAATAACGAAAATTCGGACCGAACCAGGGGGAACAATTCACAAAATCACCCTGATAGGAATAACTACCAGCCCGCAAATAACCCTAATGGGCCATTTAGACAAGCGTCCATGCGTCCGCGCGTCCAAGCGTTTTTAGATTACACGAGTCAAGCCAACTCAAATCCAGTTTTTTGAAGGCGGGGCTAAGGCGATAAGTGGATGGATTTTACACGCTTATGATGATGTTTTTTTGCTCCGTACAAATATATTGGTAACAGAAAGTTGTATGTATTTATCCATATGAGTATATATACCTACATATATATGTTTGTGTCTAGATATTCAGATGCATTCAATTTGTTTTCGTAATAGTCATGCACGTAAGGATGCAAAATATATATTATCCACATCATTATATAAGAAAATAATCATCCACAAAACATATATTTAAATGATCACCAACGAATCATCCACACATGCCACTGAGCGAAAGAAACATTTTAAAATTTATTGTACATGAATCAGGATACTCCACCTCCTTCGCTTTAGACCCGCCTATATAAACAAAATCAAATTGACTCGTGTAAGCAAAATACGCTAGATCGCATGGACGCGTGGACGCATGGACGCCAATGTAAATGGCCCATAACAGATCCAGGCAATTTAGGCAAAGTTCTCAGAATTCTAGATTTAGTTCACGATTTCGTAGGGATGAACAAGAGGTGACTCCCATGGAAATCGACAATGTCGAGCCGAAACGAAACCAGGGTAATACTTAACAAAACATTCAAGAAAGACAGGGACCCAGGGATCAACCTGAATTAAATCAAATCAGCTCTAACGATGGCCAACAGTTTTTTACAACTAGCCTCGGATGATTTACCCTTAATAAAAATTAGCATAAATCAAGTAGAATACGTAGCATTGATCGACACAGGCTCGTCGTTCAGCATAATCGATGATAGTATAAATGATTTTCCAAAGATGCGAATAAAACCATTGCAGTTTACTACCATCACGGGCAAAGACTCTATATATTTTGAGGTACATACTAGTCTCCGCCCCATGCTCAAATTAGGTGGAAAGTTCGAGAATTGAAAAACAGAAAATATCAATTTATCATTGGTGTTGACCTATTAGACAGGCTAGGTACAATAATTGACATGGAACAACAAGTCATTATACTCAATGGCGAATCAATTCCCTTTATAAATAACCCATATCCAAATAAACGGTCTTGCGCAATTGAGCAAATTCAAAAGGACTATATTGCGAGACTAAAGCTAGACCATTTAAACTCTGAAGAATGTAAAGAAATAATTAAACTTGTAAAACGTTTTGAAATACATTCTATAAGGAAGGAGATAAGTTAACAAGCACTACAACAATAGTGCATGAAATAAAAACGACTACGGACCAGCAAATTAACGCCAAACTGTACCGTTTTCCACCTTGTCATGAACAAGAAGTGAGAAAACAGATAGCAGAAATGGAGAAACAGGGAATTATTCAGAAAAGCTATTCAAAGTACGCAAGTCCACTAATTGTTGTCCCAAAAAAAAAAAACGATAATTCTAAAGAAAAGAAGTTTCGGATAGTCATTGACTACAGAAAACTTAACGACATAACGGTGGATGATAAATTCCCTCTCCCAAACCTAGACTCAATATTGGATAAGCTCGGCAAAGCCCAATATTTTTCCACACTCGATCTAGCAAAAGGATACCACCAGATCCTCGTTAGAAAAGAGGACAGAGCAAAGACGGCATTCATGACCCCACATGATCTTTATGAGTTTATAAGAATGCCTTTCGGCTTAAAGAATGCCCCGGCGACATTCCAAAGGCTCATGAACGACATTCTTAGAGACTACATAAACCAAACTTGTGTCGTCTATTTGGATGGCATCCTTGTTTTCAGCACTTCACTACAGGAGCATATCAAATCATTAACAGATATATTTAAAGTCCTTGAGTCACATCGACTCAAAGTGCAAATTGATAAATGCAACTTTATGCAAAAAGAAACGAGTTTTTTGGGTCACATTGTCACTAGAGCCTAATCCTGAGAAAGTCTGTGTAATTTCAAATTTAAAGCTTCCGAAAAACGAAAAAGAAATCAAAAGTTTCCTAGGTATGACGGGCTACTACCGAAAGTTTGTCAAAGACTATGCGGAGGTAGCCCAAACAATAATCAAATATCTCCAGAAAGGTACCAAAGTAAATAGCAACGATCCCAACTACATTGATGCATTTGAAAAGCTTAAGACACTAATTATCTCGCACCCAATCTTGCGCTTTCCTGAATTTAATAAACCATTCCAGCTTACAGCTGACGCGTCTAATTACGCGATAGGGGCCGTCCTTTCCCAAAATGGACATCCAGTCTGTTTTGCATCTAGGACATTGCGAAAGCATGAACTGAATTTTTCCGCCACCGATAAGGAGTTTCTAGGAATCGTATGGGCGTAACTTACTCTTTTCGAGCCATTTGGTTTGCAGGGATATCTTTGTAGCCCTAACTGCGTGTCCGAGGCTAGATGAAATATCAAAACCTTTCAAACTAGTGTTTTTGCTGTTTTCCGTTTTCGTGATCCTCTGGAAAATGTGAGATCCAGACAGTGCTTCTCTGCGAATGATTCAATTTTTTCCCAAACTACATAAACATTTTCTCGCTTACTTAGTAGTGTTTTAACTGTTCCATTCACAAGATCCATCCCATCCCAAAGAATTGCATTTTTAGCTTGGAAATGTGTACTTAACATGTTCGTTACAGAAAAAACACAGTGAAAGATGAAAAGATTTACTACAAACCAGTGACGGCTCGTGACATAAATATTTGGGTCGGCCGAAAAGAAAGTTATAATTTGTCAACTTAATTTTTTGGTGCTTGGTGTTAAGAAATTTTTGTACGAACAATAAGTATCTTATCTTAAAAAAAAAATAAAAACGTCCAGCAAGAACCACGAGGAGGTCGACAGCACTCTCGCTAAGAAAGGAATGGACAAGTGGGTATTGGTATGTTTGGTAAAAATGAAAACAATAAAGAGCAGTAGAAAAATCATGCCAAGTACGAACTATGATCAAAGGGATGGTTGAAGAGATAGAAGGAATTTTACAAAATAGGGCATTGCTACTCATAACTATTACTTAAGTATATCGATTAGAAATTTACCTTCTATAAATAAATTAAAATAAATAATACGTGCACAAATCATTAATCTTGAAGCACTTAATTCATCTTGCGTACATAACAATGTATAAACAATTCTTGATGAGCAATTGATTTAATTTTGGATTGTGATTCGCTTATTTCACCAGCCATAATCAGGGCTCCGTCTAAAGTCTGACAAATCAATTTTTTTCTTCAATATTGAATTGCTCCAATTGTTCAATCCAAATATTAAAAATGTAATTTGTACGGCGACCATTACTGATATTTAAGAAAAGGAATACCCGTTCTGTTATTTCGTCCTTACTGTCAATCGGAAAATAACGGACAGTTGAGAAAAACAACTAATATCAGTAGTTTCATCTACTTCCCAATAAAAGCATTTGCACTGCTAGTTAGACTGCTTATTTTATTACTTACTATTTTAATTATTGCATCAATCAATTCATTGAAATCGTCTTTGATAATCCTGTAAAAACCGTTGTGTCTATAAATCTATTAAAATCAGAATCTAAGTTTGAAGCGAAATAAGCTAATTCTTTAACATTTCCCTAGTTGTTGGATTCTGCTATCTCATCATTGTCTCTAAATGCCATTTCCTGCATTGATAAAGAAATTATAATCTTTATCAAATACCTCATCATTTTCCGATTTTCTCGCACGTTTTGATTTTTTTACTGATACCGAATTTACCGAGTAATTTATGTTTCAAATCCGAATGGGCATGTTCTTTCTAAATTTGATTCTTATTTAGTGCGCGGCTAATATCCTGCGATGTTCAGCTTTTTTTGGCCTAAATTTCCCATTTTCGCCCGTGGAATGCGTAAACTTTTAATATAACATGCGATTAAACTTATTTGTTAAAAGATGACTTATTAAATCACTCTTTCTACTCACACATTCTGTAATATTTTCCGTATCCATCTCCACTACACACTTCTCAATTCTAAATATATTCAAAGTTATTTTAATTCAAATTTCTATCTAGCAATTCAGACTCACTATTTACCTAAAAAAACTACGAAAACTACACTCTTTTAAACAAAATACAGAATCAATTAAATCACTAATATAGCACATAAGACCACCACCGTTCTACTATCAAAAGAAATGCTTTCTACTATGATTAAAAACGTACTTGACTTTCATCCCAGTACGATCCGATTTAAAAAAAAATGTATTCCCTTTGCCATTTTTTCTTACATATTGCTTATTTTTTTATTTTCCACCTGAATGCGGCTGGCCGCCAAGTCTCATGCATTGTCTCATCCATGTGCGGGGTGTAAAATTCTATACGAAACACCCAAATAAATAGCTGGTATGGAAACGAGGTCTCGAATGGAGGCTATGTGAAAAGTTTTGAGTGCCCTAGACTGTGCTTGGATACGGCCAATTTTCTTCGGCCGCGATTTCAGCCGTCGCTTCGCTCGGTTCTCGCTTGCACCTTGCTAGACATGTTCGCTGGGTACGATGCGGCCGCCGATTTGCTGGGTGGATGATGCATTGTACTCATATGTATGTACATATATGCTTGAATGAAATGATTTAGATAAGGACTGTTGACCGGCCGTCATATGATTTCCTCTCCATAGCCGCGTATATTAACTAGGATTTAAATGTGATTGAGATCAAAACAGTCCAACGCAAACGGGGTATTTATCCGTTTACATACTACCGCTTCGATCTTATTTCTGTTGTAGTCCAGTACTGTATACGCGGCTTATGGCAAACTAAAGATTGAATGAGGTAATTATAGTTAAGAGGAAGCTATATGTAGTAGCTAAGGGCTTAAAATCAATTATTCATCCTTCCTATTTTTCATAATAATTTCCTACATATGATAATTTTCTTGGTACGGCCGGGCCGACCTTGCCGCCCCTGACGAGCCGTCACTGCTACAAACTTAGGATTCCTGATTGAATGAAAGATCCCCAATGCATAAACTGAGTCGTTGCATTTTCCTTCATTCATTTCTTTTTCTAAAGCTTCTTTTATAGTCCCATATTAGTCCCATTTGCAATTGTGAAATCTCATTGACTAACGAGTCGAGCTTAAACTTTTCATTTCACGCCTTGTATTTAGACCAACTGCCTCTTGAAGCTGCTCAAAATTATATCTGCTAAATACGAGGCTTTTCTAGTTCCTGAACAGTCTAAAAAGCTTAAGAACCTTTCTTCGACTGCTAGCTATTTAACAAATCTGACAACCACGGAGAGTTTTTCTTTTTTGTGGACCCTTGCTTCGGCTGCCATAATGGATATCAGTCCGCACCCTTTTGTTTATGCTGTAATGTCCTCGTGAACGATTTCAGCAATTGTTTTTATTAATTCATTTTGTGCTTTGCCACTATAGTAGTTCGCAACCTTGTTCTTAAAATGTTTTTCAAAAGTTGAATCAAGCTTTGCGAATAATTCACAAAATTCCAAAAAAAACGTGGATTACAATCGCCTAAGAGAATGGGCAATAATCGGTACTCGTTGGATATTTGTAAACAGATTCCGAACGCAGCCGCGGCAAGCAGCAAAAAGGTGCACTGGGCAACACCGATTGATGATGGCGGCAGTCGTCAGACAACCAGCGCCGAACAAAGAATCGAGTCGTAGAGCGAGATCGAGAAATATACAGTGTAATAAACCAAATTGCCAAAATAAACCGTATTTCAAACCGAAATAATTTGAGGTAATAATTGTATATATACTTCAAAAGCAAGTACAGAAAATCCAAAAATAAAGCTAAAATACCAAATTCAATTTTCTCCAAATCCAGTTGAAGTTCGACAGTTCGAAGGCGTTTTGTGAATATTGAAGATGTTTGTTGTCAGGAGTTCTTCACAAGTATACCTGTGATATATCTTGGAAAAATGTAGTACACACTGATTTTACGATTGCTCCGTTTTGTCAAACGGTGCATGTACATTTTGCCTGATATTCTAAGATTCAAAATTTTCTTGTTTTATAATTGTTACATAGAAAAATAGACAACTGGATAAAATAAGCATAGCTTTCTAATATGTTATTCGAGTTTTAAACGTTTAAATTTACTTGCAAATGATAGGTCCCCAAGAAGCTTTCAAATGAAAAATCAGCTGCGACCCGAAAGTATTTATAATATAATATTTATAAGAATTTATAAACTTTATTCTTCCTGTAAAATGATTAGATAAACGTTTCCATATGCTCAGACGAAATGTCGTTTGATTGAATCAAAGTCAGTATTACTCTAACGTTGACTTGTGTCTCTCGATCTATATGGTATTCCTCGACTTTTCATATCCCGAATCGTAGCGTTCGGTAGCCGTCCAGACACTGAAATCCCATAAATACCCCGGCAAAATCGATCTAGAAGTAAAATTCTCAATAGTATCCACCGTTGGAAATGAGATGCGCCGTCGCTCACTTATCCGTTGCCATTTGGTGACCCAACTATCTTCTGGGCTCGTGACCGCAACTAACCCATCGAACTTATTGCTGGTGCGGTCGTACACTTGATCTTTATTATTTTTCATTCAGAGAAACTCTGCGCAATTATCGCAGCCGTCATATTCGAACTGTTCAAAAGTCTACCAAAGCAAACTAAATTTACAGACGTACATAACTTTGAATGCGGAGTAGAGCATTTACCTTGACTATCGAACAGACCAAACATGCCCGCAACCCTCGTAGGTCTTTAGGAATTGTATCAAAAGACATTATGAACTATTGGATAAACACGTACTTCGCAATTAAGCCCAACGCCTAGAACCGAGCCCACCGAACAGCACCATTCACTTTATTATTTGTCCAAGAAATGTCAAAGAAATGTCAATGCAATTGTCATCGAGCAATTGCCAACAAATCCTTATCCCGAGAGGACTACACAATTTCAAAAAGTAGCGTAATACCTGTCAGATAGTAAGTCGCGATAGGCCTTTTATATGAAGGCCATGATTCAACATAGACATTTCATCAGCACACCGTTGATTCCGCTACCATCAAATATTTCCAAAACATATCCGCCATGTAAACATCTCCTAAATGTCAAACGTCTTCAAGACAAACTTCGTCACTCGGGAGGGAGTGATGTGCGGACATGACCAGATGCAAGTAGAACGTGAGTCGTTCCAGCGTTCGCCGGTACGTTTAAGTTTAGCGTCAATGTAAATAGAGTGAAATGTAATATGATATTCTTAGTCATTAATTATGTCATAGTTCTATCGTCAAGACGTACTTTGAGCTAATAAATTGTGTTTGTTGTGAGAAATGATAGTTTGACTTAAATACGCGTAATTAATCAACTTGTAGAACGTGGTACCTACAAGTCATCTTAACTGAAGAGCCACCTACTGGTGAATATCGTGCACTACAAGAACTAGTAGTTATTTTGTATCTGTCAAAACTTGTTCTCTTTCTTGTCAATAAAGCGTGTACAACAGGTTATGGGCCCAGTCCGTCTCGAGAATTAAAATCGTGAAATATCCGTGAAATCGGTGGAAAAAATGGCAAGCAAGTGGGTGATTGGCTGATCGAATCAAACTACGACATTTGGAAAGAGCAAATGCGTGCTACTCTGGTCGTAGATGATTTGTGGGACTTAGTTTCGGGGGAAAATCCACAGCTGTCACACGATCAGGAAGACCAATTTCAAAATTAGAATAGCGTAGATCGGAAAGTGCTGGCAAAAATTAAGCTTACTATAGGTGCGTTTTATTTTACATCCAGAGTAGTGCAGGATATCGATTTGCACACGAAACAACAACAACATCCAGAGTACGAACACTTGTGAATTCAGTGGAGTTCGTACTCGTGCTCTCTGTGGAACGTATTTCGAAAAGTCATGTAAACTGGAATAGTTGGAATTTTCAAAAATTTCCATGTCATCCTGGCAACCAGGATAAATAGTCACACATTTGAAAACGGCGTTGATTATATGACAGTTCAAATTTTGAAATGACAACTGTCTGATAGAAAAAAACTCGCGTGCTACTCTGGATCGTTTTATTATGCACGCAGGATACCTACTACACTCTGGATGAAAATAAAACGCAGCTTATGTCGCCGACCCAACTACTCCACTTTTAAAATTGCGCAACGTCCAAAGATGCTTGGAAAACATTGCGAGGTATTCACGAGAGCACATCGCCAGCGAGAAAAATGGCGTTATACAAGGCATTGATGCAATGAAAGTGTTCAGAGCATGACACAATCGTTGATCATTTGGCCCGATTTAGCACCATCGTCGAAAACATGGCGAACGTCAACATTCAGATTAGTGAGGAGATCCTTGTTCTAACCCTCATTGATAGCATGCCACCAGCTTATAGCACTTTTAAAACAGCGGTGCAATATCACATATATGTAGTCGACGCGAATTTTTCGTAGAATTGTCCACTGAAGACATCAATGTAGAGTTATCTTCCAGCAACACCGTAAAAGCGATAGGAATTGGAACCGTTCGAATCCAATTTGAAACGGGAACGCTCACGTTAAGGGATACGTTGTACATCCCGGAAATTAAGACAAATTTCCTGTCGATTAACAAAGCTACTGAAGCAGGGTTTAGAGTACAGTTTTTCAAAACCCAAGCAATCCTCAGTTTTGATGGATTCATAGTAGATAGTAGATAGATTCAATAAAGGAGATGGCTAAAAAGAATTTAGTCACAGGTCTCAACAAGGTAAAATTTGTTGATACAAAGGAAAATTGCAAAATACTTGTGAAGTGCAAAATGGCCACAAAATCATTCAAATTGTCCGAAAGCCGTGCAAAACTTACTTTGGAGTTAATACACACGGACGTATGTGGACCTTTTCGAAACACATCTTTGAGTGGAGCGCGATGTATCGTTACATTCATAGACGACAAATCCAGATACACAAAAGTATATCCCATTCGGTCCCGAGATGAAGTGTTGGTAAAATTTAAAGAATTTATGGCAGTAGCAGAACGCGAAACAGGCAATAAAATAAAATGTGTTCGAAGTGACAACGCTAAAGAATATCGAAGCAATGCTTTCAATCGATTATTGAAAAATCTTGGAATCAAACAGCAATTAAAAATTGCTTACACGCCACAACAAAACGGCATAGCAGAAAGAGCGAATCGAACTTTAGTCGAGATGACAAGATGTATGCTTGAAGAAGCAAACTTACCCGAACCATTTTGAGCAGAAGCTATTTGCACTGCAGCTTATATAAGAAATCGATGTTACACTCTTCAGTTCATGCAACGCCATACGAGATTTTTTTTGGAACAAAACCAACAATATCTCACCTAAAGGTGTTCGGCAGCACAGCCACTGCTTTGAACAACGGGAAGAAAGGTTCGAAATTCAAACTGAAAACAAACGACTATATCTTATGCCGGAATTACATTCTGGCCGAGGAATGCCAAATGACGACAAGTACTGTGTGTAAATGGTCTCCTTGTCTATTCTCGGCTGTTTTTTTCATGGCAAGCACGCGTGTGTAAATGGTTTGCTCGTCGGCTCTTGTTTGTTTTATGAAGGGATAATGATCCTTTTATTGCTGTGCCTGAGTGTTTATGACCGTCTCGTCCGAGCTCGCAGCCGCTGGAAGCGAAGTCGGTTTTATGCATCAAGTCAAAGGGATTCGAGAGGGTAGCATGTGCTCATTTAAATTTTCGAATTTTTCGCCGGGACTTCAAACATGTGTTTGCGTGTCCCAGATTGAAATAACTCAACGCACACCAGGCAGTTGCAATAGCCACAGCCCGTACCTCAGTCATCGTTCACTGAACTGAACAAAACAGCTCACAACTGTGAAAAGATGCATAGTGCAATATCCTAAGTAAACAATTCACCCTATGAAAGGTGCATGGTGTATGGTCCGTGTTGTATGGTGCAATATCCTAAGTAAACAATTCACCCTATGTCTTGTTGAGTCTCGTCCAATGTCTTGTTGAGTCTTGTTTACTCTTGTACCCGAGACGCTCGTCCCAGTGTATAAATTCGGCATTAAGGATCATGAGTCATGAGAGAATCATTGTACAGTGCGGATCGTGGTGACAGGTGCTCTTGCAAATTTTCTTTCTACACCAATTGATATTTAAGTTTGTTATTAAGTTTAATTGTATCGAGCTGTTCCACCGGTGCTTCAATATTTTTATAAGCGTGAACTATTTAGCAACACACTGCATTTTGCTGAACAAAAATTCGATTGTAGCTGCAAAGTGCAAAACTGTAAAAGAGATGTCAGAGTGTACAGTGTGCAAAAAGCCTTCTAGTCTAGCTAGAAACAAAATAGCTTGCTCCCAGTGCAACTGTGCCATGCTAGCTGTGTGAACATTACGAAGCAGGATATCAACTGCATCGTCAACGATAAGCAGACTTGGCGATGCCCGCCATGCGCACATCTAAGGAGGAAGAGTATGGTCGCTGTGGCAGCAGCTGAAGATGGCAAAGCGGACGTCTCTCATTTAATATTAATGTTAGATGAAGCTCAAAATTAGAGAAAAAGAATCGAAGCAGACATGAACAAAGCTTTTGAGTTCATGAACGATAAGATTGATGAACAAAAATCTACAATTGATGCCCAGTCCAAAACACTTCAGGAATATTTAACTTTGATTACTGAAGTGAGGCAGGAAAATGTTGCTCTAAGGAGAATAATTGTTGAAATGGAGTCCAAACTTGAAGAATGTGAGCAACACAACCGCGCGAATACTGTAGAAATTATGAATATACCAGAGATTCAAAACGAAGATGTGTACGAGATAGTCCAGAAGGTGGGCAAGGCGCTTGACGTTGATATATCAAGGGAATCAATTGATTTTTGCCATCGACTAGGGAAAAAATCGGATTCAAATCGACCAGCTTGCAATTATTGCTAAATTTGTTCGCAAGGAGGACAAACTGAAACTTTTGGAGAAGAGAAGAGTGAAGAGAAATCTAAGCACGGCCAATGTTGAATATAATACAAGCGCTGAACCTGTTTACATCAACGAAAGCTTATGTCCGACCCGCAGAAAGCTTTTCGCAGCTGCTAGGTTAGCTAAAACAAATAAGCAATATTCTTATCTCTGGATACGCAATGGGAAAATATTCATGAGAAAAAAACAAGGTGATCCCGTAGTACTCATAAGTTCAATGCAAATCATCAATAATCTATAGTTTTAGTTATGTTTTTCTGTTTTTTCTACTCTTATAATTCACATTACTTTACATGCATGTCCATGATTCATTCATAGATTTTAATTCTTTCTTTAATAACAATTCAGAATTCATATTATTACATCAAAATATTCGAAGTTTACGGGAAAACTTTATTGCGTTTATAATTTACTTACAACAGTTGGAAAACAAGCCGGACATAATTGTTCTCTCTGAACTTTGGGTAAATTCGTGGAAGACTCAATTTTACAAAATTGATCTCTACAATTGTTATACTCACTGTAACGATGAGTATAGAAAACAACAACAAACAACAACTCAACAAAAAATTTGACTTGGTTAGAGAAGGCTATGAAAGAAAAATACTGCCAACTCAGTCCGCCAGTCCTGAAGTGTTTTTAGAACCACTTCCATCTACAGAAATTGAACATTGTACCTCCTTGCCAGACATATTCAATATTGAACTGAATGAACCAAAAATGAATGCCACATAAACTGTGAACTGACGTTGCCGGAACAAGAAAAGTTCATGTCCATAGTGTTGTAATATTTTCAAATGTAAAAATAACCTTTTCAGATTGCTGGCGCTGAGGAGTGTTCCGAACATCTGTCTGTTGAAATAAAGTGAGACTATATGTAAGAGCGAGATAGAAAAGGTTGTTGAATAAAATGTGCTGAAGTGAGCAAACGTGTTTGATTTAATAGGATTTCATAAAGGCGGAAAAATCCAACAAAATCAGAAGTGGGATTCACCAAAAAGTTGTTTCAATAAGCGTCTGGTACAGCGAAAGATCCGTGTAATCAGTAATTTTCCATAGTTTTTTGGTTTTGTCAGTGGAAATGATCGAAATGTCACAGGAAAATGTGAATGATGCTGGGACCTGCAAAATGGATGCACGGAGATTTGATTTTGAAGGGCTGTTACCTACAATTGATCCGGTCAGGGGAGATGATATCATGACATCGATCGAAAAGATTGAAGAATATGGAATTATGCAAGAATATGGAATTATTGCGATTCGCAATATCCTTTCAAGTGAGCTTGTTGTGACCAGTTCTTACAAACTTTTTGAACACAAATTCGTCAGAGTCTTATTCGACAAGCATTACCTCTTTATTGGTATCGTTTATATCCCACCTCAATCTGATGAAACTACTTACATGGACGTTTGTGACTTGATATCTTCAGTAACAGCTTCCTACACGACGATAACAAAATAATTGTTCTGGGGGACTTCAATCGTTCAAAAATCAGTTTCGTTCTCGACGAAAATGATGGCCGCCTCTTTCCAATCAACCTTTCTGACTCCATTGACTTCAACCTTATAAGTACGTTCTATGGCAACGATTTACAGTAAATAATTCCTATCCCTAACCAAAATGGCAATTGGTTAGATCTTATTTTTACTAACTTTTATGACGAAGTGGTGGTTAGCCCAACTATTGACGCCGAGAATCTTTTCTCAAACACTCTTCATCAATCCACTTTTACAGTTGAGCTTTCCGCTACAAATATTTCTTTCACCCAATCGTACAATAATGAAATTATATATGATTTTCAAAATGCTGACTACTTAAGCATTAGAAACTATTTGGACACAGTAGACTGGACAATTTCTCTTTCGTTATTAGATTTAGATGAATCAGTGTCTTCCGTTTATAAAATAATTTTCAATGCCATTCACTTATTCGTACCGAAGCTGAAGAAAAAAAACAAACTCTCAGAGCCTCTCAGAAACCGTAGACATAAATTATATAAAGCAATTAAAAATGAAAGCTTGCTCAATGAGGGTCTAATCAGATTAAACGATCAGCTATCCAAAGAATTTTCCATCAAATCTCGCGAAGCGTATGAGTTCTATTTTAACTCAATGGGGGAAAAAATCATTAGTGATCCCAGGAAGTTTCACGATTTCGTTAACTTGAAACGTAAAACAACCGGCTATCCCTGTTCGATGTCCCGTGGTAACATGGTTTCTTCCTGCCCACAAGCCATTTGTAACTTTTTTGCTGATCACTTTCAAAATTCTTTTTGCTCTCCAAAAACCTCCACTTCTACTATGTCTGCAAGAATCACCGCGAGACCTCTTATCGCCGGGTTTGTTCTTACACAAGAGGCTATTATTGAAGCTATTCATGAACTAAAGATCGGCATCTTTCAGAGAGCCGACTCCATTGTTTTATGGACCCACCCCAGCCGCAGCGAGCTAGCAAAGCGGCAGCCGAGCATCCGTCGGGGTTGGTTGCAGGGTACTCCGCTAATGCGGACGAGGGGCCTTCACGGCCATTTCTAGGGTACCCTGCTCTCGGGGCAATTCTTTTTTTTTTTATTTTTTTATTTGAATTTGCCTCTTGAATGGCAGCAGCCATTCCACTTTTAAACCTTAGCACTCTTGGTTCTAGACTCCGGTCTGGTTCTGAGTTGTGCTTACTAATCGCTACACATCCTGAAGTGCGCGACGCACAGTGGTCTATTTCGCGAAAAAGGTGAACTTTATTCAAATTGTGGACTTTTAAGTATGGAGTTGAAACTTGGGGGTAATATTGTAATATATGGCCCCCATCATTTGAGGTAGTAATTGGGTTTCATAAGTTTAAGGGTAAGAGCACAGGTGCTGAAAACAGCTAAAAATTGCATCTGTCTTTTAACCTATTTTTTAAATTAAGAATATGAAGATCAAAATACCTTTGAGTAATACAGCGTTATTAAGCTATGAAAGACATTGATGATTTAGCCTCCTTCCCTTTCATCGTGTTCATACTGCAGATAGTATAGGAATTCGGTGTTTAAAACTTCTAGTCCCTTTTAAGTTTAGAGCGTCACAAAACGTTGCTACGAAATAGGTCTAGTTGTATTCATTAAAGTCCAAAGTAACTATCAAAACTTAATTTGCCTGCGGCTAGCTGCGGCTAGTTCAGCGACCTTGCATAAAATGCAACATTTTGCTCGTTTATTGCGCCAGTCCGCGTGCTCTGCAGTATTTTCTTATCATTTGCACTAGCACACAATAGCAAGCATCTGTACCAGGTTGAAGCTCGTGAGATTGAGATAAACACAACGTTGAATTTCATAAATAAAACAATAGTTTCTAAACCCTACACTTACTTCTTATGTTATTGGCAAAGTTTCAAGTGATGTATGTTTATTTGGCTGTTCATACATTTATTTACCCATCCACCTGTACTTTAGTATCATCAAATTTCCCAAGTTGTTTCTGAATTCAATTCAATGAAATATGTTCATATGATAATTCATGTATGATCATAGAGTAATTCAGGTATGTATATGCTTAGTATTGAAATTATATGCAAAGTAACATTATCGAAAATATATTTTTACCTGTACAAAACAATTTCGTGCCAGGTATTAGTTGCTAAAATTGTAAATATGCATGCATGGGTGAATGATAATATTTTTAAATTCGATATGTGTTTTGCTATATGCTGTAGATAGGCCTTTTTCACTACTTCAAATATGTATATAGAATTCCGCATGTTATTTTTGTTTAGTTTATTTATTATTATAAAAAAAATTTATTCAAAATAATCACAATTGTTTCGACTAAACTTTGTGGGTAGGGATGCAAATCAAATTAATAATACTGTCCGACATCATTTGTGTCAAACGAATTAGAATAACCATTTCCACAGCATTTTTGCCTGCTATCACGAATGTGATCCAAAATTTGGCTATCACGTCACAATTTTGGTCAAAATTGCGTCAGCAGGAAACAATTCTAAAAATGATATTTTCCTCAACATTGAGGCACGATAGGCGAATTTGGACAGCGGTTTCGTGTTCAGCCAGCAAAAATACTATGAAAATGATAAGTTACACTCGTTTATTAACAAGAAAAATGTTTTTCCTCAAAGTGAAATTTTCCAAATTTTGACCCTTTTTTGAAACTTTTTGTTAAAAGTTGGAGCCAACACAACCCCAAAAATGGATTTCCCATGTTTGAAAACCCAAGAAACACTCAATTTCATACATCTAGTGGTTCTCATGAATAATGACGAAATAGACCACTGTGCGACGCCTCTACATGTGTGGATCTGAGCCAATCTGAGAGAAGACATCTAGTGATCAACACGAGATATACGAATAAATATACCATCTCATCACAAAGTTAATCGTTTTACTTTGGTCTTTACAATAGCTTTGAATTGGAAATTCTTGCCATTATATATGCCTTACGCCGTTTCAAAGTCTATCTGGAAGAAATACCCTTCAGAATCATCACGGATTGTAATTTTCTGACGTTAACTCTAATTCGGAAGCAGATTAATCCGCGGATTGCTAGATGGGCATTGGAATTAGAAAATTATGAATATGAGATCCAACACCGTAGAGGCACAGGCATGCCTCACGTAGACGCCCAGTCGCCAATAACAGCTGCTGCTGTGGAAGAAGACGTTGATTATTGGTTACAAATAGCCCAAGCACAAGATGTTGCGGTCAAACAACTGAAGGAAAAACTGCAAAATAAAGAAATAGAGCCATAAGAACTAATTGATGGACTGGTGTTCGGGAAGAAGGGTTCAAAAGCCCTACTATATGTACCTGCAGACATGGAAGACAATATCATTAGGATAGCTCACGAGCTCGTTGGTCACCAGAGTGTGGCGAAGACTTTGCAGAAAATTAAATTTAGATACTGGTTTCCCGGAAGACGGCCTAAAGCTGAGAAATTCATACGGAACTGTATTCCGTGCATTATGTACACTCTTCCGGCGAGCACTACTGAACGGGACCTCCATAACATTCCAAAGAAGCCAGTGCCATTTAACACTCTGCATGTTGATTACTTCGGTCCGCTGCCCTCTCTGCAGTCGAAGTGAAAGCACATATTGGTTGTGGTAGATTCGTTTACAAAATATGTATTATAAAACTGTATCCGACCAACAGCACTAGCACCAAAGAGGTCATTGCTGCTCTGAAAAATTTTTTCGAATACTATAGCCGACCCAGAAGAATAATTTCGGACCGAGGTACCTGCTTCACCTCGCTTGAGTTTGCGCACTTTTTAGAAAGTAATAATGTCAGTCATGTCGAAGTAGCTACTGCTTCACCTCAGGCCAATGGGCTGGTAGAACGAGTCAACCGAGTCCTGAAGAATATGCTTGGTAAACTTATGAATGAAGTTGACCATGCGGATTGGTTATCAAGATTATCTGACTGGAGTATGCTATTAATAACTCAGTTAGCAGTGCTACAAACCAAATTCCGAGTGAACTACTGTTTGCTCTTGTCTAGAGAGGAAAAGAAATAAGTGAGCTAGATGGATATGTGGATGATAGATTCAAGACGGAAGAAAGAGACTTACCACGAATTCGAAGAGCTGCTGCTGAAGCTATAACAAAGTCACAAGTCTACAATGAAGAATACTTTAACAAATATACCAATCCAGCAAAAGAATATCAGGAAAGGGATTGTGTAGTGCTTCGAAATGTGGATACTACTGCATGGATTAATAAGAAATTGATCCCCAAATTCCGAGGCCCTTATATAGTACATAAACGTTTGAAGAACGAGAGGTATGTTGTGCGAGATATCGAGGATTGTCAGAATTTTTAGTTACCTTATGATAGAGTGGTTGAAGCAGGCAGACTGAGGACATGGCAAGTGCACTCTGCATCAAGTCAAAATCCTACTATAGCAGACATTACTGAAAACCAAGACATTACTGAAGACACTTGCCAATACCTAAAATATTCCTGAAGACCGTACTGAAAACACTTATGAAGATGCCAGTGAAGAGTACCAGAATGAAGAATGGTTAAATGAAGACGATTGGGATCCAGAGTATTTAGACATGGAAAACGATGTAACTAAAAACACCTGCGTGACAGGTCCGGAGGCTCCTTCGATCGAGGTCGACCGAGTGTCAGGTCGGCCGAGCTGTAAGACGCCACTAGAATCCACCACCGCGGGGGACACTACTGTCAATAAGTCATCTATACTGAAGTTACCCAAGCGTGTCAACTGGCCTCATGAGTTACCCACATACATAGATGATATAGATACGCCATTAGTGGAAGCCAAGCCACGAGTGTGCTATGAGAAAGAATCAACTGTGTAATTGAAGTAACCTTTGGTATAAATAAAGAAGTATTCATTTTATCTAGAATCAGTGCCTTTTATATTAATCAATATTAAATGAATATTAAGCTGATTCCTAGATATGTATTGCTATTCGACTCCCTAAATTGCAAGTCCTTAGAAAAAGGAAGAAACAGAAATATATGTAATTGAACTGTGAATGCGTAGTAAGGGATAAATGATAATTTCTTTGGTATTCATATCGGGACTGCACCAAATGTTGCACTCGTTAATAGATACAAAGCAAACAAATCAAAACGAAGTGGGCAAAAGAAGCCACGTAACCTTCGTGAAAAATCTGAAAAACAAAGAAATCACGATGAGCACAAGAGTCCCCATAATTTCTTTGTTTCTTCCTTATGATAATTTGGTTGATCTAATTTAATTTTTCGAGAGGGGGACAATTTGAAATTTAAGGGATGTATGATTGATTATACAAACACATCTAATAATAGGTGCGTTTTTTGCACATCAGAGGAAATCAAATATTGTTAAGCATATTGAATACAACAACAAAAATCCGTCACTGAATCAAAAAATGTTAAGCAGTGGTAGTTTATGGGCTCACATGCAGGGGGTGCAAATATCAGTGACAGTGTAGCGACTTTACCACACACTGACAGCGTGTACTAGTCACCTATCTGTCGCCGACAGCACTTAGGTGAGAAAAATGTATTTTCCACTCCGCGATAAAGACTCACTTCTCCTTCGTTCGTTGTCCTGCGAGTATCAATATTAAACGTGTATTTTGTATAATATAAATAAAACGTGCTATTAAGTTTGATGACTGTGTTTCTTTAAAACCCTACAAGATATACATTAAACAATCGATTGATAATCTTGACATTATAAACTGAAAAGTGAAAAGTAAAAAAAGAAGTTGTGAATAAATGGCTACGGCAGATTGGTCCGACGAAAGTCCCAACAAAACGCGAGTTCCTGCTACGCCGCCTCTGCCAGTAACACTAAGGCCTGTGGTTGGAGCATTACACAGCTTGTTTGTAGAAACAGCACGCATTACAAAATTTCCTGCGTTCTACAGGCCGGATCCGGAGTTCTGGTTTGAGCAAGTGGAAGCCGCTTTTCATACCGCGAAAATTACGCAGGATGAGACGAAATTTAAATACGTCATCCAGTATGCGGAGCCGGACATATTACCACACGTTATTTCAATCGTAAGAAATCCTTCGGCCGAAAAGAAATACCAAGCGGTAAAAGAAAGGATATTGTCAGCGTTTGCCGAATCTGTTGAGTCACGACTTCGACGACTGTTTCAAGGTCAAAATTTGGAAGGCAAGAAGCCATCACATTACCTTCAGGACCTTCGAAATACAGGAGGAGATCAAGTAACGAACGTTATGCTCCAAACGTTACTACTAGAGCAGCTACCAGCAAATATTCGCGTCGTACTTGCCGTCTCGAGCGAACCAGATGTGGATAAGCTGGCGAAGATGGCTGATTTAATGTTGGAGCTGCAGCATCCGCCTGAATTTCAACGGTTCAGCAACATCGAGAACCAGAAATGAGAAACGGAGTTCTATCGCAGATTCTGGACCGTCTTGAGCGATTAGAATTGCGGACGCTTAGTCGATCGCGCTCCAAATTTCGTGGTAGAGCAAGCAAAGCAAGATCACGGTCGCGTGGACCATTTTGCTTTTTCCATATCCGCTTCGGGAAACATGCAAGGAATTGCAAAGCACCAGTGGGAACGCACCGAAACGAAGCCGGAAAACTAAATTCGTCGTCCCGCGTTTCGGCAGTCGAGGGCGACTCACTCCACCAACGCCGACAAACTGTCACCGATGAAAAAAACTGGACTACGTTTTTTGGTAGACACAGGTGCTGATGTGTCAGTCCTTCCGAAGACAAAACATCACCAAGTACCCTCCAAATACAATTTGTGTGCTGCCAACAACACTCCGTTTGGTACGTACGGTGAGAAATTTTTAGTTCTCGATCACGGCCTTCAAAGATAATTTTCATGGAGGTTCACCATCGCAGATGTGCGACAACCTATCATAGGAGCAGGTTTATTACGCCACTTTGGGTTATTGGTTGATCTATGAAGAAAGCTAATCGTAGATGCGAAAATAAACATTAAGTCTATCGCCGATGTTTCGAATAACGCAAGCTCTGGACTATCAACTATCAACTGTAGCATCAAGTGCACCTTACCGAAACCTGTTAAAGGAATACCAGATGTTACTTATCCCGGTAATACCAAGAAGGTCATGAACCACGGTGTATACCACCACATCTTAACGAAAGGACCACCGGTTGCTGAACGAGCGAGAAGATTATCACCGGAGAAATAGCGCGAAGCGAAGGCGGAATTAGAGTTTATGCTTGAGCTCGGCATCTGTCAGCCTTCCAGCAGCCCATGGGCAAGCCCATTACATCTTGTGGCTAAAAAAGACGGTCATTGGAGATCATGTGGCGATTGCCGACGTCTCAATGCCATTACCATCCCGGACAAATATCCAATCGCTCATTTGAATGACTTTTCGCACAATCTAAGTGGATGTAAAATATTTCCGACACTAAATTTGACATGAGCGTACAATCTAATTCCGGTAGCACCCGAGGACATTCCAAAAACAGCTGTCATCACTCCGTTCGGACTTTTTGAATTCAATATGATGAAATTTGGACTGTGCAACGCCGCACAGACTTTTCAGCGGTACATTGACTCAGCACTACGAGGATTGCAGTTTTGCTACGCATACATAGACGACATCCTGATCACACGAGGAACATCAGGAACATTTACAAACTGTTTTCAAACGACTTCAAGAATACGGATTGTCGATAAACGTTTCCAAATGTGTTTTCGGAACACCATCAGTGGAGTATCTTGGCTACCTGATTGATGAGCGTGAAAACTATCCCCGAGTTCACGAAACCAGCAACAATTACAGATTCGCGAAGATTTCTGGGTGCCATAAACTTCTATCGGAAATCATTACAGAATGCAGCCGAAATTCAAGCACCACTACATGCATTTCTCGTTGGCGCTAAGAAGAAAGATAAGTCTCAAATCGTTTGGAATCCTGATGCAGAAGAAGTATTCAAGAAGTGCAAGGAACAGATGGCGAATGCAATATTGCTACGACATCCCATCGAAAATGCCCAACTGGCGCTGAAATGCGACGCTTCAAATAAGGCCATGGGAGCGGTATTAGAGCAGCTAAACCACAAAATTTGGGAACCACTTGGATTCTTTTCCAAAAAGTTTAGCAGTGCACAATGTAAATACAGCACTTATGATAGGGAGCTACAAGCCATCTATAGCGCTGTGAAATACTTTCGTAACATGATCGAAGGACGACCACTGGTTATTAAAACTGATCATAAGCCGCTTACATTTGCATTTAAGCAAAAATCCGAGAAAGCTTCCCCAAGACAGTTGCGACATTTAGACAGTTTTCAACAATTTTAATTCACGTTGCTGGAAACCAAAACGCCACAGCAGATGCACTGTCAAGGATCAGCACAATCACTATGCCGGTAGCAATCACTAGCCAAGAGTTATCCGAAGCGCAGAGGAATGATGACGAGCTTAAACACCTACTTCATACGGAAACATCATTGAAATTGCGTAAACTTCGCATCGATGACTCGGACACGACCATCTATTGTGATGTGTCAGCTGCAGAAATCCGTCCATATATTCCACCAGCTCTCCGACGAAAAATTTTCGACATGAAACATGGACTATCTCATCCTAGTGGACGAGCCACGAAGAAGATTATTAGTCAGAAGTACGTTTGGCCAAGTATGTCAAAAGACATAACTGAATGGGGTTGGGGGAAAGTCGCGTGCCAAAGAAGCAAAATCAGTAGGCTTGCCCAACCAGCACGTGGACAAATCGAACAAATTCGTGCACAAGGATCTATTCACATGCACTCATGTTTTCATTCGAGTGGATCGTAGCATGAAGCCCCTGGAACATCCGTATGAGGGCCCATACAAGGTGCTGCAAAGACAAATGAATAATGTTTTCGCCCTCGAAGTTCAGGGAAGATCCATACATGCCAACATTGAGCGACACAAACCAGCGTATTATGAAGCCACAGTGGAGACTTCAACATCAAACTCCAGTTCCTCGACAGTAACAGTACACCAGCCAAAGAAACCTGCACTTAAAGTTTATCAAGGCCCCCAAGCTAATACTGCGCTTTCGGAAACTGTTACGTTTACAATTTAATTAGTTTTTATTATGTCAGCTCCTGGCGCTAGCGACAACAATATACGGAACTTATCAACATCAGCAGACGAAGCCGTTCGAAGGGGAGTAGTGTAGCGACTTCACCACACACTGACAGCGTCTGTCGCCGACAACACTTAGGTGAGAAAAAAATATTTTCGACTCTGCGACAAAGACTCACTTCTCCTTCGTTCGTCGTCCTGCGAGTATCAATATTAAACGTGTTGTAAGACCCCACCAGAATCCACCAAAACGGTGGACAGTGAGGTTAAGAAGTCATCTACGCTGAAGTTGACTAAGCATGTACACTGGGCCCACAAAATATACTCATACATGTAGACGATCGATGTAGAACAGCTGATGAAGAGACAAACGTGTCTGTTGCGTCGTTGTGAAATAGAGATAAAATAGACAGTGAATAATTAAATAAAGTGTTTTATCTTAAACTGAAGTATATTTTTGAACAGTTTTATAGCTCAGGTGTGGGGTCAGGACATTGTGAGAAGCGAAATGGTCCAGAAAATTACAAAGAGAGAAGTGAATAAGAAAGCGGCCCCAGTTCCGAGAGCAAAGGGACTAAGAAACTGATTCCCAAATTCCGAGGCCTTTATGTAGTTCATAAACGTTTGAAGAACGACGGGTATGTTGTGCGAGATATCGAAGTTTGTCAGAGTTCTCAATTGCCTTATGATGGATTAGTTGAGGCCGGTAGACTGAGGAGATGGCAAGTACACCCTGCATCAATTCAAAATCCTACTATACCAGACACTACTGAAGACCAAGAAGTTACCAATACCCAAGATGTTCGTGAAAATCGTACTGATAACACGTACGACGATGCCAGTGAAGACTACCAAGCCGAAGAATGGTTAGATGAAGGCGATTGGGACCCGGAGTATTTAGACACAGAAGATGATGTAACGAAAAACACCTGCATGACTAGTCCGGAGATCTCTTCGATCGAGGTCGATCGTCAGGTCGGCCGAGCTGTAAGACGCCACCAGAATCCACCAACGCGGTGGACAGTGAGGCTAAGAAGTCATCTACGCTGAAGTTGGCTAAGCATGTACACTGGGCCCACAAAATATACTCATACATGTAGAGGATCGATGTAGAACAGCTGATGAAGAGACAAGCGTGTCGTTGTGAAATAGAGATAAAATAGACAGTGAATAATTAAATAAAGTGTTTTATCATAAACTGAAGTATATTTTTGAACAGTTTTATTGTGTATTTTTTATAATATAAATAAAACGTGTTGTTAAGTTTGATGATTGTGTTTCACTAACATGTAGGATCTTCAAAACCTTACAACAGTGTTTGTAGCGGTTGGTACATCTGTTGTTGACAATTCTAAAATTCAAGTTTTCGAGAAATATGGAACATAACAAAAAGTAATGTAAACATGCTTAGTATTTATTTTCAATTAAGCACTTATTTTTCCAGAAACAGACGGTTGTGGAGCCGAAGATATTCGGTACAAACATAAATATGCATCCAAGCAAATATACGGCACTGTCTCTATGTACTGCGTAGCATCATCATCATAGTGAAATCGAAACGAGATGATAAAGTACTTGAACGAGTCATATCCCAGTTGAAACAATGACTCAGAAGTCCGATGACTCAAGATAACTATTTTTAGCACTTGAAATTGGTCTCTATGCGGTGTCATAATTAAATGTTCACATGGTAATGCTGTTGTTGAGACAATGAACGACAAATATTTGGTTTTGCAATACTTGACAAGTTTTCCGATTGTTAGACCTGTAAGGCGCCATTAGAATCCACCACCGCCGAGGACATTACTGTGAATAAGTCAATACTGAAGTTGGCTAAGCATGCCTACCGAAGAGCTGCACACATACACACAAGACGAATATACGCCAGTAGTGGAAACCAAGCCACGCGAGTGCTGCGTAGAATTATTATCTGAATAAATTAACCTGTGGAATCAATAAAGAATTGTTCAGTTTAACCTAAACTAGTGTCTTTTAGCTCAGGTGTGGGGTCAGAACCAGAAACAACGAATAATGGCCCAGGAGACTCCCAAGAAAGGAGCAATTAAGAAGGGCCCCAGTTCCAAGAACAAAGGAACTGGTGGCGTCATGCAAGCTGGCAATAGAAGCACCTAAAGCCAAACCGAGTAAACTGCTGCCTGAAAAAACACAGGAAAAGCCACCAACAGCACCGATGCCTGGTGAAACAGTAAAAACGACAACTGCAGTGCCGACGCCGACAGATTTGGTGGAAAACCAGTTGCTGGATCCTGATGCGCAACGAACCGAAAATGTGACGCACCTTGAAGAAATGCCGCCGCCAAGAGAAGAAGAATTTGAGATGAATTTGCCGCTGATTACTGGTGAAGCCCAAGACTATAGTTTAGAAGTGACAGTGCCGCCAATAATGTTGAATCTGCCGCCGAATAGCCCGTGTCCTGATTCGAAGACAAAGACGCATTTGAGATCGCCGCCAGGATTAAATCTATTGAAAACTGCCGACGAGATTAGGAACATAATAATGTCAACGAGGCCCGAAACAGTTTTGAACATGGACCAGACACCGATTTGGAATATGATGCAAAGCCAAACAATGAATCTGCTGATATGGTCGCCACAGACAGCCCGAGAGAAGCTAGAAGAAGAAGAGTTGTTAAAGAAACAACTGATAATTATTGAACAAAGAAAAGAACTGGCGATCAAACAAATGGAGCTCAATAAAATTGAAATGCTCCTGACAAAACAGGAAGAGGAAAATTCTGCTATTCCGACGCATGAAGAAACTGCCGCCTCACTACAGAGAGATACTGCCGCCCAGATATCCGAAGACACAGCCATCGCCATCCCGACGCTCGCTGCTGCGTTGATGAGATTCCCTGAAGCTAGTACCAGTCGTACACCTCAGGAGGAACTGCCGCTTAACTATATGGATGTGCAAGCAGCGTTACCGAAATACAATGGAGAAAATTCTCATCAGCATGTGTGCAAGTTTTTCGAAGACTTCGAACAAGTTCTGAACCCGGCTGGAATTAAGGATAGCAGAAGATATGTCTTTGTGAGGAGGTCACTGACGGGAGCAGCGGAAATATTTCTTAGAATGTCGTACGCTGGGACCTATAAAGATCTGAAAGCGGAGTTATTAAAGGAATTTAACACCTCTGTCACGCTGCAAGAAGTTTATAAAAACCTGAGAAGCCAACGTTGGCGACCTGAAGAGATGACACTACACAAATTCATTCATTCAGATGCAGCTGAATGCTCTTCAAATCAATTTAGAAGAAAATGAAGTAGTAGACATCATTATTAATGCTGTACAAGCGAGGAGCAATGATGCATCAGTGCTAAAAGGAAGCGGAAACTTAGAAGAATTAAAGAGCAGAGCTGGCCGATATGGAGACGAGATTGCGGTCAAAAGGAAAGAAGAACATTCATATAACGTTGCTGTTAGGAATCAGCCCGAGATGTCAAGAAGAGGACCGAGGCCCACATATCAAACAACTCGATCACTTGCTGTTACCGTACGCCCAAGAGTGAATAGATCTCCATCATCACTGAGGCCTCGAATGCTGCCGTCATGGCTGGAAGAAGAAGAAGTTCGTTGTTATGACTGTTCTTGAATGGGGCACTTTCAGAGTCAGTGCCCATTCGAAAAAAGAAACCCCGGAAGTTGGTTCAGGTGCTGGAAAATGGGGCACCACCACAGCGAGTGCCCGTATCCGAAGAAGATATTGAAGCCGACTGACGCTATACCGACCGATCGGCTGCAGAATGCCACGTTCAATGCACCATTGGCCACTATGAAGGAAGAAGATGTTAGAAACCGCCACAGCCGCCTTACTGTAACAAATTGGGAAGTGTCTTGTTATCTGATGTTGACCACGGAAGAACCCTGAAGTTAACCAATTGTTTCTCCATGTTTGATACTGGTAGCCCGATCAGCTTAATTAGTCGAACGAAATTGCCTCCTGGGATAACTATAAGCGAAGAGAATCCGAAATACAAAGAACTAGGTGGAAGTGTAACCAAGATAGTCGGAACGGTCGAAGCAAATGTCAACTACGAAAATGAGACTAAATCAATAAAATTATATGTAATTGATGAAGAAAACCCCTTGTTTCCATTGATACTAGGAAGAGATTTTTTAGAAAAAAATAACATTCATTTGGTAAAGTGTGAGAAGATAAGCTATACGTTAGAACAACTGCTGAAAATAGAAGAAGCAATAAATACTGATTTCGGTTCCTTCCGTGCTCAACAAAATGTCTTAAGTAGGTTGGAAGAATTTGACTTGGTTAGAAGAGGTAGTAATAGAAAAACATTGCCAACTCAGTCTGTCTGTCGACCGTCTTCCGTCCCGGAAGACCGGGACGGAAGACGGTCGAAAACTGAAAGATTCATACGTAACTGTATTCCGTGTACTATGTACACTCTTCCAGCTAGCACCACTGAACATAACCTTCATAACATTCCAAAGAAGCCGGTGCCATTTGACACTCTGCATGTTGATCACTTCGGTCCGCTGCCCTCCATGCAATCAAAAAGGAAGCACATACTAGTCGTGGTAGACTCATTTACAAAATGTGTGAAACTGTACCCAACGAATAGCACTAGCACCAAAGAGGTCATTGCTGCTCTGAAGAAGTATTTCGAATACTATAGCCGACCCAGAAGAATAATATCGGACCGGGGTACCTGCTTCACCTCAGTTGAGTTTGCGCACTTTTTGGGAAGTAATAATGTCAGTCATATCCAAGTAGCTACTGCTTCACTGCTTCAATGGGCAGGTGAAACGAGTCAACAGAGTCCTGAAGAATATGCTCGGTAAACTTACGAATGAAGTCGACCATGCAGATTGGGTATTAAGATTATCTGACGTAGAATATGCCGTTAATAATTCAGTTAGTAGTGCTACAAACCAAATTTCTAGTGAACTATTGTTTGGTGTTGTCCAGAGAGGGAAGGATATAGGTGAGCTGGATGAATATTTAGATGACAGATTCAGAACGGAAGAAAGGAATTTCTCGCAAATCCGAAGAGCTGCTGCTGAGGCTATAAGAAAGTCTCAAATCTACAACGAGAAATACTATAATAAACATAGCAGGCCGGCAAGAGAGTATCAGGAAAGGGATTATGTGGATTATGTTAGACGTGGAAGACGATATAGACGAAAACACCTGTGTGACCAGTTCGGAGGTTCCTTCGATCGAGTGTCAGGTCGGCCGAGCTGTAAGGCGCCACTAGAATCCTCCACCGCCGAGGACATTACTGTGAATAAGTCAATACTGAAGTTGGCTAAGCATGCCTACTGGGCCGAAGAGCTGCACACATACACACAAGACGAATATACGCCATTAGTGGAAAACAAGCCACGCGAGTGCTGCGTAGAATTATTATCTGAATAAATTAACCTGTGGAATCAATAAAGAATTGTTCAGTTTAACCTAAACTAGTGTCTGACTTTTAGACCCAAAATTCTTTTTATAAGCATAAAGAGATAAACAGAAGTATTAAGTGTTTTACTTTCCTCAGCTTTCAAATGCCTGCTAGTGGTTATCCTGAAAACCAATTCACTTTATGCGTTTCAATGCAGTTTTCGGATCGGAGTGGCGCAAGATCTTCGAAAGAGGTTGGTTGTAATAAGTCGCACGTGTGATAGAATATCTACAAAAAATCTGCACAATTCCTCTTCATTTCTCCAAAAATGTATGTTAGCGGTTCCTATACGGTAGAGTTTTTTTCAGCATTATTTCATAGAATTTTTTTGAATTTATCTTCCGGTGCTAAGTAAAATTCACATGAAATTAGATTTTTAAGAAGTTATTTCAGTAGTAAAATTGAAGGTGAAGCAATGGGTGCAAACCAGTTTAATGAATTTATGCTTGCATTTCGTGGGCTAGTGCAAGGCTTGCCAGCGCAAGTGAGTGCAGCAAACTCAAGCGCAAATCTACAAAGTACAACCAGCAACAAGGCTCTGTTGCCAAATTTCGAATCTTTCGATGAACAAAAGGAATCGTTCAGGTTGTATAAACAACGTTTCCAAAACTATGTCGAAATGAAGGGCATAAATCAAAACAAAAGCTACTGTGCAAAGCTTTTGATAAATTCAACCGGTGCAAAAGTATACAGCATACTTGCGGCACTGACGGCACCTAAAACACCGAATGAAATGGAATACGACACCCTAATGTCAATGTTGGAAAAACATTTGTGTCCAAAAAAGAACGTTCTCGTCATGCAGCATCAATTCCTGTCAAAGTACCAGTCAGAGCACCAGTCGATCGCGGAATATGTCGCAGACCTAAGACGCAACATTGGCCACTGCGAATTTGGATCAGAGTGCGAATGCAAGCCATCAGTTGCAGACATATTCGTTCGAGCGCAGTTCATACGCGGGATAAAAGACAATGGAATCAGAGAGCAGCTACTACAGTCTGGCTCGTCAAAATTTGATGAAATTGTTACCAAATCACTCGCGCTAGAAGCATCAAAGATTGACTGCAAAGAACTTGCTCAAAAGTCTACAGCTGCAACGACAACATTGGATATAAACAAAGTGCATAGAGGTAAGCCAATCAATAATAAAAATAATAATCAAAACACAGATCGCAGAAACCAATCGCAAAATCGAAGCCGATCGCAACATCAAAGCCAGTCTGAGAATCGAAGCCAGTCAAAAAAAAAATGAACTACACAGAACTGGGAATAAAAGGACTTTGTCTGCGTTATGGAAGAAACAATCACATTGCTAAAGAGTGTCGAACATACAAATCGAACCTCAAATGCTCCAGTTGCCACAAAAGTGGTCACGTAAGCAAAGTTTGTCTTCGTACACTGCTAAAAAGAAAACACAACGTCAACCATGTGTCATCATCGAGCACTACAGCGCAAATGGCAATTCAGCATTACGGAATTCAAAAGATAGTCAACATTCACAGCAATCAAACAGAATCAGATGAACGTTTCCATGCAAGTGTAAAAATCGAGGGAAAACCCATAAAATTCGAAATCGACTTAGGTTCTGGATATATTTTTCTACCCAGAGATCAATTTGCTAAGCTGGAATTGAATGTGCCACTTCAACCAGCGACCATTGCGTTCTCATCGTACACGAAAAACATATTCGTTCCAGATGGTAAAAGTAAAGTAAATGTCGAATATAAAGGCACGTCAATAACAGAAGAAGCGTACATCGATCCAGAGGAATACACAGCACTATTAGGCAGAATATGGATCAGGAAACTCAAGATTAAATTGAATGAAGTCGACCCCCACAACAGTACAGCTGCACAAAGGCATTCAATATTCAGTGTGAACGAAATCGATGAAATCACAGAAGAATACAGAGATATATTCCAAGAGAAAATTGGATGTATGCCGAACTACAAAGTTACACTGAAGCTACGAGAAAATGCTAAACCAGTTTTTTTCCGTGAGCGTGAAACTCCGTATGCCCTACGAGAGCGCGTCGAAAAGGAATTGAACACATTGGAAGCAGCAGGAATAATCACCAAAACAAATGCAAGTGATTGGGGATCACCGTTAGTGGTTAAGGCAAAAGCCGATGGAGCAGTAAGACTGTGCGTCGACTATAAAATGGGTGTAAACGAACGCCTAACGACGTCGCATTATACAATCCAAAAGATAGACGAAATTCTCAACTGCCTAAAAAATTCAAAGTATTTCTGCAGATTAGACTTACATAAAGCCTACTTACATATTCCTGTAGATGGAAGTTCAAGCATCATTCAAACTATTTCAACACATCGAGGAATTTACAGAATGAACAGGCTATCGTTTGGCATTAAAACAGCACCATCAGAATTCAACCGCATAATGGATCAAGTACTACGAAACGTTCCAAAAACAGAATCATACTTCGACGACATAATTATACATGGCGCATCAAAAGAAGAATGCAAGAGAAACTTGAAGTCATGCCTGGACCAATTACGCCAATTCGACCTTAATTCGACCCATTTAAATCGATAGAAATGCTCATTTTTCAAAGAAAGCATTGAATTCTTAGGCCACACAGTTCAACAAAACAAAATAGTGAAATCAAAGAGCAAGGTGGTGGCAATAACAGAAATGCCACGGCCAAAAACAAAAGATAAACTCCGCCGATTTCTTGGAATGGTAACGTACTACGCGCGATTCATTCCAAATCTGTCATCAAAAACATCACCATTACGCAACCTTCTGAAAAATGAAGTCAAATTCAAATGGACAGCTACAAGTGAAGCAGCATTCATCAAGCTCAAACAAGAGATAGCAAGCGACAACATTCTAATGCCGTTCAACAATCAGTTACCAGTGGTACTCACTTGTGATGCTAGTCCAACCGGAGGCGCAGGAGTCTTGTCACACATTGTTCCAGAGGGGAAAAGGTCAATCGCATTTGCTTTCAGAGCATTGACACCAACAGAGCAAAATTATTCCCAATTGGACAGGGAAGCGTTAGCAATAGTTTTTGCTGTTGATCATTTTTTTCAATATTTATTTGCTCGTCCTTTGAAACTGGTTTCATAATCAACCATTGGTACGTATTTTCCATCAAAATGCAAAGTTACTACGCATGACATCAGCTCGATTACAAAGATACGCAGTGATATGTCAGGGTTCAATTATACTGTAGAATTCAAAAAGGGGAAAGCTAACAGCAATGCTGATTGTCTGTTGTAGCATCCAGTAATTTTTATATTTTTTTTATTTAAAAATTACTGGTCACACATCTCCGACCCACACTGTATGGATCGGAGACGCTACAACATTTTGCAATTGAAACCACATTTCAATCGCACAAAAATAAAATCCCGCAAGTCCCCCGGGTGACCTTATTGTTGTTTTCGCACAGCCAAAAGAAAATCCCGTTAGGAATTTCTGGGCTGTGCATGTGGCTTGCGGATAAGCTCGACAGTCGGAATTGAGTCGTAGCGGTGGAAAGTCTTGGCCCGGTCGTGGTGGCGATAGCCGTTGGTTGGTCGGGCGGGTTTGTTTTAAAGCCTTGCACGTTCAGTTTAAGTGCCGTCATCAATATTGGGACGTTATCGAAGTGCTGCGCGAATTAGGGACCTCTTTGATGGAGTGCAGTACGAAAGGCGTGGAATGCGATATAAAATTGGTTTGGTTGGCAAGTTTGTGATAGAAGCGCGATGAACACGTGATCGCGAATTTAACGAAGGCCGAGTCGCGAATGGCAGATTCGAAATCGGAAAAAGAAAATGACTGGATATGCAAGGTGTCGGAGTGATTTCATGCATCGAAGTGAAGTGTGTAAGAGCCCTTTTTGTTTGGTTACGACTCAGAAGTTTTTCCGATGTTGCATCGCGTGTTCGGTAGACCTTTGGCACGCAAATTTTCATCCAATTTGTTTCAATTTTTACAGCTCTATTATTCAAAAGAGTTGTCAATTTCGATTGCTAAGAGTGAAGAAACGAAGAAAACGTTCAAATAATAGATACGTTGATGAGCTATTTGTGAATTTATTCCCAAGGAAAGTGATAAGCCAGTCGATTGCCTGAAACTTAAACTTAAATATTTGACAGCCTAATGGAAACTTCGTTTAATTTCGGTGTACCTGGAGTTTGGGTATTTGCTGCTGGATGGTTGGCGTTCGTTGTGATGCATCTATATGTTCATAACCGTATATTATAAACCGGCACATCTAAACAGGTATTTCGACAAAACACAGTTTAGCATCTACTTCCAGGTAGGGTACGCCACGTCAAGGGAATTTGAATGAGAAAGATATGTGCCCTCGATGCGGAAGGCATCCACATTAGAATTGTGCCCGATAGCAAGGCTGTAGTTTGCAGTCAGCTTCCAGCTGTTCCACGTCGACCAGGTCCCAATATGATGTCCGTCATTCGCTTGACAAGACGGACAAGGAACCGAGATCTTTATGATAACCTCAACACCGCACTATCATGGCGTCACATTATCTTGGTTTTAGTGGCAACTACTTACGATATGGCTAGCAGGAACTCTGTCCTCGAATTATTTGCAACCACACGGAATTTCATTCACCATTATGCCGCATTGTCGTTCGGTACTATGTACACTTTTGCTAAGGAGAAGCTATAAACTAGGTGTAACCATTGATATATTGCGTTATCGATGACACATTTTACAACAAAACGAATATCGAATTTTGATAAGCAATCATATGTGCATAAAATCGTAAGCCCTATGGTCCTTCGGTACGTAAAGTATAAACGAGCGGTTAGGAATTATCGCAATGATGAGACGTTGTATGTTGAAGCTAAGTCAGATCGGGCAACGGTTTTATTCAGTATAAAATTTCGTGGTGAAGATGACATAGTTTTAGGAAAAGTTTGCCAATATTTTTTAAACGCCGAATGTCGATTAATTAGCTCATTCTTTGTAAAGCACATTACATGGCTGCAAGCTTCCAGCAATTAACATAAGGTTAATTTATAATCTTTAACAATCGCGTTCGCTTGGTGTTTCAAAGTACCTTCATGGAACTTTAGACAGGAACCCTTTCAGTCCAGGAGATTTGTTTTTATTAAGACTCGACCTACCTCTGATTATAGTTCTTGGTCAAGTCAGATATAAGATTACAACGTGATACGTTTTTTTTTGTGACTATGCTCCTTTCTTAACAAGTTTGCGCGACATGATTATGTTAAGGCCAGGTTCCTCCAGAAAACGTGTTTTTTTCAAACAAATTTTATTTATATTACAAAAAATATTTATACATTAAAGTTTTTATAGATTAGAAGACATATAAAAATACTAACTGAAAAAAGAATTTTTTGTTTATTTTTTTGAATGGCGGCTCCTAAAATGGCTGCTGAAAAACGTCCCTTTTGTTGATGGGTGACACGATAACTCAACAACGAATTATCTGAAAGCAAAAATCAAAACGATTTCTTATTTTGTATCACATTGGCTATGGTCGGTACTACAATGAAACATTTTCACAAACAAACAAAAAAATGGCGGACTTTTTAATTTTTTTTACGCTTTTTTTTACTTTTAATTGTTTATAACTTTTTCAAATAACAATGAATATTTTTGGTTGTAGTACCGACTATAGAGAGACATTTTAAGAGTAAAATGCCGTTTGGTTCATGTCAATAAGTGCAATAGTTTCTAAATAAGAGTGTCACCCAGTTGAAAAAACGTGTTTTCGCGAAAAAGCCAATTAAAGTTTTTGATCGTAAAAAATCTTAAAAAAAAGTGATTTTTACTCACATATCCAATCCGGCTGTATACACAACTCCTTCCTGGTCTTCATAGGCGTCGTTTTGAAGAATTTTTGCATTTCTTGCTGCAGTCCTGTGCTCTTTAGATGCTTCAGTGGCTTCAAGCTCGGCTCGATCAACACGCTTGTCGTTGGCTTTATCAGCAAACTGCCTTGCTTGCGGGCCGATTTTGACACCCATGACTTCCATAACTTTCAATATCGGTAAAAGCCCTTCATTAAAAATGCAAGCAGCACTAAGAGCAGCAATTTCAAGTGTTTGTTTTCCAACAAACTTGTGTTTAGGAGCTATGTTCCAGACACACGAATTATAACTTTCATTATTGTTTTGAGTATTAGCCCCTAAACATCTCTCGAGCAACTTTTCGTCAGTTAATTCTTCATAAATTGGTTGCAGAAGATCTTTCACTTCTTGATCGAAAGCCGGAGGATGTTTGAAGGTATGTAATTGATGTGTAGCTACTGCCTTTTGATAACCGCACCATGAATCTGCTCCGGCTGGGCAGTACTCGTGTTGCGGCTTAGCGTCGGTGGAACACTTGTGATAAAGTGAGGCCAGAATTGCTTTCTTCATGTCTGCTACAGAATCGGGGTGAGCAAGCACAGCTTTTTTAAAATAGCCAGATAATTTTGACAGTTGCGCTTCAGTGAATTGTAAAGGTTTTACTGCAGGTTGGTCACTTTTTTTAGCCCTCTTCTTTTTGGGTACTTTTTCACCTCTTTCTAATTGCTCTTTTATTTCTTGTGCTTTCAGAGCTCCCTTTATTTTCGCAAGGTTTTTTTTTGCTTCTTTACCACGTCTATATATACTCTTGCCTACGTGTAAAACACATGCTTTTTTCTTCACTTTGAGAGCCTCACCATACGGTTCAGTTTCTTCGAGCCGCTTGAAAGTTTTACTGTCACCGTCGCCGATATAATATTCATACATAACATCGTACTGCTCCACAGACCTCAGAAACATCTCTTCCACTCCTTCAACTTCTATAAGACCGGCACTACCATTATGATCTCTTGTACAATTTCCTGCTTCACAGTGCTCCGTAAACCAAGCATCAAACTCTGGCGTATTTTCGGGAAACTTTTGGGAATAATTACTGCATGCTTGACAAATTTTCGATTTTACTGCTACATCTATGACTTTGTTCGTATACTTGCCAATCAAACTAACAATACCAAGTAAAGCTGTGAATCCTCTTTTTGGCCAGGAACCATCGCCCGAAACAGTAAGCCTATCTTCCGGTAATCCTTGTTCTTTATTCTTTTCTTGCTCTTCTCTGACAGCTTTTTTAAAAACTGTTTCAGTAACAGCCTTGACTGCAATATAAATATGCTGTAAGCATTTATAATAGCCAGTTAAACTTAATGTACTCGCTGAGATATCCATCAGTCCACAAAAATTTAATAAGCCATAAAAACCAACTCCTATCAAGCGCATTGCATAAACTATCCTTCTGTTTATTTCATAACCATTTTTTATTTTTGGAGATGAAGGGATTAGTTCACTCTCCTCACAATCACAGATGATTTCTAATTGAAAACCCAATCCTTTTAAGTCACTTTTTCCGAACTCCACTTTTTTACCACAGTTTACACAAGCAACTCTTTGCTGCAATAATACAAACACAGACCACTGAACGATCACGTAAGCCAGAGACGGATGGATAGTTACTTCAAATTGGGGATCGTCGTTTTTCAGTTTTCTAGCAGCAGAACTGGTTTTTTCAGTCTTATCGTCTGAAGTAAATCGATTACCTCGAAAACTCCTCTTTCTCAATCTATGCGGTACTCCTTGTAATTTTTTTCTGTCCATGATGATTCCTAGCACACACGAATGAAAAATTTACCAACACGTGCGAGGACTGAAGCGAACTGTCACCAACGAAAACTCCACGTGTACTGCCGTATACTACGCTACACACCTTCCTGAAACTGTAGAGAAGGAAATATTTTTTAAAAATGAAGGAAAAGAGAATACTAAGTCGATCCGTCGGCACGCAACACCTGCCACCACCCGGGGTATTCGAGCGGCCGGATTTACCGCTTGGCGCGCTCCGCTTTCTCCTTTTGTATACCTACTTCTCTGTCGTGCGGACCTTCGGGACTAATTCTAAATTATTTCTAAGAATATTTTCTAGCAATTTACCGGAAAAATATTTTTCGATTTGTTGAAAATTGTTTGGAGGAACCTGGCCTTAAAAACCGCACAAATATCTTTTTCACTTTTGCTGGTTCCTTTAGTTAGCAGTCATGCAATGCATACTTACCCACATTCGACACGATAACATTGTAGTTCTCCATTTCCTTATTTGCGAGACTATCTTTGAAACACTTAATTACAACCGGAAGGGCTCAATGCCACTAATTCAACGAACAATATGATTATCTTAATAGTCCCAAGGAGACATTGATTTCGAATGTAGTTACATATTTCGTTACTTATTTGAACGTAGTCTTGCAAATAATTTTGCGTTATTTTCTTTTGCAAATTAACAAACAAGAAAAAAAAAGAAAAAAAAACATTACAGCTGAGGAATTATAAATGCCATTTTTGCTTCATCACCTATTTTAGTTGAAAAATGTATAGATTGATTCTCTATGCGTAGTGTGGATGCAAGGCAATACAACGGTATATTTTCTTTAAACATATGACCCCATTGAAGGTCGGTAATGCTAAAGGTGGCGCCACAATTAGTCTGTTAAGCAGGAATCTAAACAGTTATTAAAACCAGAAGGAATTTTGAGTTAGTCATTGATGCCTTGAAGTAAAGGAGGCAGTTTTAGTTCTTCGATACTTGCATCATACAACTCGCTCTTTAAAAATTGCTTGTAAATGCGAATTGTTATTTTCTTTGTATGAAATCGATAATATAATGAATTGTAGTTAACTTAACCACGAGTCCTTCTTATTGGGCGAAAGCCCGGGAAGTTCATTCTTCTTTTCAGGGTCTGCGCGTGGCCTGGCTGGCCGATGACATAGTGTTTTTGTGAATTTTTCAGCATTTTTGTTAATGGGAGGGATACTGGCCGAATAAGTAGTTTCCGGTTTTGTGTTAGATTTTTGGAATTTTTTGATATTTCATGGCCAGTATCGGAGGGTGGAGGACCCCAGACCATCGGGGTCAGGGCTCCACTAACATCGGGGGCCCGGGGCTGTCTGCCTCACCCGGGTTCCTTGTAAAGGAGAGGTAGCGCATTATCCTGTTTTCCCTTTTGTAGATTTTCAATTTTCGGGCTCCGTGCGTTGTCACGAGCACTGGGTCTGCTTAGGCAGCCCATGTTGCAGAGCCTGGGTGGTTTCCTTTACGGAACTATGCCCCCTTTTGGTCCCTGGATATGTTTACATATCAGTTTGCGGCTACAATTCATGACGGATGAATATACGTAGCATCCCGTTTCTTGAGAGCAAACCATCCCCATTTGTTTAAAGAACCCACCCCAGCCGCAGCGAGCTAGCAAAGCGGCACCCCAGCATCCGTCGGGGTTGGTTAAAGGGTGCTCCGCTAATGCGGACGAGGGGCCTTCACGGCCATTTCTAGGGCACCCTGCTCTCGGGGCAATTCTTTTTTTTTTGTTTTGCCTCTTGAATGGCATCAGCCATTCCACTTTCCGACCTTAGCACTCTTGGTTCTGGACTTCAGTCTGGTTCTAGGTTGTGCTAAGGCCATTCACCATCTTCATATTCGCTACACTGTCAAGAGCTCCAATAGAAACAACATCAAGAACAGATGGTAGCATCAACGAAGAAGTTCATCAGCTGTGCGAACAATCCATTCAAAGCATTCAAACAGCAGATTCAACATTTCAAACTTTCAAAAAGGAGACAAGCGAAGATGAAGCACTATCCAACGTTTTAAAACAAGTTCAAGAAGATAACTCGACAGAATCCGAATTAACTATCGATAATGGAATATTATTTCGAGGACAGCGAGTTGTAATTCCAGCTAAAGTGCAATCTTCTGTTCTACAAGAGCTTCATCGCACGCACGTTGGCATAAAAAAGATGAAACAGCTTACACGACGCTACGTTTACTGGAAGTCCATTGATAAAGAGATTGAACGTATGGTACGACTATGTTCAGCATGTGCTTCAACACATAAAAGCCCTACAAAAGTACCATTACACCCATGGGATGAACCGGACGGGAATTGGCAGCGCATACATGTTGACTACGTAGGCCCTTACCAAAATCATTTTTTTCTTGTTGTCATCGACGCAAAATCAAAGTGGGCTGAAATTGAAACATGCTCATCAGCTCCATCTGCAGCATCAGCATGGGAAACACTTATGCATATATTTTCAAGGAACGGATACGCAAGTATTTTGCCAGCGAAGATTTCCAACAAAACGTCAATGCCGTTACCTTCTTCAAAAGCCGTTACCTAGAAATGGAATGTTGGAAACGGGCATTTCTAATATTGCCCTTCTCCAACATTCCATTTCTAGGTAACGGCTTTGGTTTATCTTCTAATTCTCTATCATCTTCCTCTGCTTTTTGCATTTCGTTTGTGTTGTCTATTTTGGGGTTGGAAGATGTGTTGGATGCCGCCTCAAACTGATCAAGAGAATACCCACCGTTATATCCTATTCCATTTGCCTCACAAACTGCATTAAATTCGTCCTCTATGTCTTTACCATCATCCAACACTAAAGAAGAACAACTCACTGAAAAATCACCTGCATCGTCTATTTTTGCTGTAATACTGCTATCGCTACTACTGCTAATCACATTTAAAGAAGCTAGTTTGCATTTAGTGTTCAGGTCAGGTTAACTATAGCTGTTCAAGCTTTGGGCACTGCAAATGTGCAGGAAATCGGGGATATTTCAAAAATTCATCGCCCGAGGCCATCCAGCAAGAAATGGATTGGTTGAAAGGAGTATACAAACGCTCAAGCAAAAGCTTGCAGCGATGTCCAGCGAAACAAAATCGGTACAGAGCGCCTTTCCGAATTCGTGTCTCCGACTTGGTGTTGATCTCCGTATAACAGATTATGACGTCAGCGTTTTAGCTGACCTATTATAACAGTTATAGGAGATCAAGATAGACTGTCCGGATTCTCTGTCTTGTCTTGTTTTGACATTTCGGAAAAATGGTGACTGGTGGTGTAAATATGGTGACTGGTCCGCGTGAAAATCTAAATTGTGCGGGTTGCACGTGCTATATTCGAGTAAAATGAACGTGAGACCCGTGAAACATGTTGAGTAAATCGCGATAATAAAAGTTAGTGCGGTTCGCGTTGTATATATTTAATAAATTGATAAAAACCGATGATTTTGTTGATTCCATGTCAACTGCGGCTTTGAGCTATGAGTGGTCCTAACAGCAATTGCTGCCTCTGAGAGTTTCCCCGAAGTGAAATTACAAGACGACATATATTTCCGGTAGGAATTATAATTTCATTGTGACGTTTCAGTATGAAAACTCTTAATTTCTTACAGAAAATTGTATTTATGGTTAGCTAAAGTAATGTCTGGAAATGCTCCACCCAAACTTAATAGTCAATCGAAGCTGTTTCTTATTGAGAACTTCAAGGTAAATAATTCTAAACTGGGTTTTAGATTAATACTACTGAATTTGATTGATTTGAAATTTCTTGCAGAATTTAGGCGAAACAACTCAAATACCCGAATCTCAAAAGGACCTGCTCCAGATTGTGGCGAAAGTATACATAATTTTCACGACCCCATTCGACACCGCCTATGAAAAAGAGATGCAAAAAATTATTGCTGATAAAGGCGTAAGCAGTTTGAATGAAGAACGACTCCCTGGTGGTGAAGATATTTATCGGGATGATTATAAAGGCGAATATGTGCAGAAGTTTGTGATGCATTTTAAATATAATTGTTACATTTCTGTAGTTCATTTGAATGATTTTTGGTTGGAAGTAAATGCAATTTCATTAAAACTGATTGATCTACGGTTTTTGTGAGAAATGATGGGAATTAAATATCGTTTTTTGCCGAATTAGGAAAGATTTATAGATTTATATGAGCGTATCTAGATTCTCACAGTGGTATAGGTTCACCATGAGTCTTGTTTTTAAGCATAAATTCCCTTTTTTGCCCATCAACCTTTACATCGAAAAGCAAAATCAAGAGAGCTTATAACTCATACCATCTCGTCTATAGCATTGTAAAGTAGTTGATCTTTAATACACTTTGATAAATTCATCCAACAGCATTAAATCGGTTCAATTCACTGTTTAATTATTCAAACAGCAGAAAAGATCATATTTACCAAATCAAACGGCCATCTTACTTGTTTAAGTTTATAATTTCATATTCCTTAATGCAACTAACAGTCTACAGAATTTTGATTGTAAAGTTCTATAAAAACGCAGACATCAGAGTCATTAAATGTCACTTTAAACATAGCATCAATACTAGTAAGATATAAGGCACATTGTTTTCGATTGTTAATAATTTGATCCGTAAATGATCACCACCATGAATTTCCTGTATCATAACATTACTTCCACTTCTTATTAATTTCCTCTTCAACTGTCAGACTTTTTGACTTATTTTCACGTTCTTTATCACTCTTCAGCTGTGCATGAGATTCGACCGTTTCACTTTAAATTACTGGTGTAATTTCCTCTGTATCGGAAGTCCTCTGTATCGGAAATATAACCGTCATATCCTGTTTGACCATTCGTTCTCAAATCTTGTACTGACTGAGAAAACAAACAATTTCGCTAATAGTCATTTGACGATGGTTATATGGATCTTCGTATCTTGACAAAAATCGAATACTCATTTTTTCGATTACGTCCAGATTTAATTCACGTCCATCAACGGCAAGAAAATGTTCAACTTCCAGCCCCATTTCCTTGACACTTTCTTCCATTTTTAGTATTCGTTCAGTACGCCGAGGGAGGTTGATCATATAGATTTTGTTAAAATGTAGTCGATCTCCACAAAAGGAATAAGTGCTTTGGGTTGAAATTGAAAGACAGAAGCATATCCAGGCCAGCTGTAGTTGAAGTTGAAAATACGCGTACTTTAGGGGGCTGTAAATTTGTCTCAGGGGGTGACCACCGAAATATTTTTATGGGGATGTTATATGAACACCCTCCTAAATCAAGCAAAATAGCCCCCCACCCCCTCCGGGTCTCCCACCCAATTTCATTTAACTCCTTTTTCCCTCAAATACGCGTTCTCAGGGGGTGACCGCCGCCAAAATTTTATGGGGATGTTATATGAACACCCCCCTGAATCAAACAAAGTAACCCCCCACCCCCTCCGCGGATGGACCCTAAAACTACACCTTTACCAAAAAGTGTTTTGTTTAAAAATAAACTTCCCTGTTTGTGCCGTCTGTGTGTACCTAAGAAAAAAATCGATTTTAGCGTCTGGTTACTGGCCCGACAGTGGGATTAAAATCAGTGTTATTGTTTCATTGAATGTTTGATTGTGCGCGTTTCTGAACGGTTAAGATCAAATGATCCGAGTGTAGTAATGTTTGGTAAAACGTATTTATCTATCAAATTACGGGATGAAACGGCCATATGCACATAAATATTGAACGAAAAATGTTTTAGAAGCAATATCGCCCGATTATCAGAACCATTTGTTGTAATTGGGCGATAGTCATAGTGTTGGGATGGAGGACAACATACGTTCGAGAGGAGCGGCTTCAGGCGACAGCTGTTTGATTATTGACAACAATCGCCGTCGATTCCTTGACTAGTAAGCAGCGTCCGCAGAAAGGCTGCAGCAGATCAGCCAGGTAAATCATAAGGTATACAGTGTTAATTGCAAATGCTATTTTGGATTGAAATAAACAAACCAAAATGAAGCTTTATTCGTTTTAAATTGAGTCAGGCCAATGTCAGTGGGTGGAGGACCCCCAGATCATCGGGGGTCAGGGCTCCGACACCATCAGGGGCCCGGGGCTGTCTGCCTCGCCTGGATTTCTTTGAGAGGAGAGGCAGTGTTTTTCCCCCTTTTCCTCTTCAAATTTTAATCTTCTGGCTCCGTGTGTCGTCACGAGCACTGGGTCTGCTTAGTCAGCCCATGTTGCAGAGCCAAGGGTGGTGTCCTTTACGGACCTATGCCCCTTTTTCCCTGTGTATTTTTATATACCAGTTTGCGGCTACACTATAATGACGGATGAAATTATATGTAGCATTCCGCTTTCAGAGAGCCAACCGACTCCATTGTTTCTATGGACCCACCCTAGCCGCAGCGAGCTAGCAAAGCGGCACCCCAGCTGCTTTTTTAAAGGGTGCTCCGCTAATGCGGACGAGGGGCCTTCACGGCCATTTCTAGGGCACACTGCTCTCGGGGCAATTCCTTTTTTTTTAATTTGCTTCTTGAATGGCAGTAGCCATTCACCCGTGTTGAACCTTAGCCATCTTGGTTCCGGACTTCGGTCTGGTTTTGAGTTGCGCTAAGGCGAGCCACTCACCCATCCATATTTTCGCTACATTGTGATCCCATAATAAATTAGCGATTCTCTACTACTCACTAAAATCAGGAAACCATCTGCTTCTTTTGACGAACCGAACTATCGCCTTTAAATTGACCAGGGACATTTCCGTCAGGTTTGAGAGAAAGGGTGCACCAAGTGCCGCCAACCTTCTCCTTGCCAAAGTCGAGCAATGGCACATGAGATGGAGGACGGATTCCTCCTCGTCCTCAGAGCCACAACTTCGACAGAAATCGTTAAACTCTACGCCCAGTCGTTGCGCGTGCTGCCCTATGAGGCAGTGGCCAGTTAGAACATCGACAGTACAACGCAGAGCGCTTCGAGTTAAGCCTAAAAGCTGCCTGGTGCGCTGCGCATCCATGGATAACCAGGACTGCCTTGCTATCGCATAGGATGATTCCTCTGCCCAGGACTTTCCAGCGTCCTCAAGATATTTTTGCCTGATGGCCAATTTCACCGATGTCATCGGTATTCCTATTGAAGAGCAAGAGACCTCCGGTAACAAGGTTCCAAGCCTTGCCAGATTTTCAGAAAGTAAACAAAAACATTAAGACGGCATCGCCAAGGGCCATTAAAACTATGCATAAGTTCGTGTTTGGTGATGATGGCGATCGTAAAAATCGGAAGAGATTACGCGAGTTTACGGGATTTGACTTTTCATCAGGATTGGTGGAGTATAACGAAAAAATATCGTCTGTGAAAGAACATTTTGTAGAACGTGACCTAGTGGTAATATCGAACATTCTTAGCATTGATTGTGCGGGAACGTTTAATGAACTATGCAAAAGTCTGTGTGACGCTCTTTCTGATTTTGACATTTTGAAAAGTGTGTGTGAACGACAAGACGATGAACACAGTGACAAAGACAACGATGTGAAACCGATCGCAATAACCGAATATGAACACAGAATAAGCCGCATGAGCATAGCAAATAACAACGAGGCAGAGATAAGCAGTGTAAGTGGTAAGCAGCATGCTTTCGCGTTAACATTTCGTGATGTTGAAGACTCAATTCGGCCATTCGATGGAACAAAAGTGTATCCGATGAATAAATGGCTGATGGATATGGAAGAGACGGCTATATTGATGGGCTGGGATGATATGCAGAAATTGATATTTGCGAAGCGATCGCTAAGAGGTTTCTCTAAACTGTACGTACAGAGGAATGAGCTCTTTCGAATAAGAAATAAGCTCATTCGAAATATTGAAAAATGCTTTAATTGAAGAGTTCGGAGAGCTAATGACTAGCGCAGATTTGCATTAAATGCTACGAAAAAGGAAAAAACAACCATCGAAAAGTCTGCAAGAGTACTTGTTGTTGATGAAAGAACTAGCCTTTCGTGGATCAGTTGATGAGCAGTCCGTAATTCAGTACATAATTGATGGAATTGACGATGTAAGCAGCGATAAACTTACGCTGTATGGAGCGACGGACATGAAAGATTTCAAAAACAAACTAAAAACATACGAAATTGTCCGAGACCGGGGCATAGTAGTAAAAAAAGAATCCACGATGCGAAAAACTTCTGATCGGGAGTCGTGTGATAAGTACAAGGAGCATTGTTTTAATTGTGGTGAAATCGGACACAAGTCGAGAGAATGTAAAAAAAAGAAAAAGGCGTCAAATGTTTTCGGTGTAATCGATTTAGTCATAGAGCATTTCAGTGCGAGGACTCAAAAGACAAATTGAATAAAGTCAACTTCCCAGTAAACTCTCATTTGAATTCGATGAGAAAAACAATATCGATTAGAGCAGTTCGTTTGGAAGCTGTCATTGACACAGGCAGCCACGTCAATTTAGTAAGTGCTAACGTTCACGAGCAAATAGGAGCACCACTGTTGTCCATATCGGACCTAATACTCACTAGTATCGGTCGCAAATATGTAAAACCAGCAGGATCTTTCGAAGCAGATGTCAGCATTGATAATGATGTGTATGTTACATTGTTTTACGTTGTTTCGAAAGATATTATGCCGACACCAGTGGTAATCGGAAATGACTTACTGAAGCACACTGAGGCAATTATAAATCAAAGTGATATCACCATAAGAAAAGCAGAGCCAGCAGCTATGTTCATGCAAGCCCAAGCGTCCGATTTAAGTGAGCTAAACATAGGTGAGCAAGTAACTTCAGCGAATAAGAAAAGGGTGGAGAAGATCGTCTCTGCATACCGCCCAATGAAATGCAGAGAAACGAACGTTAAAATGGTGATCACAATCAAAGACAAACAACCTATTTATTCCACACCACGTCACCTACCAGCCCCGGAGAGGGATATAATTAACGAACAAGTAGCGAAATGGCAGCAAGAAAAAATTATCGAACCTTGCTCTTCTGAATACGCTGGTTGTAAGAAAAAAAGATGGATCATCACGTGTCTGCATAGATTACAGGCGTTTAAATAAAATAGTAGTGAAAGATCGTTTTCCTCTTCCACTCATAGAGGATATTTTGGATAAACTCCAAGACGCCACTCTATTTAGCTCGATAGACATGAAAAATTGATTTTTTCATGTCAAAGTTGACGAAAACAGCAGAAGGTATACGTCGTTTGTGACACATAAAAGGCAGTACCAATTTATAAGAATTCCATTTGGACTCTCCAGTAGTCTTTCAACGTTTCATAAACACAATAATTTGGCCATTATCAAATGATGGTGCTGCTTTTTCGAATATGGACGATGTCATTATTCTCGCAAAAACTGAAGAAGGAGTTCAGCGACTCACCAAAGTGTTGGAAACAGCAGCAGAATACGGATTGGAAATAAATGTGAAGAAGTGCCAGTTTTTAAAGAATAAAATCGAGTTTCTGGGCCATGTGGTTGAGCACGGACAACTCACTCCATCACCGCAGAAAACAAAAGCTGTTATTAACTTCCCTAAGCCGAAAAGCATTAAAGATGTGCAAAGTTTTTTGGGTTTGACGGGATATTTCCGTAAATTTATAGCGGGATATTCTCTCATTGCCTTCTCTCAAAGCCTTTGAGCGACCTACTGAAGAAGGACTCAGTATTTGAATTCAGTGTAGAGCAAAAAGTATCATTTCACAAACTGAGGAATATTTTGTCATCCGAGCCAGTTTTAAAAATCTACAAACCTGTATTGGAAACCGAACTTCATACTATTTCAAAGTTGCTGATGAACCATTTACATACAATGGTTGTATGTAAATTATGAACACAAGTTCATAGCTCATACCCAGAATTTTCATGCCGGACCACAAGCTCTGCTTGCATTCTCTCGTCAAGAATACTGGATTCTTCAAGGTAGAAACCTGGCTAGATCGATCGTCAATAACTTTGTACCATGTACGCGGGCCAGACGACTACTGTTGAAACAGTTAATGGGTCGACTCCCTTCAGAAAGAATTATACCCAGTAGACAATTTTCGTCAACTGGGGTGGGCTTTTGTGGACCAATTATGACACATTATAAGATCCGCGGTAAAATACCTCAAAAGACATACATTGCCGTATTTTGCTGCTTCACCTCTAAAGCAGTACATCTAAAGGTGGTCTCCGATCTTTGGACTGACGGATTTCTTGGAGCACTAAAACGATTTGTTGCCCGTCGTGGATTATGTCAAAACATATTCTGTGATAACGGAACCAATTTTGTCGGAGCCAAAAACAAGCTCGAGGAAATTTATAATATGCTCCCAGAAAAAAGCGCAAAACAAAAAATAGCAGAAACCTGTTCATCACAAACAATCCAATTTCATTATTCACCACCTAGATCACCGCACTTCGGAGGAATTTAGGAGGCGGCTGTCAAGTCATTCAAGACATTATATACTAAGACAGTAGGCTCAGCACCTTTAACATACGATGAATTACCTACTGTAACTGCAGAGGTTGAAGCAGTTTTAAACTCGCGGCCTTTAACACCATTGTTGTCAGATCCGAGCGATCTGACTGCTCTTACACCAGGACATTTTTTGATAGGAGAACCACTGAATTCTTTACCAGACCAACATATAGTAGAGAAGATGTCAGCAGCATCCCGGTGGAAACTAGTGAACAGTGTACAGCAGGAATTCTGGAAAAGATGGAAAACTGAATATCTTAACGAACTTCAAAAAAGGGTGAAGTGGACTGGCGAACAGGCAAACATCAAGGTGGGCACTCTGGTTGTCCTAAAAGATAATAACCTCCCACCACTTGAATGGACAATGGGTCGCATTGTGGAGATAATTCCTGGAGCAGACGGATTAATACGAGTAGTTAAAGTAAAAACAGCAAAGGGCATATTTACCAGAGCTATTCATGGGCTATGTCCTCTTCCAGTCGAGACAAGTGAGACTCCATCCGAGCAACCGTTATCCCCAGTTTCTACATCATCATCTCAGGCAACACCAATCATGCCATCTTCATCGGATCCGCAGTCATCAGCTAAGGAGTCCAGAAAAACCAGAGCAGAAAACAATGAATCATCCCAGAAATCAAAGCGGCGGAAGATAAGAGCTGCCCCAAGTGCATTACTCGCCGCGCTGCTTGCTCTCGTGGTTTTTCCAGTCACAATACTAGCCGGACAACCGAATCAGCAAAGTCTTCCCTTTGAAGTAAAACAGTTCCAAAATCAACCGGGCCTGTATTTTGAGAAATTGGGACAATCACAGGTCACAACACACAAATGGCAGTGGTTTGTATACGTTGATATGATCCCGTACTGGAAAATGGGTAAAGATATTGAAGCAACTGTCTTCAAATTGGAAAAACTCAGAAAAATGACAGTCAATACCCACTTTGATATCATGGTGAACCAATATAAGTCAAGCTTGATGGAAATTGCTGAGGTCAATGAGATTATTCTGCATCATCAAGGGTTCAAATTAAGACAAAGATCTAAAAGAGGGTTGATAAATGGTGTTGGCGCTGTCGCTCGTCAGTTATTTGGTGTTCTAGACGAAGAATATGCAAACACCATTGCAAACACAACTAAGGAAGTAAACTCGAATGAAAGTCACATGATCAGATTGCTTCGTAACCAAACATCGATCATAGAAGCAACCGAATCTCTTCTTAAACAATCCGATATAGACAGAAGTAATCAAATGAAATCGATAGAACTACAATTCAACAATATACTCCGAGACATATCCAATATGACTCTCATTCAAAAGCAGCAACATGTCATTCAAACATTTTTGACGGTAGCGACGATGTTATCACTCCTCATTACTGACTATCGGCGGGTTCAAGACAAGCTATTGGACATTGTCACGGATATACATCATGGTCAGATGAATACGTTAATAATGTCACCCGAAACTTTAAGACGTCGAAAATCCATCATAACCGAGCACCTTCCACGATCTATATCTTTACCTACCAAAGATGCCACGAAACTATACCACCTAATGAACGTGAAGGTCAACGTGACCTACACAATATTTGTGGTACAAATGCCGTTGGTCCTCAACATCCAATTTGAAACTTATCACCTCATTCCCATTCCAACTCGCATTGGCAATACTTCAGTAATTATCAAGCCTTCTACGGAATTACTTCTGGTTGACGTACAGCGGACATCATATTATTTGCTTTCATCGACGGAATTTTCCGACTGTTTAAACATCGATACTTCAGAGTATATATGTACCCAGCTACATCCCATGTATTCCAGACACTCCAGGGTGATACAATGTGAAGCAGACATGACACCAGCTATCAGATGGATGCGATCTTGAGATCAAGGCCCTATCTAAGAAATTGAGTTATTTAAAAGGCGTGAATCAGTGGATGTTTTCACTTGATAAGCAATACGTGTACTTGATCATTTGCGGTCAAGACGTGTTCCAAGGGACCTTTAATGGAACGGGAGTATTAACTCTTAGACCCAACTGCCATATGAAGGACGATGACTTAACTATTATCGCTCACTCTACGAGTAACACAACGCTCAAAGCAACACCTAATTTTATGTCATTTCAGTTCAACCTCACAGATGACTTTTCAAAGCTGCAAGAGTTGACGATACCAAGCACTGGCCGGTACACCATCTCCTATCAGAATCACTCAGCTGAATTGGAAGATCTTCATGCTGCAATTTCCAACATCCATAAATCCAAGGACCAAATGCTCAACCTTCAATACCAGCCGCATGATCTTCACCAGTATCTGGTCGGATAGTCATCACTACTTCTTACCATCGCTATTACGATAGGTGTGGCGTCTGTACTTCAAATTTAAGACTGTTGGAGTCCGTCCGATTCCAGCACCCCGAATACATCGAGCAGCAAGCACTGACTTCACATTCGAAGTACGAGACTTTAAAAGGCGCGAAGATGTTCAGAAGGATTAGTTTTTAGATCAAATTTATGTCCGATGTAATCATTAAATCTTAATTAACTTAAATTAACTTAATTTCATTCGTTATAATCATTTATTATTAATTACGTGCATAGAGCTTTCTTTGTATACAAATTGTAGTACTTTAAAATCAAGCATAAACTCAATCAATTATCGATACAGTCAATTTCGCAATTCAGTAATTTACACTATTCATTGTACTTGCACGATAAAAGAACATTTCATGTATGCATCAGCCTTTTATGAATTGATCAATGTACACTTAATATCAGCATTAATTTCGCATAAAAGTAATTGATTCAATAAAGTGGTTGTTCTTTGGCAACCATCGAGCAAACGCGTTTCATTAATTACTAAATTTTCTTCGAAAATTCAGTAAAAAGTGAATTAATAATGAATTTGTAAATTTCAACCCTACCGCCTTCTTACTAGGCGAAAGCCCGTAAGGACTTTCCTATTTTCAGAGTTCGCGATGGCCTGCCTGGCCAATAGCTAATTAAATTTTGGAATTTCAGCTTTTCTTCAATGGGAGGGACCTTGGCAAATTAGTTTGTGTTATTGTTTGTTTGTTTCGGCCAAGGTCAGTGGGCGGCGAGACCCTCTACCATCTGGGGTCTGGACCCCATCAACATCAAGGACCTGAGGCTATCTGCCTCATCCTCGGGCCTCGAGGCAGCTTTTCCCCCTCTAGATTTTATCATGTTTCAGGACCCGTTTCCCCAACGTGCTTTGTCACGTCTCGGCTGGGTCTGGTTTACAGACCATGCCTGAGAGCTGCCTAAGGTCCTTTACGGACAAAAGCCCCTTCCCTTTTAATAACTTGCGGCTAGTATATATTCATTGATGACGGATGCAATATACGTAGCGTCCCCTTTGTTTTCTGGGGCGAATCCACCCCCTTTTCAATTGACTCACCCATCGGGGTTGGATTAAAGGGTGCTCCGATAAAGCGGATGAGGGGCCTTTACGACCCTGCTTCCGGGGCACTTCTTAATATTTTTGATGATTTGCCCCTGTTGATGGTTCGCCATCACTTTGCCCTGCTTGTCAGGCCCTCTTCTGGACTTCGGTTGAGTTGAAGTGCCTCTAAGCATCTTCACCCTTTGGTGAATCGCAACAGACTTTGTAAAAGTATACCGTTCTGATTACTCAATTGTGTATTAGATGCTATTGCATCATATAAAGGGCAGCTCTGATCTAGAGAATTTTTGGTTCCGAGCTTTATTATGTGAAATATGGAAGTCAGCTTATCCTTTTAACTATCGGAGAGTTTGCTGGAAGTTATGGAGGATATCGGATGGAGATCGCGAGTAGGCGCGCAACTCGTGATTTATGACAATACTCATACAAGAAACACAAGAAAGATCGTCGAGTTGTTAGCATAAACAGGCAAAATTGTCCACCTCGAAAAAACAATAGTGGTGAAGAATCTTTAACTCGAGCAGCTGGCCCAGCACTATAAATCTAGAAGGTAGTTGTGAGAGTTTTGCAGTAAAGTGCAACTGGAAAAGGAAAAACTAGGCCGTTGAGTCTAATGCGTAGCGGTAAAGAGTAAAAATATCGAAAGATAAAATTATCTCTATTTTGTCATTTGCCTGAATTCGAAGCGCTCGGAAGCAGCAATCCTTCTGTCAGATCCGCACTCGGTACACGCTAAGATGTTCTCGCTCTCTAACAATTTTTAGCAGCAAAGGGGTAAATATTGACGAGTTCGATTCAAATTTTTTTTCTAAGTTCAGTTTAGTGTCGATAATTTTGGAAGATGACATGTTTGAGACCGATAGCTTTCGTGAGTCGAATGAGTTCGGCTCAGACGATTGATGTTACTTCTGATTTAATTGCAAACGCACAGTCATTTAACGAGAAGTGGATGTCGATCAATACCTTCAAATGTTAAGCTACCTATAATTCGTTATCGCAAACAAATTCTATTGATTTTTCTTGCAAATCATCATTTAAAGAAAAAAGTTAAAAGGGAGATGCATCTCAGTTTTAACCCATATAAGAATCTATATTAAGGACATGATAAGAGCTATAGTACGATGCGAAACAAATCACTAACTTAACATTACAAAAAACAAGAATGCTATCGTCAAAGTAGTATGATTAATTTGTCAAAGTTGTCGTCAATATCATTGCGAAAACTTAATTGATTATACAAGAAATTTGTGAAATTGAAAAATCTATTTACTAAGGAAAAGAAAGCTTGGTTGAATCAATTAGTGATAGATAAAACACAAGATAAAAAAAAATCCACAAAAGTTAACTCCAAGCCATATTTCAAAACTATATTACCGGCTAAACATTTAAATGTAGAAATGGAAGCAATGCTGTGGTTTCTTTTTGTTTTATACATTATCAAATAATATAAATGAAAAATAGTTTACTCATCTAGATCACAGAAAGAGATTAAAAGAATACATGAATTCAATTCATATGTGTAAAACACTTTTGTCTGATTCGATTTTTTTTTTGTATTGAAATGTATAGTTTGTCTTGTAACACTTTTCTTTCGAAAAAGATATAGATAATAATCAATTGTTAAATTGAACCCCTTTGGTCTTCTTATTGGGCGAAAGCCCGGGAGGAGTTTCCTTTTCAGGGTTTCGCGAAGGCCTGGCTGGCCGTTGATTAGTCAATTGCGGAGTTTCAGGTCTCTTTAAAGGGAGGCCTATCAATATTAGCATTGATTTGATTTGTCAGGAGGCCAAGGACAATGGGCGAAGATACCCTATAACATCTGGGGTCTTGGCCCCATCAACATCAAGGGGCTGAGACTGTCTGCCTCATCCTCGGGCCTTACGAAAAGAGGCAGTTTTTCCCCTCGTAGATTTTAGCGCGTTTTTCTCGTTCCCTTTTTTTTCAGATAGCTAGTACGTGCTTCGTCACGTCTCGGCTGGGTCTGACTTACAGCCTATACCTGAGAGCTGCTTCTGTTCCTTTACGGACAAAAGCCCCTTTCCTTTTGTAATTTGCGGCTAGTATTATTTCATGATGGATTAATAATGCGTCGCGTCCCCTTTTGTTTTCTGGGAGCAAGTACACCCCATCTTCTGGTGACCCACCCCAGCCGCGTAAAGCTGGCAAATTGGCAAACTAGCATCCGTCGGGGCGGACTACAGGGTGCTCCGCTTATGCGTACGAGGGGCCTGCATGGCCATTTCTAGAGCAAGCTGCTCCCTGGCACTTCTCTTTTTTTTATTTACTCATGTTGAATGTCTGCCATCACCCTTTCCTGCTTGACAGGCCCTCTTCTGGACTTCGGTTCAGTTGAGACGCCTCCAAGCATCATCCTCTTATTTCTCAAATAGCGACAAAGATTCTAGAGTTTTTGATGGCAAACATATAACTCTATGTAGGAAGCGTAATTAGAATTCACAACGATTGTACGTTCCCTTCTACAAATGTTTCAATTGTCTGGAAAGCACTGGGACGATATGTTTGATGACGCGATTGGAGATGGAGGAAATGGAGCGAAGGAGGTAAAAAATATATAAATCAGGCTATTGCTATCACTAATAATAATGAGGAAATTTTTTAGCGTAGTAATGCATGTTTGATGTATAATTAAGAGCACTAAGTGTATAATTTTTATGTGTGGATACAAAGCGACTGCTTTTACCAGATAAATGTAATTTGGATCTCATAAATTCGTAAATTAGTTATTAGATTTGAATTAAAAGGATAATTTGCAAAATGCAGGTAGCACTGAATTTTAAGTAGCATTACTACCTTGGCAAGTGAAGTAGTAGGTTAGATTTACTAGGCTTATACGATACTAATTTGGTAATTTATACATTTTGAAGTACACTCTTAGGGAGTTTACAACTAAATTCATAAGCAATTGAACAACCGGCATGTAGTAACTACGTAAACTAATTATTATTATAAGAACTGTTGGCAACAGTTGTCAAATTGATTTGATTTTTTGATGAGATGCAAACTACCTGAATATTTGTTCATGATACATTTAATATACCACGAAAAGAGCATTGACTATTTCCTTACTGCTATAAATCAATAAAACATACTTGCATTCTAACGTATGAAAAAAAATTTTCATCCACCAAGTAAAATTAGTGTTTTCTATCTCCCGTCAGGTTAATCTTCGGTGTCAATTGAAAGGCACTTTAAACTTTCACTGCTACTAATCCATACGTCCAGCATAAATGCTTGCAGTACTAAGTTTTATTCAAAAACTCCACAACCACTTTATGAAACTCGTCCGGATATCTTAGATGGATATTATGTTTACCCTCAGGGAATTCATAGTATCTATAAAAAATTAGAAAATAATACGTGGAGTAAAATGTCAATTGTATTCATCTCAAATTCCTTACTGTGAACTCTTTAAATGCTTGAGCAGATATGGAACATGTTCGGCAGCAACCATAGGATCTTTTTTCCCATGCAATATGAGAGTCGGAGCTTGGATTTTTGGTACATCATCTTTGCAAATATTGCCCCCACGTTCTTTGTGAATAGCTATCGCTGCATCCACCCATTTGGCCCATATCTCAGCAAATCCTTCAACTCCATAAACAGCTTCCAATGGTTCCCGCATCCGCTTTGACCATTTGCTGACATCACGTATTTCTGTAATAGCGAAATAAGTTATTTCAGGACAATACGTCTGACAGATAGCTTTACCTTCGAATGATTTTGCTTCTTCATCTGTAATATACGCATTTGATCCCCAAATAACTAGTTTCTCTACGCTTTCGGGATACCTTGCCGCCAAAATCATTCCATTGATGCCACCATCACTCCAACCCAAAATCGAAAATTTCGGTTTCCCCAGGAAATCCATCAGCTTCTTTGCATATTCTGCATCGTCGTGGTAGAAATTCGTAGTGAATGCTCTGTCTGGCGGTCTTGATTTGCCGTATCCGGGAGGATCCCAAGCGATTACAGTATAATTTGGCAAAACCTCAGGTAACTTTGCGATTTGCGGCTTAAAATCCGTCCAAATAGAACCGATGGCACCCGGCATTAACAGCACATATTTGTCACCATGACCAGCCTGTACATAATTAATATTGACATCACCGACTTTGACTTTTTGCCGAAATAACATGGTCGAAAAACAACGATAACCATAGGAGTTTAAGATGGAAAATGTAGATCGAATCATCTCTTTATTGCAACGTAATTCACCGATTGTTTCCGGCACTTTGTAGTAGAAAAAAGCGTTGCAAAGTGAAAAATTGGCGGCATATAGCACCAGCTGTCAGTTGATACACGATGATAGCCGAAAACGTGACCTAGGTCAAGTTTCGGTTTGCCAGTTTTTGTTCAATGTTGATAATCAGACCAGTGGTGAAAAGCTTTTAAGGACGTTTTCATTGTGCCAAGCACACACGTGTGGAATTTTGTTTCGAACCAAACACGCCATTTATTTGGGTTTATCCGAATTTGGGAGTATACCAATTTTCGCGTCGTATAAATGGGTTAGATTGGTGTTTCCTAATATATAAATCTCGGCTATATGTAGCATAGTATTTCAAAATTCTACCGATTATGCAGTGGTGAAGTATGCCGCATTGAAAAATCGCATTTGTAATAGCCCGTTCACACTAGGCTCTAAATCAGGCGATTTCGATCAGCTGATCGCTTTAGAGCTAAATCAACTTAAATCTACCTGATTACCCATACATTTTTTTCGGCGTCTGACAAAGTTAGTTAATCAAGTAGATTTAGGTACAAATCAGGTACTATTGTGAATTTTGTCCCTGGTGAATTTTTCTCAGAGCGTGGTGGATTCCATCCGTGAGAGCGAGAGTAGATTTGAATGAAATGTCATTCGAATTTCGTCCTAAAATAGCAAAAATTGAACAAAAAAGGAAAATGTGAGTTGTACAAAGTGAAAAGAAAATGTTCTTGCATGTTCCTGCACCATTTTTAACAACTTTCACGCAAAAAAAATTGTACACATAAATTCGAATGACATTTCTCTCTCTAAATCTCCTCATTCTAAATCACTTCGGGTAGTGTGAACGCTTACCTGATTAACTTTGACAGCTTCTAAATCTACTTGATTTAGAGTGTAGTGTGAACGGCTTATAAAGAGCAACCAAAACCGCCAGGAGAAATAGCAAATGAGGACCAGTCCCCGTCAGGAAGTACTTTGGACGCACTCACTCGAAGAGTAAAGATCCGTGAGATCCGTACGTTTGCATATGCGCCGAGGTGAACCACGCAAAGCATATGTTGCACCCAAACATAACTTTCCCAACAGCAAAAAAAGTGGCATGTTCATTAAGCAACCTTTTGCTCAATTTTTGCTATGAGCTGTCCGTACGTCAAGTGGTGATGAGATACGACTTGACATACGTTCGCTTATGCGCTGTATGGGCACTTATGTTCACTCCTGTTTCCGTATGTCAAAAAGTGCCTATTTTGCTCTAAAACCGGTCGGTTTTGACAGCCGATTATGTTCGTAGACTCATCTTTGGTTAGGGCTTAACCGCTGAAGCAATGCCTTCTAGAAGTACGGGCCGTCAGGCTACGTAATCGTTCTCGCCGTGACGTAATGAGTTTAGGAAATTTGACATTTCCACGAGGCAGTGCCGATGTACACGGAGATTTCCCTTGCGGTTTTTTGGTTAAAATATGAATAAAACGTTAGTTTTTTTGTGCGTGGACGCGTTATAATAATAATATTTAGTCATAACGTACACTTTGTACCAATTAATTGTATCGCGACAGTAAATCGACACAAACCATCACATAACCTAACACCAACCGATAAACATTTCGTAGCGAATTTTCCACATTATACCGTACGCACCGCATTAATTTGTGTTTTAGCTGTTCACTAGCACTGTTCCGCATATACCACTTTAGTTTTCATTTCACTCACTTTAACACAACCCGTACAATTAACATTTTCCCGCGGACGTCCCATAAGACTACGTGTGTTTTTCGCGACATTTGTCCCGATGCTCTGATGTCATCATTCTGCATTACGGCCCGTACATCTAGAAGGCATTGGCTGAAGACGGCCATGGCTGAAACAATGCCTTCTAGATGTACGGGCCGTAATGCAGAATGATGACGTCAGAGCATCGGGACAAATGTCGCGAAAAACACACGTAGTCTTATGGGACGTCTGCGGGAAAATGTTAATTGTACGGGTTGTGTTAAAGTGAGTGAAATTAAAACTAAAGTGGTATATGCGAAACAGTGCTAGTGAACAGCTAAAATACAAATTAATGCGGTGCGTGCGGTATAATGTGGAAAATTCGCTACGAAATGTTTATCGGTTGGTGTTAGGTTATGTGATGGTTCGTGTCGATTTACTGTCGCGATACAATTAATTGGTACAAAGTGTACGTTATGAATAAATATTATTATCATAACACGTCCACGCACAAAAAACTAACGTTTTCTTCATATTTTAGCCAAAAAACCGCAAGTGAAATCTCTGTGTACATCGACACTGCCTCGTGGAAATGTCAAATTTCCTAAACTCATTACGTCACGGCGAGAACGATTACGTAGCCTGACGGCCCGTACTTCTAGAAGGCTTTGGCTGAAGCCAATGCCTCCTAGAAGTACGGGCCGTCAGGCTACGTAATCGTTCTCGCTGTGACGTCATGGCGGTAGGGAATTTGACATTTCCACGAGGCAGTGCCGACACACACCGAGATTTCACTTGCGGTTTTTTAGCTAAAATATGAATAAAACGTTAGTTTTTTGTGCGTGGATGCGTTGTAGTGTTAATATTTAGTTATAACTTGCATTTTCTGTCAATCAATTGTATCGAAAGTGAATCGACACAAAACACCACATAACCTAAAAACATCTGATAAACATTTCATAGCGAATTTTTCTAATTATACCGCGCGCACCGCATTAATTTGTGTTTTAGCTGTTCACTAGCACTGTTCCCCGGATCACACTTTGTTTTCGCTTTACTCACTTTAACACAACCCGTACAATTAACATTTTCCCGCGGACGTCCCATAAGACTGTGTGTTTTTCGCGACATTTTGGCCTACTGCTCTGACGTCATCATTCTGTATTACGGCCCGTACTTCTAGGAGGCATTGATTAAAGTAAATAAAGTAATCAAACTTGTATTTATCTGAGTTTTAACATTTATGAACAGAAGTCAAGTTCACTTCATTTGTTGTATCACTCGAACAGGTTTTTGAATGGCAATTTCAATCCGATCTGAAAATATTTCCTGACCGGATTGACTGATCCCACAACAATATGCTACGGATTTAGAACCATGGAATTAAACATTCTGAATCGACTTTCAAATCACATTGCTAACGTAGTAAATGATGAAGGGGGTGTGCAAAGGGTGGGTACAATTCGAAGCAAACAAAACACTCTCATGCTTCAATTACATATTGGCCCAACCTACACCATCTCCAACTCGGGCCAAAACAGGCCGCTTCGAGAGTGTTGAAATGCTGCTGTTCACACCATGGCCGGAGTTGATAAGCAACGATGTGCATAACGTTCGCCAGCTTGTCAAATCCGTTTGGTTGGCTCATGCTGGTGCCCTAAAACCCCACTCTGGTCGGGAGTGAGCCCAATATCGACCAATCAAGGGGGTGGACACATATTGGCCATAGCCTCTGTTGGTCTTGCTTGGTCCAAACGTATTTCCATCCGCTATTTGTATACTGAATCGCCAACTAAACTGAAAACACACGAATCAAACTCTCCTAGTTAGTGCAAGCAATCAAATGCTCAAATTAGACCCATCAATCATGCACAAATGCTTCTCAACTTCGACGCCATTCAAATTTGTTTATTTGATAATTAACGGCCATTTTTCCCTTCCAGCGTCACCTTTTGAATGAGCTAATTTTCCAATCTGGGCTCTGCCTGGGGAAATAATCAACACCACACGCATGTGTTAGTGTACGAGAATATCGTCCAATACCGGAAACGAGTACAGACAGAAGAAATCCACTCGTCTCGTTGCCTTTTGTCGGGTACTGTCGTTTGCAACGCTTCGCTGGTTCTCGTTCTGCTCACTCTCGCTCGTTGTGGCGGCGTACCCAAGCCAGGCGAACCGAAGCAATTGGTCGAATCGTGTCGTCATTCCAGAAAAGACGTTCGCGAAGTGAACTTGTGTGCCCTGTGTTGCGTCGCCGAGTTTTTCAAAGTTTTACCATTCTGTGAAAGCCAAGTTTTTCAAGAAATCGCTCAAATCGGATTTCTCATCTCCACGGAGCCGTAGGAGGATTTTTGGTAAGTAGCGACTTAGTTTCGTAGAGATTGTTCGGGTAATTTTGATAGATTCGATATGCGCGATGTGTCCGCACTTTGTAGGCTTCGTCGAATTTGATTGTTGGTGAAGAAAAATTTTTCGCTTGCACGAAAATGGCGTCGATTTAGGCATCGTCGCCGTAGTTGGTTCGCTTGATTGGTGCAATCTTGAAAAATTTCCCTTAATGGCGAATTCGTTCGAGGTTGAAAACAGGGTTTTTATTAAAGGAATATGGATTTAGATTAGTTTTCGGGAATAGGCTGGTGTCTGAGCAACTTGGCTAATACGTTGGTGTAGGAAAATATTTCCACTTATTCAAAAATGGCGGCGATATCGTGTAATTCACGGCCGTCGTTGCTAGCTTCTCTCGGGCAGTTTGAAAATTGGTTGGCGGTGAAACAAAAAGTTGTTGGAGTCAACTTGTTTGTAAATGGTTTGAAAGTTGTAGGTATTTGCGGAGCTCCAAGCTGCGGCTAAGTTTTGTCTGAATTAATGCTAGGCGGCGCCAGAAGTTAAATCGAATTATATTTGGGAACAAAATCAAGCTGCAATATTTTTGAGTGGCGGAGTTTATTTGGAATTTGAACGAACGTCGGACATACGCAGTTTGCAAATCACTTTCAGACGCTCGGTTGGTGTAAATTGACACAAAAACCATTGGCCGCCATCTTGAAAATGCTGCAGCGATTCGAAATTTATACGCCGCCGCGAATTCTCTACTTCGTTTTTTTGGAGTCGCGAAACGCAATTGATTTGGTAACTGAAGTGAGTTGGCGCGTTTCTGCTTTGAGGCTAGGTTTAACTGGTGAATTTCTATGGAGACGGTCATTTAGTTGAAATTTCAATTTTTCCAGCATTTGTACCTGAGTGAGACGGGCTTTATTGTAAACATAATCAGTTGCGCATACCTTTGTAGATTTGGTGCGACTAGACTTGACTGGGAAGGTTTTTACTGCATTTTTACTTATGAAACGAAAGCGCTTGCTTCGATGGCTTAGATTTTCCATAACCTGAAATATGGGTTTGGGTCATTTTCCCTGCTAAATCTACCTTAAAAAAAGTATCGTATCTTCTGGTAGTAAACTTGTGTAAAAAAAATTACTGCATTGAAAACGCACGGCTTATATATGCCGTCATTTCCGCAGGAAAGTTTGAATAAAAAGTAGCCTGATTGAACAGAATAGTAGGTATAATTGCAGATACTTGCGTACAATAAGCACTATGGCTTTGGTAAAATGATGGTAAAAATTTGAGCGAAGCCCACGCTTTTCCAAGTTTAATGCAAGAGCCAGTATACTTAAGTCAAATGATTATCTGCATTAAATGAGCTCTTCAAACTACATCAAACGCGACAACAGGCGTCAAACAGCACTTAATCCAATCTAAAAGATCTCCAAGCTTCTCTGGAACACTTCAAGGTGCAGCAATGGTGTGGAAGTATCTCGAAATGGTTATCTCAAATTCTCGGAGCAGCCTCAGTAACGTCTGCGACAGGACCCAAACCGAATTTTATTTGGGCATCTCGAAAGAAAGAGAAATCATGTTATAATTTTAGACTCTTACTATGTGTACTATATACGAATCTATGCGAAATTCTGTATTAAATTAATGTTAGGTGATAGGCATGTCATTCTGTAAATCAATCGAGGATATAGGCTCTTGCAATGGTTTTCCTGGCTAATTATAGACTGAGAAAACCCTTTCTGCTGTTCGCTCTTTCCGCTCACTACTAACTTACAAAGTAGGTGATCCGCTCAAGTATTTGATATATCCACGTTAAATCTAAAGCTTTTATCCTTTGAAAATTTTACAACAATCATTTTGATGAAGCGCATGTGCGAAATTATCGATTTTTGCTGAAGCAGTATCAGAAAAACTACACAAAGTCGCTCCAGTACTAGTGACTTTGAAATAACGGACTTTTTCTCTACATTTACAGCATCAACGTTTCTGGATAATTTTTTTTTAAACGCGCTCCGCGTCCAACATGGCGGACGACGAGCAATTCTCATTATGTTGGAACAATTTCAACAGTAATCTGTCGGCCGGGTTCCATGAATCATTATGCCGCGGTGATCTGGTCGATGTGACACTGGCGGCGGAAGGACAATTCGTGAAAGCGCATCGACTAGTTTTATCAGTTTGTTCGCCGTACTTCCGCCGAATGTTCACGCAAATGCCCGCTAACCAGCATGCATTTGGTAAGTTTTTGTAAATGATTTAAATGCTTCGAATTTGGTATAATTTCGGCCTTTTCAATTTTTCATTGCAGTGTTTCTGAAGGACGTCAGCCACTCTGCTCTCAAGGACTTAATACAATTCATGTATTGCGGGGAGGTGAACGTGAAACAGGATGCACTTCCCGCCTTTATTAGTACGGCAGAGGCGTTGCAAATTAAAGGACTGACGGATGTAAGTTTTTTTCGTGCTTACTAGTTTGTGGTTCAAGATCTGGTCCAGATAGGAATGCAGCATTAGTATGCATTGTAATTATTCCTTAGAATTAACTGAGAGGGAATCGCAGAGGAAATAATAGGTCTGGTCGCGTACTTTCAGTCACTGAATTTTCCTGATCATGTGGTGGGCGGTCATTGGATTTTCTGAAGATTGACAAACAAGAGTGTCAGTTGTCGGTTTTTGGGAGAACACTAGTGATTATAAAGTCATCCCAAGCGATGATAAATTATCGCCACAAAAATATTCGTCCTTCATAATAGCATTACGCCAAAAACCGTTTGATAGTTTTCAGTATTTTTCAGTAGGTCAGACCCTACTGAAATTTACTGAAAGAGAGGAAATTTTCAGTTTTCAGTAAAACGGAGTACAAAAACGGCTTCATTGCAATGAATTGCAATTAATCGTAGTACGCGAACAGACCTAATATCTATTAATAGATAAATTAGTTTTTAAAAAAACCTTTGAATTTTCAAGTAACTCAAAGTTGACCGGATTTAAGTTCTCAAAGACTTTCAGTTCTGTTGTGTAAATTTTTCCGACTGAATGTCATGACGAAATGAAGAAAAAAACATTAAGATGCCCTTTGCGATGCTAGTTTTCATGAACATTGCCATTTTCTACCTTGAAATAGTCGGGTATGCGTGCGTCTCGTATCAAGTACAGATCAGAGTAGTAGTATTAAAAACAACATGGGTGGGAGATGTTTCCAATGCTAATATCCCAATCTATTCTCGATAGATTTGCAAAAAATGAGGCTAAAATATGACGAATGCGTTTGAAGTTGATATACTTAATTCAATCAATAATCAAATTTAACAGATAATACATATAATATACATTCAAAGTTTAACCTGTAACTTCCGCTCCTTCCTAAAGCCCTGAAATGTGTTCGACGCGAAACGGAACGAAGTGTCAGATTCCATACAAAATCAGCCTGGCGCGGAATTTCGTTTCGTTTGGTTTTGCTCGTCAGTAATGTGTTCGAAGACAACGCAGTGACTCGCTCTGAGATGGCGCTGCACTATGTATAAGTTAAATTTCGCGGCCATTTAATGACCCAAGTACCTTAAATTGATGCGAAAAATGTGACAGCTCATAATTTCATTCGAGTTTGCGGATACTTTATTGAAAAATGAGTGAAAATGGATGGATGAACAGCACATCCTTGCAACAGTAGTTTTTGTTTTGCAAATAATATCATTTTTGATGCCGGTTAATTAAATTTATATGCACCAAATTCAAATGTAATGCACTTATTAAATGTCATCAATTGCAATTTGTACTGGCCCCGGTGTCGGGGAGCAGAACTTTATTTCGCTCAATTCCGCACAGACGTTTTCGCTGTATTTCGTTCGTCGAATACATTACTAGGCTTTACGACGAAAAAATGATAGTTCAAAAGCTTTGAATTTAGAACATGCAACGAGTTTATAAACGAATAGTTTATTAACTTTTATTATAATGATCGCGAAAATAAAACGAGAAAAATAGAAAATAGGCATTAGTTTCGGCAATAACCTCTTCGTTCGAGCTAAGTCTCTTTCCCTGAAGGATCTTTTTTAAATCCGCGAAAAGCAAGTAGTCGCTTTGGTACCAGATCTGGAGAATAGGATGGGTGTGGCAACAATCCCAAACGTAAATCGTTGATTTTTGTCATGGTTTTCAATGACTTGTGGATCGGTGCAGTCTTGATGAAACAATGGTTTTTTCTTTGCGCTTAATTTCGTCGTTCAATCGGTCGAGTAAGGCTATATAATAATTTCTGTTTATCGTCTGGCCCTTCTTCAGACAGTCGATAAACAATATTCCACGCTCAACCCAAAATCCAGCCGCCATAACATTGCCAGCCGATTGTTGGATTTTTGGACGCTCTGCTCTCCCCTCAGCAGGTGCTCTTTTCGATTCTGGCGTGTAGTGGTGAATCGATGTTTCATCTATGGTCACATGCCGACGCAAAAAATCCTTTATATTCCGCTTAAAAAGATCCAAACAACGCTCAGATTCGTCAATCCGTTGTTTTTGTTCCATTGTCAGCAAACGCGGCACCCTCTGCGAAAAAAGCTTTTTCATGCCCAAATATTCATGTTAACTGCTGAACACGGTGCCTTTTGATATTTTTAGGATGTCAGCTATCCCCTGCGATTTCACTTTGCGATCAGCCATAACAATTTACAACACATTTTTGATTTTTTCGGGCGTAGTCATCTCTTTTGGTCTTCTAGAACGTTGTGCATCTTGCGTGGTCATACGACCACGTTTGAAATCGGCGCACCATCAGCAAATGGTTGTTTTCGACGGATAATTTTTCATTCCAGGGGGCCTATTATGAATCCGAAATCGGAATTCATACGATATCGTATTTTCATATTATGATTTGCTGTTTGCACGGAAATCCGCCAACTTCGGATTGTTAATTCCGAAGACGAGTCGACTAATTCGACAGCTCATTTGTGGTCGGATTCTGGCGGATTTTTATTTTTAATTTTTTTTTTTTTTCGATTCGATTGATATGATTAAGTAAAACCTGGAATCCGGATAGCTGATAGACACCGTGTGTTATAAATCGTAATTTTGCCACCAAGTTTAAAATTCGTGATATTACAGTCTTATAAGATTCTCCTTAGCTACTGTACTAAATTCGACTTATTAAATATTAATCTCTTTTTTTGTTATTTCCGACTGACCATACTTTGACAAAGCAAAATAAATTGCCATAGAGTCAATGTTAGCAAGAAACATTGAAAATCCGCGCCATTTTTTTTTTAAATAGGTATTTTGACGCTTGATTGGAAATATATTGAAAATTTAGAATCGATTTAACCCATTCGAGTGAAGCTGTCTGCAGTTTTAAATGGGAATTAAATTCCGATTTCGGAATAGATCATAATACGGAATTCCGACCATTGGCGATCGAAAAATTTTACAAATTGCGATTTCGGAATTTGAATCATAATAGGGCCCCTGGGCTTGTACGGTATTTTTACCCATCAAATAACAGTGTTTTATTAAAACACGAAACTTTTTTTTATTCATCGTTCACAAATTCACAAAAGTAGCGTCACTTTAATCTCAATTTCTCACAAACTACTGGAAATTTTGACACGTTTCTTTTAAAGGTTGGTACTACCTAAGAGCCTAGACAGACAGACACTTAAATTACTAATTTACTAATAATCATTTATACCTAAATTAGTAATTTAAAAGTAGCTGACACACAGCACTTGCGTTCATGATGAATACTGTCCTGTCTGCCACTTAAAAAAACTAATTTTAAAAAAATGGATAAATTGAAGGTGCTTTAAAGTTATGTTGCCTCTCTTATGTGCTAATTAATAATGTTGGAATACAAACCGGGCAAGAACTACATTAAAATTGTGTAAATATTTTGAACTATTTTGTATAGTGCTTCCTAGACAACTAGTTTGTTGGTATCCGACAGCAAAAAGGACAAGTGGTCCCCCATCTAAGTACTAACCGCGCAAAACACTTCTTGAATTTGTTGATCTGACGAGAACCGGTTGTTCAAGTGTGGTATGGCCGTATTTAATCTGACGTTTCAAAAAAGTTGTCTTGTTATTTTTCAATGGGAAAAACTACTTTTTACAAGGGAAATTTGTATTATATCGGGCAACCTCTACTTCATTAAAAAATAAATTACGAAAGTTTGATGATCATGAGCCATTTGCTTAATGATTGATAATTTGGTCATTTAATGGTGATTAGTCCAAATTAGCATATGACACACGGCACTTAAATGATCATTTACGACAAATTATGATTAAGGCTGCGCTGTCTGTCTAGGCTCTTAACCTAAAGCGCATTCGATATTTCTGTTGCCCCCTATTGGTTAGTCCCGGGACTTTTTTGATCCAAATTACACTTGACACTTAGTTAAATTGTAAAAAAAAGGCCAGATCTACATACCACTCCATCTTTTTATCCTCGACTTTTTTTTTTTAATATAAACCATTCTTAATATTTATTATCTATATTTTTAGAGTGAACCACCACCATCTCATTCGCCTGCTAAACCATCAACACCTGCCCCACAAACCCAGCCACAGACTATAGCCGCTCCCGCAATGACAACAGCCACAACAACAACGTCGCCGCGAACACGAACGATAAATCAAAGAACTAGATATAAGATAGAATCGGAAGATAGTGGAGATGAGAATAAACCCACCAATCAAATAATTTTACAACAAACAACACAAACACAGCACCAACCTACACTAGTACAACAAACACAAAAGCGTCCCGCGCAACGTAGTATTACTCCGCATACGGCACCGATAGTGAAACGTATCAAAAACAGCGATCCGCTCGAGGGTACGGACGCGACAACGACCACGCAAATTACAGTACAAGCGGTAACGGACTCGAAATCGGCAACTGGCGAACCGGAATACATCGACCTGCCCATCGATCTGCCAACGAAAGCGGAACCTGACTATGCGGAAGATGCGGGCGATGTTGAAGCGGGCGAACAAGAGACGACATACGTTGAGGACGATTCTTACGGCGACATGAAATACGATGAGAGCTACTTCACGGAAAACGAAGAGGCGGGAGCGGCGGCAGCGACAACGTCGGCGGGCACGGTAAAACAATCGGCATCATTCTCGGACTCGTACGTAAGCGATACCGGTGATCAGCAACAACAAACATCAGAAGCTCAAGGTTAGTGACGAAATGTCAATTTTCAAATGAGTTGAATTTCGTTGACGGATGCAATGAGCAAAAGTGTAACTGTTTTATTTTTTTGAAACAATCTGTCGAAAGACGCGAATATTGAACTCCCACGTTTAATTGTAATGTTGTCGCCAAGAAAATCGATGACACCCAACGACGACAAAAAATCCGACGATAGTAACCTTTGCTCCTTGCGCAGCCAACGGTTCAGTATTCCCGAATGGAAGGATGTTTGCCGACTTGAATAGTCGCTAGTAGTAACATATTCGGTTTAAAGTTGACATTTGCGTTTCAAATTTACATTGACATGACAAATGTCCTTCCATTCACCACTCAGCCACTGAGTGTTTTCAACCTATATATTTTCCATTTATATGCATTTTTATTTATTAAATATATGATAGTTTTAAAATTTACATTTTGATCGGGCGCAAGTTAAAAAAAAAGAACAGCTCAGTGCACATTCACACGTTATCTTGATAATAACGGCGAAAGAGCTGCGGTTTTGATTTCGGGATACGTAATGATATGTTTGTTGTTCAAGTTCACGTACGTTTCGAAATGTGAAAATGTGAAATTTAACTGCCGTGCTCCCGTGTACGGTAGATTCGGTAAAGTGTGATAAAAACCAATGCATTTACGGGAGTGAAAGTTAAAATGTGACAAGTGAAAAATGACGGCAGCGGAGAGAAGTCGACGATTCGAGCCTCAAAACGCTCCGAGAGCAGCGCAGGAAGGAAGAAGAAAGGACTTACCGCAGTGCGCAGTGATCATCAGTAAAATGGCTAGGTGGGTATCCTTTTTTTAAAACACTATTTTCTTTTTATTAAATTCACTTGAAAATATCATATTCAATATTCTAGATGTATCGCTTGCCAACTTTGGCATTGCGGTGATTCTTTTCCAATTCAAAGATAACAGGTCGCGTGGAGTTTTAATTGTTTGATAAAATATCGCTTCATGCTCTCAAATCAATTGAGCTGTGAGTTATGTGGAAATATTTTATCAAATGAGAATACCTGCAATATTTTCCGTAATTCGATTCGGTCGGGATTCGCTGATAAGTCGGTTCTGAGCATTTAGTAAGGTGGTACCAGCGAGTGTTACAATTCGCGTGTGAGAAGTTAAAGCATTGAAGTGCAGTGTTGTGTTAATTTTTTTTTTTCGAAGGTAAGTCCGTTAATTATTTTGGTTATATGCATGCTGTAGATTAGAAGGGGGAGGGAAAGCATCATTGCAGCGATGATTGAACAATTGCTTGACTTAAATGTGCCAATATTTCGTGCATGCTTTAAAGAATTTTACTGCATCGGGGGGTGCATTTGTGCTGCGAGTGAAAGAGGTATGGCTTCAGTGGTTATGGAATGAAAGTAAAGGCCAAGATTCAATCAACGCGAATGCGAAATGCGAATCGCATTTTTTGACAGGAGCACGCAAACGAATCGCATTTGAAGAACCAATCGGTGCGATTCGCATTCGCGTCAAAGCTGCCAACTGGAAAATATGTAAAGTGAGTGAGGTATTTGAATTCGTTAGTGGTTGTAGGATACGGTGCCATTTCCGAATATTGTGCAATTAATTGAACTTACTTTGTTTTAAACCTGAAAATACTCTGTTGCGAATTGACATTGTTATGAGAAAAATACATGACATCCAAGAAAAATACATGACCGAAATGTTGACTGGCGTATTGTTGCTATTAGCAGATGCAACACTACCGAACTCTGAGGGAAGCTCTCCAAATTACTTATTATTAAATCAAAAAGTAATTGAATAGTATTCGGTAAACAAAGTCACAAAATATTAAAAAACTATATGTACTGTAATGTTTCCATGTTGATTGACGTGGGTATGAACTATCAGACAACAAACTAATTTTCTTCTCTTCCTTAATGAATGTGTCACAAAAATTTCAAAACCACAAATTGGAGATTATAGACATATTTTCATAAATATATTTTGACAACTACCTAACACAAACATAGTCATCAACAATTTTTCCCACCCATTACTTTTTACGAACAAAATGAAACCATCTCCTGCCAGCTGAAACAGTTTTTTATTCAAATCTTTCTGCGAAATTAAATGTGCATTTCTTATCTAAGTGACTGCGCTACAAAGCCAATTGCGAACAATATCCAATTGTGAAATCTACTTATTTTCACATGAAAACCAATAATCCCTATTTTCTTTCAAACTAACCGCCACTATAAATTTTTTTACCCAAGACCCAACTTACTATTATATGACATACATGATGTACATTTTCTTTTCGTGCAATTGGCCATTCCGACAATTCGTGCGACTATTTTGCTCTTTGCTCAAACTAGTCGCATTCGCAGGTTCGTGCGAATTCGTATTCGTCGTGAATGGTTCTATTCGCTGCGTCTTGCATATGATTTGCCTGTGCTCAAACTGTTCGCATTCGCATTCGCGTTGATTGAATCTTGGCCTTTTATTCGGGTTGGATGGCGGAAGCGAAGGGTGGAAGCTTGTTGACATTTTCCGTTCGCTCATCTTGATTCTCGTCCATATGATTTCAAGGTGAAAGGAGTGGGTTACCGATGTATTTAAAGACGGGGCTGATCAATAGGAAGGAGTATGCCACAGAAAGGGCGTGCTAAGTTTGAGTTTTGTTGTGGCTGCGCCGCAAGTCTGCCCGGAAGCTGCGACTCTAATTTAGGATAGAGGGTGGGAAACATTTTCTCCAAACAAGGTAGTGTTTTGGGGCCATAAACTGATGCTCTCGAAATAGTCCATTTCGTTGAAAACTAAAGCGTGTGTAGGAGACGAATTGGTACCTTGATAGTCGATGAGGAAGTTGCTTTCTCTATAGCTTGGTATTGTTTCACGAGAGTGCAACAGGCCGAATTCTCACATTGCCAACAGTCATCGAGATGTATTGCATACCTTTCTGGCATATTCTTTGCCGATGGCAGACTTGCTCTCAAGTTTGCGTGTTTAATTAAGATTTCAAGATGTGTTTCTAGGCAGCTACCATTTAGCTATGGGGAGTGTTCAATTCCTAAATGGTACTAGAATCAGTTGGCTATGGCTGCTATTGTAGTTGCGGGAAAAGGGGCTATTGCAATTACGAGGGAAAAGGCCCTTCAGATAATAAGCAGGTGCTTCAAATAAAACATGCTTTAGCAGTTTTAGCTGCTGAAAGAGGCTTTCTGTAGCTGTTGGATAAGTTTTCCATGGCTAGTGGTTTTATTTTTATAAAGGCTGAAAAGGTGCAAAATAACCTTGTCCGCCGGGGGAAGATTCTCATGATTGCAAGAAGCGGGATAGCGTCACCGGATGGCTTTTCGTAGCGTCCCCGGAAGGCTTTTCGTACTACTACGCCAAAGGTATTTCGTACTACTACGCCAAAGGTATTTCGTAGTACTGCGCCAAAGAGGTTTTTCGTAGTACTGCGCCAAAGAGGTTTTTCGTAGTACTGCGCCAAAGAGGCTTTTCGTAGTACTGCGCCAAAGAGGTTTTTCGTAGTACTGCGCCAAAGAGGTTTTTCGTAGTACTGCGCCAAAGAGGTTTTTCGTAGTACTGCGCCAAAGAGGTTTTTCGTAGTACTGCGCCAAAGAGGTTTTTTGAGTGCCACACCAAAAAGGCTTTTCGTAGTGCCACACCAAAAAGGCTTTTCGTAGTGCCACACCAAAAAGGCTTTTCGTAGTGCCACACCAAAAAGCTTTTCGTAGTGCTACGCAATAGAGGCTTTGCGTAGTGCCACACCAAAGAGGCTTTTCGTAGTACTGCGCCAAAGAGGCTTTTCGTAGTGCCACGCCAAAGAGGCATTTCGTAGTGCTACGTCAAAGAGGCATTTCGTAGTGCTACGTCAAAGAGGCTTTTCGTAGTGCCACACCAAAGAGGCTTTTCGTAGTGCCACGCCAAAGAGGCATTTCGTAGTGCTACGTCAAAGAGGCTTTTCGTAGTGTACGCCAGAGGCTTTTCGTAGTGCTACGCCAGAGGCTTTTCGTAGTGCTACGCCAGAGGCTTTTCGTAGTGCTACGCCAGAGGCTTTTCGTAGTGCTACGCGAAAGAGACTTCGTAGTGCCACACCAAAGAGGCTTTTCGTAGTGCTACGCCAGAGAGGCTTTTCGTAGTGCCACGTTAGAGCCACACTAAAGAGGTTTTTCGTAGTAGTGCCACGTCAAAGAGGTCACACTAAAGAAGCTTTTCGGGTAAACTGGACTTGATGCCCCTCACCCGGGAAATCCCACCACCAGAGGGTGAAAAGGTGGTAGAAGGGGTGAAAAGGTGGTAGAAGGGGTGAAAAATTGAGGAAAAACACAAAATTATACAAAAAAATAAAAAAGAAGATAAAACAATTATGAAAACAAAAGAAATGAAAATAATCCCCAAAAGCAAACGCACACAAACATATTAGCCCGACATCTATCGGCAAAATTCATGTAACAGCTGTGTGGGGCATCAAGTCATGGCCTTCATATAAAAGGCCTATCGCGACTTGCAATCTGACAGGTATTAAGCTACTTTTTAAAATGGTGTAGTCCTCTCGTTATTAAGATTTATTGGGAATTGCACAATGACAATTGTTTGACATTTCTCTGACAATTAGTAAATATTAGCAATGTGAATGGTGCTGCTCGGTTGAATCCGCGAATAGAGTCTATTTTCCTATTATCCGGAGACTGGTTTCGAAGTTTTTGTCGCGTAAAAGATATTTCGGATAAGTGTCGTGAAAGTGATGTGTTTATTGTGCTGTATACACGAGAACTTTGCAATTTGGAATACCTGCCACCTACTCTCGGCAATGTGTATTGTAAACAATTGCCGTTTGTGGTTGGTAGGATTTATTCCACTTTAAAAATCATCAAATTTTGATAATCTGCAAATTCTTCTACACAAACGATAACGAATAAGTGTCCCAATGAATTGAGGTCTGATGCTAAAGACTTTTTATATCTAAATTGCTTGTGAAAGATCCCAGAACAACATTGATTGACATGACATATGAGTTTCCTCATATCTCCTGTAGGTGGATATCGTGAATTTCTTTATAACCATAAAAAAACATCACTGTGTGGACTGGTTGGGAAAAGTAGCTTAGGTCCGCCATCTTGTAGGTTAATTGCTTTTGCGATAGGCCTTTTATATGAAGGCCATGATCAAGTCCAGTTTTACCGGCTTTTGGTAGTAGTGCCACGCCAAAGAGGCTTTTCGTAGTGCCACGCCAAAGAGGCTTTTCGTAGTGCTACGCCGAAGATGCTTTTCGTAGCGCTACGCAAAGGAGGCTTTTCGTAGTGCTATGCGGAATAGGTTTTCCGTAGTGCTACGGGGAAAAGCTTTTCATAGGACTATGGAAAAGAGGCTTTTGTAAGTAATGGAAGAGACTTGTAGGTAATGGATGAGACTTTTATGTAGGTTCTGATAGAGACTTTTTAGTAGGTAATGAAAGTTCAGTTTTTGTATTTACTGGAAGATACTTTTTTGATGGTACAGGAAGAGGATTTGTAGGTACTGAAAGATACTTTTTTGTGGAGGCCGGAAGAGGCTTTTCCTCTCTGCAATTAACGAAGTGTTCTATATAAGAAGAGAACAATTACTGACTGGATGCTGCAATTCAATAATTGAGGTTTTTTTTGCCGAAATCTAACTAAGAGTTTAATAGGACAGTTATAGTACGAATTCTTGGATAGAAAAATTATAGATCATAGAATCACATAGGGTGAAACCCTGTCATCATATAGAAGGCCTATCGCAAAAGCAATTAACGCACAAGATGGCGGACCTAAGCTACTTTTCTCAAGCAGTCCACACAGTGATGTTTTTCTATGGTGCGAAAGAGGACATCTACAGAAGATATGAGGAAACTGATATGTCATGTTAATCAATGTTTTTTGGGGTCTTTAACAACTGATTTGGATATAAAATCCTTAACATCAGACCCCAATTCATCGGGAATAGGTGGCTCATTTTTCAAGAAGAAAACTACAAAAGAATCTGTTGTGATTGATCGATATTTCAGAAAATTAAATAAAAAGGTAAAACTGGACTTGATGCCCCACACAGCTGTTGCATGAATCTCGCCGATAGATGTGGGGCTAATATGTTTGTGTTTTTGTAGCTGTGCGTTTGCTTTTGGGGCTTCTTTTCTTTCTTTTCTTTCTTTTTCTTAATTGCTTTATCTTCTTTTTTATTTTTTTGTATAATTTTGTCTGTTTTTCTTCATTTTTTCAACCCTTCTACCACCTTTTCGCCCTCTGGTGGCGAGATTTCCCGGGTGTGGGGCATCAAGTCCAGTTTACCCAATAAAAATTTAAAAGTCGAGCTCCTTTTTGTTTTCTTTGCTCTCAGAATCTATTATGTAACCGGCCCAAACTATATGAAGAACGAGGTAAACTGCTTAAATTACACGAAAATTAAGTTTTCTATGAAATTTCAACCGATAGACACTGAAAAAAAGGGCAGATTAGACTCCGAGCATCGATATCTGTCAGGAAATTATAATTTATCTAGCTTCTAGGGAAACTTGGCTTGTAAATTAAAATATTTCGTATACAGTGTTTTGCTGTCACAATCATAATAATTTCTCGGGTAAACTGGACTTGATGCCCCACACCCGGGAAATTCCACCACCAGAGGGCGAAAAGATGGTAGAAGGGCTGAAAAAATGAAGAAAAACAGAAAAAAGAAGCCAAAAAAAGAAAAAAGAAAAGAAAACAATTAAGAAAAAGAAAAAAAGAAAGAAAAGAAGCCCCAAAAGCAAACGCACAACCACGAAAACACAAACATATTAGCCCGACATCTATCGGCGAAGTTCATGTAACAGCTGTGTGGGGCATCAACTCCAGTTTTACCAATTTCTCCTAGTACTTTGCAATGCGAAGTTTATCATCTAATTAGAAACGACGGCAAAATATAAGCTGATTTAAATTTAAAATATGCATGAAGTGACCTCTAGCTCTCACAATTCGAACTACATTTTCATAAAGTACTAGATTTGAATGTAAAACTAACTTGAACATCTATTACACTTTTCTATAACTGCGACATTTTGATTTTTCGATTTTGTTGAAGTTGAGCGTGGATATGGCCTGTCATAAATTTCGCGAAAGTGGGAAATTCTCCTCAAAGTGTAAATATTTTTCTAAAGTTAGTGTTACTTCAACTGAATAGTGCCTTAAACTTTTGGTGAACGAAAATTTCAATGAAATTGTTTGCTACAAGAAGAGTTTCGTAAGTACAATAGCAATTAAGCAGACTGGACTGACTGGCGATTTCCAAGTTGAAATTGCCAATAAAGACCGTTTGGGTGATTCCTTATTTTGAAGTGTGTTTATAAGTCTCGTTTTGAATCCTAGGGATATTCGAAATCAGCTATATGGTTCACTCTGCCTATCAATACATGAGTACCTTGTTGGGCGAACAAAGTGAACATGACATTTAGACGCTTATCTCAGACGATTATACCAGCATATATTTACTTATATTTGTTTATAAATTGATTTAATTTTGCTGCTACGGTTTATGTTTCCTGAACAATCTCTAGATGCGTGTAAAGATGTACCTTTGTTCAAACAATATTAAAAAAATGTGAAATGAATTGTCAAGGTTAGATATATTGGCATACTAAATTTTGCTCGTTGAAAAAAATATAAATAAATATGTAGTTTGAATTATAGCTAATTTTTCATAGATGTTCAGAATTAGATGTGTGGTAGGTGCGAACGTAGCTTCATATATTTCATAGCAGAATCATAAAAAACCATAGTGAAGTTTAAAAGTGTACATACAATTGCACAATCTCTTATGCTAGCTGCAAAAATTATCTTTCAATTCCTTATGATGTAACTAGTGTCTGACTGAAGTCGAGTTTTCAGCTCAAGTTCGTCTATTGCGGTTACCGGTTGTGTAGCAATTTTGGATTGTTTTTTTTTCTCCTTCCTTCCACTCTCTCCATCACTCTATCAGCGTGCACAGTCCATGTGCACCATCTTTACCCTCCAGTAAGTTTTTCATAGTGCTTCCCAGACAACTAGTTTGTTGGTATAAGGGACAGCACAATTCTTATCAATATGATAGACTCACTTTTATTGACTTATGATTGTCTTCATTGACTTGTGTCCAGAGAAAAGTATACAAAAAACTCTGGTGTTTATCGTCATTGTGCATTGTTAATTTTTTATGTGCAATTTTAAGTTTTCTTTGAATGTCACGATATTGCTTGAGTTCTTTAACGGATCTGGCAATGTATTGTAGAAAGCCATAGCCTGTTGTATTGGATCTAGCTTTAATCTATCCGTTCTTGGTTTACGAACTGAAAGGTTGCTGGCTGATCTTGTTTCCCTGCTAATTAACTTTCCAACTGTTCGAGGAATATCTGGCCATTTTAGCCCGTTGTTGAAAATTTGGTAAATTATTTTGCCTCTTTCAAGATTAATAATCTGTTGGATGTTCAACAACCCTGATCTAGTGCACACGTCGTCCGTTGGTGTTAAGGTCGGCAACCTAAATATAACCTTTATCGCCTTAGTGACAAGTCTCCCAATTAGCTCGATGTTATGCTTAGATGTTTGGCTCCACAAGACTGCTCCATATTTAACAGTAGACAAGATAAACGCATTTAGGATTAGGAGTTGAGTGCATTTTTCCAGGATATCATGTCTTCTCAGTGTTGCGATAAATGGTGCGATTTTACTCCTGATGTAGTTGCTGTGATGGGTCCAGGACATCTTTTCTTCCAAAATCAATCCCAGGTATTTTATTGAATCAACCTTCTCCAGTTGAACTCCATCAATTTGAATACATGAATTAATAGGGCGTTTATTTTTTTGCTGGAACATAATGTATTTAGTTTTGTGGATATTTATAACGAGTTTGCTCTGGTGCAGCCACCTCAAGTATTAATCCAAATCAATATTTTCTGTACTTTGGATGGCTGTCTAATCTTTTCCAGCATACAACAGGAGCGTATCGGCAGCAAACAAAACTATCTTACCAGAAAGCCTGAGATCTTGAACGCTGTTCACATACGAGGGTGGGGTGAAAAGTTTCCGGCCTGACCAAGAGATGGCGCCACTAGGTCTACTTTTGCAGCGGCGTCCTACAGTACCATTCCTTTCAAGCTTGTATGCACAGTTTCAGTCCAATCGCTAAGTTAGTTTGCGTTTGAGAGCACTGTGCGCGAGACGCTTCCGTTTTTGCCTTCTTTGCAGCTGGTTCCCCTTTTCCAAACCACTGTTTTGACTGTTCTTTATTTTGAGGAGTGTAGTGGTGGACCCAAGTCTCAACTGCAGTTACAAATTGACGCAAAAATTCGTTTGGATTACGCCTATACAGCGACAAATTGGCGGTAGAAATGTTTTTTCGAATCAGTTTTTGGTCTTTTGTATCAGTTTTTGGTCGAGCGTTAGCAAACGCGGCACCCACCTTGCACACAGCTTTTCCATCCTCAAGTGGTTGTGCAATATATTTCGCACACGTTCAGTTCTCAGCTATCTCATGCACTTTCAACCTGCACTCTTCCAACAATATTTGATGGATTTTCTCAATCATTTCTGAAGTTGTGACCTCAACGGGTCGTCCTGAGCAAGGTTCGTCAGAGGTGCTCACACGATCCATTTTAAATTCAGAAACCCACTGCTTAATAGTTGAATATTATGGGGAGGAGTCTCTTAGTGTTGAATCCATCTCTTCTTTTATTTGTTTTGGTGTAAAACCTTTCAAATATAAGTTTTTGATGACAGCACGTTTTTCCAATTTTTCCATTTTCGCGAAATCAAGGGAAGCGTCTCGCGCACTGTGCTCTCAAACGCAAACTAACGTAGCGATTGGGCTGAAACTGTGCATACAAGCTTGAAAGGAATGGTACTGTAGGACGCCGCTCCAAACGTAGACCTAGTGGCGCCATCTCTTGGTCAGGCCGGAAACTTTTCACCCCATCCTCGTAGATGAGGAAAAGTATAGGCCCTAAGATCGATCCCTGAGTTTATAGAACATTCCTGACTGGTGTAGCTTCCTTGTTTTGTCACTATTCTTCTATCCAACAGGTAGTTTTTAATAACAGATCTAAATTTCATGCAAATCCCATACTCTTCCAGTCGCAGAAACAAAATCTCGCGGTCAATGGTATCAAAAGCCTTCTTTAGGTCGACGAAAGTTGCTGCCACGTAATTACCTTTATCCAGTGATTGATTTATAAACTGGACTGCGTCCAGGGTAGCCGCAATAGTGCTGCTGTGCTCCTGAAAACCATACTGCATTGGAGCCAAAACTGATGTTTCTTTGAGATAATCAATTATTCGAGCATTTATGACTCTTTCAAACACTTTGCTTAGCACACTGATGACTGCTATTGGACGATAATTTGAAGGATTGGTAGGTTCACCTCCTTTAAAAACTGGTGTTAATCTCGATAATTTAAGGCATGCCGGGAATGTACCGGTATGTATGTTGGATGTTTGACTTGGTTTTGAAAAATTGTGTTCAGATATTTGTAGAAAATGTTGCGTGATATCTGACCCAATCGCTGCAAAATATTTATTTATGTGTTCCGCAATTGCCTCACTAGAGAAAATGATCCATCTATCTGTAATTCCTTGATACATGCTGCGTTCCGAGAAGTGCCTTTTTGTGTTTTAGCCAGTTCATTTACTATTTTCCTGTATTTAGCCCTATTTCCGCATGAAGCTTTGAATCTTTTATCGTAAAATTTCTTTTTCTCTTCCTTTACTAATCGATTTGATTGGTTTTTTAGATGCTGGTAGTTTTGTCGTTTCATCACACAGTTGGGATCAGCTTTCCACATTTTATAGGCTTTTCGTTTAACTCTGGATATGTCAATAATGCTTTTAGAGATCCACGATTCATTCCGAACCCATGCCTGCTTACTAGATGTTGCTTTGATTTTCGCTTCAGATAGGATTCTTATCAGTTCTTCAATATCTACATGCGGATTGCTGCTCAACTCTTGCGTCACATATTTCACGAATTCGATTTTGTTGAAAGTGCTGATCGTTATTTTTTTCGGAGGCAACTTTTCTTTAAGGCAAGTCTTGATCGAGATATTCAGTACCTTATGGTCTAAGTCTGGCCATTCATCATCATTATAAATAACTCGTTCCACCAGGTCTGAACTTCTTACAACAGCATGATCAAGTAAGGTTTTCGAGGTCTCAATAACGCGTGTCGGCCTGATCGAATTTATTTGTACGCATTGTTGGATGTTATAACATCTTCATAGGCTTTTTACTAATTTTCGAAGAAAATTAGTATTAAACTCGTTTCGCCGAAAATTCATATTTCTTATATATATATATATATATATATATATATATATATATATATGTATATATATATATATATATATATATATATATATATATATATATATATATATATATATATATATATATATATGTATATCGTATGTATATATATATATATGTATATATATATATATATATGTATATATATATATATATATATATATATATATATATGTATATATATATATATATATATATATATATATATATATATATATATATATATATATATATATATATATATATATATATATATATATATGTATATATATATATATATATATATATATATATATATATATATATATATATATATATATATATGTATATATGTATATACATATATATGTGTATATATATACATATATATATATATATATATACATATATATATATATATATATATATATATATATATATATATATATATATATATATATATATATATGTATATATGTATATATGTATATACATATATATGTGTATATATATACATATATATATATATATATATACATATATATATATACATATATACATATATATATATATATATATATATATATATATATATATATATATATATATACATATATATATATATATACATATATATATACATATATATATATATATATATATATATATATATATATATATATATATATATATATATATATATCGGAGAACGTAGATGTATATAGTAGGTAGGTCCACGATTTGCTAAAATTCAGATATTGTAAACTTTTTAGCGGCGGCGAGCGTTTTAATGAATTTTGAGGTACTCCTATATTTCAAAGCAACGTAAATTTTTGTGCAAAAAAAGTATTGGGAATAAAAATTTATTATGTTACAAGTTTGTTTATGGCAAAAAATTGGAAAGTTTGAGCTGTGTGTGGGTGCAGCGTGCCTAAAAGTAAGCAAGGATTTTTTTTTCAAATTTTGATTTGTCATTACTTCTGACGAAAACATTAGATCATCGTGGAAATTGCAGAGCGTATTGATGTTGACTTAGGTTTAGCGCACATGGATTTTCAAGGTAGTGCGGGTAACCCTGTAGCTGCGGCAGGCTCCTGAAAAAAAATCCTTCAAATCATTGATCCTCCTGAAAAATTTTTGATTTTTGACAAAAATTTCAAATCATTGATAAATTTCAATCTTTGTGCATCGTGTGAAATTGAAATTTTTAAAATTCCGATTTGCACAAGAACGGCAACCCATCACCAAATTACCTCTATTTTCAGCACTCGAAAGTTTTGTTCACGAGAACTGACGACCGAACTATCCGATCATAATGAAATTCACAGGACATGTTGGTATCAATTAGGACCAGGTCTGATAGAAGTGATTTTGAAATGCGGGCAGCCCTGTGGCAGTGGTGCCATCTGGAAAAATCACTGAGAAAAAAAACAGCTTTTTGGCCTATAACTTCCGATTCAGCCATCAGATTTGAATAAAATTCAAACAATTTTTGGATCTTACTTAACAGTGAAGATGTAAAGATGTCTAAAGTACAGTAAAGTAAAGATGTCTAAAGTACAGAATTGGTAAAGCTCGCGCAGCACTTTTTGCGTGCCGGTCCGCCTACTCCAATACATGGGGTCTTAAACCTAGGGCGGCCTACTACATATTGACATGTGTAGTGGGGCCGATTTTGGTGTATGGAGCGATCGTGTGGTGGAAGGCAACGGAGAGTAAAACTAATATCATATATTCCGGAAATAAAACGTTGGAAATGATTCTGGGACTTATGCCCCTGGATCGATTCATTTTTAGAAGCGCAAGCTTAGCGGCGATACGCGCTAAAAGTTCCGGCATGTGGGACGATTCAGATCAGTGGGGCCACAGCTGTATTCTTACATAATGCCGCAAAAGATTTGGGCTCGTTGCAGAAGACACGGACCACATGAGCAAAATAATACATCTTGGCAGGAATTTCCAGGTCAAGATACCCACAAGAACAGACTGGCAGAAAAAGAAAGCTACCACCGATGGGGGCGTCTGGATTTACACGGACGGGTCAAAGCCGGACACAGGAGCTGGCTCGGGCGTGTTTTCTACGGATTTGAGCCTTACGCATGGCAGTTGAGTCCATTAGCAGAATATCAACCAGATCAATGACGATTTGCGTCGACAGTAGAGCAGCCATTCTCGCTCTTGCGTCTTACAGATGTTCTTCAAAATATGTTAACCGTTGCAGAGTGGCTCTCAATGAAAAGGCAAGGCATATTAATATCCGGATTATGTGGGTGCCAGGGCATAGTGGGGTCATAGGCAACGAAAAAGCTGACGAATTGGCGAAAAGGCTCAGGAGCTAGCAATAGCCTCTGCATCACTGTACCACGGTCAATCGCTGACGCCACTAGCAAACTTGATGCCGCCTTATAGGCCAAACTAACGTCCGAATGGGAAAACAGGATGGACTGCAGGGTGGCCATGACATTATGGCCATCACATGATCTAAGCAAAAGTAGCAAACTGCTCAAGCTCAGCAGAAACTACTTGAGAGCCACGGTCGGCTTGCTCACAGGGCACTGCCTTACCGCATCTCATGCGAACAGAATGGGACTGACATCCAGCAATTTATGCAAGAGGTGCGAGATGGAAGAGGACACCATCGAGCATACTCTCTGTGATTGTCCGGCCCTAAATAATAAACGCCTCAAGATTTTTGGTTCTTACTACTTTCAAGGGTTAGCAGGGGTGGCCAGTACCGTCACGCTGAGTCAGCTGATCCAGTTTGGCGAAACGGTCACTTTGCAGCTCTAAAAAGCCAGCAGAGGGTGGCAAATGGGCCCAAACTGGAGGCCTAATGCAAGCCGCGTTCCCGGCAGCCCTCTTTACTAAGCTAACCTAAGTGCCGTATTGCTTAAAATGTACGTATAATGTACGCGAGTTCTTTTTCGAGAAAAGCTAATCACATGACATTTTGCGATGTTGAGAGGTAGGTTGTTCACGTTGCACCAATGTTCGAGGGAATTTAGCTTTAATTGAAAAAAGTTGGCATCTGAAGGCGACTTGATAGTATAATAAATTTTCAGGTCGTCCGCATAGAGTAGATGAGGTACATCAGATAAAACCTCTGACAAGTCTGATATAAAAATATTAAAAAGCAAAGGGCCAAGATGGATACCTTGAGGTACACCTGAATTGACATGCATTTTTTTAGAGATAAGCCCTTGGAATTTCACGTGCTGTGAGCGGTTGTGGAGGTAAGAGCTAAGCCATCTTAGTAGAGATCCGGCAATTCCGAATTGCTACAGCTTGGAAATCAAAATGGAGTGGTCAACATGGTCAAACGCTTTGCTAAAGTCAGTGTAGACTGCGTCAATTTGATCACCTTTTTCCATTTTGCAAAGAACATGGGAAACCAGAACTATTAGGTTTGTAGTGGTAGAACGACCTTTCTTAAAACCATACTGCTGTTCGTTAAGTCGAGCATCGACCAGAGGGGATATTTTACCACATATGATTTTTTCAAAGAGTTTAGGAATAGTGGATAAAATGGCAATACCTCTGTAATTTTGAATTGATCTTCTATCGCCATTTTTGAATATTGATGCCACGTAGGAGGATTTCCAATACGATGGAAAGTACCAAGAAGAAAGAGATATATTAAATATAATGTGAAGAGAAGAGATTAACTGTGCGACACATTTAATAAGAAACGTTGGAGGAAGAAGATCAGTTCCAGGGCGTTTGTTACTATAAAGTTACAAGATAGCATTCAAAATATCATTTCTTGAAATGGTGATAGCCTCAGCGAAAATTGGCCTAGTTACTCTAGAGGAAAGATCGGATGATGTTGTTCTTGCTGGATTAAAAACGTCTTGAAAGTTATCTGCGAAAAAAGTTGCAAATTTCTTGAAGAGAAGAAGACATTGCGGTGTTATTACACATAGATGATTTCTCATACGGCCAAGAGTCTTATCGAGCCAAGGCTCAGAAAGTTTATCCTTCTAATTTTAGGGACATACTTTTCGACCGCGTCAAACAGTATATTGTAGAATGAATTTACGTTGTCGTCAATAGATTGGGATGCAAGCGTATCTGCCCAATCGACATTGTCAAGAGAATGGTGAATGCTATCATAATCAGCATTACGGAAATCATATACAATAGTATTATTGTACGTTTGAAAGACATTAGAATCTGCAGTGGATAAATCAAGAGTAAGAGCGGAACGGTGGAGGCAATTAGAGAAAAGATTCTCCGCGTCAATAGTCGGGCTAACCACCACTTTGTCATAAGCGTTTGTAAATATAAGGTTTAACCTATCACCATTACGATTGGGAGTCGGAGCAACCTGTTGCAAATCATAACCGTGCAAAGTACTCACAAGGTTAAAATAAGAATAATCAAGATGGTTAATAGGTGTTAGATAATTATCAGTTTCATCAAGAACGAAACGAAAATTTGATCCTCAGTGCTACGAGATGCCATGAAAGTAGATATAAATTCGCATATATAATTGTAAACAGAGTCGTCAGATCTAGGCGGGACATAAAATAAACCGATATATACCGATGTCCTGTCGAATGATATTCGAATAATTTTATGCTGAAACAATTTATGAGGGGTTGTATCGACAATTTCGCATGAGAAGGTGCTGCTTATAGCAAGTAAAACACCACCTCCTATTGACTGGCCAGTGGAGACGTAATTACGGTCATGTCTGAAGATTGTCCAGCTACTATCGGGGATCTCTTCATTAATATGTAAGTCATTTAACCAGGTTTCAGTAAAGGCATGTACGTTGAAATGGCATGATTTGGCATCAAGGTAGAGTTTATTCAATTTGCCCCTCATACCACTGCAATTGTGGTAAAAAATTCTGAGACACTTGAGAGAGCATACCTTATTAGGAGCGATACCTAACGTTATTTTGGGGTATTCGCAAAGAATTTGAAGTCGAATGATTTTTATCCTAAGCTGTATTTGATAGAGTGGAATACGAGTGATTATTAATAGAAGAGGCCCTGCAGCTATACGTTGAAGTTTGAGGAGATATGTCCGTAGACGAACGTCTGGACTCAAAGCTATGGATATTCTGGACTGGAATATTTAAACATTCAGTGGTGGGAGCTTCGGATATGGGTATATTATTATCCTGACGATTCCTAGGAGCTTTCTGGATTGTTCCTAATTTGAGGACTGTACAATTATTGTTTGCATTAGTATTATTGCTTATATTCCTAAAATTGTTGTTGCTGTTGGTGGACTTCCAAGGGGAAAACTTGATGCCTTCCCAGTCATAGCTCCTGCTGCTTCCATCAACGTTGGTAAAAAACGAGGCGTATTTATCGGGGATCCAGACTTTATAATGCTTTGATGCACCAGAGGCCAGGAAATTTTACCACCAGAGAGCGAATAGGCGGTAGCAGGGGTCGAAAATTGAAGAAACACTCAAAATTATACAAAAAAAAATACAGGAGAAGACAACACAATTAAGAAAAACAAACAAACAAAAAAAACACCCTCAAAAATAAATACAAACATACTAGCCAGACACCTATCGGGAAAAATTTATCTAACGGGTATGTGGTGTATCAAGTCAAGTTTGGCCATTGAATTCTGAGCCATTTATTTAACATTTCAATAAATTTCAATTGAAGAAAATAATCTGGCCGAACTCATAAACGAGTATATAATTTTGTAGTATAACTTTCGTAATATCACCAAGAAATTGTAGAATTTTTATGTTTAATGTTGCTTTTATCCTACAGTGGGAGCACGGCAAATGACAAATCTATGTCGAAAATGGTGTATGGAATGGTATAATCGCAAATAAATAATCGGGTGAGAAGTCTTTGCCAATTCCGACACAACATTTTCTGCCCTTGAATAAGAGCCATCCTTTACCGGTATTGACGAGGACGTTGCCGACTGTTGAGGACCTTGATATGATTAGATCCCTATATCTAAGGCATAGCTGTTTAAAGGGCCAAAGTGTGTAGGCTCATTGGGGATATGCAGGCTTGATTGTCTGCCTGTGATGTAATTGTTCAGCTTATGGATGCATACAAAAAAGCAAAGTGGGGAGTATTTTATCAGTATTAACGTTTTCTGCATCGTCTGAGTCAGCAGACTTTAGTGTGTTGTTGTTTTGCGTATGCCCTATGCCATGTGCCATTTTGACAATCTCGAGATGGCTGTCATTCCTGATGTAGCGTCTTCGCTTTCAGAAGCGGAGGAATACCTGTAAAATGTCGTTACTGGCAATTTATACTACCCCTAGTGCCCATGTGCGGAACTTTATTTCGCATTTCGTTTCGTCCAACACATGAGTATCCAAACAAGACTATAAAAAATATGACGTACTCTCAAAATCATTTGAACATCCAACACATTTTGAAAGGTAAGGTCATAGCTGTAAGATAACAATAATTTAGACTATAAAACAACTGTAAAACAATTGGGTTATATTCAACAACTCTTTATTTACTATAACTAATAAGTGTACATACGTGTACGCTTGGTCGGCTACTTGTAGCGATTTTAGAAAGAAAGAGGATTGCTTGCAGGCGCCTCAACTGAACCGAAGTCCAGAAGAGGGCAGACGAAGGCAGATAAAAAAATAGAAATGCCCGGGAGCAGGGTACCCTAGACATGGCCATGAAGGCCCCTCGTCCGCATAAGCGGAGCTCCCTTTAACCCAACCCCGACGGATGATGGTAGACCGCTTTGCTAGCTCTACGCGGCTGAGGTGGGTCAGTGAAAAATGGGGTGGATTCGCTCCCTTAAAAAGGGGACACTACGTATTATTCATCCGTCATGAATCAATACTAGCCGTAAATAAAAAGGGGAAAAGGGGCTTTTGTCCGTAAAGGACCAGATGCAGCTCTCAGGCACGGGCTGTAAGCCAGACCTAGCCGAGACGTGCCAACGCACGTTACTAGCATTCTGAAAAAAGAGACCGAAAAACACGTGAAAATTTGAAAAAGGAGATAAACTGCTTCTATTTTGGCCCTTCCTTAGGCCGCTGATGTTGGTGGGGCCAAGACCCCAGATGTTGCGGGGTCTCTCCATCTAATGACTTGGCCTAAAACAACAAATCTAAAAAGCAAAAAGAAAACTAGGTGGCCAAGGTCCCTCCCTTAAAAGACAGTTGAAAATCAAAAGTTAATTAATTAAAAGCCAGCCAGGCCATCGAAACTCCTGAAATTAGTAAAGTCTTTCGGCCTTTCGCCCAATAAGAAGGCCAGCGATTTAAATCTTACAACTTCATGGCTTTATTCATTCCTATGTGGACCGAGACATAAAAGTCACTATAGATTCTTCTGGTATTCTACGATATTCTACACCATCAACTAAACACGTTTCCTTCAAAGAAGAAAATCTAAAACAAAATCTATCGCTTCTCAAAATTACATTCTATGTGTAATAAATCCAATCAAATTGTTTGTTTGTTGCAGATCATTTCAAGCAATTGGTATAAAAAGCATGAATCACACTAATGTTTATCTACCATGATTTTAATTACTTAAATATACCATGCATGCATATGAAAGCTGCATTGACCAATACGCATATGAAAGCTGCATTGACCAATACACAAATCCTCGGCCGTATTAATATTTCATCATAAAAGATCTTTGCCCGTGGTTGAACTAAATCCGTAGATCCCGCTACCTCGAACCCACGGTTCCTGTATAAGTGCAATGTAGGGGAAGTTTGCAGTTTTGTCTATTTTTCGCTGAAAAGATAGGACAAAACCTTGACATGCTGCAAGTTGGTCTGAACAAATCTTACACCTTCAGGCACAGAAAACGCCTTGTCAGTGAATTGATTTTTATGGCGTTTCATATTTTGCAGCTTGTTTCTACTGATTGGCCGAACAATGATTTTGTACATTTCATCAAATTGAATACTATTTCTGATGCTTAGTCCAGTCCTCTGTCGACAATACGAGCTATGCAAACTGAAAATTATAAGAAATTATATCTTAAAATATTATTTCTATAAATTTTTAAATTTATTGCTTCTTTGGATCTAAATTGAAAATATTCATTGTACATATATTTAAATGTATTAATTAGTTTCTATGCTCCTAGCTAGAAGGCCGAAAGACAAATCTCTCATTATTCCAGGTCTACGCGAATGAAGTCTAAGGTATTTGTTATTATTGTTCGTCCTTTTAAGAATATATTTACAATCCTGTTTATGTTTTAAGAACTCGACATGTTAAGGGTTTGAAAAATAAATTATGTTGCGCCAATAAACAAGTGTGTATTATTCATCAGGAGCAGAATGCTCTGTCGCACTATTAAATACAAATTAGTACGAATTGAAAGTATCTACTAAAAATGAACTTACTTTCCCATTTTAGACGACAAAATACGCTACATTCGAAGTCAAAAGAAAAATCCACAGCTCGTGCATCGCGGTTTCATTTACAACAAAAAACTAACACAGGCAAACGGTCACACGACCTGGCGTTGTGTCGATGTCCTGAAACTGCGTTGCAAAGCAGTTTGTGTGACAAAAGGTAAAGACCTGGTTGATCATCGGCGACAACATATACATCCGCCCCATTGGAGTCGAATCGCGAATCGTCCACTCTACGAAGACGAATCGGATTTGGGCGAATATGTGGAGATTAATACAGACGACGCCCTCAAACTGAATGAAGTGTTTCGTGTAGGAAAATTTGAGTTTAATAAGATTAGAATAGAGCGTGGAATGGATTTAAAAATGTAAGAACTGCACTCGGTTAAGATTGAACAGAGCTAGGTTTAAGGAAACATGGCGTTGAATTGTTTTAGGAGAACATTGATTAATGTTCCCAAGTTTTTAGAACTCAACAAATTAATTTTGTTCGGTTTAATTTTTCAATGATTATAAATCTAGGATTGCAAAAACCTAAGCTGCAAATGATTGCGTTAGGGAAGTTTCTTAATCTTAATTTTCTATGTTACAGTGTTTGTATTGTATTCAAATATCGTTTGACGAAATTTCGTAGCGAAGATCAGCATTTAAATTTCAGTGGAAAACATTTTTCCACATTGAATAAATAAGTCACATAGCTTATTACTGGAATAATATGATTGTGTTTGACGGAAGTAAAAACTTATTTGGGAATAAAATAAAGATCTTTGATATATTTCCTAACAAATAACAAGTGTTTTGAGCTTTGACAAAACTTTAGATGCTAGCCTTATAGTCAACTATTTCGAATGGAGATGTGTAGCATTTCACATTGCAATATGTCGCCGATTTAATTTTAATACTAAACTTTCCAGTTTCAGGCGGTCGATATAACACTTCCTATCGATTAATGCGTAACAGAAAGAAAGGTATCAACTTGTTGTGTGCGGGTTACGTTTATAGGAAGAAAGCGGTATTCAATAATTCGCAGAATTGGGTGTGTACCCGAACCGGCATGAAGAATCTACAATGTGCGGCACGTATTATTCTATTTGGTGACGGCCGGATTAAATTCGGCATGTATCCGCATAATCATCCGCCAATTTTTAATGAAGACGACGATCCTTTGAGCGATTAATGTGATGAAGTGTTGAGACACAGTTTAATGCAATACGACATGTATTTGAATTTTGATGACTTGAATTGTTAAATCTCGGAAGAAATTTATTTTTCGTTTTTCTCCATGGGGACTATATCAGTTGAATTGCATTCGCACTTATAATTTTACCGGAGACTTAATGATCACATTTTTATATTAATAAACAATTTTGTGGATGAATTTTGATCGTTTCCATCTTGATTTCCTGCGTCATATAAGTAAAAATGTTGGTTCATCTCGCTTTCTATTTTCACTAACACGTCTTTTTTATCTCTCCTCCAGGTGATACACTAACATTCATTAAAAGTCCATGGGCAACACCGTGTCTGGTCCTAAACGGTTACATGTATAATCGACATAGTAAAAGAAACGGAAAGGCATATTGGCGATGTCACAACTATTCGAAAAGACAAATAGAGTTCCGTTGTCGGGCCAGATGCGTTATCGAAAACGGAAAGATTCGTGCATTGACTGGCGGTTCGCACAATCATTTGCCACACACGGAAAAAATCGCAAAAATCTTGCGACGAAATAGTTCGGTTTCTACCACGGACACGTGTAGTAGTTTACGTGTCAGAGACTTCGGGTTTGAGTTTGTATGAAATGATAAGTTGACAGTGTAAATAGTTTATTGTGAATAAACGAACAAGATTGGAATAATTTTTTTTATCTCAGGGAAGATTTCTCAGATATTTCTTTATTGTCTGAATATCTGGTAGATGGCAGCTTTGAATTATATAACTGATAAGATATAATTGGTTTCAACAATAAAGCTGTTCAGATTGTTTTTGTATTTATTTAAGAGAAGGAAAAACGCGGAAGTCAAAAGTGAATGTTCCATTTTGATTAAATTTCTGCGTTAGCTAATAAAATGCTTGATTCGAATTCTCCATTCACGCGCTTTCCGTTCTATAAAATAAGTTTCATATACACTTCTTGTTTGCTCTAGGTAGACCATCCGTAACAATTTATAAAAATTTGAAAGAAAATTACAAATTTTCAAAACAAATCAGGTCTCAGTTCGCTATTGTACGGATAAAATATTTCTAAAGATGTATCGACTTCGAAGCGATACTATCGAAACTGGAGCACCATCGGAAGTGTGAACACGCTCAAGAATGCGTTAGCGAACGAGAAGCCTTAATCTTTAACAATACTTTTAACTAAAAATTGTGTTGAATTAATAACATAAAATCGCCTCTTCCCTGTCAGCGCAGTTGACTGCAACTATGGATTGTTAGTTGTGTGCAATCTTTTTGGCACGAATATTTATTTGCATTAATCTTTGTTAAATTTTATGGCATTTAAATTACGCAAAAAACAATACATTTATTATATCCTTGAGATAGATTATGTCACGACAACAGGACCTCCAAGACAAACTAAAATTTTGTATTGAACAATTCGTATTAATTGACTAACGGAAAAAATCATATTTTCTGGGTCAATTATGTACGAAAACCGAATGAAATAGGGTAAGAAATTGGCTATAAAAGGAAACATTGATAATTATACTATAATACTTGTAGGAATTACATCCTTTTCGCACAGTCTACGTGGAGAAACTATAAGACAAGTATGCAAACATTTTTGGAAGTCAGCTCGAGTCAACTTTTTAGTCAAACTTGGAACAATATTGCGTTTTTTGCACCTCTATCGAAAACTGTGTGGAATAACACCATAGAAAACGACAACTGAGCGGAAGTTGTTGCTGCTTTCAATGCTACTATCCCAATCTGTCCTCGCTATAGGCTAAAACTCGGTAGTATCAAAAAGATTCAAATCAAAATTGAATGACTGATTTGACGGAGCAGGCTCAAATACTCGGCACTTAAAGGGAATTGAAGATACACAATTCAAGGTAGGGACGAAAATAGTATCATCAGAATAAAACTAGCTAAATCTTGCAAAAAAGTGAACATGTTTTAACGGTGAATTTGAAAATCTGTCCCAACTTTGGTAGAATAAAAAACCAGAAAGACAGCACGATAATTATCAGGTGACAAAGCAGTGTTGGATAAAACTAAAGCAGCTCAACACAAGAAGCTAGTTTTGAAGAAAAAATAACGAGTGCACGTTTTACTTCAAAATAAAATTCATTAAAATTAATCTTTTAACATTCTTTTACGTAACGACAAAATAATATTATACCTAGCCGTGTTACAAGTTCTGTCTTAAAATTTAAATCGTTTGCGATACCGTGGCTTATGCGCGTTGTTTCTGCAGTTGTTTTTTTTTAGTTTCGTCGTACTGTTATTGGCAACTGATGTACATTTTAAGTTTGCACGTTTACATGTAAAGATGGAGCCGGGTGTGAGCGAAAACCGATTAACAGTTATTGCATTACATAGATGGGGAAAATTCGCAAGTGAGATTTTCAACTCGTTGCGCTAATGGAAAATACCGCGATGATCTGTTTATCGTGACCTAGAGTATGTCCATCAAATTAGCGTTGAGGATGTCCATCAAATTAACAAGCAACGAAAGTATGTCTCGCGTGATACAATTGGACCTTGTAGTGGGCGCATTCCGGAGATCAACAGGACATTCACTGACAGAGCAGTTGAAAAAATGTGGGGCCAGAAGATGCAAAGAGCTCCTTCAACGGTACGGCAATAACAAACATGGGCAAATTTTGTTTATGGATGAAGAAAAATTCAACCGTCAAAATGATGGGGTTTGTGCACACAGCTCTAGAGAAAACCGAGAGGCTGCAAAAAAAGGTACAGTGCGGACATCATCCTGGGTCAGTAATTGTATGGTGGGCTGTCAGCTACGAAGGTGTCACAGAACCTCATTTTTGCGAAAAAGGCGCAAAAACTGCAGCAAAAAAACTCAGATGAGCATCGTTGAGGAGTGTGTGAAGCGTTTGTATTCTAAGCTGTTCAACAATCGTCATTGGGTTTTCCAGCAGGATACTGGTCCGCCGCACAAAGCCCCACCGCATAAGCATGGTTGGAAAGCAATATTGCAGAATTCATAAGAGCGTCGGAATGTTCTTCTGAAAGCCCAGCTTTGAATTCCGTGAACTACAAACACTACAATCTGGGGGCAAAGTTATAGAGCATGGTCTACAAAAGACAGAGGGGAGGGAAACTTAAGCGAGGTTTAAAACAAGCAGCTATTTTATGTTTACGAGATTGATCTCTATCTTCAAAAATGCCCATGATTTTAAATCAAACTTTTTTTATTGCACTCTAGGTTGATTGTCAAAAAAATTTAGATCATTTTTCTTTATAACAATTTTGTGTTTGTTTATAACAGTTTCATGACAATATCTCCAATATGGTGCAGTCAACCGTGCGAATGGCTAGTCTGCACTTAAAGAAAAAAAAAATTTGATTGAGTTTACAAAAATTGATTTCGTTTAATTTCTTCTTAAAATATTCGTCTGGAATTAATTTACAGTAAAAGTTAGTACAATTGTTCTTCGTCAAATCGCGCTTCCAATTTCACAGCTTCACTCTATCGCGGTTTTCAGGTGAAATAAAACGGGTGTGGTGAAACCGAACCAATTAGAACGTGCTTTTCACTGAATGCCTATCCTATCCTCTTTCTATCCTGGCCACTGATTGGCTTAACCTCACGCAAGTTTGTTTCTCTCATAGACACTTCTGTGGACAAGGCAGTTAGGCTAGCTCTGACGCTGGGTGGAGACGGTTACGCGAGTATGAATCGCAACAGTTGGATCCCTTAACTGACCAGGATATGGGGAAGATGACAGGGTGTGTGAGTTAAATCAGTTAAACCGTTAAATCAGGCCAGATACACTTTGCAAACAGCTGATGTGTGCGCCGATATCTTGCCCTACTATTTCTGATGTATTTGCCAGTACTGAGTGCCGGACATTCTCTCAGCTGTAGAAAAGAGAAATTGTGCGGACTGGTTAATGATTTTTTCGTTAATCACCTTTGTGGTCAATCCGGTCGGGGAGTCTCGCTGCTATGCTAAATAGTGAGAAATGACCCTGCTGCCAAACTCAAGTTATGCAGTGGGATATGACTTGATCATTGTGGTTGGCGCACAAGGAACATTTTTCAACATTTTAGCTTGGAAATCTACCTGTTAAGTGAAAAATATCCCCGGTAAGGAAGAAAACCAAAGAAAAAGAAGAAAAATAACATTTTTCTAGACTCATTTTACTACTAGTTTATTATTCATTTATAGCCCCCGGGTAGATTTATTTAATATATTATGATATATGATGCTATTTCGCCAAAAAAAAATGATTACGCATATAATTTCTTTTAGATGAAACAACAGATTAAATACATGACCTCTCTTTCATTCGGAGTCGTTGGGGTCGTAAATTATTAGTTTATCAGAATTTTAAATATGCATCGAATAAACGTATCCACTCTACAGATACAACATATTGGCTTTGTACATTTGCCAATGCTCGAAAAGAACACCCGTGCGAGGCACGTTGTACGACTCGACATCGTTTTATTGTTAGTTCGTGGGGAACACAGAATTATCCTGCACCAACGCATATTCTACGGGGAAAACTGTTCCATGCAGATTATGATATTGAAGGTCCGTAGATTAAAAAAAGATAAATAGTAAGATATGAAGGGAATAATATGTCTTAAGAACGGACTTTGACGAATATGATTTTTGGGCATAAATTATGTAAAAAATACGTTTTTTTTCGTGAACGAATAATATTCAAGTGATTGCTGCAAGTAAAATTTATGCTTCGTATTCCGTAGAAATTACTTAAGACATTTTAAAATATTGCGATCATTCGACCAGGTACAATCCCCAAGCTATAAACGTAAGCCTTACTAACATTTAAAATATTTCAGGTATGATCGACATCGATGAGGACGAGCCAACTGATACACTTAAGTACGTTAACGGCATAAAAGGCAGTGTGCAACTATGCATCGATGGATATCGATTTTCGAAGTATCGTGTCACAGCTTTTACAACTTACTGGCGATGTGTCCAATATCGTCCGTTTGGGTAAATCGCCGTACACATACTTCCCTAAAAACATTTGAATATTCCCGTTTTTTTGCAGGTGTAAAGCACGAGCTCGTACAAAAGCTAATGGTAACAATGAACAGTTAGATATTGTTGATCGGAATCATAATCATAAAATACAGAAAAGGAGAAGAAAGAAAGGAGCAGTAAAAGCGCTGTATGCAAAACGAGAAAGTCAAAAGAAAATTGTGATGGGAAGAAATAAGGAAGAGTGATCACAGTAAACGAAAAGAAATTTGTTTGAGCGGAGAGTAGCCTTTTGCGAGATTGATCGCACCATATTAAAACTATGATATCTTTAAAAATGCCCATGATTTGGAATCAAACTTTTTTTATTCAACTCTATGTTGATTGTCAAAATAATTGAGATTATTTTTGTTTATAACAGTTTTGTTGTTTTTTGTTTTTGTTCATAACAGTTGTTTTGCTTATAACAGTTGTTTTGTTTATAACAGTTGTTTTGTTTATAACAGTTTCATGAAAATATTTCCAATATGGAGCAGTCAATCGTGCGAATGGCTAGTCTGCACTTAAAGAAAAAAAAAGACAATTTGAGTGAGTTTTTGAAATAAAAATGAATTTCGACTAATTTCTTCTTAAAATATTTGTCTAGAAACTAATAGTTACAGTAAAAGTTAGTGCAATTGTGCTTCGCCAAATCGGGCTTCCAATTTCACAGCTTCACTCTATCGCGGTTTTCAGGTGAAACAAACAGGGTGTGGTGAAACCAATCCAATTAGAACGTGCTATTCACTGAATGCCTATCCTATCCTCTTTCTATCCTGACCACTGATTGTCTTAACCTCACGCAAGTTCGTTTCTCTCATACACGCTTCTGTGGACAAGGCGGTTAAACTAGCTCGGTTTCGCGAGTATGACCCGCGACAGTTGGATCCCTTAACTGACGAGAATGTGGGGAAGATGACAAAGTCTGCGAGTTAAATTAGTCAAACAGTTAAATCAGATACACTTTGCAAACAGCTGATGTGTGCGTCGATATCTTGCCACTACTTTTTCTGATGTATTTGCCAGTTCTGAGTGCCGGACATTCTCTCAGCTGTAGAAAAGAGAAATTGTGCAGACTTGTTAACGATTTTTTTCTAAATCCTCCATTTCGCACGTTAAACGCTGTTGTGGCCAGCCTGGTTTAGGGAGTTTCGCTGCTATGCTAAAATAGTGAGAAATGCTTCTGCTGCCAAACTGAAGTTATGCAGTGGGATATGGCTTGATCTTTGTGGGTGACGCACAAGGTTAAACATTTTAGCTTGAAAATCTACCTGTTAAGTGAAAAATAATCTTTTGCACAATATCCCCGGTATGGAAGAAAAACAAAGAAAAAGAAGAAAAATAACATTTTACTACTAGTTTATTATTCATTTATAGCATCCCGGTAGATTTATTTAATACCATTTGATAGATGATGTTATTTCACTAGAAAATAAATTATTACGCATATAATTTCTTTTAGATGAAACAACAGATCAAATATATGACGTCTCTTTCATTCGGAGTCGTTGGGGTCGTAAATTATTAGTTTATCAGAATTTTACATATGCATCGAATAAACGTATCCACTCTACAAACACAACATATTGGCGTTGTACATTTGCCAATGCTCGAAAAGAACACCCGTGCGAGGCACGTTGTACGACTCGACATCGTTTTATTGTTAGTTCGTGGGGAACACATAATCATCCTGCACCAACGCATACTCTACGAGGAAAACTGTTCTATGCAGATTATGATATTGAAGACCCGTAGATTGAAAAAAGATAGATAGTAAGATATTACTGTTTTGAAGTGAATAATGTGTTTTGAGAACGGACTCTGACGAATATGATTTATGGACATAAATTATGTAAAAAAAAAAACTGGTCTTTTTATCGAGAAAAATACTGTATGTGAACGATGATAAAATTCAAGTGGTTGCTGCAAGTAAAATTTATACTTTGTATTCCGTAGAAATTACTTTAGACATTTTAAAATATTGCGATCATTCAACCAGGTACAATCCCCAAGCTATAAACGTAAGCTTTACTAACATTTAAAATATTTCAGGTATGATCGACATCGATGAGGACGAGCCTATTGATACATTTGAGTACATTAACAGCATAAAAGGCGGTGTGCAACTATGCATCGATGGATATCCATTTACAAAGCATCGTGTCACAGCTTTTACAACTTACTGGCGATGTGTCCAATTTCGTCCGTTTGGGTAAATTGCCGTAAACAGACTTCCCTAAAAACGTGTTAATATTCCCGTTTTTTACAGGTGTAAAGCACGAGCTCGTACAAAAGCTGATGGTAACAGTGAACAGTTAGAAATTGTTGATCGGCATCATAATCATAAAATCCTGACCGAGAGAAGAAAGAAAGGATCATTAAAAGCGCTGTATGCAGCACGAAAAAGTCAAAAGAAAATTGTGATGGGAAGAAATAAGGAAGAGTGATCACAGTAAACGAATAGGAATTTGTTTGAGCGCAGACTAGCCGTTTGCGAAATTGATCGCATCATATTAAAACTGCGATATCTTCGAAAATGCCCATGATTTTAAATCAAACTTTTTTTTATTCCACTCTATGCTGATTGTCAAAAAAATTAACAGCATTTTTGATTGAATATATTAAGTGTTAATGATGTGGTGCTCACTAGACTTAGACGCTTGAAATTGATTCTTTTTTCATTCAAGGAAGAATATCTGGGTGCGTATTCACATTAGGGTAATGAAATTTGTTTGAAATTAAATTAGATATTTCTGTAGATCTTTCTGAAATATCGATTGTGTCAGTGACTATTTTAATTCACATAAATTTATTCGGTTTCCCTCAAGCAATTAAAAACATCATATCAACTAAAAATCCCTCATTCTACATTTACAATGGAGAATTGTTACTCTAGGGGGAAAAAATTGCAATTGAAGCCATAGAGAAAATCTGTTCTTGGAAAAAGGGCATCAATTTCAAACGCTAAAATCCATAGAATACTACATCATTTAATGAATTCAAACTTAATAGGTCTGTTCCCGTACTACGATTAATTGCAATTAATTGCAATGAAGCGTACTAAAACGGAGTACAGAAAACGGCATCATTGCAATTAATCGCAATTAAATGTAGTACGGGAACAGACCTAATATATTCAAATAAAAATCATGTCAATTTTGTTGACAATCAGCAAATAGTAGAATAAACATAATATTGTTTTCAAATAATGGTCATTTTGAAGCTATCACAGTTTCAAGACAACTTACTCAATATGGTGCGTTCAATCGTGCAAACGGCTAGTCTGCACTTAAAGAAAAAAAAACATACAAAAGAGTTGAGTGAGTTTTTGAAATAAAAATTAATTTCGTTGAATTTCTTCTGAAAATATTATTCTAGAGACTAATAGTTACAGTAAAAGTTAGTCAATCGTTCTTCACCAAATCGCGCTTCCAATTTCACAGCTTCACGCTATCGCGGCTTTCAGGTGAAACAAACCGGGTGTGGTGAAACCAAACCAATTAGAACGTGCTATTCAATTAATGCCTATCCTATCCTCTTTCTAACCTCACGCAAGTTCGTTTCTCTCATACACGCTTCTGTGGCTTCCTTGGCAGTTTGGCTTGCTCGGATGTTGGGTGGAGAAGGTTTCGTGAATATGACCTGCGACAGTTAACAGTTACCTAACAGTTAATTGATGAGGATCTGGGGGAGGTGACAAAGTCTGCAAGGAAGCTGGGAGAGAAAGAGCAACTTGATGTATCTGGGGGAACTATTAAGGAAGTACAGGGCATTATTGGCGAACGGGACCCACAAATGATGCGTGCATTTTAGTTCCGGAATGTGGTGTATAGAATGAATTTAAATTTAATTCCGTTTTACATTACTGACATTAATCTTGCACGTTTTGCTAAGGACAAAAACAGTTCGTTTACATTTTTTGGTGATGGGCGTTTCTGTTGTTTTCAGAAAACGAAAACGAACTTTTTTTCCAAAAACAACTGTTTTTTAAAACTTTTTGAAAACTGTTTTCACTCGACCAGCAGCAGATTGATACTGGGTGTTACCATTAGTAATCGGCTTTTCTGTTGTTTTGGATCGGTGGCCAGAATAGGCTCTATATCCAGATCACTCCTAACTAATAATGCGGAGCAACCATTTTGATTGCTAAAAACTGTAGCGTACCCTCTGAAGCTAACCATATTATATTCTGAAATTTTCTTTTTTCAATGCATCAAGGACGTATTGAGCAGACACTCTTGGCGCCATCGAAATGAGCGAAACGCTATTGAAAGTAGCTGCATCAACCAACTTTAGAAGGGCAGACAGCAGCTCAATAGTGGCAACCAGGCTGTCAGGATAAGTTCGCGCTTAGCTCTACTTAGCTCTTATCAGTCCAAGATTGACATTGGCTGATGATGCTGTTGGGGTTGGAATTCGCTGAGCATAAGAACTAGGAGAAGCAGTATCTTCTAGCACCTGTGCGTATGGGATGTCACTTCGCATCTATTTCGATACTCTCTGCGTCACAGAGGTATGATACTCTCTGCGGACCTATTTGTGGCGAATATTCTTCGCTTCGACTCTGATCACCATTTCCTTATAAACCGGGCATCCACTTCACATACCAAAGAACGATGGTGCTGTTACTTGCCATGTGCCTGAAATTGTATTGCCACCTTTTTTGCGGGTTTTTCCCCAGTCATTCTGTGAGAAAATGAATTATATTTCAAATACAGCAGGTAGCTCCTGGGAAGGCTCGAATCACCCCATGAAGCGCCTAGACTGGAGTCTAAAGTCTTCAGCGGCCATCGACTTACTCAATCGCCGATCTTTCCAGATGATTAAGTGCGATATTGCCTTGACTTTCAGTTCAGGGTACTGCGCTAGCTCAGAGTGAATGTCCACAAATTTAATGCCGCAGATTACAAGTGGCTTGGGCTTCGCTGAAGCTGCAGTGTAAGTCGTTGAGTTTTGACCACTGCTTTTTATGAGTCTGCCTCTTTAGAAGACTTTCTTGTTGTCTTGTAGAGAGGCACACAGGATGAGTGACGTGCCACTCGAAATATTATTGCCCCCATTTTCTTGAGCGGGTAGCTCGGCGATTAACTTTGACACATCCATGTGATAGGCCGTAATCGAGGAAACATTAGGGGTGTATGTAGTTGGATTCCGATGGGGAGATGTACTCTCTTTCTGGGCTGTCAACGGTGAAATTTTTACCTGTTCCTATTCTCCTACTGGTTTTTGTCCTTCGCCGCACTATACCAGATTAAAAACCTGACTATCCGAAACAAATAATTCTGCTGTTTAGGTGCGTTTCATGGATTGTTGTTCTCAATGCTTTTGGAGTTGTTGTTTTGGCTGCAGCCGCTATGCTGATTAGTGGCCAAGAAGGTCGTTCACTTCTCTTTAAAGAGAACGATGCTTCTTTTCCAAAGCTGTGTCTTTCTCCACTCCAATTTTTTTTCAATTATCAGCTCCTTTCCGTCTGATGTGTCGGGAGGTTGGTTTTATTTCTTGTCTTGCCCATCAGGTTTCGAATTAAAATCGATTGACCTTTTTCACTAGTGAGTGCAACTATTGTTTGCCACTGCATGTTTCCAAATCACAATAACAAATGGTACTTTTTTGTTTAAAGACTCGGCAGTTTTAATTATTACCCACGATGCAATAATGACTACTATGCACCTAACGGTACTTCACTTTACTCGAGTTAGGTGAGCTACGCTATACCCGAATCCAAAACAGCCAAGCACGGCACTAATCAATCTTACACTCGATTTCATTATATGTTATATCCCACGGCATGTGTGCAAAGGACAAATCTGGCACTCGAATGGTGGTCTTTGTTTAATTACGACGTAAAATCAAATCGAAAATGTTCGTTACATTTTACTTTTTCTGAAAATCCAAAAATGCTGTGGAAGCACGAAACATATGGCGTACTGTTTATGGCGAAGATGTATCTAAAGAACGCCAGTGTCGATATTGGTTCGCAAGATTTCGTTCCAGAAATTTTGGTGCAGGAAAGCCAGTCAAAACTGAAAACGAGAAAATCGAGGCACTAATCGAAGCAAACCCTTCGATACACGACATGAGAGATTTTTGAGGCTCTGAATAAAATAAAATTCAACAATTTCACGGCATTTGCACGAGCTGTGATATGTTAGTGAGTTGAATATTCGGGTGAACCCGTAGCAAACAAATCAGAGACAGAATTGCGTCAAAAGAACGTTATGCTGTCAACCTGATGATGATGGAAGGGAGTGCTTATTATGAGCTACTCCCAAGAAGCCAAACAATAAGTACGTATGTTTACTGTCGCCAATTGGTTAAATTGACTGCCGTCATCAAAATGAAGTGCCCTGAATTGGCCAATCATAAAGGATTTGTATTTCAACATAACGCTAGACCACACTCTTCTTTCGTCACTCGCTAATTGCTTTTTCTACATCCACCGTACTCACCAGACCAAACGCCGTCAGACTAGCACTCTTGGAGCACTTGGAGCAATACAGCACTTGGAGCAATACTACGTCGACAAAATTCAGAATTTACTCAAAAGATGACAAAAAATAGTACAACTAAACAGTTAATATCTAATGAATAAATATTCAAACCCAATTTCTTTCATTTTTGATGAAAAAACAGCAATAAACTATCGAACAATCCACTATTTTTAATGCTGGGATATAATTTTGTAGAAAAATGTAATTGAATGAATCAGTTATCAGTAATTCGAATATTGTTTTATCGCCTACTAGACCATTCACTGTACATGATCATTTTTTTTAAATCTAATCTTACATCTTCATTACATACCATAATTAAGTAATCATTTTTCTTATTTCAGGTAGCAAACGTAAACAATTGCAACCAGAAAGCATTCGTTCAAAACTATTATATAATAAACGTGGTCAACTAGTCTACCAAAATCATAGATTTTCGGGTGTAGCTAAAGGCGGCCCGAATAATTATGTTCACTGGAGATGTTCCTTCTATAAGAAAACCCACTGCAAAGTTACTATAAAGACACGTGGAAAAGAATGTGCTATCATTCAAGGTGAACACAATCATAATCCGAGAGGCGACAAGATGTACCAGCCAAAAGTTTGGGATGAAAGCGTCTGAATATAACATAAATCCCAAATTAAATTGTCCGAATAATACCGAAAGTAACTACTGCATTATACTATCAATAAATAAAAAATAATTCGAAAATATTTTATTTGTGTTTGCATTGTTCCAATAAAGCTTGATTTATTTGCTTTCTAATACTAATCTGAGTTTATTTGCAAATTCCTCCTCTAACTAGAATTTCACTTTTAGGACCACCGGCAAATACAGCTGTCAAACGATCGATTGAAAGCACAGTGAAGAAAGATTCCGATCCTGTCAACGAAAAAAAGGCTGCGGTAAAAATGGATACTCTTCCCCAAATGCCACCACTAGCTAAACGACCGGCAATTACAAATCCATCAGTCAAGCCTAAGGTCGAGCTACGCAATCCACTTGACATGCTACAAGGCAAAAAGCCAGTAACTCTCACAAGTCGTGTGAATTCCATACCGCCAGAGAATATTCTATGTAAAGCACAGGACGGCCACATGTTAGTGCTGCTGCAAATGGCGCGATTGAGTGGATTTTGTGTTGAGTGCATTAAACAAAAATCCTCTTCGAGTTTTAAACAGCAATTATCGAAAATCCGCACGTTTTGTCCTGCCTGTCCAGGTGGCAACTGGATATGCGAGAGTTGTTTCAAAAGTAATCATGCCGATTCCTTGTAAATCTTGGAGGACAATACAGATTAAATTTCAATGATTATGTCGAAAATAAATACATTTCGAACGAATATTCTGTTTTTATTCGTGGCTTAGAAGATGTCATTGGTTTTTGCTTTAATTTGTTAATTTGTTTTTATTTTTATACATCCACATCTCATCAAACTCACATCATCCCATTCTTCCGAAATAACACGAAGTTTTTGTTGGTTATGTCCCTTGTTCGACGATTCATTGTCTAAATAACCCTTACTAAAAAAATTTAATTTCCCAGTGTTTTTTAATCCATCGATCGTCGTGGGATCGTGGACCAAAAATCCATGTATTTACGTTCGAAGCAATAAAGGATTTCCACAGCTAGTCTATGGCGGATACATTTTCAATTATGAGCGTTCTCGCAGCGATTTCAAATATTGGCTATGTTCGGCCAAATATTCAAAATCGTGCCCAGTACGCATTAAAACCACTTTAGATGATTCGATGATGATCCTGAGACATAACAATCATACGCATCAACCACCGTTCGATGTGTTACGTAGAAAGATTTTAATAACGAAAGATGCTTTCGAACAAATCTAATCTTATTGCATACGTACGATGACTGATTTAATGCACAAAAACTATTAGAAATATTTATAGGCTTAAGGATTGAACAGCGAAAGAGATGCCAAAGATTTGCATTCTTAACACAAAAACGTATTGACGCAATATTGATGTGATATTTCAATCATTGAATTGTTCGAGAAAATTTGTTAATAGTGCTTTTGTTATTGTTGGATAATTTGTTGTTATCATAGTTTTAGGAAACATTGTGTTATATGTAAATTGTTGATTTGTACTAGATTATTTCATTGCTGTCGATTAACTTTAACGGACATATGTAATATGGGAATGTACGTGTATTTGTCAACCTGATCCGGACAATCATGCAGGACATTACTCTGACTTTTTAAGGTAGGTTGGTTTAGATAATTGTAGGAAACTACTGAAACACTTTCCGTTCTAGGTCAAAAGAAGATGTCGTGTCGAACAAGCTTTCGTGATCTCCACGGTGATAGACATGATAATAATATCTCTGGTGAAGTATGAACAATTCCATGATTTGAATATTTCTCTTCATATTTTTTTTTGTTGCTAGAAAATGTTCGAATGCAGAATGCATATTTTTAGTGAATATGTTAGATGATTTGCATATTACTTATACGAACTACCAAAATCAACGAATGAATGAAAATAATTTATTAAATCGATATACTTTTGGGTTGATTGCTTAGCCTGACTACTATTACATCCTCGATATATGTATATGATTAGATTGTATAAGACGGTTTAATGTGTTTCTGTATAGCCATAATTATTTACTTAACACGTTCGCAGAGCAATATATCTCCAAGAATTGGCTTACGAAAATTATAACGACGAAAAACTGCTTATTGATGATAAAGATGTTGAAAAATTTATACTTATGAGAGAAATTTATACATCTTCATTGAACACATAAATGTTCAAGTAAAGCTTCACTACCATCCTGCCACAGCATACTTTTTTTCAAAAGTTGCATTACAAAATGCCTTCTAAACTTAGGTGTCAAACGTATAAAAGTTAATAAATTGTGATTCAAAATATTTCATAAACTGTGGAACAAAACACCAATTAAATTCGATTGGCATTTGTCATTTCGTGGTTGTCGTAGCACTACAGCACCTCTCGAGCCTTGGCTTCTTGCTGATGTTGCTTCCAATTGTCTTGGCCCACAGACCGCGTCTCCAAATTACGAACTCCAAGCGGCAATGCGCAGTCTTTGTCGACAGTGCTAGTCCAGATGAAGGCCTGATAACATGATGGCGGATCATCAACAGGGGCAAATCACAAAAAAAGCAGTGCACCGGGAGCAGGGTACCCTAGAAATGGCCGTGAAGGCCCCTCATCCGCATAAGTAGAGCACCCTGTAGTCCGACCCCGATGAATGCTGGTTTGCCGGTTTGCTAGCTCTACGCAGCTGGGGTGGGTCATGAAAATCGAGTGGACTTGCTCCCAGAAAACAAAGGGGGACGCTACGTATTTTTCATCCGTCATGAAACAATACTAGCCGCAAAAATTGCAAGATGAGACGGGGCTTTTGTCCGTGGGGGACCAGATGAAGCTCTCAGGCATGGGTTGTAAAACAGACCTAGCCGAGACGTGACGAAGCACGTGGTAGCTATCTGAAAAAGACGGGAACGAGAAAACGCGAAAATCTCAATTTTGGGGGAAAACTGCCTCTTTTGGTCAGGCCCAAGAATGAGGCAGACAGCCTCAGGCCCCTGATATTGTTTGGGGCCAAGACCTCAGATGGTAGGGGGTCTCTCCGCCCACTGACCTTGGCCGAAACAACAAATCAAAAACAAGAGATAATACGAAAAAAAACTACTTGGCCAAGGTCCCTCCCTTAAAAGAAAAGCCCAAATTCAAATAATTCATCAAATCGTAGGCCAGCTAGGCCATCGCGAACCTTCAAAAAAGAAGTCTTCGTGGGCTTTCGCCCAATAAGAAAGTCATAAGGTTTTAAATTTAGCAAAACATTATTATTTCCTTTGTTCAGTTAACAAAAATCAATCAACATTCGACCAACGAAACCGAGAAACTGTGCTGTGAAAAAGCCGAGCAATGACGGACCCCTCCACGCTCTTCCTTCCGACTAACAGTATCTTTGCCTCGTGCCATGGATTTCATGAAGTACTCGTCCGCATAAGCGGAGCACCCTGTAGTCGGCCGCGACAGATCCTGGTAGGCTGCTTTCATAGCTCTACGCGGCTGGAGTGGGTCATTGAAAAATGGGGCGGACTTGCTCCCAGAATACAAGGACTACAACACATGCCTTTGATCCTACTATCTCTTATAAACCCGGGTCCATAAACTAGATTCGATTCACGAGACCGCTTGTCACACAAAAATGTCAGTGGTCTTAAACAAAACCATTTTTTCTTTTCATTACATTATGTTTCATTTTTTCATCTATTAACATCAGAATTGTTTCTGTAGCGGAATGGAATAAATAAATAAACTCTGAGCTTGATGATTTTCTCGTATTTTCCGAAGTTTTTATGAATCCCGCGACATTTATTTTCGCTGATTAGACTTACTATGCACTATTTTTGTACTATATTTGCTGTCTTGAGTATCCTCTGGGAAGGATAATTTGTTGGTTTAAAAAAACACGTTACACCCTTTGATTAAGAGGTGACTCCTCTGGTGCTCTTCCTCTATATATATATATATATATATATATATATATATATATATATATATATATATATATATATATATATATATATATATCGCTCTCTTATTTTTCCGATTTCACATATGTTTTTAAAACAAGCTCATTTTTTTCGAGTAAGAAATAAATGCATTGCAACTACATTGTCTTCGGAATCTGAAATCACAACGTAATTTCAAATCGATGTAGCCAAATACTAACCGTAATTCGGAACAACCTTGCGAACATGTTAAGTATGACAAGTGTAATCGATTGCAGATTTTGTTGAAACCCTAGCAGTATTATTATTGGAACAACGAAGCTATCAAACAATCACTTTTCTATTTCTAGCATTGTGTGCTCATGTGACATAGTTTCTCTTAAAAGTGGCTAGTTTTGTATGAGTTGCATTTATAATTTTTAAAATGAAAGTTTTACATCAAGTTTTTTTTTTCATTATACTTTATAACGTCTTCTTAGCCAATTTACAGCTGTTAAATGTTTGAAAATATAGCCGCCATATATTTTGTTTTTATACTAGTTTTACATATTATTTGCCATACTAATCTTGACAGTGAGAATGTTATTTGTAATAAAGCTTCGGTCTTTTTGCCCGGGCAAAATATATACATATTTCAATATTTACTATGCTGTATTTCTATGTCATATAACTTGATTCATGCAATCATTAATTGTAAATTGACATATGCGAATAATCATGCTGCTTAAGATTTGTATTCAAAGACCAATTTTTTTTTACTTTAGAGGTTCGAAATATTTAAATTACTTGACAGATGCCCATATTTCGAGGATACTCGGAATTCTTTTGGGGGAAGTTTCTGCCAATTGGTCTTTAAATAAAAATACCTGGTTTTGAAAGGTAGCCAAAGTTTAATCTAATATATATATAAAAAAAGTTTGTGGAAAAAAAGATAAATTGACGACACATAAATTCAAAAACCATTTTCAATGACTGACTAAATAATTTTAGAATTAAATTTATTAAAAAAAAACCCATATGTATTCAAAAATATAAAAGAAAAAGTAAGAGTAAAAATGTTAGCTAACTTGTAAAATTTTGTAAGTCTCACCAATTTTCCGTAGTCATTTAGAAAAGAAAGCAACTAAGTATTATATTTGTGCCATATATGGCAGATACTAAATGTATGTGAGCATTATTCATGTGTTTTTGAAATCTACTGAACAGATATTTTATGAGGTACCTATCTATTTCATGTGTGTAAAATGCTTTGAAAAATAAAAATAATTTTTGCTCATGAAAACGTTGTACGTTGTTTGCTCTTTTACTGAAAATATATCAACTTTACGATGTCTAAGATTTTGACAGTGTTTGTACTGAAATATGGGGCACGCTCTAATTTGTATTTTAGTGCATTTCGTTGCCGAGGAAAATGCTTCTCAGACATTTAATGAATTGTCCAACAAAATTTCAGGAGAAAATAATACACGACTAGTTGATAAATCATGCCTCTACAAGGTTTTCATATCCCACTTGCTATACCAGAGCTGCAAAGTAACTAAAATCATGTGGGAGTCATACAACCCCGCAGCTGCTAAATACCTATTTGAATTAAAGCAGACTCACTGCAAACGGCTGGCAAATCAGCAACACCTGCAGGAAGTATCAGAGCCGGGAGTCTTATAAATAATCTAGCATCTCCTATGTCACTACTCGACACTGGGGAAAACCAGACAGGGCTGCTTCGGCAAGCTGCGGCTGAGGAACATGCTTCATTTTGCTAAAAGGTCTGAGGCCTTCGATGGCTACTTAGACTGAAGCTTTTCATCTCCAGGTCCTCTTATCTGGTATCTTTATGGACCAAAAGGTATATGCGTGACCTTGTGTCAGCCTGTAATACCTAACCTATTAGAGCTATGAAGTCAAACAAAAATACCAGCACGAACTTGACTCCACCATCCTGCTTGATATCTATGTCGAATTATATCAACAAAACTTCATTCACTCACTGCATCATTTTATGGATCTTCTTTTAATATCATTTCAGCAATTCGAATAAGGAACGATGATCTTCTCTATGCGAAATCTGGACGTGGAACACAGTATGTGCTTTTTGATGGCAATACGTATACCCCGAATGAACGAGATAATCGACGGACCGCAGTTCGTAGTTGGAAATGTCAACAATACTACAAACATAAATGTAAAGTTCGTTTGAAGACAATTCACGGTGCAGCTTTTACAACAATGCAATTTGGTAGCAAACGGATTCATACGCATCCGAAACAATTCTCGCAATTCGCATATGATTATGTGTAATAAAAATACATAATGCAATAATAATGCATCGGTTAATTTTACCGATTGTGTTTTTTGTGGTGAAAATATGTTATCTTGAGGGTGTTTTTTGTGTGCTTGTTTATCTTCAGTGTGATGTCTTTTCATGTATTTTTTTGTACGTTTTGTTAGTTATTCCCCAAGTTTTCACCCTTGCTGCCAACAGAGGACCAGCAGGGATAAAAAAGAGAAGAATAACTAAGAAAAACGTACAAAAAATTCGCGAAAAGACAACACACTGAAGGTAAACAAATACATTTTTTATAATTGAACTATGTATAAATATGTTGCACTACCTTTCGAGCTGGAGTTCGGTTAAGAGCATGGGATTGAAGCTAAATTGTAGCTCCGGTACAATTTAGTATTTCTCAACTATTTTGTTTAGCTGATCGAGAAAAACCCGCTCAGCGATTTTTTCGATGGAGGACAGGAGGTATTTGCTTGGTTTAGGTTCAACCATTATAATTTCTGTCTCGCATACCTCTGGGAAGCACCTCATTCGAAGTATAGCGTTAATAATGTCTGCAATTGTAATCGTCAGAGTGCTGTCGGAGAGATGAGTCAGACATCCGTTTCCAATTGAGTCTGGTCATATTATAGTCGATTCACATAAACCTGTTCATGATCCTGAAACGAATTTATTGAATTTCTTTCTTTCTTCCTAGATTTCATTCTCTCTCTCAGTTACAGGAAATACATACAACGGTGTCAAGTAAATAATCAGTTACTTAATTTGAAAATCGAATAATGTTCAACCTTTTGTACGGTGCAGACGTGTTTTTATGTGAATGAAGTGAATTAATCTTCTATATAAGAAACTTCATTCACAATTAATGTACACAAGTGTCGAGTGATAAATTCCATGACGCAAAAGAGTAGATAGAGTCAATTAAATAAAACGTTTTAAGATTTTATTTATGAAATAATATGTTGTACTTAGAACTATAGCTTATCTTGGTAACCTTATCAATAAAACTCTCTCAAAACTTATTTATATATTAATCTATTGGCAAATATACAATACGCATAGAATCAACCCTATAATATGCTGCTATAGGTTTTACTTTTTAGTCTGCTTCTGAAGTCATTATGGTGCTTGAGTAGCCTAGTGGGTAGAGCACTGGTTTCTTGTGTATGTAGGGTCCTTGGCTCGAATCCAGGCTCGGACGAGGGGTCGCGCACCACCTAGCACTGAATAGGAACCTGAGTTCATCAGAGGTAAAGTGAGTCGTGGAACTAATCATTCTAGACGAGTGGGGGCTCGTCAGATGCGGCAAGGGCGGCCCGGCCGTACCAAAAAAAATATCATAAGTAGGAAGTTATTATCATAAATAGGAAGGAGAAAGATAAATAATCAATCTTAAGGATTTGGCTACTACGCATTGCTTCCTCTTGCTGCGTATACAGTACTGGCCTACAACAGAAAGAAGATTGAAACAGTAGACTGCAAACGGATAAATAGCCCGTTTGCGTTGTACTTTTTTGATCTCAATTACATGTCAATCCTAGTTTATATACACGTCTATAGAAAGCAAATTATCAATGAAATGCATCGTTCATACAACGGTCGGTCAACAGTCCTAATCGAAATCACCCAGCGAAACGGCGGCCACATCATACCAAGTGAACATACCTAGCAAGTACAAGGGAGAAACGAGTAAAGCAATAGCTGATATCACGGCCGCAGAAAATTTGCCGTATCCAAGCACATATGCGAGAATGCAAGAGACTAAGGGATTTGGAAATAATGGAAAATATTAATCTTACACTTTGGTCTCAATGAAGGACATTTCCCATTCATTATCTTCTATTACTCCACCAGATATCACTGTCCGCACAAACGCTTCACCTCACTAGGTTAGGTTAGGTTAGTGAAGAGGGCTGCCGAGAACGCGGCCAGCCCATGGCCACCATTCACCTCACTAACTAGAGTGCGTTTACGATTAAGGAGTATCTTATTCCAATAACTGATTTATTTGAAAAATATTTAAACAACTATGATTTGACATCATATCTTTAAAATACAATCAGCTTAATATGCCATCCAAGCCAGAGTTAATCCACAATTTTATGATACATTTATAATAACATTCACACAATATTCATTTGACACTATAACGATCCGGTTGACTTCATCAAAAACGTTCTACCACTAAATCAATCTATTTTAAATATAAACTCCTTCGAATCATCGTCCATTTGATCGGAAATCGAGAGGGTTGTTGTATTCGTGCCAGCCGTAATCGATCTTTCATCTATGCTATCCGATCGAACTTCAGGTTCGTGAGTATGCGGTGAACCAGCTATTCGAATTGTTACTTCCGGTGATACTTTTGACGTTACAACCGTGGCACGACATCCATATTTTACGTATCGCGAACAACGCCAAAATATGTTCTTGTAGCTTTGACGATTTTCAACATACCTATAGCCAGCGTAGATTAGCATAATGCGACCTCGTTGAGTGGTTGCGTATTGCAGGTATGATGGAGCGTCGTTCTTATCTGTAAGGTATTAAGAGAAAGCAAAAGTTAGAAAATTTTTCGAAAAACTGAGAATTAAATAAGTAGAAGAATGATATAGGCAAAAAAAAAACAAATGTTAAAAGCATAGTTAAGTTTATTCGTCAGTGTAAAAAGTGCATCTTACAATATCTCGCGAAACTTCAACTGGTGGCCCAATCGTTTTTCCATTTTACACTTGCAACGCGTTCCCAACAAATTGCAGAGAGAATTCAACTATAAGTCACGTGATTGGTTACTGCAGCTCCTTGACACTGCTTAAACATGAGCAAGTTAGTAGATTCGAATAAGCAGATTGCTGGAATGCAAGCTCAGAAATAATATACCATACACTTTGACAAACCTAAACACTTAGTACTTAGTAACTATAATTTTTCACAAAATCATGCTTGCATTTATTATAAACATTATTGCTTACAAACTAGTACAACCAATGTTTACATTGTTCGCTTATTCATCCAAACATTTAGTTTCGCTTAAGTATTAAACTGATTTTGTATAGTCAATGTTTTTTGTCGAATCCGATACATTTTCTGTTGAATATACTTTCGCACTAATCTCTCGTCCATTTCCACTCCTCGGCGGATAAACACTTGAACAATATGCGCTAGAAAAGTGAATTCGGTTAGTTCATTTCAGTCGATCGTAAATACAAGAAACACAATCAAATTACTTATGAGCGATTTCAATCGCACTGGATCTAGTTGATTGAGATGATCTTTAGTTTGCGACATGCTAGCCTCCGTAAGCTTCTGATTGAAAATCAAATCCGATAAACGATGTGTGTACAATGCAGGATTTGGTGTGAATATCCGTATAAGATCCGATTTTGAGACGTAAACATCACTACCAGCGTGAAGTGGAATCATATCCTTGCTGATTTGTTGGGGAAACGATTCAAGTGATTCAGAAATGAAGTTTTTTGATTCTGAAATGAAGTTTTATGATGATTTTATTTATGGCATTTAATTTAGTTACAGAGGTAAGTATATTAAGGCAGAGAGAGAAGTGAATAGTCATTTATGGATAATTTTTTTTATTTCAAGTACATTTTTTTTAAAGCTTTCCTACAAAAGAGTAAAATTTCATAATTGTCTTACTATGTTAACGACTAGGTTTTTGTTTTATGACTAAAATATTACATTAACAATGCTAAGAATGTTGCACTGAATTTTCGTCCGAATTATTTTAATATCTGACAAGCTGGTGAGTTCATTTTTCGATCGCATTTCGCCCCACATAACCAATGGTATACTTATTTTGTAAGGGGATGTTCCATGGCTTTCGAAAGTGCCTACAATTGTAATGAAAACTGAATCAATTAGTGAGATTAGTCTTAGATAGTTCAGTCTAGAAAAATAATCTCTAATATCTAGTAATTTGTTATAAAATATTAATTGTTCAGCAAATAATTTAGAAGCTTACATAAGCTGTGCCGTTGGTCCAATATGCTCGCAAATCTACACCACGTTTCAACTTCAACATGACTTCGTCGCCATCAAACACCTTAACCAACTTTTTTATTTGTGCCCAGTAAATTGGTAGTAGTGCTAGGTTTACTGGTTGATCCAGAAAATGTAATGGTCTGTTCTGTAATATAAATATATTTGAGTAAACTTCTTGCAGACATTCAAATCAAAAATCTATGCTGAGTTTTTTTTTCGGGAAATAAAATGATGAAAATAATCATAAAAAACAAAACTGAGATGGCTCTGACGTTTGACATGATCAAGGCCACGGGAAGCGAAGATATAGCGAATGAGTCAGCTCTACTAACTTCCAGTACTAACATTGTTTCCAAACCTAGTGTGTCGAGAGCTCTATTCAAGCCTCTTCTGACACTTGTGGCCAATATGGCGAACAGGTTACAGCAAATGAGCCGGCCTGTCCGTCCGCTAGTGCCATTTCTTGTGCAGCTTCATCTTCAAGCATCATATCATATTCCGACGTTCCTTCTCGGGCTTATAGAACAAGAAGGACAGCCTTCAAAATTCCAAGGAAACTAAACAAGGTCCATCACGAAGCGTCCAAAAAGGACATAAAGCGCCGTAAGTGAGCTACGAACACTGTTGAGGAGCACTTGCTCTCTCTACACTCTGCGGATTCTTCTCAGAAACGATAAAGGTCGGCTGAGCAAATGAGTCAAGGCAGATCAACTACAAAGAAACCATCCCTCGGCGATTGATGCAGACTGTGCTAAAAGAGTCAAGCTGGTAGCGTGTGAAGATCAGCGCTCGACTAACCTCTATAAGCAGGCAATATCTCAACTGGGTGGAGACAATATCTCAACCGAGCGCCAAAGTACAGGTAAGTACAGGCCAAAGTACACCTAAACCAGAGAAAACTTTTGAGATAATTAGGAATTAGGTTGTTCAGCCCTGATCTCCTTACGGGAGATGGGATGGTTATGAAGATCGGCGAGCCAGTTAATAATCGGAGGGAGGCATCTTCATCATTATTGAAGAGGCGGTACTGTTCCTCGAGGCCCGTAAGGGCATTATTAGATACGTGGTCGAAAAATTAAGTTTGCCCGTCTAGGAAAGTGATAGGGCCAAGGTCACCGGATCGAAGGACATTGGGGCTGGAACGGGAGCCCGAAGTAGGAGGTGCTAACAGTGGAAATGCCAATCTGCAAGGGATCAGAGGTTGCATCGGACAAGCACTTAGATGCGGAATCTCCTTCTATGGAAGGTATCAGTGCCGGAACCTTTGAGTTGTGCGGCAGCTTAGTTCCCTGAGTATCTGAGCCTGGACTTCAATTGGTAATAGTGAAAGTACTACATATTCACATTCATCATTCCAAAGCTGCCATGTTTGTCAGAGACAGGGGAAGAGCTTATTCTGAACCAAAAACTATGGTTTGTGGACAACCGACTTTGCGTGTTACGCACTGATGGATACTGTCTTATAGCACCCAATGATCTGGAGAAACCACGAATTTGTGTTCTAGCCAATCAGTCTACAGATATCGTTGCTCTTCACAATTTTTGCGACAATGATAAGCTGGCTATTGCCGCATTTATTTATTTTATTTATTTGTTTATCATATTCAACAGATAAAAATCCAATAACTGAATAAAGAAAGAAAATAATAAGAAAAAACACCAAGGCGAAAAAGTACAATTCAAAATTAAAGACAAAAAAAACTACATCGATATGCTAACATGCAAAACATTGTTTTATAAAAAAAACTGTTAAAAGTGTGTAATATCGGCGGTTGAGGAACAAACTGTAGGTCATTGTGCTGCCTATTTAAACGCAACACTAGAGAATAAAAATAGATGTCAGTGCGCGCAAAAGTACACTAAACACAAAAGAAGAACGGAAAGGAAACGTGACTACTAAGATCAGATTCAACCATCCTATAAAATAACTTAAAGAGGAGGCATTCATCCAGGAAAATTCTCCATGATTCAAGGGAAGGAAGATGTAGGAACGAAAGACGATTATTGTTAGGACGGTTGGGAAGCTGAAAATTAAAGAACAAGGTACGAATAAATCTCCGTTGAACAGACTCCAACGCATTATTAAAATACACATAATGAGGACAATAAATTTGACAGCAATATTCAAAGATACTCCACACAAAGGAAAAAAAGGTGTCCACAAGTGGAAATATTAACGGAGGCTTTAAGAGGATATAATTATGAAGCCTGATAATTCATAGGCTTTGGCAATAATGTATGAAATATGCTTATCGAATTTAAGCTTTGAATCAAATATTACACCAAGGTCTCTAAAATTATCAACAACATTAAGAGGAGAGCCAGATATAGAATGGGAGAGTATCAAAGGTGACATTTTACAAGTAAAAGACATTTTGAGTCATTTCGCGATGCTCAAAATAAATTTGTAAGCTATTAAGATCGTTTTGTAAAAACATACAGTCATTTCGTGACTCAATCACTCGAAACAGCCTGAAATCTTCAGCAATTAAAAGACAAAGCAATTAAATTATAGGAGGATGATCATTTATGAGCAATAGAAAGAGAAGAGGGCGAAAGATAGATCCTTGCGGAAATCCTGATGCAGTTTAAAAGGGAATTGAAGAACAGGAATTAAATTAGAATACAGGTATATATAAGAGGTAAATCAGGAGAGAAGAGGACCAGCTATGCCATCGTTCCTTACCTTTGGTTATTTGACCAGCTAAGCCATCGTTCCTCACCTTTTGAGGTTATAGTTGACAGAGTGAAAGGCTGAAGAAGTCACTATACAATACGTCGACTTGCTTTTGACGGTCAAGAGCGGATGCGACCATATGTGTGAAGGAAAGAAGGTTGCTTAGTGTGGATTTACCTTCGACAAACCTATGCTGTTCATGAGCTAGGGTAGGCTGGATAAAGAAGTAGACTCGCTTGAATACCACTTTCTCAAGGATCTCGCTAAAACAAGGAAGAAGGGAAATGGGACGGTAGTTTGAGGTGCATGTACAATCACCGGCTTTATGTATTGGGAAGATGTTGGCAATTTTCCAGAGAGAAGAGAAAGAGCCAGAAGACATAATTATGTTGAACAAGATCGAAACAGGGACGCACAGAGATGATCAAAGAGATTTAGCCAGGATATTTGGAATATCGTCGGAGCCGCTACCGGCATTGGCATCGATATCGTTTATCAGGAAATCAATTTTAAAAGGGTTTGTTCGAAACGAATGTAATTCAGGAGATGTGGAGAAAAGATATTGAGATGGAAGAGGGCATTGTTGTAAGAAGAAGGAGGAAAAGTAAGAAGCAAATAGTTCGCACACCCCAATGTGGAGTGGATGTAGCTATATCACCCAAATGCTTACCATTCGCAATACTAGGAGAGTGCTTTAAGGAACGGATGAATGATCGAAAGGATTTCACTTGGTTGGTCCTGATTGATGTTTCAATGCCAGCAATGTAGGTGTGCATCGTCTGTCTGGCAGCTTCTTTCGCCTTAGAGCGTAGTTCTTTATAAAAAAAAAAATCAGCAAGTGAGCCAGATCTTTTATATAAACTACGAGCTGAATTCTTGGTTTCGAGTGCTTTTGGCATCATTGCTGAACTAAGGAGCATCATTCAGTTCTTTAAGACGATGAGTTGGTGTGAATTGCTGAATGAGGTTTGACAGGAAATGTACTTGATTTTCTCTACATTAATAACCAGTTCGCTTGGTCACAGCCACCTCAAGTATCTGCTCTACTCTAGTTTTATTGTATTTTCTAGGGATCGGATTGTAGGTTTATTTCCTGCTACATAGCCCTTGATCACGTCACAAGCCTATATTTCGATTGCTAATTTAGGCAATTAACCGACTTGCCTCACCACAATCCGTAGGGAGGTTCTTGACTTTACCTTTCTCAGCGGGCGACACAATTATCTTCTGCAGGATTCCTCGTTCTCTGATTACAGATTCATAACCTTTATGGCGAGCGACCATGTTCATCTGAGCGGATAGCCTTTATTAATAAGAAAATAACGGATTGGACTAAGCTCGTCTCTAGTCCGATCATCACTGGAAAATTTTTGTGGGGCATTTATTGTCATTAGGATTTAGAAGTGCGGTTAGTTCTCTTACCAGTGTTCGCAACTCTGCGGTTAGAGTAGCGCACACTCCACCTAAAGCTAAAGGGTGGTCTAAGGTGCCATGGTTGAAATATCTTACTTGCGGCAAGCACGCAGGAAAGAGTTTGACGGCATGATTGGTTATTGTATAAAATGGAGCTTAAGTAATTTAAGTATGCCGTACGCAAGGCTTTGAAATCCTCGTGGAGATTATTCTGTGGTAGTATAGAGGGTATCGAGTCAAAGCGTTTGCGTAAGTTTTTATACTCCGCATTCGTGGCTAGAAGATGGATCCTGGGCCTTGGCGGCATCTGGACTAACTCAAGCACCGATATTTTAACTGTTCTCAAGGACTCACATTTCCTGGGGCATTACAATCTCCCAGTGTACGCAACGCATTAAGTGAAGCATGCCTTTAGCTTTACGCTACCTCTTAAGATTTTCGGATCTCAATTAAGGTGAATCATAAACTCCCTTTAGTCGTTCAAGTCGCCGGGCTCTGATGACATTTTTCCGACTGTCATCCAGCGGTCTATAGAAATAACACTGCTTCGGCTGAAAGACATATATAATACATGCTTGCGCTTCTCGTATGTTCCCGAAAGCTGGCAGGAACATACTCTAATGATAGATCTAATGATGAAGCCGCAAAAATGCGAGGCCCTGGCAGTGACGTGTAACATATGCTGGATGAATTGCAGCTTAGACTGAAAGGTCACGCCAAGATCATAGAAACTATCAGCATCAAAAAGGGACCCAAGTAGAGGGGATGCTTTGTAGGTGAAGCACGTTTGATGACACTTCGCAACGTTCAGAGTAAGGAAATTCCCAGAGCACCAGACTTAACTAAAATATCAAAATCATTTTGCAACATGAAACTAGCGGATTGAATCACTCTGAAAATGTTGGGATCATCAGCGTACAAAAGGCAGGGTGAGTTGAAGAGAGAAAGAAGATCGTTAATAAAGAAAAGGAACAATAAAAGGCTAAGAATGGATGCGTGCGAAACCCTTGGGGTAGGAGATAAGAGTAAGGAAGATCAAGAGTTAACAGAAAGATAACAAGAGCGATCACAAACGTAGGAAGATGACCAAGAAAAAAGGACACTGATGAGAACAAACCCAACTAATTTCGACAGAAGAATATTATGGTTCACAGCACCGAAAGCTTTGGCAAAGTCTTTATATAGGACGTCAATTTGCTTTTGCTGGTCGATTGCGGAAGCAATGGTTGTTGTAAACAGGAATAAGTGTTATCGTTGACTTACCTTTAACGAGGCCAATGCGGTTCATTGCAAGGAAGGGCTGGGTGAAAGATTACATTCTATTGCAAACGAATTTTTCGAGGAGCTTAGTAAAACAGCGCAAAAAGAGCATGAGACGGTAAATAGAGATGCAAGAAAGGTAGGACATTGAAGTAGGACGAGAGTTCCGCAAAGAAGCGTTCACAGACCACTACGGGGCTACAACAATGGGTGTAGATTAAGGAAACGAGCAACACTGAGTAGGAGGGGGGAGAAACACGGACAAACATACATTCAACTGAGAAGGGTATATAGTCACTGCAGGATGTTCCATCCAGATATTTAAAGGCCAATTAAAACAATCTCCTAAAGAAAGATTACAAATAGATCGGTCCGAAACCCTGCGAAAACCAGTATGAAGAGGTAAAATATCATTGCTCTATATACCCCCAGACAGGCACGTTTCTGTTACGACCGCGAACGTTCTGTTAATAAATTTTCAGATATCGGTTCAAGCTCCTTTTTTATATGGTCCTTAACGAATACTCCAGTCGATCAGAAGTTCTTCAGTAGATTAGTAACACCAGTGCTGACAATAACACAGAAGAAGATATTTGTTAATGGCCGAGATTGTCCCGCGTAAGCAGTTAAAAACCCGAATTATGACCGAGTTTATCTCGGCCATACGTAGAAACTTGTTCGGCTGTGATGCTATAAGAGAACTGAGAAAAAAAATGCTTTGAGTGGTGGTACCATCACTTACAGTTATAGAAACAGCATCCATGGGAGCAGGAGAATACAACTACAGAGTCAAAAAGCGGAACTTTTGCTTTGGAAAGATAGATAGTTTAACGAAAGCGATATATGATTTCGACTAAGTCAACTTTTCCTCTGCTTTCAAGTAAATATGGCAAGAAATGCGATTCGAAAATTCCATAACAAAAACAATTTTTGAGAAAATTGTTGAAAATAGAGCGTAACATCTCCTGTTCCTTCAATTGCTTACGGAGGTGTAGCAGCTTGAAATCGTGATTAGGCAGAATGCGAATGATACATGTGCCAGGAAGGAGTCTGAATTCAACATTTTACAATGAAGATTATGATGATACTACTCCATATTATGAAGCTTGAGTAGCCTAGTTGGTAGAGTTCACTTCTTGGTTCGAGCCCAGATTCAAATGAGTGATAGCGCACCAAGCTTTCAGTTGATTCAGGCATGGCCTTCATATAAAAGGCCTATCGCAAAAGCAATTAACCTACAAGATGGCGGACCTAAGCTACTTTTCCCAACCAGTCCACACAGTGATGTTTTTTTATGGTTATAAAGAAATTCACGAGATCCACCTACAGGAGATATGAGGAAACTCATATGTCATGTCAATCAATGTTGTTCTGGGATCTTTGTCAAGCAATTTAGATATAAAAAGTCTTTAGCATCAGACCTCAATTCATCGGGACACTTATCCGAAATATCGTTTGTGTAGAAGAATTTGCAGATTATCAAAATTTGATGATTTTTAAAGTGGAATAAATCCTACCAACCACAAACGGCAATTGTTTACAATACACATTGCCGAGAGTAGGTGGCAGGTATTCCAAATTGCAAAGTTCTCGCGTATACAGCACAATAAACACATCACTTTCACGATACTTATCCGAAATATCTTTTACGCGACAAAAACTTCGAAACCAGTCTCCGGATAATAGGAAAATAGACTCTATTCGCGGATTCAACCGAGCAGCACCATTCACATTGCTAATATTTACTAATTGTCAGAGAAATGTCAAACAATTGTCATTGTGCAATTCCCAATAAATCTTAATAACGAGAGGACTACACCATTTTAAAAAGTAGCTTAATACCTGTCAGATTGCAAGTCGCGATAGGCCTTTTATATGAAGGCCATGATTCAGGCACCTGAATAGGTGCCTGATTTAATAATGGTAAAGTGAATCGTGGAACTAATAACTTCACACTCGTATGCACATTGATTGCAAATTTATAATGAAGCTCTCCACTAGACCCGTACGAGGGTTGTCGTGGGATTACCTTAACTTTACTCCTTATTATACAATAAAGACAAATTAGATTATATCATTAAATTTGCCCAGTCGATAACGTATTTTACTGATTTTTCAAGACACTTGCCTATAGATACTTATAACAGCCACACAACATTATTAGCTACACAACAGCATTACACAACGATTTAATTAGTTATTTTCTGACAATAATTTTTGCGATACATTCTTTGATGATGTGTTTTAATGTTGACTATACAGCAAGCACAACTTAAAAAACAACAAATGTTCATCTTGTCGAGTTATCCTGTCCGAAGTGCCTTGTTGATATATTTCACCAAACACTCGTGTTGAAGCAGTTTAAACATTTACTAAACAATAGTAACAAAGAATATGAACTGAAATTGGTTTCATTTAAACGAAACACAAGCAACAAACTAAAACATCTTATAGAATTTCAGGCTCAAGTCATGTTTGTACAATTAAGGACGTTATAGGTTATTCGCTCACCATCAGCCGCTTTTCCATTCGCGTTTGTAGATATTTACCAGTAATCTCAGCAATAATAGCATTCAATTTCCCATGGGTAAACGAAATAAAACATATTGCACGACCCCATTTAACTGAATTTTAAGACACTACACAAAATTAAACTTCACCAGTGGCGAATTCTTTTCCGTCAATCAACGCTCTAAATGTCAAATTAGGGTTTTTCACCTAGATTGCAAACAACAATTGCTCTAGTTTGTAAATATGGCGGATTTCAAAGATCTGGCCGATCTGGTACAGCGGCGCCATTTTGAATTTTGTTGTTGCAACTACTACAAAATCTAGCACTTTTCCAAACTGATTCGCGACCGACTGCATGCGATTGGCGTTTTCACGAACCCGCGTAGCCAGCGCGTAGCCTGCGCGTAGCGTACCTTTCATAACGAAGTGTCAAATAATGGAAATGATGGCTAGGGATATGTATTTCTTATTTGTTCGCTTCATGGGGTTCGAAATGTCTTCGAACAGGATAAAAGTAACTAGTGTAGTGCTTAAACGGATGGAAGTGAACTTGTGAGAAAGCGAAATGTGAATTCAGATCAAGTGCAAAGTGTGTAAGTGCCAGGGGAAGTGTTCGATTTTGGGTATTGTGACAGTGCGAATGGCAATGGTAAGTAAATTGTTTTGTTATGCTATCCCTGAATACAAAGGATGTTTACATAATTTCTTACTGCCTTCGGCATCTTAGAAACATGTTATTTTTAAATATATTACACTGGACAGATGTGCTTGAATGCATAGCATCTTCATGGGATAGGACTGGTAGGAGTAAAGTAACTTCAATACAAAATCTCGAACACGAAATCATATATCCTCCCATGAAATATTCTTCAAATTTGAAGTAGATTCTAAATGAATATTACAATCGCCCGTGACCTTTCAACATTAAATTTAAATAATAACACTCGCCAGTAGAGCATTCAACACTACAGATTCAAAAATACCCCTATATGTAGATTATTCCCTAATTGAACTCAAGAAAGTTGTATATATTCTCCTCATTCGTCGAAACGTTCAAAAATATATTTCCGAATAAGAATTTAATCTAATTTTATCAGACTGAATACGACGAGAGAATGGCATACATACCGGCAAGTTAAAAAATCGATATTGTGGCGACTTCAAACTTTTGGCATCGTCGAATTTTACGATTTCAGACATTTTGACAGACATAATAATTGTATTATCTTCTCAAAAATAATTGTATGTTATAAATACGTGTATGTAAAACATATTTTTTGAGAAGATGAGCAATTTCAACTTAAAAATACACATAAATTATCGCAAGATGAGCTTGAAAAATAAATGCTGCCCAATTTTGACAGTATGCGTCTGCGTTTTGAACCCCAATGACTGTGTGGGAAAAATGCGATTCTTCATAGTTCATACACAAGCATGTTATAAATATATCGACATGAAAACAGGCGATCAAATCGAATTGAAATATAAACAACTTTTGAATGGTTAGTTGTTCCAACCTGGCGTTTGAAACAGTCGGATTCTTGTTATGAGACATAAAAGGGTAAGGTGGCCGACTTTTGGAGCAGGCCGGCATTAGAGCACCCTTGCACAGTCAATAGGCGCGTTTTTTGCTCCTCTATCCAGCAGAGAACAGAGTATACGCATTGGAAACAACAACACTTCTGTACCAGTAAATTCACTAGTACAGAAATTCTATTCCTCATTGGTAGTTCACGTGCTGAACTATAGAATGTCCTGATAGAAAAAAGAAAAGCTCATGAGTCTTTTTTACTGTGAGGTGGCTTTGGTTTTTTCAAGGTTATGTTGAATGTTTTGGTAGTTAGGAAATTAGAAAAAGCCCTCATAATGTGTAGAAAGTTAAAAGAGGTAATTTTCTGTTAGTTATTTTTCTATTTTCTATCGATTGTGGTAGTTTATAATCGTTATTTTCTCCCTTTATTTTCAGCTGTTTTGTGCTACCACAGCGAATACAGCAACCTATGTCAGTTTTAGCGAATGCACTGCTGTTTTACACTAGATCGTTGCTTTTGCGGCATAGTTCTATTCTGTTCTGTATCGGAGCAAAAAAAAACGCACCTAATCTTAGCGAATGCACTGCTGTTTTATGCTAGATTTTTGCTTTTGCGGCATAGTTCTATTCTGTTCTGTATCGGAGCAAAAAAACGCACCTAATGCTTCAAATATATATTGGCCAAAAATCCACTCAGGCTGGGAATGAGCCCAATATCAGCCCAGCTCGCACCAAGAGGGTGTACACATATTGGCCATAGCCTATCTTGGTCTTACGTGGGCCAATATGTATTTTCATAATTGGCGTGTTTTTTTTGCTCCGATACAGAACAGAATAGGCCTGTTTTTTTGCTCCTCTATCCAGCAGAGAACAGAGTATACGCATTGGAAGCAACAACACTCCTGTACCAGTGAATTCACTAGTACAGAAACTATATTCCTTATTGTAGTTCACGCGCTGAACTAAAGAATGTGCTGATAGAACAAAGAAAAGCTCATGAGAAGTTGTCTTTTTTGCTGTGAGGTGGCTTTGGGTTTTTCAAGGCTATGCTGAATGTTTTGGTAGTAAGGAAATTAGAAAAAACCCTCATGATGTGTAAAAAGCAAAAAGAAGTAATTTTCTGTTGTTTTTCAATTTTCTATCGATTGTGGTAGTTTATACTCGTTCTTTTCTCCCTTTATTTTCAGCTGTTTTGTGCTACCACAGCGAATACAGCAACCTATGTCAGTCTTAGCGAATGCACTGCTGTTTTATACTAGATCGTTTTTGCGGCATAGTTCTATTCTGTTCTGCATCGGAGCAAAAAAACGCACCTAATATAACTATGCCGCAAAAACAACGACCTCTTTTAACTTTCTACATGTAATGAGGGCTTTTTCTAATTTCCTAACTCAAATTCAACATAACCTTGAGAAAACCAAAGCCACCTCACAGTAAAAAAGACAACTTCTCAAGAGCTTTTCTTTTTTCTATCAGCACATTCTATAGTTCCGGACCTGAACTACAAATAAGGAATAGAATTTCTGTACTAGTGAATTCACTGGGACAGGAGTGTTGTTGTTTCCAATGCATATACTCTATTCTCTATTAGATAGAGGAGCAAAAAACACGCCTAATGCGTATACTCTATTCTCTGCTGGATAGAGGAGCAAAAAAACACGCCTACTAATAGTGCCGTGTCGGAGCTCCCACTGGGAAAAGGTGTAGGTTGCTACACCATGCCGGTCGATGATGGATGATAAGCAGTGGTTCGAACTCGGGCTGCTCCTACTAACTGTACCATTGGTCGGAACCAAATAGATTCAAATTGTGCTCCTCTGTCCGTTTTAATTCTTTTTGGATCGCCAAATCGACATATCCAGTGACTGTAAACTGCCGTTGTTATGGTATCCGCAGTGATTTCTTTGAGTGGTATTGCCTCAGGCCATTTCGAAAAATCGTCGATCATTGTTAATAGATAAATGTAACCTTGAGACGGTGGTAGTGGCCCAACAATGTCAACGTGGATATGATCGAATCATTGATCTGGAGCTGGAAACTATAAGCGAATTCCTTACGTGTCTACTGACTTTGGTACGTTGGCAATGAATGCATACTTTGGCCCAACTTGAAATGACTTGCTTGGTCATACATATCGCTGTCGACTGAGTTTGCTCGTAGTTCGGCCATTTGGGTGCTATAAACTATGCACAGATTCGAAAACTTTCCATCACAGCGTTGATGGAACATAAGGTCGTATTACTCTAGTGGACATGTCACAATTAATTCCTTTCGCATCACCGATGTGGAACTATTGCAATTTGAGAAAAGATTCGAAACGTAGAAGTTGTTTCAGTTCTTCATCTTGCTGGTGTTCGTTAGCTAAAGATACTGGATCTAAATGGTGTGCAACTGTCCAATTGCTTACAGCGCTTAGCCCCGACATAGTATCAGCCACTGTGTTACTGTTGCCTTCCACGTGAATAATTTCCGTCGTGAATTGTCTTGCCTGGCTTGGAGGAGCGCGTTCTGCTCTTTTATTAAAATCGTAGACCAATGGTTTGTGTTCGGTTTTAATAGAAAAATGTCTTCCTTCCAATAGTTGGCGAAAATATTTTTTTGTTTCGTACATAGCAACTACCTTACGGTCATAAGTGCTATATCGCGATTGCAGGGCTGATAGTTTTTTTTTTTGGAAAAGAAGCCCAAGAGTTGGTGTTCGCTATTGACTACTTGCTCCAAAAGTACTCCTTTGGCGGTGTTAGATGCATCCGTGGATAACATCAGTAACGCGTTCGACTTTGGGTGATAAAGGAGTGCTGCGGATGCCAGAAGTAGTTTGCTAGTTTCGAAGGCATGTTCAGTTTCTACCTTCCATTTTACTGTGTCAGTTTCTACCTTCCATTTTACTTCTTTTTATTTTGTTTTAGGTAAGCGTTAAGCAGGGATAGTGTTTATGCTGCTTTTTTGTGGAATCGTTTGTAAAATTTTACCATTCCAATATATCGTCGCAATTATAAAACGTTTGCCGGTTTTTCGCATGTTAAAATGTCTTTAACTTTATCAGCAACGGGCTTCGCTCCTTGGCTGCGGATAATATATCCGAGATATTCGATTTCTGATACACCAAAGATGCATTTGTTTGGGTTTATTTTTGAACCGTACTCTTGCAGGCTAGACAGTACGCTTTTGGGATCCTTTACATGTTGAATATTTTCAGAAGTAATAAGGATATTATCTAAGTATGCGTAACAACAGTCTCATCTGCGCAATGCTACATTAAGGAAACGTTGAAATGATTGTGCAGCGTTGCGGAATCCGAATGAGATTACGACGAACTCGAAGAGGCTGAATGGCGTTAGGACCGCTGTCGGTTCGATATCCTCTTCGGCAACTGGGATGTGATGATACACCCTTGCGAGATCGTTTTTGGTGAAGATTTTTTTTCCACAAAGCTGATTCGAAAAATCTTGCAGATTTGCTTTTGGATAGCGGTATGGTGTGGTAATAGCGTTTAAACTTTTAACTTTTTACACATTATGAGGGCTATAATCGAGCGAAACGAAATGTAGCGAGAAGTATCCTATCAGCAACAGTGAAATACCATGCCAATATTGATAATAGATGGCATTATTTTGTGAGTCAAATGCGAGGACTAGTCAAGTTTGAGGCCGGATGTAGGTGATTGTCGAAAATGTGTGTAAATTATGCGAACATGTTTTGATCAGTACAACAATAATAAAAGAAAGATATTAAAGCTCTTTTCAGGAACATTAATGAAATGAGTAAACAAATTTATTAAAAAATCAAAGTAGATTTCAGCGTGACTGGAACGACAGATTGACTTGAAACGGCATTAAATTTGGAATTTCATCGAGAGTTTCAGTTTTTCGCATGACAATTGAAGAGTCGGTTTCTAGGCTCGAGAGTTAAGGAACAATTTGAAAGTGTATGATAAAAATCTATGGATCATTAGTGCGATTATAAATATATCTGTGAATATAGCAACTAACAATTTTTTTGTCATAAGAAACTACAAGTGTCTTATAAGAGCAAAACTGAGAGCACAGTTCTAGTAATTTCAATGGCGGATTTATGAGAGCTATTCTGCCCTGAAAAATTGATTTTTATAGCATTGGAAAGCTTAAAACAATACGCATCTAATGAACTAAACCTTTTAATGGTATCTTGTTTAAAACATATGGAAAAAACCTTATGAAAGTTTTACCTATCTCTGTTTTACCTTAAATCACTAAGGAAATTAGAGGAAAATCAATATTACTACTTTAACAAAACTTCAATTATCTTGAAAATAGCTTTTAGGGCAGTATTCTAGCCTTATAAAAATGTTTCAATTCTTATAATGATACTAATAAAGCTCTTATTGTTTAACTTTTACAATGCTTATAAGTGTACACAAATACTTTTGTAAAGGTGTTATTGTGAGATAAAAAATCTTTTTGTAAAAGTTGCACTTTCCGTACAAGTCTTTAGAAAAAAAAAGAAATAAAAACACGTTCCAGATACACAATTTTCAAAAAAAAAAAAAAATTTTATAAAAGATAAGATTTCAAGCACTTCTAATAAGGATATAAATTTAGCTTGATATTCAAGAACAGCTTTAAAGGCTTTAAAGTCTCATACTGAGAGTGTTATGAAAGTCAGTTGAAATCTCCTTGTAAATGCTTTGCTCTGTAGAGTCCCAAGTGGATTAGTAGAGTCTTATAAGACATCCCAACAACTGAATTCTGTAGAGTATGTTAGTTGGTATTATAGTTTCTCTTCTGAGTCCCTAACTGCAGCAAATGTCGAATACTTTTTTATCTATCTTTTTTTCTCTATCTTTTTCAATCTATTAAAATATATTAAGGGCAAATCTTATGTTAAATAGGGATACATTTGTGGCAAATGTTCCACTGACATTTCGATAGCGAATATATACACGCAAGGCAGAGAACATATAATGAAAGTTCGAAACAACAGCAATAAAGATTTTCAGCTAGCCATCACTAATTGCATACGATCCGTAGAGCAATAAAAAGAAACAACAACAAATATCGACACCCAAATATTCGATTTTCATTACAGCATTGAGGGGGAAAATTGATCATTGCCGCACATATTTCAAGTTATGTACGTATACACTTACTATAGTAGGTCCAATAATGTCTCCCCACCACAAAAAGAATCCAGCAAATTTACGCGAACACACAATAAAACGTTACACATTTTCACTTTCAACTGGCAAGCACTTTAACCGACAAATATCACATATTTCGCTGAATGAAAAGGGATTCGGACCCATTAAAAAGCAGCGAAATATTATCTACCGACATCTATTAGCATTTTCGATTTACGGTAAGCACCTTCGATTTCGTTCGTTAGATTATAAGTACTACTCGGCTAGCGAAATTTTCGCTGACGAAATGGAAAACTCTTTTTGTATGGGATTTGACGTTGATTTCGCTTCGCGAAGAGTATAGTACTAGGCTTAACCATGAAAAAATCAAAGCAATCTATTGACAATTAAATAGCCACCTCCCGACGAAAAAAGGCATAACTACTCATGAACTACTCGGGAACGAGGGCACGAGTAGTTGGAAGTAGCCAGAAGTACTTGCGAATACTAAATAGTAATAATGGAACACGGGCAATAAGTAAATATATCTGATAAAATCTTAACGTTGTTTTCAGGCTTAGAACGACTAAAGCCATCTAGCGGAAAAAAAACAAATGACTTTGTTGTCAACCCAATATTTAAAATAGAAATTAGATACGAAATCGACCGTACATATTGGAAATAATTATTGTTTTAGTTAAAAGTTGAAAGAAAGATTTTAGGGTAGATTTTAATTGAAGGACTTCAATTGAAGGAAATAATAAATCAGAAAATAATGTCAATTCAAATATCAATTTGTACTTTAGAAGCCTGTGTTCAAATAATTATCTATCACCTTTTGAATTTTAAAGATTTCCGCTTCAAATAGAACATTTTTCACAAAAAATTATTATTTTATATTTATTAGTATTTGGTTAACATTCGTTTCGCATTTATTTATTGAAAATATCATACGTTTTTTATAGCATTTTGCATTTTGGTGGCCGAATCTTGATTCATTTTAAAGACCTAGTAACGTGAAACTTACTACATATGAAACACAAACTGGAGAGTAAACTATAGATTGCACGCGGTCTTTACATTTGATTGGCTCTTCCACGGTGTTCAGCATTGCAGAAAATCTCGCAGGCTATACTTTTTTTGAATATCTATTTTCTGGGGCTTGCTGGCTTCGGGCTCCAGTTCTACTTAGAAGAATTGCGGTGGCTGTTTGAATTTGTTGAATATATATATGATATAAGGATTTCAGATGAAAATGATGGCCTTCAGACTGTTCACAAACAGTAAAGTCTTAAAGTGACCTTCAATGTGCGGCGGCTTGTGTACTAGATATTTTTATAGAAAATCTCTCCAAAAAATCAACATTTTTGCTTTTTTCTCGATAATTTTTTTTACGCAACTGCCTTAGTAAGTCAGTATTTGAATCCGTAAAGTCAATCAGACCAAAGGACCAGACCGTAGCACTAACTGCTGGAAGTGTGGACAAGTGGGACACGTTGCAAAGGTATGCTCGGCGGAGCCATTCTGCCTGCTGTGCAACGACAAAGGTAAAACAGGAGAAGTGAAGCATGTTCAGGGATCAGGAACATGCAAAGCTTTCCGAGAAGCGCTCGATGCGCAAAAGAAGTTGCTGCGTAGATGAGGGTTCTACAGGGGAACCTGCAAAGATGCCGCACTGCGGACGATTTACTCACGCAGCTTATGCAAGAATCCAGAGCTCAAATCGCAATGATCAGCGAACCATACCGAAGGAGAAATCCAGAGACATGGTATTCTGACACTTCGGGCTATGCGGCTTTATGGGTTGCAGACACTCGGAAAGTCCGGGTTGATCGGCGGGGTTCGGGCGATGGATATGTTTGGATTGAAAACTGCGGCATCAGCTTTGTCAGCTGCTATTTTTCACCGAACGACCCAATAATGGAATTTCGTAGAAAATTAGAAGCATTAGAAGACGCTCTTCGAGACCTTCCTGGCAAACTGGTAGTAGCTGGTGACTTCAATGCGAGAGCATTGGAATGGGGGATGCCGTCTCAAAACACAAGAGGGAGATTAATTATGGAAATGGTGTCCAGGCTGAGTATGGTCGTGGTGAACAGGGGCTCAACATCAACTTACCGCAGGCCAGGCTTCGGTGAGTCCATTCCCGATATAACTCTTGTATCGGAGACGTTGTCCATGATGACAAGGGATTGGAGGGTGATGGAGGAGTACACTGGAAGTGACCACAACTATATTACTTTCTGGCTGTCGGAGGAAAGCCCGGCCACTCAGAACTTAAGACGGAAAATACTCGGGTGGAATATTTCGAAGTTGGACAGGAGGAAGCTATTGGAGTCACTAGGCAACAGCTTTACTGACGAAGTCAGCGCAGGACAAGCAGGGGTAGCAATGGGCCCTGGGGAAATAGGTACGGTTGTAAATTCGACCATGGGCGAAATTCGGCGAGCGTGCAATGCGTCGATGCCACTTCGAAAGTCATTACCGGGCAAACAGAGCGCTTATTGGTGGACTGAGGAGATAGCGGAACTAAGACGAAGAGCTCTAGCATGCAGGCGTAGGGCACAGCGGTCTATTGGACGACCGGAAGCGTTGCTACTTGCCGCCACCCACAAAAAGGCAAAAAAAGAACTGGGAATAGCTATAAAACGGAGGAAAAGGCAAATGTGGCAAACTTTATGCGAAGAAGTGGACCGGGACCCGTGGGGCCAGGGTTACAAAATAGTATCGGGTAGGCTGGGCCGCATGGGTCCCAACCCACCCATGGAAGCGGATGTCATGAGGAATATTGTAGATTCACTGTTTCCAGCGCACGATGTAAGAACAGAAAACAACCACACAGTCCGCCAGGAAGATATCCCTTTGTTTACTGAAGAAGAACTACGAAGCGCGAGTGGCAGAATGAAGAACCGAAAAGCCCCAGGCCCGGACAATATTCCAGTAGAAGTCCTAAAAGTAGTGGTGGAACGACACCCGTCAACATTACTACGTATGTACAATGAATGTTTACTAGCGGGTGTCTTTCCGTCACCCTGGAAAGTAGCGCGACTTGCTCTAATTTCAAAGGGAAAGGGAGATCTTAACACACCATCAGCGTACAGACCTCTCTGCATGCTGGACACTGCGGGGAAACTTTTGGAAGGGCTGCTGAAACCTCGACTTAAGGCAGCTATACGAAGAGCAGGTGACCTTTCGAAAAACCAACATGGATTTCGCAGTGGCCACTCAACAATAAGTGCCATCTGCGAAATAATTAGCGCAGTAGAACGCGCAGAGGCCGCTTGTCATCGGGCTAGACCCATTGTGTTTTTGGTAACGCTGGACGTTCGTAACGCCTTTAACTCGGCGAGATGGACAGACATACTGGATTCTCTTCAGCGACATTTTCAAATAGAGGAATACTTGCTGGCAATGGTACGGGATTACCTGAAAGATCGCCATTTGATCTATGAAACGAATCAGGGAACTGTATGCAAAACCATTACAGCTGGGGCAGCACAAGGATCCATTCTCGGGCCAGACCTATGGAATGTTGCGTATGATGGTCTCTTACGCCTCGAAATGCCGGAAGATGTGCTCTTGGTGGGCTATGCTGATGATGTAGCCGCTGTCATCACGTCTAGAAATCCTCATCTCGCCCAACTCAAACTCAATCAAGTAATGAGAAGGGTTGAAGCCTGGATGGAAAGCCATGGTCTCCAGCTGGCGATCGCGAAAACTGAGATTGTCATGCTGACCAAGAGAAGAATACCAACCATTATACCCATGACGGTTGGCTCTGAAGTACTTGAGACCAGAAACTCGGCTAAGTATCTTGGAGTGATATTGGACTCGAAGCTGGCTTATGGGGAGCACATCCGAAAAGTATGCGATAGGGCGCTACTGTCTGTTATCTCGCTTGGGAGACTCATGGCAAACGTTCACGGTCCTAGTCCGAGTAAACGTAAGCTCCTTATGACGGTGGCTCATTCAATGCTGCTGTATGGTGCGGAGATATGGGCCACTGCGTTAAGGTTTGAAAAGTATCGAGCTAGGATGGTGAGCGTCCAGCGTAGGGGAGCGCTGCGAATTGCAAGCAGCTACAGAACCGTTTCAGGAAACGCCGTGTTAGTGATAGCGGGAGTAATCCCAATTGATCTATTGGCGAACGAACGCAGGGAAGTGTTCCTGAACAGAGCAGAAGTGGGAAGAGAAATTTTGGTTGCTCAAGCACGAGCGCGAACGCTTGAGCTTTGGGAGGAGCGGTGGGCTACGAGCTCGAAGGGAGTATGGACGATTAGGCTAATTCGCGCCTTAAAACCTTGGCTTAATCGCGACCACGGTGAAATAAACTTCTACCTGTGCCAGTTCCTATCGGGCCACGGCTACTTCAGGAAATACCTTCACAGAATGGGGAAAGTCAGGACGGAGTTCTGTAAATACTGTGCTAAAGAAAGTGATGACGCTTTGCATACCTTTTTCCATTGCGCCCGCTTCAGAAGAGAGCGACACATGCTTTTCTCTGCAATTGGCCCTGTGACGCCGGAGTCAATCGTGGAGATGATGCTACAGTCAGAAGACGCCTGGTCAGCTGTGTCAGCATATGTGGAGCTGGTATTGCGCTTAAAAAAAGAGGAAGGATGTCTCATAGACTCCTGAAAGCCTGACAGAACGGAAGTAAGCCAATGGGACACCTGATGGGTGGAAGTAGCACGGCCGAGTTGAAGTAATGCGAAAGCGGTTCCGGCTCGGACCTCCGTGGTCGGCGGGTGACGTTTTTTAGTGAGTAAGAATCTCACATAATCTTGTATCGTTCGCAAGATACCTATTGAAGGTTTTTGACATCCGCTCCCAAAAAAAAAAAAAAAAAAAAAAAAAAAAAAAAAAAAAAGTCAATCAGAAGGATTCCCTCGCAGTCCCTAAAGATTGTAGCCATCACATTTTTGGTGCTTCGAGTGACCTTTGTTTTTTTTGGCACGGGTTCTCCTTTCCGACGCCACTCCATGGAATCTCTTTTGGATGTCGGATCATAGTAACATACCATGGTTTCACTACCCGTTACAATTGATTGGATTACTCCTTCTTGGTCCTCGTGGCAAAGTTCTAAAAATTGCTCACAACATTCTACTCGACGCTGCTTTTGCACTGCGCTGAGAATTCGAGGCACCCACCTTACGCTAATTTTTGTCATATTTAAATGTTCATGTAGGATCCTTAGAACACTTTTTTTGGAAATGCCGGTCTGTGCTGCAATTTCTTTTGTTTTTAGAGGTCAGTCACTTAGAACAATTTCTTCCACAAATTTAATGTTTTCTGGTTTAGCCACCGTCACAGGACTTCCCGCACGTGGGTCATCTTCTAATGATTCTCGTCCCCAACGAAACAACTTAGACCAATTTTTTATTGTTGAAAATCATGGACACAAATCGCTGTAAACAGCCATCATTCTTTCTTTGATTTGTGTTGGCGTTAATCCTCCTTTAGTCAAAAACTTTATAACAGCGCGAAACTCAATTTGATACATTTTTTAAAACAACTTACCGGAATGATCGTTCGAGCTTTACTACAATTAAACGTATTGAAGCAGCAAGCTGAAATTTTGTGTAAAGCTTGTCGAGACTTGTCACTGACGCTTGCATAAAGATTTTTGCGAACGCACTCTATTTACTATATGAGGCCAAGAACTCATGGATCGCACTACGTATGTAGAAGTTTAGCTAGAAAATGAAAATATGTATGGATTTTTATTATTTGAAAAACAAGGAAAAGGTTCTATTGACATTCGCACCGACGATATGATTGATGTGATTGTAACGAACGATGATTTAAATATCTGGGCATTTGTTGACAGCTTCTCTCACCATAAAAGATTTAACTATTGTGTCAAAATGAGTCCATGAGCCTTTTGTTCAGCAACTTTTAATTGAATACTAAACGATTAGGATTAAGCTATACAATTTGATTAGATTACTATTTTTATTATAATATGTTTACAGACTTGCAAGGAAGTTAAAACCCATTTTCTGGTGTTATTTTCCAAACAAAAATAGACGATACTACTCCTAAAAACACAGTGGCTGTGCACTTTAGTTTGATCGAATATTTCTAGCTAGAATTTAGAAAAAAGTAATGTCACATAAAACGAATAAAATTGTTGATCATTCCGATATTTGTTTTTATTAATAAAACATTTTCATATGTTTAATCGAAAAAAAAAACAGAGTGAAGAAAATAAACACTGATTCAAATTTCTATAACACTTAAACATTTTTAGGACACCGTATACATTTCAATGTGGATGTGAAAACTAAACAGTGCGGCATATTCTACTTTACTAAGAGCAACAGAGGCAATAGACTATTAAATTTCCGGGGTCATTCGTATACGTTAAATCGTAAAATTAAAAATACCTACTATTGGGAGTGTATCAAGCGAAGAGTTCGAGATATCAAATGTCAGGCGCGTATAACAACGCTCGATAATACTATGAAAAACATTCGCGGAATACATAATCATATATAAAAATCATCTGGACTGGCCACAGTGGAAATTTCCGTGTAGTGTAAAAGTATACTGAGATATAAGTCAAAGTTAAAAGATAATAAGTAATTTATTTATTGTTAGGTGTAAGCTTGTTTTATTATACAATATATGTAGTAAATTTTATTTTTTTTTCTTTTGAAAAAAAATGAACTTCAATATTTATTGCCACGATGAAAAGTGTGTTTTATTGTTGGATCTTTTGAACTCAACGTTTAATGAAAAGCATGAAAATTCATTGCAAATTTTACTGTGTACGTTTATAGTTTTGTTTGTTTATTCTCGATTTTTAGGCTTAGGAGTTTGGATGGAAACCAAATATAATTTCATGCCAAACCGACGTGGTGGCCTTAATCTAATTCACAATGGATATCTTTACACGGCTGAACGAAAATACCACAGTACAGTCAACTGGGTCTGCAATAAGAATAGTAATTTGAATTTAAAGTGCCCGGCCCGGTGTATAACTGCCGGCCACAATTCAATCAAACTAAGCCGAAAAACACATAATCATGAACCTGTTATTAAAGATAATTTCGAATATCCACAATATTATGACAGTAGTGGATATGACTACTATAAGTAGGTTAGAGATTTTCATGAATATTGTATAGTGTCTCTAGTAAAATGAATTAATTTGAAATGTATTTATGTAATGTTAGTAGAATGGCTTACTATAAAGTGGTACCATTCATTTACAGTTGTATAAATTAGGGTAATTTGTTAAAAAAATGAACAATTAAAGAAATAGGATTTGAATAATATATTTTATTGTATTCAAGTACATTCGCTACTAACTATTTGAATCTGTTTTGATATAAAATAAATTAAAATTCAAAACAAAATCGGACATCTTGAACTCAAATATTTCTATCTCATGTACCCATTAAGTTGTATCACTCGTTTGTATTTTCTTGCTACTAATTCTTACTAATTTTTATTCTTGCACACTTTTCTTTTCATTTTTTCTCGAATTAGAAGAAGCAGAAACAGAAAAAAAGGTTGAACGTGGCATTTGGTTGAACGACGTAACATATTGTATAGTTCGAAATGATAGAGGCGGCGAAAATCTAATATGGCAGAATTTTACGTATCGCAAAGAAGCTGCATTCAAAACAGCAATAAATTGGATATGCATCCGTCCCCGATGCAATGCAAGATGTGTTACACGTTCTGATGATTCGATTAAATTCAATAAGGCACCACACAAGCATAGTGATGCTGAGATATTAAGTGAATTGAGTAAAAGTAAAACTAAAAAATGTGTTTGAAAAAAAAAAACGATTGTCAAAATTAATTGTCTGCTCTTTATAGTTTTTCTTCGAAATATACTTGAATTTTATAGTATTTTTCGTTGTTTTAGTTTGAATAGAAACAGAACAAAACATCCATTTCTTTTCGATCCTGTTGGAATTTCTAACTAGTGTTGCAAAACCATCAATTGGTTTCTTTTTTCTTGTATCGTTATAGAGCTCTTTCTGAAAATCAAAAAGTCAAATTCAGGCAAGCATATCACCGTCAACGGATACCGGTTCGTGATAGGATCACAATCGAAAACAACATGCTATTTGAAATGTGCACAGTTTCGTAATCGATGTCGGGCTAGAGCGATCAGACGAAAAGATTCGAATCGTGCGTATATAACGTATTCCATGCACAATCATTCTGAGTAGTTTTAGTAAGTTATTTTATAGTTAAGTTTAAGATTTAGTTTTAGTGTATTAATATTTTGTAAAAAAAAAGGACTCGCATAAAAGTGGATTTGTATGTTGATTTTGACTTGTAAGTTTTTTTTATAACATGATAAAACGATTGTTAAGTACCTAAATTTTCGTAGAAATTATTATAAGAACAAAACAAAAGACACTTAAATGATAAATGATTTAAATGATTAAGACTGTAGTATTTCAGCGAAAGAAAGAAATGAAAATTAACAGCTGATAGGAAAGAAAACCGGAGTTGGTTTCATTGCTGTGATTCATATTTTTTTTATTGAAATCAGCAGGCTACGTGAAAAATGTATTATATCACCACACGCGCAAGTTGTGCTTTTGCTCGTACAAGTATTTTAAAAAATACGTATCCATTGTGTGTACCGAATGAATGGTGTATTATTGTAATTGATTTGAAGTCGACATTTCAAAGTATCAATCGATACTAATTGCGTTACTGTATCAAAATTTTAGTAATAAGTTTGAAATGATTTGGTTTGACCCTGATTTGCCTCATGGATCTACTCAGAGCTAGGTTAACTAAAAGCTCGGTGCGCCGCCCTCGTCCATACCTGAATTCGGAGCCTGCACTCTGCCCACTACGCTACATGGGCTCGAAGATAATTTTTCTAATGTTAATTCGTTTTATCATCGAATATGCTTGACAGTTGTGATTACCCCGTTTCCTAAAACTTTCCTTAGTCATCGAGTGTGTGCAGCGAATGTTCATAAGCTCTTTATTCTTTAAATTGTATATTCCTTACTCCTCATATGTTACCCACCTTTCCTTTCCACCAATTCCTTCCTTGGAGTCACGCCATCTGTTGTTGGGACGAGTGCTTCCTGTTCAAATCGCAGTGAGGAATTATATCTATCTATTATATCAAACTCGCAACTCCTTACGTTTCAACAGGTCTCAGGAAGTCGTCACTATTCCGTTCGCGCGTACAAATGTGCACATCTTCTCGCCTTGTTCGCGTGTACAAATGTGCACCTCTTCCCTCTGCTACAACCGTCTTTTGCATTTAAAAGACGTTTGAAACTATTTATTCTCGACCTAAGCATTCGTGCGTTGGATTTTTGAATCATGTTTCTTTTATCTTTTTGTATATATTTTTTGTATAATATTAATTGTATTTAATAATAATTGATTGCAAATCATAGTCTTCCAAGTATTCTAACAGCAATTAAAAAAACATAAGATTCTTTGACTTCTTGCATGAATATGAGCGTGTCATGAGCTGCCTGTTAACTATCCGGGATCTTGAACTCGACTCGTCTTAATGCGCTCTAAGAGAAGTCTCGCAAATAATTTGTAATAATGTCTGAGTTCGAAAGATCACGTACACGTTTTACATTTCATTCATTTCTGCTCGTGAATGGGCGACCGGTGCGATTTTCGTCTTCTACACTCTTCCGACCGTCTTTGAAGCACTGAAGTCCCACGACAAGTCTTTTTTGGGTCCGGAGGTTGTTCAATCGATGTATCAAGTGTGGAGTGATAAGCTCCATGACTGATATCCATTACCTTCCGTTCAAAAAAAGAAGACATAATTCGATTCAATTTTGAAAATTGTAATCTGATCTTGTATCATCAAGCAAACAAACAATAATATGCTACAGCTTTAGTGCTTATATTTCATATTTTTAAGACTTACAACAAAAAATTGCCGTATACACTCCGTCAAATGCGGGTATAAACTCATTTCAGTTACTCATCTAAAATTGACCCAAACCGTGCTGTGCTGAGTAAGGCCAATGACAGACAGTTCGGTTTCACCGAAGCGTTTAACGCTTCGGTTTGGCGCGTCGGTTGCCACACACAGCGGTTTTCAGAAGCGTTTATAGAGTCGGTTTAGTTACAAATTACGTCAGAGTATCATATTTTCCTTCCCCTATCCCATGCATTCATCAATGCATCCAGAAAATTTCAGCTCGATCGGACTACGCAGCAATGAACTCATCGAAAAACGAGTCGGTGGGTCATTTCTCTCATCAACCGACGCGATTCCGAAACCGAGAGGCGGTTCGCACCGCGGTGTGTGTCATCACAATGCTAAAGTAATGTACGACTATACCGACTCGGTTTTCCTCTCGGGAAACGCCTCGCAAAAACCGCTCTGTTTGTCATTGGCCTAAGTAACAAACTTTTAATATGTATCAAACTTTTGTCACATGCAAATCAAAAACAAAAATCTCAACTCTTTCAATAACACATCCCCACTATTTTTCAGGTTATCGTCAACCATATTGGCCATCATCATTTGTCGAGTCCGGACCAATTGTTTACACAACATCGAAACGTGGAACGAAATTGGTCCTGTATAAAGGTAATACATACACGCCGAACCGTAGAATCTATCCAGGGCAACGGAGTCGTGATTGGAAATGTACTCTGTATCATAAGCTCTGCCGTGCACGAATTGTAACAAAATTCAATGCATACGGCACTGAGTATATTGAAGAAAAACCTGCTTTACATTCGCATTCACCGATGTTTTCTTAAGAAATAATGAATAGTTTCGAGAAAATAAAGATATTATATTGACAATTGAAACACGGTAGTGATTGGTGGCAAAAAAATTTTGGGAAATATTTTTAAACTTGATCCGCAGGACTTTTAACGTAGTATTTGATTTCAGGTTGCTGTAAAATGTAATGTAATTTTTAAAATCACGGGCGTGCACAGACGCGACCAAAGGGGGCAATATCCTCCTCTATTATATAACTATCTTTGAAAAAAAATTGCACGTTTGACAATACTTCAATCAATATTCAGGAAAGTGTTTGCCGAATTATGGTGTTTGCCCATTTATTTCAAAGTACTGTCCACACCTATGCTTACAATACGTCAGATGAAGGATTTGCTTCTAGCTTTTGACGGATTCTTTAGGGCTAAAAAAGGGATATTTTGCTAATGTCAGTTTCTGGCCAGTATTATTGGCTGGACCTATAAACATAAATTTGATAGTCGAAAATAAAACGATTTTATACTAGGTATATTGTAAATCCTGCATCCAATATGACAAAGAAAGGCCAGACCAACAGTTCTAATTCAGTACAAATTGCACTTAGAGTAGTTCAGTATTCACTACTTGCTGAATACTTCAATAAACTTCGGAGCATTGCTCGAATTTTCTAAAATGATGTAATTTGACCCGCAGAGCATTTTACACCATGTAACTTTGAAATTACAAAATGAGATTATAATATTACATTCTTTACGAAATTTGAATGAAAACGACAGCACTACAAAGACACGGACTTTCTGCCCTTTGATGTCCGCGAACAATCGAAAGCTGGTCGGAAAGTTGGAAATGTTCCGGCGAATATGCGCAGTAAACTCCCCGAATACTTCGGAAAGTCCATTGCACATGTTCCAATTTTCCAATCTGCAGTCGGTTTTTCTCGGACATTAAAAGGCAGAAAATTTGTGTCTCTGCAGTGCTGCGTTTTCCATGCAAATTTCATAAACAATGTAATTTTTGTGGAGCCGATCATAGCAATTATAGCTAAGTATGACTGTGGTACCCATGTCTAAAACTGTATGTAGTTGGATAGATGGTCGCAGGGACAAGTTTCACGTATTGATTTTGATTAGAAATGCAGTTTCTAAAGAGGCAGCTCTGATTTCGACTGCAATTCAGGCAAACGATGAATAGACCTCCCGCACATAAGTGGCCCTATTAGACTGAACACTCGTGCGAATGTATCGGAAATATTTCCGAAATGGTTTGGAAGTGAATAATTTCGCAGAACAACCAGTTAACGGGTTGGTGTGCCACGGGGTCAAATTCAATTTTGTGCAGTAAACAGGCTTGGTAGTTGTTTCGAATTATTAGTACGTTTGGCCGCTCAAAGTAAAATGAATTCCAATCGAGGAAAAAAAACATCATTGTTATTATGGTGTTTTAAAACCAAAACTGCTAGTTTTCACACAAAATTGCAGTATAGTTGCTACAACGGTGCAGTTTCTCCTGTAGTTCAAGTAAAAATATCCCTTATATTTTGGCAATAATTCCTCTACGTTTTTTTGCCATTCCTAATCAATTTGCTATGCAATTTTCCTTGACGCCAACGAATCCTGACTACTTCGGCCCTGTGAATGATTTCTATGTGGTTAACCTATTACAAATATAAGTTAATATATATAAAAACATTAATTCAAACCACAATTCAGAATAATTCACTAACATTTTTAATTCAATATATTTTCAGATTATCCCAAACTTACACCAATGCTCGATGAGTCTATTCTAGACGATCGAAAATCCACGGAATATGTGCTCGACAATGAACATTTGAATTTCATACAAGGACAACGTGGCAATTATCTCTTAGTTTTCAACGGTTTCACATTCGCGAAAAATAATGTGGTCGGAAGCACAACGTACTGGTGTTGTCGATGTCGACAAGTTGGAAAGGCAGCATGTCGTGCCCGAATAACAACAATACAAAAAATGAATGGTCTGCATAAAATCATCGTTACAAAGCCGTATCATAATCATCAACCGTCAGCTAGGATGCTTAAACGATTTAAAAAATTTGATATTGTTCAATGAATTGGAGGTCGAAATATATATGCTATAGGTCAATTGTGTTAAGTGTCATGACAACCATGTATGAATAATATTGGATGTTGAGAAAACATTTATTGCTTGAAAGAAACTAAAGTGTCGATAATATGTATGTGTGGCAGTATTTTTTTAGATGTAAATATGAACCAAACCACACAAAAAAAATACATATAGGACACCTTTAATCGGAATTTTCAATTACCAATGATTTTTGAAAGTTATGTGCTCAAATCCAAACATCTCGTTAGTTATAATCAGCGAATTTTTCTTTTTATGAAAATAACTTCTCTTCCAGCACATAAAACGTGTCAAACGAAACTAAACCATATAGTTTTCCTAGTTTCTCGACACTTTTCGCAAACTTTCGACGCAATATTTTACTTCCCAATCACAACACAACTATTCTCCCCATACTAACACATTTTTCCTGTATCTACTTATAGAAATTGCCATCTATGCACCGACATCACGTGGACGTATACAATTAATTTATGGCGGGCAGCCGTTTATTTTTGAAAAATACCTGAAATTAGCGAGTGGCGATGAGAAGAAATACTGGCGATGTAATCAATGGTGGAATCAAAGATGTCGATCAAGAGTCTATACAATTAATGATGTCGTTGTACCGCTTAATAAATACCACACACACGAAGAAATTGTGAAGCGGAAAAAACGTGTTAAGAAATCGAAACCATGCAATTATAAGGAAATTGTCGATGAAATCAGTGACCTGTGGAAGTCAGAACCGCAGAGTTAAATTACCAGCATGGCGTAATGGAGGAAGTTTAATTTAATTTATATTTTCTGTTTAGTATTTTCTTATTTTCTTTGTTTAAGCTAATAGTGGTCTCGAAATTTTTCGTGATTATGAAACTGAAATCAAAACGATTTCAAATTGAAGAGAAATTTTGAAATTTTGACTTGAGAAATCCACGAGCATATGATTTTACAAAAAAAAGCACACGCCTGGATCCGTTGGGTATCGCCATGGTGGCTGCAAAATTTCTAATAGTCTCCCTACATTATGTCCTACCATGAGCCATCACCATTGTGCAGAGAGACGATTTTTTGTAGTGGCCGATGGTCTTAAATGTTAGAGATGGTGATAACGATGGGCGCCTTTGGAGGAGGTTTTTCCTCATATCCTCATAACCAGCGTGCGCAACCAAAAAATCGGGACTTTGGCCAAGTTGGTGGTGGGGGCCAACATGGTAACTATTCCTTTGGCCCATCATAAGTTTTTAAAACCAAGACTGGTCTATTTAGCGATCCAATGTGTGGAGCCATCTTAGCGGTAGTGGCCACCATGGTGGCTAATATAGCCCTCTCTTCATTATGATCAATCATGAGCCATTGTAAGCTATCACCATTGTTTAGACCGGCAATGATCTGTGGAGTCCGATGTTGATGGCGAAGGATGGCTTTAAAAGCGGTTTCGTCCTCACATCTAAGAGGGCCAGCATGCGCAAACAAAAAATCAGGATTGACCAACGTAGTGGCCCAGTGTGTTAGGTCCCTCTACATTATAGCCCATGATGCAATAGATGCCATGATGGCCACCATCGTCAAAGTGGCATTGGGTTGGCTCTGTACACTACGCTAGTATGTAGGTTAGTTCTGATTTTTTGATTGCGCATGCTGCCTTTGTATGGTGTGATGGGAAAAACAGCTTCAAAAGCGATTCTCCACCCTCACGCTTCCCATCCTTTATCACTACTGGCCACGCCAAGCCATCGCCCCTTTAGAAAATGGTAATGGCTTGCAGTGGCCCATGATGGGTCATTGTGTAGAGGGGAAATTAGAGCCAACACGTAGTCAAATTGGCGAAGCTGGCCATAATGGCAACTATTGCACTAGCACGTCCTAGACTATTGTGTAGAGGAGCCATATCTAAGTTAAATAGCATTCATCGCGGCATTTTCTAGTGACTGAGGTGAGGAATTGAAAAAAAAACATAAGGATAATACTTTCCTTCTCAGTGAAAATATTTCAATTTTTAAACGAAACCCCAATTCAATTTTTTGATTACACAATTACGGAAAATGTAGAGACCACTTTCGTAGTATTTATCATTTCCCAGATTTTTCTTGCAGCGCACTTGCTTCTTGACTAATTCTTCTTCTCGACTTTGCACCCCAAATATTTGGGATGTAGATGAATTTTGAATTTTCTGTTTATTTTTTTTTATTGTGTTTTGATTCTGTCCTGTTTATGAAATTGAAAAAATAAATGCTATTGTATATCATATAATTTAGAGAGTTAAATAAAATTTTGTTAAAATCGACGCCTTTTTATGCGCAAATAGAAGCTTGGTGCTATTTTGTACGATATGGCTGAGTTAAAACATGTACAAATGGCAAAGTTAACGCATTTGGACGGTTTTGAATATAAATATCGTAATCTTATTATACTGGAGACCGACTACAATTGCATATCGTTTCATAAATTCCTTAAAGATTCGTGAAACCAGATGCGATTGTAGTCTGTTTCCAGCTTTAAACGGTTCAAAGGGAACCACATCAATTGCATTTGAAAACTCTATAACGGGCACAATCGGGTCATTTATAACGGTATCTCCTAAAACGTTACTATTGAAGTTACAGCTTAAATTACTCTGAAAAAATTATATTAAATTACAGAATAGTCTACGTTACTTAATTAAAAAAAATTAAAAGCAAGCTTATAGATAGATCGATTTAGCTTGTTAACGAGCGAAGAAAAGTGTAAAGTCGACAACATTATGTGTTAGGTGAATGAAATCAAGTTAAACAAAATCTATAGTTTTACAGAGGTTTTAAAATGATTATGGCTACGTATCAATTAAGGCTGTTGTGGCACCATACACATATTTTATTTGTACCATGAAAAGTCAGACAAACAAATCATGTGTTCCAATAATTCTGCTTTCATATATATATATTTCATAACAAATTATTTGCATTTTGTTTCTCCATACTAACACCCAATCTTTTTTTCTCTGATTGTTTCTATTTCTAGGACACTTTACCAAACCAAACGAATTGCATATGAGCAGCTTCTATACGGATACGATTGCTATTTCGAAAAATGATGTTGAATTCTATCAACAATCACCGAATACGAAATATTTAATTGTTAAAAATCATATTTTCCATAAAAACAGTTCATCGAATAATAACACATACTGGCGTTGTCGATACTTTCGTCGAATGCATTGTCATGCTCGGGCTGTATCGAAACCGAATGCGGTAATAATGACATGCCCCGTGCATAATCATCCGCCAATGTATACGGAACGTGAAATTGTTCTGAAAATGAAACGAACCCAAGGCGGAAGCAGTGTTACGGCTGGTCGTGGTGCCACTGGTGGTGGTGGTGGCGGCAATCAAGTAAATGGTGATGCTGGCAAATTTCGACCAATCAAAATGGATGGATCGTTTAGCGTTTTCAATAAAATGGGAAGTCGTCGAAGACGTTAAGGATGCATATCTGAATTTATGAAGCAAGATATTGCATGTGTTATTTAATTGAAACTATCGTATTAAGTCAAATGTGTGTATTGTTTGCTAAATCACAAAAACATGTTTTAGTAGAACTAAAAAAAGTCGAGAGTCATTCATGCTGCGCTTGGATGGTTATCTAAACCCAAAGAATTTGGCATTCTTTTTTCAAATGCGATCGAAATTTAAAGCCAAAAAAAAATCATTTCAAAAAGCCTTACAAAAAGCATTAATTTCAAATATTCCTTTGTGTCGAAAACGTGTGTGGTAAATATTGTAGAAAAAAAACACTTCTCAGTTCTCAGTTGTTCATATCTTCTCATTTTATTTTTAATTTAAGAAAAAAGGCAAAACCCAGCATAAAATAAACTCCCACGAAAGCTAAAGGAAACAGTATTTCCGTTTTGTTTTGATGTGACTCTTGCTTGTGTGTGTCAATGAGTTGAAATGGTTTTTTTTTAAATTTTATTGTAGGAAAAGTTAATTCTAAATGTCAGTAAAGTATATTTTTTGCATTAAAAACCAACGTTAGATTGTAGAAAAGTCATATTGATATGCAGATTGTAATAGCGAATAGTTTAAAAGTGATACTTTCAGTTTTATTGATATAAAGTTGAGCGAAACTTTGTTTTGCAAGTACTAACTTCACTTCCTCATGATTAAATGTACAGTAGAAGTAACTATGCGAAGAAAATGAGGACTCCAATCTCGGAACAGTTTTCTAATCCCGGGACAACGGGACCATAAATTGATAATTCCGGGATCCCACGAATCGAGAAGAACGAAATAAGGCAAGCACATTGTTATGTTAGCAGTAATTTAATTTTTCCTAACAGTTTCTTGTAAACATACTATATTATGTACCAGATTCATTTCAAAGCTACGAGTACATTATAAACTTTTTTTTAATTTTTAAAAAATATCTTGAAAAAACAAATTAATACGTATGCGTCGGGGAGACCGCAGCACTGCGTTCTCTTGGGTCTATTATGCCTCCTCAGCGTTATGTTTAAATTTTTCTTTGAATTTGATATCTGAACTTGGATGTATCCCCAGACTGGACTTTTCTCTTGTTCTAGATGTAGCGAAGAATATAGCCAGGTAGATCTAATCTTCGTCTCGCTCTACACTCTCTGTCGCTTCTCCGCAGTAATTACACCAGTCGTTGTGCTCCTTGCCTATACTGTGGAAGTACTTTTTACAAGGTAGATGACCTGTTAAAGCTCCATATATAACCCTTATGCCACTACTGCTTGGGTATTTTGAGTGTTTCAAACCCTCTAAATTAAGCCAGTTGCTTTTGATCTATCTTTTAGTCCATATTTCGTTGTCCGTATCAGCCTTCGCAAAGCCCCAGCACAGAGTGAGACCAATATAGGACAATTCAGCGCCTTCTATCATCTTGGTATCAGATTCCTCGTTTCTTTGTTGCCCCTCATGGCCAGATATACATGTAAGTTCGAAGCTGTCCTATGCCCCTATTTTATTTAGGGCCTCCCTCACCTCTAAGGATAAAGCTGAGTATATTTGATAATGATTGATAGCCTTGGGAACTGCTTGGCTATCCGATATAAATTTGACCCTTTTAGTGTTCCGTATCTTTATTATATCCGGAGCCCTAAGTAAAGCAGATGATTCTGCTTGATAGATAGTGGTCTCCTCAGAGAGGAGAAAATTCAATTTGCATTATCTTATGGACATGTCCACTCCATTTCTACTACCTCACTGTAGGCTTGTGCTAGACATTGAGATGTTGTAGGTTTGTTGCCTGTTTTGCCGCTTCCTCATATTTGAGGTATAGTGGTTCAAGGTTTATAAGGGCCTTCATCTTTACAGTTGGGGTGGCTCTCATTACTCCTGTGATTAGTAGGCAGGCTATCCTTTGAAGCTTGCTGAGTCGGTTAACGGCAGCCTTCTGCCTATTTTTCTTCCCCGCACTGCTGACCCATATATCACCATTTGTTTGTATGTCCTAAGTGTCCGCTTTGGGTATAGTCCCTAGTTGCGTCCAATCATTTGTTTTGTCGCCCGCAGTGCCTTAGTCGCCTTCAGTGTTGCTTTGTTTAGATGACTGCCCCAGAGGATTTTCCTATTTAGGTGGATTCCAATATATTTAATCTTCTCCTGTAAACACAACTCTGTGCTTCTTATTTTTAGGGCTCCCATTCCGATTTTTAACTCGAATCATATGCAGTGAAAAAAATTCAGTCATCCAATGAAAGAGTTTCGCTGCATAAATTACAAAAGACATCGATAGTATGAAAATTAATTTTAAGAACTCCTAAAATTAATAAATATCACTATAAAGTAAAGTAGAAAAGTGTGCCAACATTCATTGATTTGGTTCATTTCCTTTCCAATGGTTTTAAGCACATCAGGCTCTTTCGGCATTTCACGATCAATTGTTTTCATATTTTGACATATTTCTAATTGCTCAGCTCGTCTTCGACTATCTTGGATCGATTCATTATGCGTATCTACAACTGGGTGGTCCCCTTTCCTTGGCAACTGGGCAAAGGGTTGAACCTCTTGGGAATTGGAGCTATTTTCTTTTTGATATTTTTATTGCGGAGGCTCGCAAATAGAGATTCTATTTCATTTGATAAACCCACGGGAATCTACAGAGCTCAATTTTTGCAATTATATCTGGAAGTTATGACAACTGCTACGTCATCAGCGTAACCTACCAAGAGCACATCCTGCGACATTTCAAGGCAAAGAAGACCGTCATATGCGGAATTATATACTGCCATCCTAAGTTAAAAAGTCTTACCTGCGTATTTGTAGCTCTCAGAAAATTTGCATTTTCGTTTGATCGATTTGGCACAATGTAAAAAAAATTATGCACTTCCAAAAGATGACTTCGGCGGTTAGATAACTTTTATTTTTTTTATAAGTGCAGAGAATGTCAAGAAATTTTTGGTATTTTGTGAATTAAGACTTTTGCGCTGAGGAAAACGTTTTTCTTTCGGCCGTGTACAATATATATAGATACCCCGTGAAGTACCTTTTACTTTCTGAAGAGAAAAGCTTGCTTTTAAGACTTTTGAAGTTATAAAGTACAATTTCTCAAATGATTCCAGTTCAAAGTCAGTTTTATGCATTAAATACAAATTTCCTGCGGAAAATTTCACGAAGGAAAATCCGAAGTTTTGTCTGGTTCAGCTTATATTGAGAAGAAGAATCTTCACAATCAAAGAAGTTTTGCGGGTTCATATCGGCAACTTCTACTTTTCCCCCGTTAGCTTCTTGAACACATCTTTTAAAATCTTCAAAGTCAGGCACGTTTTTATGTTTTTGCAAAGATTTCTCCATCTGGTGATGAAAGGAATCAGCAAACACAAATGTGTAACCTGGTTCAAAGTATTTGAGTTCATTTGTCATCTCATTTTCATCATTTCGACCTGTATTTCTGTTATCATTTCAGTTTATTTCACTAACATCTTCTAAATAGCTCTGATTTCCATGAAAATGGCTGATTGATTTTAATTTCTCTTCTATTTCAGTAGATGATGTGTGATCGTAATCTAAGTCTTTTAATTTTTTCACTTAATGAAAGACGATTCGATGACATGCGATCCGTTTCCCATTCAATAAGATTTTTATTTAAAGAGAAAAGAAAATTTATTTATGTACCCATTTCCTGTTATATATAAAACACTTAATAGGACGTATTTTGTAAATTATGATAGCCCTCCTCAACTAATTAAGATAAACGTAAAATCACAAATCAGTGACAGTATGAATTGTTTTAGCCTCTTTTTCTTGCACTTGAATTTTCTTATGGGGAGCTCTCACAAAAACTAAAATTCTTGCTAATCACGAAGAAATTTTCAATCACTACCCGCAAATATTAGCAGACCTTGCACGGACATGTTTGATCTTAATTGGTTTGCAGTTCTGTAACCATGAGATTTCTCTTTTTGGCGTAAAAAAAAAAATGGGAAATAAGACATTTTAACCAAGGAAGAGTGCCACATTCTGGAGATGTGACAATAATGTTAAGCGATTTGCTTATAAACACACAGAATCAAGCTATTGGCAGGTTACAATGACAGTTCAATGGGCTCGACTACATCAAGAAATTACCCTAAAAATTCCAATTTGGTTTTTTTTCTTTTCTATTCCGGACTACCATTCGTTGTGGGGTGCCTATGCCTTGTCATGAGCAAATAAGAAATTACTAATATTGAAAAGAATTTGTAGTTCTAAGACGAGGTTAATGTTCGCATCAGCAGTCAGCATGTTACCAAATAAGTACTATCATCTCTGAAGGGAATTCAACCTCATATGCTAATGTTTATCCACCTCTCGAGCTCAAAGACAACAGTGCAAAGCCTCAAAAGCCAACAACTAACCCACATTACTAATTGCTAAGCAAACTTATTTCCGAAAATTACTCTCTACACCCTTGTCGGCAACTTGAAGTAAACAATAGTATCAGCCATCAGCGCTTATTCGATTCCATTTCGAACGCCTCATAAGCCCATAGGCATGGATATGGTTAAGGCGGAAGTCATACCGAAATAGCATTCTCGGCACAGTGATATGTACATATATAGGTGTGGCCACCTCACGTTCGTCGGGAATTCATTTTGTTTTTTGTGATACACTAGGCACTTACCAGGGTAACCTCTATTTCAGAAAGCTACAATAAAAAAACACGTCACATATCGCTGAGGTATACCCTCATTTAAGGAAAATTTCCTTTGACACATACTTTGCCAAACCGAGGCTCGAGAACTAAAATCCACTTTTCTCTAAGCAGTTTGACTATGATTAGGTGTGATTCGGGATCCTGAGATTGGATTCTCTAAAAGAAAAGAAATGAAAGCCTAGGTCAATAATGAAACTAATTTTTTGAAAGTTCTTGCTTACCTTTTCGAATACTTATATGAATAACTTGCAAGCCAAGGTTTCACTGCGCTTCGTGCTTTCATTTAATGACATTCGTTTTTAATTGAAGGTCTGTAAAACATGAAATTCTGAACGATGTTATAATTTTATTAATAGCCTATATAAAGAAAACCGAACAGATTTGTAATGATAGTTGTGAAAACATAATGGTTGGAAGAAAAAGTTGAGAGATTAATTTGAATAAATATGTTTTTCTAAACGATAGTAATATGTAGTAGACGGTAAGAGTCAATAAAAAATAGATTTTGGATCTAACCAGAATGCATAGGAAAGACTTCAAATTTTAAGATAACACATTCCATAAATAAAGCGTATTTAGAAAGCACTTGCAAAAATAAACTCTAAGTCAAAATTAATAAGCGATCAATCTTCAATAACAAAACAACGTAATTACATGTTAAACCAGATTCGATCTGTATATGCCATAACATTTTTCGGCTATTCTAAATCTGTATAATATATCAACATAAACTAACGACAGTATACTTTTATTATCTTGTAGGAAAACCACTTTATAATTGTATTTATTTTATTTGTATCAATTACCAAATCTCGATTAATTTCGATAGAAATACATATGGGCAAACAGAAAATGAGAAGGCATCGATTAAAACTTCCTTGTTTATTTGTTTTACTAGAAAAGAGAAAAAGATCGATGTACCGAATAAAGAGATAAAAATCAAATATTAAAAGCCTTAATCAATTTAAAAATTAGTTTCTGCTTTTATTGGCGTATTATTAGCAATACTATAATCGAATACTATAATCGATTTGCAGTATTTGATTCATCATTATGGGATTCTTTATAAATATGTTTGTAGTGTGGTCGCGAAAACTAGTTTGAATACTAAACAACAAAACAAATAAAACTATGAATATACACAGTTGTAAGATACTTAGCCAAATAATATAGCATTTGAAAGTTGGATACTAAATTTTCTTGTGTACTTTATAAGCCCATGTAAATACATGCATTGCGACAGATAAATTTAGTCTCGTGTTTAAAAATGAAACGAATACAATCCTATCCAAAAAATATATCACCAAAAGAACACAAATTCCACAGCATCAAATATATACTTAATATCTTTTGACATTTCATAGTGCTATAATGATTTTGTTTTTCTAAAATGAAATTTCACTTTCCATGCTGCAGGTCGACTTCTGTAATAATTTAATTTCTTAAATTGACTTTTATCATATTTTCTAGGCATGAATATCTATCATTTCATATATGGCCAACGACAATCGGTCAAACTCGTCTATAACGGATACGATTTTTGTAAAGCATTGATAAATTCGAAAGGCTCGAAATGGATATGTGCGAAAAAACAAACGAAAAAATGCCGAGCACGAATTCGTTTGAAACCCAATCATCAACTAGAAGTTTTATGTGGAAAGCATAATCACGAAAAATTAAAACTCGTTGGAAATCAACATGTTTAATGAATGAGTACAAGATAATGTATTTTGGGATTTACCTTTATTTTTATATTTAATTTAACAATACGGTTGATAAAAATGATCATTAAAATCATAATGTTGTAATATTTTAAAATCTCCCTGAAAGTCCTATTCGTTTTATGTTCGTTAAAAGTCTGTGTGTGAAACATTTGTCATTATTAACACAGGTCTGTGGTAGTTTAATATAAGCCATAATTTTGATAGATAATAGTTTCTTATTTATTAAATAAATATAACAAGACTTTATCCCGCAATTTTTGTGAAATATATATTTTTTTAGTTTAAAAAACCTTTAAAAAACCAGAGTGCGAGGTCCGCATCAGGCGCGGAAGTTCTACCAAATAGTCCGATACATGTCGCAGTACGCATCACGCAGTATATACTGTACGAACAATGGGGACAATCTGATCACCAATCTGACAGCATTCTGGAGCAATGACACATGAATTACTAAACAGTCAGATTGCGGATTAATTGAAGGCCCAATTAATACAAGAACCAGAGCTTATGCTGCCGCCACCAAGCATAGAAGAGGTAAAAAGAGCCATAAGCCGGCTGAAATTTAACAAAAGCCCTGGAGCCGATGGCATACCAGCTGAGCTGATTGAATATGGAGGGCCCATGTTACACCAAGCAGTGCACGAAGAGAAGTCTCGATGTGCAGCAACCTTTAGGGGCATAACATTATTGAGTACTTCCTATAAGGTACTCTCTCCTATTCTGCAAGAGTGAATAGCCTCATACGCTGAAACCATCATCTGACATTATCAATGTGGTTTCATTCCAGGCAAAACAACATTTGATCAGATCATTGTCTGCAGGAAGTACATCTAGCGTTAGTCAAACCATCAGGGTAGTGGAACATGAATTCGAAGTAGTACAATTCTTCAACTATCTTGGGCCAAAAGAAGCAGCCAATAACAATATGGAGAAGCTGATAGCAACATGGACGGTTGATGCAATCAAATAAGCCTAATATAGTCTGTCAAGGCTCTATAAAACGAGAAATCTCATCTGAACGTCGAAGCTTCTGCTATACAAGACCATGGGTCTTGCCAGTACTCATGTATGGATCCGAGGCTCGGATGCTCAGCAAAAATCACTCAGACCTCTGAGTCACATCCGAGAGCAACATCTTTCTCAGAATTGTTAGCCCCATATGTGAACAAGGACGATTCCGAGGACGCTACAACCGCAATCGCTCTAGAAGCAGATATAATCATAAAAATTAAGTTGGGTACACGTGAGCTGGGTACTTAGCTCTAATGAGCAAAATGAAGCCTGCTCGGAAACCCTTTTGGAGCAGATTTTATGGCAGACGACAGCGGAGGCGACTTTATTTGCGCTGGAAGAGCGGCGTTAACTAGGATGCTCGCACCGTACGGGGGCCGAATTGTATGGTATCGGCTCTTTATGGAGGCCGGTGGTAAAACTTTTGGGAGGACCCCAGGATGGCACTCAAATCGTAGTGCCGGTGATGACGAAGAAAATAAATCCTCTATATGTGTTTAGTTTCTATGAAATTTGCATCTCTATGATCGCCGTAATAGCTATTATAAGTGCCGTTACGGCGAATGTGGATGCAATACTCGGAGGTACAACTAACAAACTTTATGACATTTTTTCATGCAAGCTAATAACTATTCCTTCTCCAACTCCCGTTAGAGACAGTCGCTCCTTGATGTAAGAGAAAGTTACTAGGTCTGTTCGCGTACCTGAATCTATTATAATATATTAAAATAGATTCGCAGAAAGTCGTTTTTGTACTCTTGCTGCAAGCCAAATTTTGCAGCAAAAAGCAGTTTGCTGAAGTACGCGAACAGACCTACTGTATAGTTCTCAGAATCAAAAAGTGTTGTGCGTCTCATAGTGGTGCCAGCCATTTTGGAATATTTTGCAAATTCAAGTTCTAAGTAAATTTATTGCGTTACACGACGGTTTTAAGATTAAAAGCAGTAAGTTTGTTACTCTCCCTGGGTTTATTTGTATATTAATTGTGAAGGGTGTGATTAGTGGGTTGTAGAGATTCATTTTGTTAGGGTTATTCTCGAAAGTGTGAATTGAGGAAAGGGATATAGCCATGGGGGTGGATCCCCCAGATAAGGAGTCTAGGAGCCTTGGTAAAGGCGGTGCAGGCATGAAAAGAAAAAAAAATGGCTGAGACAGAAAATAGTTCGATTTTAACCAAAGGACCTATGAAAGAACTACCGGTAGGTTAAGGACCTCGTAATAGTGAGGACCTTTTAGGCACAGATATGAATTTTGAATTAACACCTGGTCAGAATAAAGAAACGGATAAGCTTCCGAATAAAATTTTTAATAAATACAAGGTAAATTCAAGAAAAATGTATAAGGTACTAATGATTGCAAAGGCTGTTAACGAAAAAAGGGTTAGGTTAGATGCAATAAACGTTTCTAAAATGAAAAAAATCTTAATATAAGCTGCATATTAGACTGCAAAAGTGTTGGATATAATAAGATTAATATCTATTAAAAAAAAACGAACATGCGAATAAGTTTGGTGATGATTTTTCGAAGACTCTGATAAACTATAGGCTCTTGATACCGAACAATTTTGTGTATAGATATAGTATTATTAAGGGGACACCTCTAGATATGTGCATTAAGGAACTGATTGATGAAGGAATTCCAAGGAACATTTATGGCAATGATCTCAAAGATCATAAAATAGTAGATGCGTACAGAATTATGCGTAAGGATAATGAAAATGGGGGTGATTTAATGCTTACAACTAAAATTAAAATTACATTTGAATTTGAATTAGTACCTGATTTCAAAACAATTGATTTTCTTAGACTTAAGGTAGAATACTTTGTACAAAGGCCGAAGCAATGCTATAATTGTGGCAGACTGGGTCATTTTGCGTAAAAGCACTGCAAAAAATGTCTAAATTGTTCAAGTGAATAGTGTGATGGTGGATCATCATGAGCAACTAATTGTATACTTTGAAACTATGTAGATCACAATGTTGCATATAGAAAATGTGCAAGATGGATTGACGAGAAATAAAAATTAGAAATAGTATTAAAACTAAATATATCGCCCGTGCAAGCAAGCAGAATGTTGAATAAAAATAAATTTGAAGACAGAATAAATTAACTTGAATAACATGAAAGAGGACCCAGTACCAGAAAAAAACAAAGCACGAATACTTCAAAAATCCTAATACAGACTTCAATTCATCTAGATATAAAATAAGTTATAGAAATGTGATAGTTGGACAAAAGGTAGTCCCAAACAAACTGATAAGAGGAGAAATGATGGCAGAAGGGCCGGTAGATACAGTATATAAAAGTGCATTAAAAAATAAAGTCACGGAAATTGAAAGGCTGTTTACTCAGATTAAAAATATGATGAACAGTTTAGAAATGGAGTCAAAGAATACAAACTACAGCAATAAGGTAGTAGATCTAACAGGTATGAACGAATTCAATAAAGAACCTAGTGAGGTAAAAGAAAGAAATAAAGATTTGTATATAGATAATGAATTGCATAATATAATATAACAAAAATTATGAAAATCATTCAAATCAATATTCAGGGGCTAACAACACATCTAAAATCAAATAATATAGATATAGCTCTAATATCGGAAACGTTTTTGCCAAAAAATTACAACAGGGTAAACTTAATGGTTTTAAGCGAATTTACAAAAATCGTGAGGAGAGCAAAGAGGGAGGTGTAGCTATTTTTGTAAATAACAAAATAAAGTTCATAATAAAAAAATGTCATGTAGAAATAGAAATTTTAATTATTAAAACATTTAATATGTAAAAAAAATCTAAATATTGCATCAGTATATACTCTACTTTTAATAACAAAAGTTTTAAAGAAGATTTCCTAAATGTGTTAAAGTTATTCAATAATGAAGAAGCTTTAATGATAATAGAGGACCTTAACGAGCGAAATAAAAAATGGGCTGATTATTTGAATGTTTAAAGTAACTTAATCCTTTCCTAATCCCCTTCCTTATATTTAACTATCTTTGTCCAATATCCATTATCCTTATTCCTATATAAAACAAAAAGCAATTACAAAAGCTGGACGAAATAAATAAACTTTAAAACCACATGTGCGAATAATCGAGGGAACGTTGGCTGATGCCTGCTAGTCAAGAAGCCATAGCTGTTTCTGGAAAAAACAGAAACCTTTAGCAAAAACAAAAAAAGCTCATTAGCTTCTTATTGTGTAAGTTGTGTAAAATGTAAACACCAAGAGCGAGCCAATAATTTAGCGAAACACTCTCTGGAGGACGCCAAACACCATCTGGAAGATGTTTCATTCGAATTCAACGCAGCTCTACAATTTTAAATGTGCATCCATTCTCGGAATTATTAAAAAAATTAATAATATGTTTATAAGCATTCATATGTAGTACACGAAGAACACAAAGGTTTTCCTAAACGCATAAGATATTTACTTGAAAATTAAATAAATTATGGAAGCAATTTTCCGAAAACGATGCACAATTGTCTAGTGAGTACAGCGACTATAAAGCTGAGCATAATACGCATATTGCACATGTGTCGTGTGTTTGAATGACGAGAATAAATGAAAAATATACTATTTGAAATATTCGCAAGAATGAGTTCCAAAGTGATAAAATGTGAAAAACCGAAATCAAATAAACGTTTGAGGTCAGTATAATAATCGTTAACGAATTTTCGTCTAAAAGTCACCCATAGATAGCAGTGTATATGGTTCGCTTCTAGTACATTCGTAAAATTCGTGAATGCGTGCGTCGCATTTTCGTCGTACAAACGACAATAGAAAATGTCAAAATTGATGGCGAACAGTATTTCGCGGCAGCAACCAAAAGTGTTTTGAGCTGGCGCAATTACGAGTGCTAGTGTAATCGTCAACGAAGTGCAGTTTCTGTAAAATATGATTTGAAAAGTAATTCGAAAGTGAAAATTAATATAGTGATGTGGTTGCTTTAGTATGGTTATGTTGTGGAGTTCCAAGCAGATCGGTTGCAATAATCTTGGTTGAAATAAATATGAGCAAAGGGCTAAAAGGATCTCTATTTTCGGATCATTTACTAATGCCAGGGAATTGCATCATTCATTTTATTTAAATTTGTTCATGTTAGATATTTTGATGGTTTGAATACAATAAATATCCTTTGTAATGAATTTTGCCAAGTTCTACTGAATGTTCTAGCTCCAACTATTTCAAAGTAGCGCTTAGTCCATTCATTAGACACCCGGATTCGATATAAATTATTTAGGTGACATGTTCTGCCCTACTAACCATAAAGGTTCTATCTACATTTTAGTAGTTTCGAGATATTCTATGAGCTGTGTTTTGATTTGTACTGGAGGTATATGGAGAGTACATTTTTCAATATCGATTTTAACATACTTCCACAAAAGATAGGTGTTGCAAATTTTCTAGAATGATACAATAGAGTATGTAGTTTTTGAATCCGGTGTTAACTCAAAAGTGAGAAAAATGTAGATAGAGCCTTTATGGCTAGTAGGGCAGTGTTGTGAACATCCAGGACCCGACCTAGCATAATGCCAGCCCACGTTTTGAAGCGATCTGACCTGAAACAGATCGTATGTTATAGCGATGTAAACACGAAGGACATAAAATTCATTTATACTCCACCATTAATAACATACTCCTTTGATATATGTTCTCATCCAGGATTAAATGTAACCACATTAAACTTTTGATCAGGTAGGTGTGAATAACTTCGGACGAGATTTATTTAGGTTATAGGTTAGGTCACTGGGGATCAACAAAAAGTCTTTGCGGGGGATGATTGAGGAGTTCCAGGTTTAAACCTAAATATATTGGTATTAACTAGAAAAAGGTTATTGAAAATCGTCTATATTTTCGGTAAGTAAGATATTTGATCTTCTGGCGATATAATTATGATCCGAAAACGTTTTTCTATTTTGTAGCTTCGAAAGATGTTTGCCGAATACAGGTTACTTAGCACAGTATAGCTATCAAATACAGTATGGTCATCGGCTACTTCATTAAATACATTATTCTTAAAAGTTTTAGTGAAAACTAAAGATGTGATGCTAATAAAAACACTTATGAAAATCTGAAACTCGAATGTATTTTTAATATATTTTGTAGCTCTTCTATAAAAATCAAAAAAGCCATTTGAAACCATTTCATAAAGAATTCTTCCGTTTCAGATTTTCTGAACACCTTAGGCTATATAAACAGTCACGCCATACGAAACCACCAATCGAAAAAAATCGTCAGTTTAGTTTCAGACAAAAGCGGTCGTAAAATTGTCATTTATGACGGACATCATTTCAAACAGGCGCCGGATAGAAATGGCGCACTCCTATTCCGGTGTGTACGCTACGAAACAGCCAAATGTCCAGCTAATATACTGGTGACAAAGCGTACAAAAACCATCGGACTACCGCATAATCATGACGATGTCGCAGTTGATGAGTTTTTCGATGATAGTAAAATTTTTATACAAGGCGTACAACAGTTACAGAACATTTCCGATGAGTCGAATCAGTTGATAGCGTGGCAACCTCAACCGAACATCCCGACAAACACTGTCATACAAGATCAACAACAACAGCATCAGCCGGAACGTTTGACGACTTCGAATCATTTGAATCAGTCGGCGAATATCGATTCTAGAATGTTTTTTCGACAAGATATGACTTTAAATGATTTTCAGGCGATTTTCAAGCAGCATTTCGGCATACAAGATGGAAAGTAAGCACCCTTACGGCTGATATTGTGTGGCTGTTTTGAGATCATTAAGCTTAAAGATTGTTCAAAAACTGCGAAAAAAACATGGAAAGTTGAGATATTTGCATTTAAATTTGACCTACGCTGTTGTAATTTATGACTTGTATTTAGCTTGGTGTACATTAACTTGAAATCTAGCCAACAAGTCTACAGTGCAAGTCTGCTGGTGCTGCCCTGGATTTAGAAGTTCATCTCAGTTCTAAGCAGTATATATGGAATATGATTGAGTTTTGTTTATTATTCAGTGTATTGACTTACGATGCTCTAGAAATTTCTAATGCAGGAATGAAGTGCGAATTTTATTTACTTGATAATTTGTAATTTTTTGTTTGATTCCTTGGTAAATAAAAGTAAATTTCTTCCGATTAAATTTTGCTTGATTTAACATGTATTTTTAGTTTAAAGGAAGTCTTGGCTTGATTTTATGCTAATGATTATTTCTCTTCTCGCTTTAGTTGCTTTACCTAAAAGGCGTGGCCGCCCACCTAAGCAACACCCACAAGCAAGTCGCAGTGATGGCAAGGAGTTGAAATTAGAGCAAGTTATCCACTTGGCACTGAAACAGAAAGGAGAACCTGTTAATTACATTTCTGTTCTTAAAGGGGGAATGGCTGTACTCTACAAAGGTCATCATTTCAAGCCGGTATTCAAACGTAAGCGATGCATGTTCTATCGCTGTGTTCGCTTCGATACGAAAAAATGTCCGGCACGTGTTATGGTACATCAGAGTTTGGTGTACTCTGTCGATCTGGCGCACAACCACGAAGATTCAGCTCAATTGGATCAATACGGTGCAATAGTTCCCAGCTCGCAGCCACAGCAAGCAACGCGTCAAGAAGCACGAAACTTAAACGCCGAGCTGAAGTTGGGCAAAGACCCCGTTTTCTATGAAATCGTAACTATACCGGTATCCAGCAAAGTAGTGAACATCGATGAAAATATTGTGCCGAGAATCAACGATATTATAACAATGCCACTGTCGCCAGATCCTCCAGAGGAAAGTTCAAATGTTGTAGCGAAAAGTTTACCGTCGATTGGATCTGGAATAACGATCAAAAAAATTCCCACAGATAAAGCAAAAATGCAAAGTTCTAGTGGAGATGGTGCCGTTACACGTTCCCAAAAAACTACACCATCTCAAACAATCAGGATTTTGTCGAGCGAGACAATTGTGCCTAGTGGAAAAGAAACTCAATTGGATGTACCGTGCCGGAAAGAGTCTGTTTTGTCGTCTTACGGTAGAAAAGATGAAGGGGGTAGTGGTTCTGCATTTAAAGACGGAAACAAAACGAAAGAAAACGAAGCTGCCAAACCAAAACTGGCGGCGATGTCCAGCGAAGATTTGAAAGAAAAGATGAAGAATCGTTTGAAAATGGCTCTGTTGAATATGAAAAAATAGGATTAGACAGCAATGGATTAGGTTTGAATAAAAGCAAATTATTATGCTACGGCTACTGCTGGATAATACGGACACCAAGTAGGAAATTTATTTTTTATATTTTATATAAACTTTTTTATATATCAGGCTAACATATAGTATATTGTTTGTTAAGGCAGATAAGAGCTCTTATTTGTTAAAACAGATAACGGCTCTTGTTTAAATTTAACTTTTAGGGATACCTACGAATAATATCATTTGTACGAGGTGGTTAATCGTTATTGTGCAAGCAGCTTTGGCGTTTTTCAAAACGCTCATATTTAACTATTATATTTTTTAGTCCTAAAATCTTACTTTTAATATCGGCAGTTTTCTTTCTGAATCAGGCTGGGTCAACTTGATGACTTCAGTTTTTTTATCAAATCTAAGTGCGCGAGCAGCACTTAAAATTTAGTTTAATCTACAAGATTCATCCTAAATCTGGTATATGCTGAAGTATAAAGTAAACGAAAACATCAGATCTTTGTCTTCGTTAGATTATCTTCAAAGATGCTTAAAATATCAAACAAAAAATTCAAATATTGAAGGCACTGAAAATAATCGTTTTGACTATCGCGTTCTTTGATTATTGATACTGATCAAATTAATGACGAAGAGACAGGAATAACTTTCGGTTTCTCAGTACTTGATTAGCCTACTTCTTTGCCAAGTATATTTGACGATATAATACTTTAGTACAAGATATAAAATATACGTATAGTCGCCACAAGAGTTTACGTACAGTGAAGGAAATATTAAGAAAATCTCTATTAATGATGTATGGAAATATTCGGAGAAAAATGACAGGACAATTTTCATCAATGTTATTCCAATGTAATGTATTGCTCAAAATACTTCGAAAATCGCCACCATCATCATCTATGCCCAAGTCCCTCTAATCATCACGGCTCTGCGATCTCGGTCGCCAGTTAGTCACTCTCAGCAAATATCTGCTATCAGATTCTGTCGAGTCTTCCCATCGTTCTCACGGGTTTTCTACTTGGCGCTTCCCTTTGCTCTATCCTTTAATGTTCTTCTGAGTAGCGGGCGTTCTTGCATTCTTTCTACTCGGCCCGCCCATTGCAGTTTGCGTCACTAAATGTTGGTGGTACGTCAAATAATTCATACAGCTGATCGTTGTAACAAAGTAAAAAAAAATTGCGCAAATTTTCTTTTCTTCCCTACGCATGATACTTTTACAATTCAGAGATCGATTAGATTACTCCCAAAGAACAAAATGAAGAAATTATTTTTATTCTTTGTTTTACTGAACCTATTCATAATAATTGATATCCATCTCAAAAATGGGTGGAAGTATTCTAATCAAATATGAAAATAAATTCAAGAAATTTTTTTTATTACCACCGTCTGTTGATAATTATGTTTTCAAAAATAAACGTTGAGTGAAAAATTATAAACATTGTACAGTGGCTCGGTGAGAAGTTGAGTTAGAGTCTCAAGCCGCATGCATTCATATTTCGTAGGGATATTTTAAATACCTTATTTTCGAGACACTAGACAAACTAATCCCAAACATCAGCTGGGAATATATATGGCTATTCCATTTTCTTTTGAGCAGTCAATTCCGATGTCACCAATTTCGTTGGTTGTTTGAGACAAAGCATCACCTAGCTACTAGCCCGCGAAGCCATCCTTGGCATATCTAGTTCTGGACTTCCACATAGAGAAGATGAAGAGAATGTTGCCGATATTAGTGAAACTGATTCTACTCGATTTTTTCTCGGTGAAATTTGCACATTTGCTAGCATTTTTCGTCGGTATTAATTTTAAATTTTTTTTTATTAAGATTTTCACTTTACTCCAACCAAATCAATAGAGTCGACCATAAGCCACTTGCTCAACAATCTGTCATGATACGCACTTTGTTATTTCATTGTTTAACCATCTGATTTAATTGAACCATAAACACACGAGTGCGCAGCGAACACGGAAAACATTCGTCACAAGTGAGTTGAAGAATTTCCTTTCATTCTCGAGCTATGTAATATACCTTTACCCTTTTTTTCTTTTATATGAGATTATACACTCGAATAACAAAAACCACGTTCAGAGTTGCTCGCATTGAAGCATCGCTAGTAGCATACAACTTAACTCTCTTAGTGATAGGTATAGTTAATAGTATGTTCTTCTCAACAAAAATAGGTTCTAACCACACAGGCTGGTTACCGCTTAGATATATTCAACAAGGAACTGATGATATTCTGCAATAAGATATTTCAATTACTTCACGCTTCACTTGACGTATGGAAACTCAAGGTACAGTAGTAGGTAAGGTTAGACCGGTTTAGAATATTTATCCTTGAGCTAAACGCGTCTTCGTTGTTGTCGTTTACAAACAGCGAGTATTTAGAATATCTTCATACACTGTTCCACAATTGCCGGAGAAAAAAACACCTGTCCCGCCTTATTTTCCACTCGATCGTTTCCCGAAAGAATTTTCGTTCATTACACATAGTTGGACCGACCTTTGACTTTACTGTTATCCGTTCTCTAGATCCTAGAGCTCCAGTTCAAGTCATTTTCGTAACTGTAAAAATATTCTTATCAAAGCACATTTTTACAAATTCACATCAGGAATCACAAATGTGTTCTTTTAGCACGACCGGCGATGGAGAAAACATACGCAGATATGTCGATTGCTGTATCCGAACAAGTTGATTCCAGATTGTGCACATAAATTGCGTGAGCACCCTTCGACTTGAATTCTGTTCACAATGAGAAAGACGGCAATTTCGATTTAAAAATTGCCGAATGCTACATGCGTCGTAATATTCCGCTTTCACCCGAGCTGGTCATTGGATATATTCTTTGTAGGTTCGGTTTCTTTTATAAATCGCATCCTTGCATTCTGCCCAGTCGTTCCCATTTTTCCTTGGCTGATGAGACCAAGATATGTTCAGCCGTGTCTGTTGCAGCATCTCTTACAGTCTTCCAAAGAGTTTAGTTGTCGTCAATGCTTTCTCCCGCGTGCGGGGCTGTTTTTCATCACCGGGCTATCGTTTAAGTTATGTAGCTGGCAAATACTGACCCTGTACAATTTAAACCCTTTGATAAAAGCACATAAAATTAAACCTTTTGAGTTTAGGAAAGTGGGGTTATTTTTTTATTATAGCTTGCTTACCTCCTAAAGATATATAGTGACTACATTTGGAAACATGTTGCGTATAGTGAACATTTTGAATTTATTTGATTGAGGCCCAACATTAAGTGTTTCACAAAGCATTAACGATTTTAACGAGGTCACATACATTTTTAGCTTTCCCATTGCTTTCCGTCAATACTCGTTTCATTTGAGTTCAGTATCGTCCTACTGGTCTAATGTAGTGAGTTGGCCTCCTTGGGGACACAAATAACGTGGTTGCTTTCATATCACTCCGG